>JARQZJ010000130.1:0-1200000 GCA_030704895.1 Henosepilachna vigintioctopunctata | reverse complement strand
CATAACGTATATTGTTTATTGGGATTCCGTTTATTTTTATACCTTTTTGCTGACTGTCCAGCGCCTTCTGAAAAATCATCTCAGTATATACGTTGAATAGTAGCGGAGACAGAATACAACCTTGGCGAACCCCGTTTCAAAGAGACAGACATATACACCCAATACGTCAACATTTACATTACATACCAATCGTATACCTTCCAACAAACCTCGGAGCACCTATCCAATTCTTAAGCTCGGCAATGACAACCACAAAGTTGATCAAGTACTGTTTTGTATGTGACATCTTTTGGTAAATTTCTAACAACAATTCACACATGTTCAAATTTTTCAGAACATGATACAGGGGCATTTTACTAACGTAGGTGAAACTGATAAAATCATTCTATACAGAATAAATTTTAAAATTTTCGTTTATTTATCAAAAATAGCTCATTTATTACGTATATGGATGAACTTCCAATATGGATGAAAGTATTCGTGTTTCTGTGCTATAGAACTTACTGGGTTTTTAGGTGCTACACTAAAACTAACTTGAGAATATATTTCGGATGCAATTCTTCATGAAAGAAGTTTCAAACTTAATAATTTCTTATTTATCAAATATTCAGCTACCTCTTCAAATTTAAACCCTTCAATAAAAATTGAAGGAAAGTTTCCTCAAATTGACTTGGAATTCTAGCTGTCTCTCTGTATATTGAGAAAGAAAGACTTCTGTAAGCTACGAGCAGAACCATAATGTCATCAAGTATTCTCAAGACTTAATTCTACGAAATGTTTTATTCTTATCTGAAATATATCATAATAATATGTAAGGGAGCTTGAACAACGCATAATTCGTAAGGACTGTTCAATCAGTGAGTATATGTTTGTTTTCCCCATATTTCATCGTAAATATTCTATATACGCCATACTAGAATTAATGGATGTCTCTCTCAAGCGTGGAATTTTTGTTTTTCTCTGCTGAGACAGAAGGGCTCGGTTCTCATTTTCTATATTTCATTTTGTCAGGTGAATCTCACATAAGAAACGTATCTCATTCAAATAAGATTATTCCGCGAAACAATGCCTACCTGTTACAGATGAGTTCTTTTCTGTTAATATACTTTATCACTCAGGACGTGAAATTGAGTTTCTTGGTGAGAATATCAAGAAGCTGCTGAAGAGACTCGATATGAAGGTCATAGACAGTTGTTATATCTAGAAAAATTTATCTAGAAAAATTTTTAATTTCATTTTATATGAAACATTTTGTCATTTTGAATATCTTTACACAATATTTAAATTTATAGATAATTATAGATTATTCTTGTAGATCAATTCCATGCTATGCAAAAGTGTGGAGGATACTACATTGTTGTAATAGAGGATCTGCGTAAGAATCAGATCATTGGAACATCAACTCTTCTAACAGAATACAAATTTATTCATGAATGTGGACTCAGAGCCAGGTTAGAGGATGTAGTGGTCAATAACACATACAGAGGGAAACAACTGGGAAAATTGTATGTCAAACAAATATTTACATTTCATATAAGAGAGTATTCAAATTGACAAATTTCTATTGTTGCCAACAGTAAACTTATTTATCATTTTATATGTTCTCATTATCCGCAGAACTTGTTCAGAATTTTGACTCGTAGTTACTTTGTATAACAAAATTGTATAACAAAATTGAAATTCAACAAATTTCCAACCAATTTTGTATAACAAAATTGTTGGAAATTGAAATATTTTTTTTTCTCTCAAAACTATCGAATATATTTTTCGAACAGATAATATTTCAGATAAATCGATGTTAAAAGTACCGAAGGCTCATTTGTTCAAGAGGAAAGTTGAATATCTGCTTCCAACAAAGACATACTTTAGTACGGCAGAGTATTTCGATGATTCGAATGTAGGCAATAATGTATGAATCAATTTTTTGTATCATATGTTCGTACCATATATTTTTTTAACACGAATATTCTTCACCATGTGCAATTGTCTCAAATGTTAAATATTTCTGATGTAATTTTTTCTTTTCTTTTCGAATAAAGAGTTATATTATTGTAAATATAAATTCAACCAATATTTTTGTTTGAACCAATATTTTTGCTCGAGGCTGAATGGAAGATCAGACTCAAAACTGAATTCAGTTCTTTTGAGAGCATTCTTCTTAGTTGTAATTATTGTATCAATTGAATTGAATGTAATTTTACAAGGTAAGGTATGTTTATCAATAAATTTTATTTTATTATTTATTATTATTATCAAAAATTATATTCTTTTTGGCAAGAATCATTTACTTCAACAAATAGTTGAAAATCAGTGTTTCTATTTACTATGGAAAATGAATATAAATCATAAACTGCTAGAGGAAAACGAAAAAGTTGCGATATATAGAAAACCCTCCAAGAATTCTTCAACTAAGACAAGACTTTCCAAACTATTTTTACGATGAGGACGTTGAGAATTTAACATATCTATTCGATATCCTCACTCAGTTGTGGGTCAGAATTATCAAGCAGTATGTGACTTTAGCTAACTGAAAAGTTTTTTTATGAAAGATACATTGAGCCTTCATAAGTAAGAGATGTCAAGTGAAAATTGACCTAAGAATTCTATCTTGACCTGAACTCTTAGAGGATATATTTATTTTACTTCTTTTACTGCTTACTTATGAGAAGGACGTACTTGTTATCTGATGGGTATAGTGTCTTGAAGCAGAATTCAAGCTTTCCCTGACTTTTCTAGAATAATATCCAGTCACCTAAGTATGCTGCACATTTGAAATTATTTGTTTTTAGGCATTTCTAGAATCAAGTTTTAGTGTGACCAAGATAAAGCAGGGAACTTGGAAGAAGCTTTTGGTACTTGGAACCCACGACACACAATCTGACATTCTCACATTCACGGTATTACGTTGATTCAACGCATAGACAGAAGTCACTGTATTTTTTAAATGAAAGTATTCAGTAAAATAATGTGAAAAGAAAACATATGTCCTGTAAAAGAATTTATCAGTATGATACATACTGATGACAGATTTGACTTTCGTGATATACGATTTAATATTTTAGGAATTTTTTCCTGAATACTCTACATGATTATCTTAATCTCTATATTATCCAATGCGTTTGATCACATTGATAGAAGATGAGTGAGAACTACCAGGATATCCCTCATATTGGAATTACTCGTCGGTGCAAACAAAAAAAAAACTGTGGACAAAACAGAATTCTTTTGTCCTTCACTATGTACCTATGATTTTACATACAATGACTTTCCATTACATATTATATACAAAACAGTATAATGTCTTTTGAATTACTATATACACATTATTAAATAATTACAGTATACTGTAATTGGAATATTGCGATGAATCAAACGATTCCTATCGTATTTTAACCAACTTCTTACAAAAATTGATGCAAATGAATTCAAAAATATTGAAGATTGATTCAAAAGAAAACTTAATGTTGGAGCAAGTGATTGAGAACATTCTGATCACAAACAGGTGTTCACAATTATTTTGTAAATTACTTTTATGAGTGTTTTTTGTTGTTAAGCTAGATTTTTCATTGAAACGCGAGAAATGTAGATAACCCTCGTATAATACGTCCTTCACAATTTTACTTCATACTATTCGTAACAGCACTCTATCTACGTAACGTCCATCAATCAATACTAGGAATGCAGTAGAACGTTTTGAAAATTCTTCAAAGGAACATCTTTCATGTCTTTAGCGACCTTTTCTGGTTGTTTTGCAGCAGGTTCCTCTTAATAGGTACTATGATAAAAATGGGCGCGACCTTTGTCACGTAATGTTCAAACGCTACTGTATCTGTCGTAGTTGGCTGTACGGATGGTGAAAAGAAGCAAAAAAAAGCGTTTCAAGAAGATGCATGCCCTTACTTGTTTATTTTACATTTCACTTAAACTGAAAATGAACACTTTACATTTGAAAGAATTTTATCATTTCGGATTATATTTTGGCTGTAGGATTCGTTCTGATTTACTCAACAGAAACGATTCTTCAACAATGCAACTCAAAAAAGTCTTCAAATTCCCATTCCTTCAATTCTTTTAACACATGTATAGTTAGACAAAGTTCGGAAGTGTTTGAATGAAATGTCTACAAAGCCTCCACGGCTCGCAGTAATGTTGTCACAAAGAAGGTATCTAGAATGCTCGAAGGAGTTTAATTGTCATTTCTTCGATAGAGAGAGCTAGAGCGATTAGTTGACGAATGAATGTTCTCGTAATTCTGAAGATAGGACCTTGGGGGCGTTTTAAACGTCATCGATTCTTGATTGATTCGATAAATATCACGGAAGATTCCTAATAGTGAATGGTATTTAGTCTTGTTCACATGCACCCTTTTTTGTAAACCTTTTCAATAGTCTCATTCGAATTCGAATGGTGTCTTTCGATTCGTATGTTACCTAGAAAGTTTAAAGAAAGGTCCGAAAATGCGCTGAAAAAAATTACAAAAGTTATAAACAATAAAGTAAAAATCAAGAAAGCGTTCGGTGTTTTTTCAGCATCTCAATGAATATTGAAGATTTTCAAAATTGCAAAAAAGTTTCAAAAAGATGAAGAAATTTGCTAAAAGAAAAGCTTGAACTCTAGAAACTGTAGCTTTAATATTTATAATTTTTACAGAGTCTCGAAAATAGAGTCAAAAGCGGGAACTCTGGCTTCCGCGCACGTTGCGTCACTCTGACACAACAACGAAAAAATTATTTAAATATATGAAATATTAATATTAAGGAATAATAAAATTCCTGTAGTGTTGGGATGTATGAATGAACAATAATCTGCGGTCAAAAAAATTTGTCTCAATTTTAACATAAATTAAGCATTTGTTCATTTACTATTTTCTCTGAGCTGGAAGTTAATATTAAAACCCAGATAATTATTAAATTTATACTCTAGAAATTTTTTTAATTAGTAAAGTCATTCTTAATAGTATAAAATAGATTACCGTTACAATAATGAAAAAATTTGGATTTTCCACTTTTTTGAAGAATTGAAGAATAAGAAATTTTTTTTCCTTTGTTGATAACAATTTGTTAAACAATAACAGTAGAATTCAGTGTTTTATAACTTTTAATTGTCAATGAAAAAGTGGAAAATAAAAATTTTATCATTATTGTAACGGTAACCGATTTTTATAACTATTACGAATGACTTCACTAAGTAAAAAATATTCTAGGGTATTAGTTTAATAATTATCTGGGTTTTAATATTAACCTTCAGCTCAAAAAAATAGTATATTATCAAATGCTTAATTTATGTTAAAATTGAGAAAAAATTTTTTTAAACGCAGATTATTGTTTGTGTATCCCAACACTTCATGAATTTTATTATTCCTTTATAATAATATTTAATATATTTAAATAATTTTTTCGTTGTTGTGTCAGAGTGACGCAACGTGCGCGGAAGTCAGAGTTCCCGCTTTTGACTCTATTTTAGAGGCTCTGTAAAAATTATAAATATCAGAGCTACAGTTTCGGGAGTACGAGTTTTTTTAGCAAATTTCTTCATTTTATTGAAACTTTTTTGCAATTTTGAAAATTGTGAATATTTCCTGAGATGTTGAAAAAAAACAAACGCCTTTTTTTTTCACTTTATTGTTTATAACTTTCTAGGTAACAATACGAATCGAATGACACCATGCTCGTAATATTCGTATAATGAAAAATTTTAAAGAAAAGGTTAAGGACAAGTGAACCAGACTAATTTTCACTCAACAAGTTCGATGATTTTCCGAAGCGCACTTAGTATTCACCTTCGAAAATAAGGGCTTGCGTTTTCGTTGACAACATTTGTGTAAACTGATTCCTTAGAGTTTTATTGAAAATATTTCGATTCTTTTCAAGAAACACATTTCAAAGAAAAAATTGTCTTACTTCACTCAATAATTTTCACATCTCGAAAAAAAAAGAACTTGTTATTTTATGCATTATTTTTTTTCATATGGCATACAAGAGAAAGTCACGGAAGTACTATACGAGTGCAATTCGTGACATCATTTTTCATCATACTCGTACATATAAATTGAACGGAGTTCAACAATAATTTCATTTATTTCATTTCAGCATGACGTTTCATCCAAACCGTTGAAAAATTTAAGAATATATTTTAATCTGAAAACACTGAAATATTCTCGAAAAAAACCTAAGCTATAATAGAAGGATCGAAATATAAAATATTTTTGTCCACAGTACTACTTGGAGGACCTTAATGCACTTCACAAAACATCTCTCCAACTGCAGGTAATTCTACTTTTATGTACTTTATTACATCACGCATGTTTTTTAAGACAAGCTAATTGTTAGCATTAGCGATATCGGCTAAAATATTCAAGTGTAAGCCCAGTCTATCAATGTCTTGAGTTATTTTTGAAAAACTCAAATTTGTTCTACCTCTTTGTACTCGAAGCGAGAACTCTTGTTCAACTGCAATGGTTTATTTGAATTCAGTTAATTCAGATTGCTAATTGATGAAATATTGCACAGTTTCAAGAACTTGAATGTAAATAGCGTTGTTTCTTATCGGATTTTAAAAGTGTATTGTGAGCTGTCCTCGTTGTTATCATAGTTCTTTGGTATACATCGCTTCCGAGGAAACGAAGGATTGTCAACTCATAAAAGTTTTTTTCAAACAAAATTTCCAGAATGTTTATATAACCACTAAAACTTCCTTTGCAGATATAAATCAAGCTATTACATAGTTCACTCAGGTCAGCAACATTTAGATGAAGGCATTCAATATTTTCATTGACATCTACTATTCGGTTCATTGTATGGCAATACAGACAGGAAAAGAAATAAGTCTCGAATTGTAAGATTGAGTCAAGGTAAATTTTTCAAGCATATTTGTAGCCTGTCTCTGTTTTGTCTTCTGCAGGAAATGTTTCGGAGAATGGTGAAATATCTTCAAAGTTTCACAATAATCTCAAGATGCTAGAAGCTGGCATTGTCCATTGTGTTGGGCAAAGAGGTCGTAAAACAGATTTTACAAAGCATAATACGACTAATAATTTCCCCAAATTGTTCGTTCCCCCCGGATCTCCCCAACAAAATTTTGATAGGTCTCAGACCCCTTCATGCCACAAGGAATCGGCAGCACTATATGACACCCAGTATTCATTTGTGACCAATTATTTTAAAGTACCAAGTACAACCTTGCTATTAACATACTTTTCTTCAAACTAAAAACGAGTTTGCGTATGATAAAGTGATATTTTGCAGATTACATTGTCTATATCGTCCATTTCAATCTCCAAAAACACATGTATCATATATCCTGTAACACCTGTCTGCAGGTAAAGGCGCGGCTCGTTCGAATAATTCGTTCCTGGTTTATCTCCCGTGTTTCATGACAAAATGTGACCTAGCGCTCCGATAATCCACTGTTAACGCTACACCTTTGACAGACTTGTGAGTATGCAAATTATCATATAGAATTCGTCGAATTGTTTTCATGCTGATTTTAAGATTATATTTGCATATTTATTTGAAGGGGTTAAGCGAGGAGATTTCTTCAGAGGCTTGATTCAATCAACCTATCTTCTTAAGTTTCTGATTTAGATATACGAATCATATCCTAGTTTTTCTCTCTTTATGAGCGAACCAATACATAAATGCAGAATTTGAGCTTTCAATATACATAAATTAGAAGCTCTTTAATCGAACCTTTCGAAGTTCGAATGCTTTAGTTCTTCAGACATAAGACTGGGCCTAGAATTTAACACCGTTTCCAAACGGCAATTGATTATGTATAGTGGTATATGACCCATCACTTATTTGCTGGTTGCTTTTTATTCGTTCATTTAGGCTTGAATCTCAAACATATCACATAACAGATTTATCATCACTGTCAAGAATTAAAGTTTTACACCTAACACAAACATCTTTCCACTTTCATCTCTAGAACATGCCTAAAATCATATTACTCTCTTGATAATGCAATAAATAATTGACAAAACATTCATACATGTCCAGTCCTCGTATATTATGGTGGATATCCTCGCATATATCGAACATGGTGGTAATGAGTCTGCACTCTATTATTCCTCTTCTGGTGTGCCACAGGGGTCCAACTTGGGTCCATTGTCGTTTATTATATATATATATATATATATATATATATATATATATATATATATATATATATATATATATATATATATATATATCAATGATATTTCTTCACAACTTAACTGCATGCATCTGCTTTTTGCAGATGATTCAAAAATATCTGCTGCTATCAACCATCGTCATGATTGTGTCAGATTACAGTCTTCCCTTGACGCTGTTAATTTGTGGTGTAATAGCAATGTGCTGAAACTGAATCATTTTCTCGAAAATTGACTCCAATTCATCATAGTTACACATTGAAAGGTCAAATTCTAGATAGATGTGTTGAGTTTAAGGATCTGGGGGTACGTTTCGTCTATCAGCTGTCCTTCTCTGAAGCTATAACTTGTATTACGGCTTCTGCCTCTGGGATGCTCGGTTATTTGGTCAGAAGTTGGGGCAGCTTTGTTAATCTTGGCACAATGAAAACGCTTTACTACTCTTTCATTCGCAGTAAACTGGAATATTCGTCTATAATTCATCTCCTGTGTACATTCATTCTATTGTCGACTTGGAGGCAGTTCAGAGGAAATGTTTGAAGTATATATACTTCAGATGTTATGGGTAATATCCTTCTAGAGGCTTTGACCATTCCATCCTAACAGATAGTCTGGGAATTGAATTACTGAAGTAGAGGCGTGAACGGTTCGGCCTAACGTCTCTCTTCAAAATTTTGCACAATTCTATTGACTCACCATTTCTTCTCAGCAGAATAAATATTCGCGTACCAAGGCCTGGTCTGAGGTGGAATAATACATTTTACGTCTCTTACAGCAGATCAAATGTTATGTCACGTTCTCCTTTTAACTGTATATGTAATCTTTATGATGGGTGTTGCGGTCGATGTGATATTTTGATCGGCTATCATTTATCTTGGCATGCCACTCAGAACAGCGCGATGGAATGTCGTGAGTCATGTAACTAGTCTCATCTCTTGCTTACTTAAGATATTACTCATATCTCTAATCTCATTTGTATATTACTTCCGTTATATTATTAGTCTCATCCCTTGCTTACTTTAGATATTACTCATATCTCTATTCTCATTTGTATATTGTTTCCAGTACAATTCCATTCTTTTATCATTGTTTACAACAATGATAATTTGTTATTACTCAGACTGAACTATGAATTGCTATATTTGTGTTTATATTATAATTAGGATAAAATCATATAAATAGACTCACATTGTTAGTAAGCTCAGTTCTACATTAAACTCCGTACTATGTACTAGTTTTGTAAAGTCTCAATATATTAATAAACTATTGTTTTATTATAAAAAGTTATTTCCACGACGAATAACATAATTGGCGCAGTCGGTAGGATCCAGAAGGTGTGAAATTGGCAAAAAGAATTGCAGAGCTACACTGTTTGTTCCAACAATTCATCTGGAATCGAGACCCTTCCTAAAGTCACGTAGAAAAGGAATAAAGAAACCGAACTCCGAAACTTCAAAGTAAGTGCTGAGCATCCTCTCTTGTTTTTCCTAAACCTACAAAATTTTTTTTTTTCATCATTATTATCATTAACTAGAATATATTTCATTTTTATATATAATTGTTTCATGTCAAAAAGTAATAATCAAAATAACGATACAAATTTTAACATTGATCAATTAGTGAATAATTTACAAAATCTTCATTTAAATAAAACAATGGCAACTATTCAAGCAGCCAAAGAAATTGCTAATACATTACGACAATTTACGGGCCGTAGTGAACATTTAGAATCATTTTTAAATTCAGCTGATAGATTTTATGAAAGATATGGTAGAACGCAAGATAATAGTCTTAGTGAATTTGTTTTTGCTTCAATATGTTCAAAAATAATTGACGAAGCTGGAAATTTTATTTTGTGTAGACCAGATTTAGGAACTTGGCCTGAAGTTAAACAGGCACTTAAAGAAAAATTCGGTGATAAAATTGATCGCCACGTATTACAGCAACAATTCATTTTTCTCACAAGAAATAAACATGAAAACATTTCTGATTTTATAGAAAGACTCAAATTAACAAAAATGAGATTAAATTTAAAAATAAACTCAGATACTCATGTCGATCCTCAAACGAAATTGTCTTTGATACAACAAAATGAAATAACCGCTATTACAGTATTAATTTCTAATTGTAACTCTGAACTGCGAACTCTTCTTATGTTGAAAAACCCTTCAAATATCGATGAAGCAACTTCGCTAGTTCTTAATCACTCATTGATGGAACAGCAAATAAATTTCCGTTATCAACCATGGGACCGGAATCCAAATAAATTTCAACAAAGGCCTATTAGCCAACAGAAACAAAACAATATTGGTTCAAACCGTAATTATAATTTTATCAATCGAGCGAGAGAATGGACACCAAATCATCAAAATTCAAGTATTCCAGTAAATTATTATAATCAAGGTCAACGTCATCCTGTAGAATTCGAACAAAGAAATATTCAACGACATTATCCGACAAACGAACAAGTATTCGGTAAGCAAAAAAATGTCTTTGCTCCGAACGGTTCATTTAAACCTAAATTTAAGGAAGTTCCAATGTCTACAACAAGTAGAGTGCCTTCTGCAAAGTCTAATAATGTACAAAATCGTCATAGAAAATCGTATTTTGCAAATACAGGACCGGCTAACTTCATATCGGAAGAATTAACAAACGTTGAAATCACTGATTCTCCACCTAAATATCACAATAATTATATTTCTGAAGAACAGTATCAAACATATTATGATGATAATGAATATTCGATTAATGAACAGGATTTTTCTCAACAGCAACCATCGAATCGAAGAAACGTAAATCTAAATAACTTAAGTCCTTACTCTTTGCCGTTCATAGAAATAAAAAATCCGCCCATAAAACTCTTGATAGATACTGGTTGTCACCCATCATTACTTAGACCATATATAGCTGAAAAATATTTTCCTAACAAAATATTTAAGTCAGAAACTCCTATTATAACATGCACAGGTCAGAGCAAAGCTCACTCAAAAGCACGCATTCCTATATTTAATGAGTTAAAATCGCTAAATAAAACACTCGATGAAACAATTGAATTTGTACTTTTCGAATTTCACGATTATTTTGACGGAATATTGGGTATGCGAGATATACGAAGAATGAACTTGAACATTGATCCAACTAATAATATTTTATTCAACAATCAAATTAATATTCCTTTTAAATATAGAAATCAATTTAATACTCAAAGTTTTGAAATTCCTCCTCATACTTCAATAATGAAAAAATTGAAAACTAGTCTTCCTAATGGAGAAGTAATAATTCCAGATTTATCTGCGAATTCTATAAAAATTTTTAATTCAATATTAAAGATAAATAACGGTTATACAAATCTCGAGTTTACAAATCCCACATCAAAAACTCAACTTGTGAAAATAGACGAAAATTTTTTACAACCGTTCGCGAAATCATTTGATAGTAGTCAATACGAATGTTTTCATATAGACGAAATTTCACCACCAAGAAATTCCACAATAAAGTCAGATTTCGATTTCTCTCTCATACGTACAGATCATATGAACATTGAAGAAAAACACGCAATAAAATCTCTTTTATCAGAATACAAAGAAGTAATACATAATCCCGATCAAAAATTAACATTTACAAACACTGTTAAACACGAAATTAAAACAAAAGACGAAATACCAATTCATTCAAAATCGTATAGATATCCTTACGTGCATAAAGCTGAAGTATCAAAACAAATAAACAAAATGTTAGAAGACGGAATAATAAGACCTTCACAATCTCCATGGAGCTCTCCCATTTGGATTGTTCAGAAAAAATTAGACGCCAGCGGAAAACAAAAATGGAGAATCGTTGTAGACTACAGAAAAGTTAACGAAAAAACCATCGATGACCGCTATCCTCTGCCTAATATTTCGGACATTCTCGATAAACTAGGAAGAAGTCAATACTTCACGACTCTCGATCTTGCTTCTGGTTTTCACCAAATCGAAATGCATCCTAACTCTGTAGAAAAAACGGCTTTTACAGTTGAACACGGGCATTACGAGTACGTTCGCATGCCTTTTGGTTTAAAAAATGCACCTTCTAGCTTTCAAAGAGTCATGGATAATGTGTTGAAAAATTTGCAAGGTAAAGTCTGCTTAGTTTATATGGATGATATAATAATTTTTTCCACATCACTTCAAGAACATATCAGTAATTTAAAATTAGTACTCAAAAGGTTGAAAGAAGCTGGCTTGAAAATACAGTTAGACAAATCTGAATTCTTACAGAAAACAGTAGAATTTTTAGGTCATGTAATTACGCCAGACGGAATAAAACCTAATCCGAAAAAATTATCCGCCATAGAAAACTTTCCTGTACCTAAAACCGCCAAAGAAATAAAATCATTTTTGGGATTAGTAGGCTACTACAGAAAATTCATAAAAAATTTTGCGAAATTAACTAAACCTATGACAGAATGTCTAAAAAAGAATAGGAAAATAGAACATACGAAAGAATTTTTAGAAGCTTTTAATACTTGTAGAAAAATTTTAATGAACGATCCTATACTACAATATCCGAACTTTTCAAAACAATTCAATTTAACAACTGATGCATCGAATTTTGCCATTGGTGCCGTACTTTCTCAAGGTCCTATAGGAAACGATTTACCTGTCGCTTATGCATCAAGAACTTTGAATCCAGCTGAAATTAACTATAGTACGATTCAAAAGGAATTACTTTCAATAGTTTGGGCAGTAAAATACTTCAGACCATATTTATTCGGCGCAAAATTCAAAATTGTTAGTGACCATAAAGCTTTACAGTGGTTATTCTCTTTAAAAGATCCAAATTCCAAACTTGTACGTTGGAGACTCAAACTCGAAGAATATGATTACGAAATAATTTATAAAAAAGGAAAATTGAACACGAACGCTGATGCACTATCACGTATCGAAATAAACCCTATGCAAATAGAAGACTTAGATAAAGCATCCATTATTGCGAATCCGGACAACGATTTACCAAATATCTCAAATCAAGAGATAGAACAATTTTTACGTAACGAAAATATTGTAGAATCTCCTAAGCTAGTCTTGAATCAAAACACATTACTCAATGATGAACAAAAATCTGAATCTAATGAAACCATACATTCAACTAAAGAAAATCCTATTTTGAATATTCCGTATACCGAGAAAAGTATAAATACATTTAAAAATCAAGTTATATTTTCAACTACTGAGAATAAATACAATGTTCACAAAGAATCAATTTTCGACAAAAAAAGATTAAACGTTAATCTTCCAAAAATTAACAACAAAAATTTCATTCTTACATTCATTAATAAAAATCTTACACCCAAAAATACGTATTGTCTTTATTTCAAAGATAAAATAATGGAAACGGATTTTATAAGAATTTTACATGAATATTTTGAAAATAATTCTTTCACATTGTTCATTTCCACTACATTTCTCAAAGACTTAACCAATAACGATGAACAGAAATCAATAATACAACAATATCACGAAACTAAATCAAGTCATAGAGGAATACAAGAAAACTTAAGTGCAATCAAAAAAATTTTTTATTGGCCTAAAATGGACCAAGACGTCAAAGACTACGTCAACACCTGTGACGTATGCCAAAAAAGCAAGTACGAAAGACATCCTACAAAATTGGTCTTCAAACCCACACCTTTCGGGTTCGAACCATTTGATCATCTTTATATCGATACATATAAAACACACGGACAATATTTTTTAACAATTATTGATAGTTTCTCAAAGTTTGGTCAAGCTTACTCCATTAAATCATTAACAGCTATCGAAATCGCTAACAAATTTTTACACTTTCTAAGCCACTTTGGAATTCCTAGGAGAATTACAACAGATAATGGACATGAACTAAAAAATGAAGTAATTCAAAGTTTATGTAGAGCACATCACATCGAAATACACTACACAACGTTATATAACCCAAATAGTAATAGTCCTGTAGAGCGTTTTCATTCAACAATTGCAGAAACAATATTATCCTTAAAAAATACGAAACCTAATGAAAGTATCGAAATATTAATGAATTACGCAGTGCTATCATATAATAATTCAGTACACAGCACAACGAACTATACACCTTTCCAAATAATCAAAGGAAAATTAAATCACAAAAATCCGTTCGAAATAGACGATTCGGTTAAACTCACTCAATACATCCAAGACCATTCTGAAAATTTAGAGGTATTGAACAAAATTATTTTGGACAAGTTAAACAATAAACAGAACGAAAATTTAGATAAAATAAATGCAAATAGGCAACTTGAAGCTAAGATAGACACTACAAAACAGTTATATAAAGCCACGCGACGAAATGCTTCTGAAAGAAAAACAAAAAACCCCTATGAGGAAATAGAATATCCTATCATAACATCAGACAATAAAATAAAAATTCATAATAAAACATACCACAAAAAAATTCTAAAACCTCAACGTATTGTTTCAGGAAAGAGAAAAAATGAAAGGACTTTTGTTACTCGTAGGATTATGCCTAATCGACGCACTAAAAATAAACAAAGTTGAAAGTCCCATCTTACCTGTCCATATAGGTCAAGTAAACATTATTTTATCAAAGCATACATTCTTATATCATATAAATCTCACTACTCCTGAACTATCTCTCATACGCATAAAAAATTCATTAATCAAACTTAATAATTCCTTAGATTTTAAGACTAATAATCACTACTCTATACTATTGAAAAATAAAATATCTAACGTATTATCACTCACCACAACCGCATTAGAAAAAGTAAATATATTCTTTGAACGCCCCAGAATTAAAAGAGGTTTCATCAATGCCGTTGGAAAAATCCAAAAATGGCTTTTTGGCACATTGGATTCAGACGACGAAAAGCATTTTAAATCTTATTTGAACATTTTGAACGAAAACGAAAATAATTTAAATAATGACATGAAAAACCAACAAAGCATATTCAAACAATTTTCAAATACATATAGTAAAACATTTCGAAATCTCAATGAAAATCAAATTAATATAAGTAACCAAATAAAATATCTATCTACTGAAATTAAAAATATAATTGACCTTAATCAAGCATTTTCCTTTTCTAACATAATTGATAATTTACTTATTGTGCTTCATTCGGTTCAAAACATTTTAAATAATATCGAAACAGCAATTTCTTTCGCTAAACTGAATACACTGCATAGTTCAATAGTACAGCCTAGTCAACTCGAAATCATGTTAACTAAACTAATCAAAATTTATGGAAAAAGTAAAATTCCTGTATTTCAAAACATAATGAGCTATTATTCTTTATTTTCCACTCAACTCATAATCAAAAATAAGATAGTCTTGTTCAAAATTCATGCACCCATAATGTCATCCAAATACGAATATTTTCAAATATTTCCTGTCCCTATTCTCAACCGAACTATCATTCCTACCCACCCCTTTTTACTGCTCAATACTGAAGATTATTGGACGACATCAGAAAGATGCCCAGATGTTGAAGACTGGTACTTCTGCCTACAAAGAAATCTCCACAAACAACAGCCCTGTTTAGCCACTATAATTCGAACTGGAAAAAACCATTGTGTAACCACACAACTACATTTTGACGAAACAAGTATTTCTCAAATAAATGCTAATGAACTATTAGTCATTCCTTCCAGAAGAACAACCATAAAATCGTCATGCCCCATAGAAGGAATTTACGAAATATGCGAACCTTCAACGATATCCCTAGATCAATGCAAGGTTGCTGTTGACGGAAAAACCTTTCAAGCCGAACAAACCACCCATGAAGAGTTTGTTTTTATACTTCCAGAAATTGGCATAACAAGCAGCTCCGCTTATAAAGAACAAATATTACACGTCAAACGGATAGACGAGCAAGGCATAAACCAAATAAATTCTGTAATAAATAACCTAGGCACTACAGAACTAGTAACACAACCAAATTCAAGCCATCCATGGATCAATACAACATTCTTCATAATAATTTTGATCTCTGGAACCTGTTTCTTCCTCTACCTGAAGAAACCATCAAAACGTTCAAAAACAGTTGGAATCGAGCAGAAAATAATTGAACCCTTATTTTCCGCTCTAGGAAGGGAGGAGTCATGTAACTAGTCTCATCTCTTGCTTACTTAAGATATTACTCATATCTCTAATCTCATTTGTATATTACTTCCGTTATATTATTAGTCTCATCCCTTGCTTACTTTAGATATTACTCATATCTCTATTCTCATTTGTATATTGTTTCCAGTACAATTCCATTCTTTTATCATTGTTTACAACAATGATAATTTGTTATTACTCAGACTGAACTATGAATTGCTATATTTGTGTTTATATTATAATTAGGATAAAATCATATAAATAGACTCACATTGTTAGTAAGCTCAGTTCTACATTAAACTCCGTACTATGTACTAGTTTTGTAAAGTCTCAATATATTAATAAACTATTGTTTTATTATAAAAAGTTATTTCCACGACGAATAACATAATTCGTGATATTTTCATGAACTTGTGTTGCTTACATATGACTTAGTTATAAACATTATTTTAATTTCAGTTGTTTCATTTGTTTACTATATAATACTACTATTGTAATCTATTTTAATTTCATTTTTATTCATCAAATATATTTCGTTACTTTATGGTCCACTTCTGCTGATCATACGTGACTTTGTAAGAGACAATATTTTATTTTATTGTTAGTTATCTGGTGATTGTTCAATACTATTTCAATTTCTTTTAATTTAATTTTTTCGTTGTATATATTCGCTTATACTCTCTTTTTTTTCTCGTTAATTTTTTCCTATTCATTATTATTTGTGTACAATTTGTTATTTTTTTTTCTTTAATTGGATGTATATCTTTTGAGAATAAATGTATTATTATTATTATATCATTTTAACTCATCACATGAAAGTATCTTCGACAGATACGTACATGAAAAAGTTGAATATCCATTAATGAATATTTACGAAAAAATTGAGAGAATTTTAATACAAATGATTCATACATTTCAACAGAACATTTTCAACAGAAAGTATGATCATATTTTTCATCATAAAATATGAAAGCTCTAGCTTCATCATCTGAAGGCCTTTTTGCTCATGAACAGAACATTTGATATACACACTGCATAGCTAGAAACTGTGGTAAGAACTAATATAAGTGAATTTCACACTCTGAATTTATAGAAACTCTGTTTTTCATAATATTCAATTCAATTGTGATGTTTTGACGTAATGTGGTGAATGTTTAATGTATTGAATTGTGATGGAGATTTCTCATTTAAAATCATGAAAAGTTGTTCAAATGTGTACAGTTGTTACTTGATGTAATCTACTTCGAAATCAGAATGGTAACAAAAAAACTATTATTTGAATTTACCCACTTTTACTGAACAACGTAGGTTTCACCAATACGATAGCCTTCTCGTACTTCAGAAACGTCGTAAAAGTTTATGAATTTAGAAGAGAGTTTTTTAGTTACCATTTTAATCAGCAAGGAATCCATTGAGAATATTAATTTATTGTTGCATATTTTATATACATTTTTATACTTATGTATTCAATTTATGTTTAGTATCAGTATTCCATATAAAAAGTGTCAATGCATTCGTTAAATAAAGACTATTGTTATTATAAGCAAGACTAAAAATAAAATTTTCATCTTACAATTATAATTTCAATGATAAAATAGACAAAAGAGAGGAGCGTTATAAATCTTTTCAAAGTTAAAGTTTGATATATCTCCGGGTGGTTTGATTTTCAAAGAATAAAAGTATAAACGATTAAGTGCGGAATTGCCTCTTAATCTAAAAATCTCCACGAACTTGGACGAAGTTATGGGAGACAACACTCGTACTTTAGGAACTCAAATAATGAGATTAGAAAGAACGTCGAAACAAAGTCTGAAACGGTCGGAAACTTCAGCCGGTTGAATTTTTCATTCTAGTTTTGGGATATTAAAATTTTTTGTAAGCGAACATCTTGAAAAGCTTCCCAATTAATATACTGAAATTAAAAAAATGAGAAATGAGCTCATTTTCCTTTGAATTTGTGAATAATGCATATTTTAGAGGAAGCTGGATGTTATTCAATATATAATGCTGTATTTATTCTTTTTGGCAGATATAACGCCACTGTAGAACTGTGCTTACTGCTTACCAGTTGAATAATTTGTTTGCAATTGGAGTATTGCCTGGTAATTTAAATACAATTGTTGTGGGTTATAGGCGAAATAAGAGGCCACTATGAATAGATTTTATCCAATTTGTCTGCCTGGTCTATATTTCGACTGTGTTTACAGTCTTCATCAGGACTGGCTAACTAGGTATAACAGGTATGGCCAAAAACTATCAAACAGGAATTGTTTCTTTAAAATAAGTTGAATCAAATTAAACTAGGTCGATGTTTCTCTGTGCTCCTGTCATTTCTATTCTATTATTTACCTATCATTGTTTTTAGTTAGTACATAAGAATATTTTTACATCTATAATTTAATTCAACTTATTTTCAAGAAACAATGCCTGTTTGATGGTTTTTGGCCGTACCTTTTATACCTAGTTAGCCAGTCCTGATGAAGACTGAAAACACAGTCGAAATATAGACCACGCAGACCAATTGGATAAAATCTATTCATAGTGGCCTCTTATTTTGCCTATAACCCACAACAAGTGTATATATATATATATATATATATATATATATATATATATATATATATATATATATATATATATATATATATATATATATATAAATATATATATATATATATATATATATATATATATATATATATATATATATATATATATATATATATATTACGAAACGTCAACAGAAATAAACTTTTTCATATTAAAAAAGCCTGTTAATGCTAAAAACTTTCAAAATAAATACCTCAAACAGGCAATAAATCAATTTCAAGATATATATATATATATATATATATATATATATATATATATATATATATATATATATATATATATATATATCTATATATATGACGTGTAGAATCTTATCATTAGATCTGTCGGATTACAAGGTACTTTTGTAAAAAAATCCGGACTATGGGGGGTCTAAGGCAGTACTCAATAATCCCACAAATTCGCTAATCCGACACTGCCCTGCAAACTGTTTGTCGGATTACCGGGGCTCCACTGTAATACTATTCCTCTGAATACTGAAGAACAACAAAAAGCAAAACTTACGATTTTTTCAAAATAATAAGTTTGACGTTTCGACATCTAATAGTAATTCTTAAAATTCAATTATTCTTTAGTTTTGACAAAGTTGTGATATACAACGAAACGTCAACGAAAATGAAGTTTTTAACATTGAATATAGCCTGTTATTGCTAAAAACATTAAAAATAATATATATATATATATATATATATATATATATGCATGGTCTCCTACCATGAATCAAATAGATCTTTATACAAAAAACTATGCGTAGGAGAATTCTGAATATTTGCCTATACCCAAGTCAAAGGGGACCGATCGGATGAATTAATTACATGTTATTGACATTCGGTTATATTGGAAGAAGATGTCAACTTGCTTATTTCAAATGCAAATGGAATATCTCATAAATTATTACATATTTAAATTTAAGTCAATATTTCAGCCAGACTTTGTGTAATATATTTTTATTATCCTGAATTATGATTCCTTTTTTTTGTAAAAAAGAACCCTAAAGTCTATTTTTCAAAAGAAACCTTATTTTTCTAGGTCGATAACCTAATAGTACAAGATCCGTGGCCTATTTTTTCACTTGATTACTATCAAGCTAATTTTCCGTGAGTAGCTTCATTTTGATAAGAGGCCCAACAATTTCCTGTGCGAAAATTTTTGACTGTGGTAGCTAACAGAGGTAGCAATGATAAAATATGTCGATTTGATGATTCTTCAATATTTATTACTAACTGAATTGTTTTTATTAAATCTTATGATAATTATCTAAATTATTTGAAATAATATTTGTCCTACAAAATCTATGGTTTCATCAAAGAATCCTCCCCCTCCAACATGTATTGATAACGAGATCACCAAAAATGATTACTAACCAGCTGATTTTTTTTTATTACTTAGTTAATATATATATATAATTTAACAGCCATATTGTCCTACAAATTTCGTGGTATGTTATCCCGGTTCCTACGCTTAAAAGTAGTAGTACAGATCATTGATGTAAAAATAATTACTATCAAGCTGAATCTTTGTGAATAGCATCGTTTTGATGAGACGCCCAACAATTTCCTGTGCGAAAATTCTCGATATTGGTAGCTAACAGAGGTAGCAATAATAAAATATGTCGATTTGATGATTCTCAAATATTAATTACTAACTGGATTGTTTTTCATTAAATCTTAAGATAATTATCTAAATTATTTGAAAAAATATTTGCCCTACAAAATCTATGGTTTCATCAAAGAGTCCTCCCCCTCCAACATGTATTGATAACGAGATCACCAAAAATGATTACTTACCAGCTGATTTTTTTTTTTTTACTTAGTTAATATTTATATAATGTAACGGTCATATTGTCCTACAAGTTCCGTGGTACGTTGTCCCGGTCCTACGGTCAAAAGTAGTAGTACAGATCCTTGATGTAAAAATAGCGTGGTACGCTATTGCGGTGCTCCAATTGAATATATATTGGAAAGTCATGAAATTAAAAATCAATTTATTTCTCAAGCGTGAGAAATAAAATGTTGACTTTTTGGTAGATTTAAATTGATTTTTTGCTGAAATTAAACAAAACAATAACAAAATATAAATTTTCAAAGTGAAATAAATGAAGATGACAACGATGTTAGTAGCGAAGATTATGAAGATTCATCAGATGAATATGATGAAGATTAATTTTTTTTTATCTATAAATACACCAATACACCAATTTTTGTATCTAATTTTCCAAAAAAATAAACTTATTTAAATTTTAAAAAAGATTTTTTCACTGTATCTTATGTTAGAAATAGGAAAACGAAAAAATGATAATTCTTGTCGGACTAGTGATACATACCTGTTTTTTTGTAGGACATTGTTTTATTTGGGCACTGAACACACTAACCTATTATGTAATATTTTTGTCCTACAGTTAGTAATGAGAAAAATGGTCTTATGGTATTAACAATTTCTGAGCGTAGGACCGGGATAACATACCACGGAATTTGTAGGACAATATGACCGTTACATTATATAAATATTAACTAAGTAAAAAAAAAAAAAATCAGCTGGTTAGTAATCATTTTTGGTGATCTCGTTATCAATACATGTTGGAGGGGGAGGACTCTTTGATGAAACCATAGATTTTGTAGGACAAATATTTTTTCAAATAATTTAGATAATTATCATAAGATTTAATAAAAACAATTCAGTTAGTAATAAATATTGAAGAATCATCAAATCGACATATTTTATCATTGCTACCTTTGTTAGTTACCACAATCAAAAATTTTCGCACAGGAAATTGTTGGGCGTCTTATCAAAATGAAGCTACTCACGGAAAATTAGCTTGATAGTAATCAAGTGAAAAAATAGGCCACGGATCCTGTACTATAATTAGAAGAATAACCTAGTAGAATATTCATCTTTCGAGATATCGCTAAATGTCGATAACCTTTTTTGAATATTGACAATTTTAATGAAATAGAAATATCACGAAAACGAAACATATCGAAAACAGGCACTAAACTCTATAGAAGTGATATATATGTGAATATATATATATATATATATATATATATATATATATATATATATATATATATATATATATATATATATATATATATATATATATAGGAAAATGATCACTAGAACATTCATTTCAAAAATTCAAATCAACCAAAGAATGATATAGTAGAGCTAGATATGTGAACGTGTACGATGTGGTGCCTCCCCTATCCTTCAAGGGGTAAATGATAGAGAAATATTGAAAACGATGCCACATCTGATGGAAGTGCCAGGCAGCTATTTCGTTCTACAAAGAACTCGTCAGTCACACCACATCCATCGAAGTGAAGTAACGACTTCAATCCCAAAGCATCTTTTCTATAACTCCAAGTGGAAATACTTCACTCTCTCTCTATAAGTCTCTCTATAGGAATCAATAGAAAACATCTCTCAGGTCAGACACACCAAGCACTCTGGAAGTGATTTAGGAATTGAAGTCCACTTCCAGAATCAGAAATGGAACGATTTCTGAAGAAGCTCGCCACTCGTGCTAGCGAAACGTTAGGAAGAAATTCCAACGGACGACGGCCCTTAGACCCGAACCAGGACAACACTAGTTCATCATATAAAAGTTTCAGCCATACTGAAATATTCTGAAAAAAAAATTTTTTCAATTCAAATTAGCATCTGGCACGGTTTAATCAACAACAAAAATATCTGGCAATGATAAATGCATGTTGCAAATAGTTCAATAAAAATAATGAGAAAAAACAAAACTTCTCAAAATGATTCAAAAAATCGATATTTTACCTGTACAGGTAGGATGCGCACTGATGAACTCAACCACTACCTCCAATCAGACCGCCCTTATGACGTCCGGGAGAGTGAACTAGATAACATATCTGAAAACTGGCCTACCTGAAATTCTCTCTTAAAAACGTTGCTAGCTTTCAGACTATAAGGGAACATTTACTCGAACGTTTCACATAATTCGAAAAAATAACGAAGACTTCGGAAATTAATTAATCATGAATATAAACAAGCAAATACCTTTAATTATTATTGAATAAGCTTCATCATTAAATTTGCAGAGTTTGACTTTAAGTTAGCTTCTAATTGCATGTTCCCAGGAAACTACAGTACAACCTCCTCTGCACAAGAGCTGATAAGAGACAATGGTTTTACATAATTTTTTTCCGTCTGTCCCGTGACGACATACCTAGCGTGAGCATAGGTCCCACTTTCAGTCAGTATATCCTGGTGTTCACAGCGAAATCGCTATAGTCCGGTTTTGCCAGAAGAACAAACGATGATTCAAATTGTATCTAGTTTGAATTAAATTTAATTCTAAAAAGAACAAATTACTCGACCCATAGCATGTTGGAATTTGATGTCTTCTGGTTGACTTTGAATGCATCATTGTGAAAATTTCCTCCTTTTTCTACATCTACAGTGTTCGAGTAGAAACTCTGGAAAAAGTTTTTTGAGTTCACCTAGGCACAGTATCACAAACTGCTGTGCAACATGGTGGCTTACGTTGATACCCATGGATGAGTATCGACAATTTATCGAGACATTTTACAAAAATCGCAGCTTAAAATTGCTGTTACATTTACTGCACTCACAGTCACCATCCTTTCCTGAAGCTGCGTTGAAAATAGAAGTGACAAATGCGTCGAAATAGAGTCAGCAAAGGAAATCAATCGCCTCCAAGATAATTCAGCACTAAAAGATAATACGATTTTCGTACCTAAGTCGTGCCTACTCAATTATTTTGTGTTTGGTTAATTTTTTATTATTATTGAATACCTAATTCCGCAATACCAAATTGCAGTCACCTTAAAATGCGCTACAGCATTTTTGAGAGTGCAGGAACTATAAATATATATTCGAAATTTTATAGATCTCAAAAAGTCAATTTTATTCAACATTAAATTGAATTTTTCGAAAACAATAAATTAAAATTAACACACTTGGCTTAAGTTTCACTAAATCTATTAAAAAACTATACATATGTTTCGGGTGGTTAACCCATTATACAAGTATACTCTTGATAATGGGTTGAATTCAACCTGAAATTGATTATTAGAAATCACGAAGCAAAAAATTTAATCAATGACATGGAGGTTTTCGCTTATCTCTTGGTAAACATTATGTTAAAAACAACGAATTAAAATTAACACACTTCGCAAAAGTTTCACTAAATCTATCAAAAAACTATACATATGTTTCGGGTGGTTAACCCATTATACAAGGTTTGTAACGTTGTATACTCTTGATAATGGGTTAAATTCTACCTGAAATTGATTATTAGAATTCACGAAGCAAAAAATTGAATAAACCACATGGAGGTTTCCGCTTATCTCTTAGTGAAAAATTATGTTAAAAACAACGGATTGAAATTAACACACTTGGCGTAAGTTTCACTAAATATATCAAAAAACATATGTTTCGGGTGGTTAACCCATTATACAATGTTTGTAACATTGTATACTCTTGATAATGGGTTAACCATCCTAAACATATGTAGAGTTTTTTAATATATTTAGTGAAACTTACGCCAAGTGTGTAAATTTTAATTTATTATTTTTAACATAATGTTTCACCAAGAGATAAGCGAAAATCTCCATGTGATTTATTCAATTTCTAACTTCGTGATTTCAAATAATCAATTTCAGGTAAAATTAAAATATAAGGTGTTTCAAAACTAACGCAAAATTTGAATTCAATTAGATAGAAAACATAGTTTTTAATACTCTGATTGTAATTTTTGTATTGAATCATGAAGTACATACAATAAGGTTATTTATGAAATAATACTCCAAATAGCATCTACGGCTTTGCTCACTCATTCGAAATTGTTTTCGAAAATTGCATGCGTGCATTCGAAAACTGCAAAATTTCGAATGAAATTCTCGAATGCACGCATGGTTGTGAGTTTGTTGAGATCGACCTATGATATTTTAAAATTTCCATAAAAAGTATAATGGTGTTAAATCACACGATCTAGGGGACCAATTCTGATCACTGAAAATGTCTCATGCAGTAATTGAACTATTTCATGGCCTGTAGGGCATATGGCACGGTCTTGTTGAAACCACATATTCACCACATCAACATCATACAATTTCGGCAAAAAGAACTGTGTTATCATATTGCATAAATTAAATGGCGCCAAATTGGAATCATGTGTTAATTTTAGGACACCCATTTAAAAATATGATAGTTGTAAAAACATGTCTTCTACTCAAATATTTGGACATATGTATAGGGTGTTTTTTAGAGGTATAGAAATTTGAGTTGGCATTACTCTTGAAGATGGCGACCGATTTAAAAGCTGAGAAGTGATTTATTCTCAGTTTGGTTTGGCAATTCATCATGAATAGATCAAGCAAGGCGTAGATTCGTCAAATGGGCCCAAAACGAGATTGCCGTTGTTCCCGATTTTCATAAGCGAATTTTGTTTAGCGATCAAGCGCACTTCTGGTTGAATGGCTACGTCCACAAACAAAACTGCTGCATTTGGAGTGAAGATAATATTCGAGTGTATGTCAATACACCATTACATCCAGAAAAACTGATTGTTTGGTGCGCTTTATGGGCTGGTGGAATCATTGGTCCGTACTTCTTCAAAAACGATGATGGCCAGAACGTTACAGTCAATGGTGATCGGTATAGAACCATGATTACTAACTTTTGCATTCCTGAATTGAACAACCATGATGTCCAGGAGCTGTGGTTTCAACAAGACGGCGCAACATGTCCCACAGCCCGTGCCGCAATCGATTTATTGAAAGACACGTTTGGTGACCGCCTAATTTCACGTTTTGGACCTGTGAATTGGCCTCCAAGATCTGATTATTTGAAACCGCTGGACTACTTTCTGTGGGGCTATGTAGGGTCTTTGGTCTATGCGGGTAAGCCGCAAACGCTTGACCATTTGGAAGACAATATTCGCTGTGTTATTGCCAATATACGGCCAAAAATGTTGGAAAAAGTCATAGAAAATTGGACGTCCAGATTGGACCTACATCCGAGCCAGCCGTGGCGGTCCTATGCCAGAAATTATATCGAAAATGTAATGCCACATGATTATCTTTCGAATAAAAAAAAATTGTCAATCGAATGATCCATCATTGTTTTATTGCAATTTGAAGTTCTATACCTAAAAAAAACCCTTTATTTCATTCTCGCATGATAAATAGTTACCTGCAAGCCTGAGATTCTATAACAAAAATCATGATTACTCTATTTATAGTATCATTGAGATAAATGCAACATTTAATTACCAACATGAGTGTGACAAAAGCAGAGATCTTTTAATCTCTTGATTGTGTTTAATACATCTAAAAACCGACCCACTTCCTTCACTTACCCATTTCTTGCTTCCTTACATATTCCTCTCCAGTACTTCCCCAGCGGTCGATATTTCCTAAGCTCTAGACGCCCCAGGTGAAATGTAATTAACCCGTGGGTATTACAGGAGTTCAAAGACAGCCAGTTAACCGTATTCAAAATTGAGGAGAAATGAATCACTTTCATAAATATATTAGTACATTGAATTACTTATCAGCCGTGTGAAGGTCATGAATCACAACGGATATCGATACAGATCAATTTCTTTATGAAACATATCAAATAGCGTTAGATAGTAGAATATATATATATATATATATATATATATATATATATATATATATATATATATATATATATTCATATAATTCAAAAGGGTTTATACAGGTACATTTTATGAAAATAGAAAGAGAAACTTACGGTATAGACCTGCAGTTTTTGTAACTTTAAATTTTTGTAGAATATTATGAATTACTATAATATTAGTATAATATACTATAATTATTACTATAGATATCAAAACGCCAAACTTCTTTTTCTGAAAAAAAATCAAATTGGATTTTTTGTTTATTTAGTATTCAGAGGAATATTTCTGGTTTAGCATTCGCTTCGAAAGTTTTAGTGTTCTTCACTATAAGCAAACCTCTCAAAAACTCGTGGTGTGCCAGCTGATTCTAATGAGTGTGATTTATATATACATACATATAATTACACATAGTTGAGTTTTATGTGGTTTTTATTTATGTGTGTGAAATTCATGGTAGATCTTAAAAAAATTAGTTTTGTGATATGTTGTTTGGTGATTGTTGTGTATTCACTTCATGAGTATTATTTGTAAGGTTTATCAAATCGTTGCAAATAGATTTAAGATGTTTTATGTTATGCAAATTTTTAGGAATGTGTAACATTTCTAAAATGTCTGTACATTTTTTGTCTTTTTCAGTTGTTAAAACTTTGTATTGCTATAATCAAAATCGTGTTTTTCAGTTATTTTATGTTTATGTAAGGTCGTTATTCCAGTTTTTGTATATCTATGTGCTTTAATTCTTTCTTCGATATTTTGCGACATTTGTCCTATATAGCATTTACTGCAAATATTGCAAGGGATATTGCTATATATTTCTTCGATTTGATTTCGTGCGGTATGAGCTATTATTAAATTATTAGGTTTCAATATTTTTGCAATGTTTTACTTAATCTTGAAATATGTCGTAGGGAAATGTAACTATTTTTGTTGGATACACTTTTATTTTACTGTAAAGTACTTATTATATCATTTATGAATTCTGTTTTTCATGATTTTGTTAATCAAATAATATGGGTAATTATTTTCACGAGAAATCTTTCTTCAAGTGTTTCATGCAGTGCACATGGTGCTAATTTTAGTGATCTATCTACAAAATTACTATTTTTTCTTTTTATGAGAAAAAAGAAATAATAATCATCACTATTCCCAACGAAACTACAAGGAAAATAAATTTTTAACATTGAACATAGCCTGTTACTTCTGAAAACATCATATATATATATATATATATATATATATATATATATATATATATATATATATATATATATATATATATATATATATATATATATATATATATATATATATATATATATATATATATATATATATATATATATATATATATATATATATATATATATATATATATATATATATATATATATATATAGAAAATGAACACTAGAACATTCATTTGAGAAATTCAAATTAATCAAGAGAATATTATAGTAGAGCTAGATATGTATACGTGTACGATGTGATGCCTCCATTATCCTTCAAGCGATAAATAATTTAAATGAATATTTTATCCCTTGAAGGATAATGGAGGCATCACATCGTACACGTTCACATATCTAGCTCTACTATAACATTCTCTCGATTAAATATTTCATTCAGTGCCAAAAACACAAAAAATTTCATTTCCTTATATATATATATATATATATATATATATATATATATATATATATGTAGCACAGTTTTGTTCATTCCTAGAGACTATCAATCGAACCACACATTCCTACCTTTCGTTGTCTGACTTGCCAGAGATTATGGAGTCGTAACCTGAAACAAAAAGTTTAAAATGAAACTACATTTGCAGAAATCCAGGACCATGTGGGAATCATGTAATAAATAAAACATAGAACTGCTACCAGATTATATATTGAAATGCTTATTTCGGGCAGCACAATAATCGGACGAAGTAGGGAAAGACAATGCAACAATTAACTGGAGTTTAGCTTTTCGCGTATTTAGTTGTCGGATATTCAGGAAGTCCACCAGACCGACCAGATATATTCTCGAAAACAATGTCGCGGATATCCTGGAATAGTTGAGTTTATCCGAATATTCCTGAATATTTTATACAACAAAATCCTGTGGAAAAAGGCGTTTCGGAAATGCTATTCAATTCTTTCCAATTTTTTGGATATTCTCTATTATTTCATTGGAAATTGTCTAATATAGTTACTTAAGATCCGTTCATGAAAAGAAAATTCAGGATTTTGCAAGCCAGTTAATATCTAGTTTCTTAGATACCTATCTATAAATGTTTAGATACCCCAGAAAAGATCGATTTCGTGATGAAATTTTGGAAATATGTTTTACAAATACAATATATAAATATTATTATGTAACAAGAATTGAGTTATTCCAGAAATATATACTGATAAAGAATCAAAATAATCGAACACTACATATTCAAGTGTTGAAGAGTAAATAACAAATAAATATATTATCAACTTTTGGTTGGTAATATATTCAACAACAAATGGAGTTAACTATATCTACAAAACTGTATGTATGTTTAAAATTTTACACAATGAAATAAAATGCATGAAATATGACTTTTTCGAAACAATCAGTTTAGAAGCATCACCTTGAGAAAAATTAAACATACATATATATATATATATATATATATATATATATATATATATATATATATATATATATATATATATATATATATATATATATATATATATATATATATATATACAGAAAATTATTCGTGCTAACCAACCAAGTACGGACATGTAGAAATGTACTATTTTATTATAGTCAAATTTCAGAATCAAACTTGGCACCATTTTTGGAACTCGATTGGGTTCCAAAAACTTTGGATGTGAAGAGAAATGTTATTATTTTTGTTTACCGCCACAACATCTACAAAGAAGCATTGGAAGCAGCACTTGAAGCCGCAATTAGCTAATACTGATATTCCAATATTCGAAAAATTCCGAGAGAACTGAAAGATTATCGTTCCCCCAAAAATACAAAATCTAGCAGAAATCTTACTCTTACTATGTTGCGTACACTCTCAAAACACACTCATACCCTGGCTCTAAAAAAAATTGAGGGGAAATTTAAAGAATAATGTTTCAATTTGAATAAAACTAAGTAGTATTTCGATTTTCACTATAATTAATTCCAAAACATGACAATATCGTTTCGCCAACACAGTGGCTTCATCAGATGTTGATGATAAACTGAGCTTTTACATTGTGGACTACTTGTATTTATCGTGAAGTGCGCGGAATTGACCATAGAACACTGTTCTTCTTCTATAAAAAATGACTGTAGAACATATTTTTTCTGAATTTTGGGAAATCACCATAGAATACTTTTCTTCGATTACATTTTTGACGGAATAAATTTAATAAAGGAGAATTATTGATTAAAACTTGACCATTCGATAAACTGTTTGATTTCTTCCTCTTATTAATTTCCATGACTTCTAACAGGGTTAGTTCATAACCTTTGCGCTCTGTATGCAATATTTTAAAGTTTTTGTCGAAGACATGGAGAGTGTTGCATACGTAGAATGGGTTTTATTTTTTGCAAAGCATCTTTGGTGTTCATATATTCGAAGGCTGAAATTCCTGACAGTTTTTGAATTAATTATAGGGAAAATCGAAAAACTACGTAGTTTTATTTAAATTATGTATTTAGATTTTCATCGAGTATCGGCCCAATCGATTGAAGAAAATTGTTTTATTAATGACGATCATACATGCAAAATATAGTTTGATTTAATAAATAAAAATTAAGTTTTGGAATATCCTCTACAACCTCTATTCGAAATTTCTCTAGGAACATTCATTGCCTTTAAGGCGGCATGAGTTATCGTTATCCGATATGAAAAATATTATCTTTTTCAGTAATTAGGGCGACTTAGGAAGAAAATGAAGGCGTATCAAAAATAAAAAAAAAATTATTCGCCCTTATATTCATATACTCGTAACTATACGTCTTTTCCAGATTGACTAATTCATTCACTTCAAGATACAAAGAGTCAGTTTTCTATTTCCTTACATAAATATACAAAAAATAACAAACATGTTATAATTATTTTTTGTCGTCGTCGTCGGAGTTAGTGAAAATACAATATCTATCATATGAGTTGTGAAAAAATAGCGAATCGTGGTATTATATGATCGATTCAAACAATATCCCCACAAAGTTTTTGAGTAATACTGAATATTTATATTTTTGATTGGATAACCTTTTCAACGAAAAAGACATTTACCCAACTAACAGTGTTGAACAGCTGTTGTCACCAAAAATTAATGTGGAAAAACCTGCTTCGAAAATAGAGCAGGACTTGTTTGCAATGAAGAACGCTGCTCGAGATCTAGAAATCACGCAGATTGTCGGGAAAACGGGTATACCTGGCCAAGTACATACTTTTGCATGCGTTTTGTTTATTTTGGGTTTTTGCCCAAAAACGTAGCGTGAAAAAACGCTTGTGTTGCCGTACACCTATAATTCCCAGATAAATGAATTTGTAATAGGTATACTGAAGTTAATTGCAAAGACTCATTCGAATATAAGAGTTTTCTTAAACCATAAGCATGAAGACCGCATAATTTCACTATAATTTGATGAAAAATGTCATTTTGTAGCCAAAATATTCGGAAAATATATAGAAAACTTATGCATATCGGATTTAGGCGTCGTAATTGAAAATCGAAAACGAAATTCTTGTAAAATTTCAATGTGAATGAAATCAACTTATCTCAATGTCCGAAACATCAAATTATTTATTTATTTATTTATTTTGCATGTCTTATAAACACCCATAAAGTACTTACATATAAGACAGATTGGTAGAAAACCAAAATATAGATCACTACCATAAACATCAACTAATGAAACTAAAACTAAACATATACATACATACAAATACTTCATATAGAAATCATAAAAATTGCTATATAAAAAGAAACAAATTTATAATGAATTCACCACACCTGCCTTAAAGGTTCTGGGATCATTACTAAAAAAATCAACGTTTCTGTTACTCTTCAGTAGCTTGTTACAGATACTTAACATACAATTTAAAGGAGACAAACCATTTACAACAACCAGAAATAGATCCCAACTGGAGCAACGCAACCAAACTTTTGGAACTTTCAAATGAATAAAATCTATAAGATTGCAATTTTCGTATTTGATGCAATTCAGAACATAATAAATGAAAAGAATAGCCTGAATATTTCTTTTCACTGACAATCTTCGCAGATTAAAGCTAATCAACATAGAGCTATATGATATTTTGAATGGATAACTATTATGTCTTTTATAATGTAAAATCCTCAGAAAATGTTTTTGAACTTTCTCTATTCTGTCTTCATTAGTAAAAGCTTGAGGTGACCAAATATTGGAGGCATACTCCAGGTGAGGCATGACAAAAGAGCAATACAGCATATATATTATACTTTAATACTCAAAATAACTGTTTTAAATATGGGACCAGATTCAGAGATGAAATGAATCAGAACGTTGATTAGTTAGTTTTTTCGGAAAACTGTGGAACTTCATTTCTATGCCAACGATAGCAATGTAGAAAACTATGGAGACATTTCTATTCTAGGTAGCAATAAAAATGCAACCTGCATCAGTGCGGTGAATCGGAATAAGATTGTCGAGATTGCTTCGCATTTGGTGGTATTACAGATTGTTCCGGACCAAAATTCTTCTATAATTGCAATTCAATCCGATGTCTTTCCTTTCATTAAAAAGTGGGCCACATGTCTTACGATTAAACTATGTAAAGTGTATCATAATAGACAATTATAAATATGGGTAGTCCCGAATTGAAAAAATCATTTTTAGTACCTTTTTTTTAATATTGAGTATTTTCAGTTGCACAAATTGTTGAGAACCTCCTTTGTTGCTATATACAGAGCGAGAAAATCACTGACAATATTTTTCATCAGAAGTATATTCCAGGTGATTTATCTATTTTCATTGTGAAAATCAAATTCAATAAAGCTATATAATTTTGTATTCGAATGTCGCTCAAGTAAAGATGCTAACTGATAATTAAAGAGGCTGATGCTTGGAGAAAATTGATATCCGCAGTAAAACAAGGTTTAATTGATTCGAATATATTAAAGAAAACCCATGACAAATACCGAATACCCAGTTCTCCAAGATTAGCGAAAATAAAGAGCGACTCAGGAAGAGACAGATGAAAAAAATATTTAAATTAATCAAGATTTTCATATATTCATCCATACTCAGTAATAATCCGATACAACTTAATCCAACGAGAATAACTACATGAACCAAAGAAGTCATAGTGAGGTCTTATGCGACATATACAAACACACACATATATACAGTGTGAGTCAAGGTAAACGCAATGGCCTCTTATTACGAAACGGTTAATTTTTAAAATAATATGACCACGCAGTCATGTGGGGACTCATCAAGGGTACATTCTGAACATAATTCATTTTCAAAATAATAAAACAATGGCATTCCCTTGGAATATATCTTTTTTTATCACGGAGAAAATTGCAAAAAACAGGCCAAGAGAAATATTTCAGGTGTTTTTTACCTTTCTCGTTGGATAATTTCATGAATTTACTAATAATTTTATTCGTTTCTTGGATGTAGATTGATATTGATACAATTACCATTTATTGTGATGTCTTTCCTTTATGTTAGTCTAGTACACTCTAAATCTTTGCTGTTATGAAACATTTAACATGATTAAAATTGACATCATCATGTCTACGGCATGAAACACTTGAAGAAGTTCGTACACTTCTTATAAAAAATAATATATAATTCAATTAATGAAATCATAAAAACAGGTTTCATAAATACTATAATACTCTACATTCAAAAAAAAGTAGATCCAACTAAAATAATTGAATTCCCCTACCGTATATTCCAAAACTAAGTACAAGTATTGCGAAAATATTGAAAGATTTTGTAATAACTATGTACCTACTCATACAGCACAAAACCAAGTAAAACAAATATATACCATTATACCAATATTTAATATTGTTTGCGTTTACTTGATGTAAATCCATTATAACTGAATACTCCTAAATTGAAATTGAAATACTTGAACTTTTGATATAACACTTTATTGACTACATAGCATATGTTATGTTGTCAATAAAGTGTAAATCAAAAGTTCAAGTGTTTGAATTGAGTTGATTGTCAACAAAGTTGTGATACAACGAGACGTCAGCCTTTTTACATCGAAAATACCCTGTTATTTCTAAAAATATATATATATATATATATATATATATATATATATATATATATATATATATATATATATATATATCTTGAAATTGATTTATTGCCTGTTTAAGATATTTCATTTTGAAAGTTTTTAGCAATAACAGGCTTTTTTTGATATAAAAAATTTATTTTTGTTGACGTTTCGTTGTTATATTACAACTTTGTCAAAACTAATGAATAAATGAATTTATGAGTTACTATAGATATCAAATGTCAAACTTATTTTTTAGAAAAATCAAATTAGTTTTTTTGTATCTTCACTCATTGATTTTCATTATCAGAGGAATATTTCTGGCTTAGAATTCGCTTCGGAAGTTTTAGTCTTCTTCACACACATAAACCAACAATATACATATTCTGGATAAGTATATAAAAAACTATATGTAATCATATATATGTAAATATGAATCACACTTATTAGAACACCTGGCTTACCATGAGTTTTTCAGAGGTTTCCTCATGGTGAAGAAGACTAAAACTTCCGAAGCGAATGCTAAGCCAGAAATATTCCTCTGATAATGAAAATCAATGAGTGAAGATACAAAAAAACTAATTTGATTCTTCTAAAAAATAAGTTTGACATTTGATATCTATAGTAACTCATAAATTCAATTATTCATTAGTTTTGACAAAGTTGTAATATAACAACGGAACGTCAACAAAAATAAACTTTTTCATATCAAAAAAAGCCTGTTATTGCTAAAAACTTTCAAAATAATATATATATATATATATATATATATATATATATATATATATATATATATATATATATATATATATATATACATATGTACGAGTATCTATACAAGAATTAGAGAAATAGCAAAACAAGAACGAAAAATTTTCAGAAAGATTTAAAGCCAATCAATAGAATTGGATGAAATAGCATTTGGATGAAAATACCTCAGAATGAACTTTATGAAAAGACAAATACGATAACGGAAGAATCAGTAAACGACGAGGATATTTCTATGCACATGTCTACAGAATGAAACAGTCCAGAATACTGAAGAAACCACTTGATATAATTCTAAGGAGTAAATGTGGAACAGAGTGGCTAAAAGAGGTTCGAAATGATCTACAACAGATCAATATAAAAAATCTCGAAGATCGCACTGAGTGTCGCACATGTGGGGTACATGTGCGCCAATCTGGAATAAAATGGACTGATGAACGGAAGAAAGAGCATTCAGAGAGTATGAAGTGTTTTTGGGAGGCAAAAAAGATGAAGCAAAAGTCCTAAGAATTGCGAATTCAGGTTCATTTGCTCTCCTCATGGGGAACAATCGTTATAATAATAATAATATGTATCTATACGTTATTTTATATATCTATAACGTACGTATAATATAACAGATTCGCAGAATATTAATATAGCTGTATGTTTTGAAATGAAACTTGATCTGATGTGCAGATAGTAAAAGACATGTCCACATCATTTTACTACACTGTAATAAAACACATATGTTGGCTTGTACGCTCGTTCTCTCGGAGAAGCTGTTTGCCTATAACTGCATTCTATTTACCAACATCCTTCCGTCTATTCATAAACAGAAAAGCCACACCCGTTCGTCGAATACTGCTCTGAGATAAACTGCCGTTATATGATGTTACAAGTCATAGATAATATGAAGCATTAACATTTTTATATTTGGGTTATATTAGGTTGTTCTGAGATCCATTAAAGTCTGGAACAGCTATGATCCCAGCTTCATTCAGTATTTTATCGCGAAAATTTAACAAGAATATAAAAATGAAATAACAATTAAAAGAGGATTCACAAGAGACGATTTACGAATGACAGTGTTTATTCTACTATGATCATGATGAATGAAATACTTGTGAAGGTGAAAATTACAATAGGGTAGGTTGAAATCAAAAAAATGTCCACTGAATAAAACACTAATTGGTCTTCTTATGTTGATTCGATCGCATTGGGATGAAAATGACTGATACTATTACAACATTATGAATACATTCGTCCATTACTTTGCGTTAATGCATTGTAACGGGTGTTTTTTTTTAGAGGTATAGAACTTTGAGTTGGCATTACCGTTGAAGATGAGGACCGATTTAACAGCTGATAAGTGATTTCTTCTAAGTTTGGTTTGGCAATTCATCATGAATAGACTCACCCCTGAACAACACTTGCAAATAGTGCAATTTTATTTCGAAATGCGGAATACGTATCGCGCACTACGTCCATTTTATCGTCGACAAAATCGTCCATCAGAGCAGTTAATTCGATTAACCATGGAACGTTTTCGCACCACGTTTACTCTTATTGATAACTCGCATCCCCAGAGATGCCGTACTAATATTAATAGAATAAGCTATTGCTACTGTAGAGCGTAGCATTGAGGAAGACCCGAAAGAGTCCATTCGCCATCGAGCACAGGAATTGGATCTGTGTCCATCCAATTTATGGAAGATGTTGCGGAAGGACCTTGGTTTGCGTGTTTACAAAATCCAACTCGTGCAAGAATAGAAGCCAAACGATCATTGAGCATTGCGTAGATTCGTCGAATGGGCACAAAACGCGATTGCCGTTGTTCCCGATTTTCATTAGCGAATTTTGTTTAGCGATGAAGCGCACTTCTGGTTGAATGGCTATGTCAACAAACAGAACTGCCGTAGTGAAGATAATCCTCAAGTGCATTTCAAAACACCACCAGCCCATGTTTGCTGCGCTTTATGGGCTGGTGGAATCATTGGTCCGTACTTCTTCAAAAACGATGACGGCCAGAACGTTACAGTCAATGGAGATCGGTCTAGAGCCATTAATACTAACTTTTTCATTCCAGAATTGAACAACCATGATGTCCAGGAGCTGTGGTTTCAACAAGACGGCGCAACATGTCACACAGCACGTGCCACAATCGATTTATTGAAAGACACGTTTGGTGACCGCCTAATTTCACGTTTTGGACCTGTGAATTGACCTCCAAGATCTTATGATTCAACACCGCTAGACTACTTTCTGTGGGGCTGTGTAAAGTCATTGGTCTATGCGGATAAGCTACGAACGCTTGACCATTTGGAAGACAATATTCGCCGTGTTATTGACGATATACGGCCACAAATGTTGGAAAAAGTCATCAAAAATTGGACGTCCAGATTTTACTACATCCGAGCCAGCCATGGCGGTCATATGCCAGAAATCATATTTGAAATGTAATGCCACAAGATTATTTTTCGAAAAAAAAATTCTTGTCAATCGAATGATCCATCGTTGTTTTATTGCAATTTAAAGTTCTATACCTCCGAAAAAAACACCCTTCACTATAGATTTCTCTATTCTAGAGTACTCATTATAGAATATTTTCTCCTATATAGCAAGGTAATTTTGAAGTGATTGTTTCAAGAAGAACCGGAAAATTCAAGGATATTTATTCTCAAAAATAGAACCAATTACAGATACTTTTCAGTTTTAAAGGCGCGTGCTCAAAGGATCGAAACACGCACGTATTATTTATATCTTTTTTTTTTTTTATTCAGTTTTTTTTGTATGGGTCGAGTAAACGTCAAATTTCTCTATCAAGTTTGCCACACTTGAGAGATATACTCAATAGACGATCGTGCGGTGCTTGTGGGTTAATCACTAAGAACTTCGATATATTTGGTACAATTGACTTTTCGATGTCGAATTTCGGTGTATAACACAAACATTATAGAACAGAGTGGTGTGTTCGAAGGGGTACCCCAGATAGTGAACTATAGAACAATTAGAAGTTGCAGAAAGGATGAGTAAAGTTTGGAATTCGTATTGCATAACTCGACCTATATGGGATACAATTGATTAATTTATTCAAAGTGCTAAACAGAGTGTTATTTGAACACTTTGTCAAGTACAAATACAACTTTCATTATAACTATCAATTCAGATATATAGAGGAAAGTCACCAAATATGAAGTAGTATCTTAATATGAAATACCTTAATTTCTCTAAGAATATAAGTGTGAATCGCAACACACGACCATTCAACACCACGATATTCAAATGTTGTCATTCTTGAAAGCTAAGATATCTGACTAAAATATAATATAAATCTTATATATAAAATTCTCGTGTCACAGTTTTCGTTTCCATACTCCTCCGAAACGGCTTGAGCGATTCTCATAAAATTTTGTGAGCGTATTGAGTAGGTCTGAGAATCGGCCAACATCTATTTTTCATCCCCCTAAATGTTAGTGGTAGTCCACCCCTGAATTTTGTTTTTTATTTTTTAGACAAAATTTTCAGTTTTTATTTTTTTATGATACAACATACAAAAATACATACAATACTAAATTTTCACCCTTCTACGATCAACCCTTATTTTTTATAGCTGTTTATTTCTTTGGCGGCTTGATGATATTGTTGGCAGGCGATTTCAGGCAGACGTTGCCAGTAATTCCCCGTGGAACGCCTGCAGATGAATTGAATGCTTGCCTGATGGCATCACCTTTATATGTTACCGTTATTATGGAATAACGTAAAAACATTATCGCTAACCACTAATATGAGAATTCAACTTCAAAATGATCAAAGTGCTGCACAATTTTCCAAACAATTATTAGCTGTTGGAAATTGAAAAGTCCCAGTTGATGCGACATCTGGATAAATTACTCTTACCAACAACTTTTGCCCATTTGTAGACTCTCAATTAGCTTTTATTGAAGATGTTTTCCAAACATTAGTGAGAATTATCAGAATTATGCTTAGTTAAGTCAACGAACAATTCTTGCAGCAAATAATAATGATATACACGCACTGAATTTCACCATTCAATCAAAAATTGCAGGCGATTTGGTGACATACAAATCCGTTGATTCCATAACAAATCCCGATGATGTAGTAAATTATCCAACGGAGTTTTTGAACTCTCTGGAGTTACGAGGATTTCCAGCACATAACTTGCAACTCAAAGATGGTACAGTTATTATGATATTGCGTAATTTGAATCCACCGCGACTTTGCAACGGTACTCGACTTTCGGTTAAAAGACATGCCGAATTTGATTGAGGCAACCATTATTAACGGAAAGTACGCAAGTGAAAATGTATGTATTCCTCGAATACCAATGATTCCGACTGATCTTCCGTTTGACTTCAAACGATTGCAATTTCCAGGTCGCCTTGCGTTCGCAATGACAATGAACAAGTCGCAAGGCCAATCGCTTAGTGTTTGCGGGATAAATTTAGAAAATCATTGTTTTTCACATGGGCAGTTATACGTTGCGTGTTCACGAGTTGGGAAACCATCCGCTTTGTTTGTGTTAACGTCAGACCAAAAAACAAAAAATGTGGTTACTTCAATGAAACGGATAATTTGCGGACACGGATATAATTCAGTATTTACTTTTGATTCACTTTCATTTACTTAGAGACGTTCAACTAAATAACACTTCATTTTTGTAATCGAAATGAATTCATTACTGTTGAGAAACGAAATAAAATTTTTCCTTTTCAAATATAAAACTTTTAATCACCAAACGAAATGTTACATAACGAAGCCATCTGGTGGCGAAACGGAGTTCGCCGGGTCTGCTAGTATATATATATATATATATATATATATATATATATATATATATATATATATATATATTTATACATATATGTATGTTTATTGGATATAGCAATGAATTAATTATTAATAATTGAAAAAGCATGTGAGATATCGTTGATGAAAGGCTCGAGTTTTTTCAATCTGTGCACACCATGAAATCATAAAATGTATTATTTTATCAGAAGTGATTAGTTTTGTGATTTTAGCTATAATTCAGTCAATCATGTCGATATTGTTTCGCCTAGTTTATCATTTACATCTGACGAAGTCACTGCGTTGGCGAAACAATATTGTCATGTTTGACTGAATTATAGTGAAAATCACAAAACTACTTAGTTTTTTTCTAATTATGTTGTTAAATTTCCATCAACTATCGGCCCAATCGATTAGTCATTCATCGAATGTAACCAATTTGTCGAAGAACGGACATATAACCAACCAATTTCAATTTTTGCAGTTGAGGTAGCAATTAATCCGGGCAATGTTAATTTTCGCTGTACAACTCTGAAGCTCGTAACTGCCCTATTCAACAGTTCGAGAACAGGAATTCATTTTCGAGTTTCTACAAAAGGAAAATTCGACTATTCCCTTGAAAATGTTGGCACAATTCATTGAAAATAGTTTCAGAGTATAAATAATTTATATTATTTTCAGTCACGTAGCTTTCACAGTCACACGAAAAATTTAATGGAGTAAAATTTTCAAACATTCAAAAATATCAATTGTATTTAATTGGAAAACTTTCATTACATTTCAAACGATACATTATACATGTTTCTCACAAAGTTTAAGACAAATGTCTCTAATTAGGGTTGAAATTTTTCAATTTTTTATAGATTGAGAACAGAAGGTATTGAATTTTCTCAATAAATGATCTACCAACAATGCAAACCCCAATAATCCAACCTTCAAATGTACTGAAATCAGTCGAAGAATTTGTTCCATCACATATACGAATATACTGCTTTTTATAGATTACCATATCAGAATTCTTTCTCATGTTTGGCGGTAGTTTTTTATATAATGATAGTACCACATGAGAAAAGACCTTTAGTCAGATTTTATTTACCTGTGGTGCTAGGACTGACGATGCATTCTCTCATACTTTTGTTCGCCTTAAGGTAATAGACTACAGGCCCATGTCCAAAAATGGATGGGTCATATGAGCCACCAGGTGACGTATATAGGACGATATAAGACCATAAAATATTAAGATTCAGCACTTGTAAGCTGTCCGACTGAGTGCTGGTGAGTATTCAGAAGTGCAGGTAAGAGTGAGTACATTTTGGCCATATATTTTTGCACGGCTTTTTTACTATCGATAGATCCGTGAAAAATGATAAGAAAGCGCCCAGTGCCGTAAAAAATGGTGCGCCACAAAGTCGGTGAATTTTTTTGATTTTCTGTATTTCTGTCATTTCATTCTGTACGACATCAGTTTCAAACTGTTTCAATACAGCTTTTAATACATTATTCCGCAACGCCGTACAAAAATCATGTGACAAGGGGAAAAACTCAAGGGTTGCAACCCCCTCTCTTTACGTGGTCCGGGGGGTGATTTGAAAAAGTTCTGCTGCGGTTCCTTAACATTATTTGGCACTCAAAAGTACTATTAAAAATAATGTCAAAAAATTATTGTTCATTTCGTTATTATTATTAATTTCACCTTACATTTCGTTGAGCTTTTTTCCCCTACAAATCTTCAGACCAACGAAAATGTACGACATGTAAAAAAATATTATCTATGCATAAAATACTTTCAGAATGAATTAATTCTATGTTGTTTCAAATCACCCCCTGGACCACGGAAAGAGATGAGGTTGAAACACTTGAGTTTTTCCCCTTGTCACATGATTTTTGTACGGCGTTGCGAAGTAATGGATTAAAAGCTGTAACAGTATGAAACTGAAGCCGTACAGAATGAAATGACCAAATTTACCCTCGAAATTGTCAGAAAATCAAAAAAATTTACCGACTTTATGGCGCACTATTTTTTTTTACGGCAGTGCGTGCTTTCTTATTATTTTTCATGGATCTATCGATGGTAAAAATGCCGTGCAAAAATATATGACCAAAATGTACTCACTACTACCTGCACTTCTGAATTATAACCAGCACTCAGTTGGACATCTTACAAGTGACGGCATGGTGCTGAATCTGATATTTTTATTCTCTTATATCGTCCTATATACGTCACCTGGTGGTTCATATGACCCATCCATTTTTGGACATGAGCCTGTAGTCTATAATTCTAATTTTCGATTATGTTTATAAATCAAAGAGAGAAAGAACCTCCAAATTGAAAAACTTCCAGGAATTTCATGTTTGCCTCTTATTTCTTTCCAATCTTCTCCCATTGAATCTTTGGAACCATAGTGATGCCAGTATATTATTGGACCAAATATGTTGTGATGTTTTCATTTGAAATCGCCATGATATTTTCAGACCTAGCAGTTTTGAATATCAAACTGAATGATAAAATGGTAGAAATTTGCACTATCATGTGGATGTGGATAAGAAATATCGAAAAAAATTTTCCTTTATGTTTAGAGTATGTTATAACTGCATGTTGAAACAGTCGTCCTGCTATCCCCTTTTCGTGCTATTTATAAACTATATGATGTGCAAGTAATAGATGACTTGAATGTCGTCGGGACATATGTTAATTTTGAATATAAATTTTCTATAACTACTAATAAATTACGTGCGATCTTGATGAACCCATGCATAACTTAGTTTGTGCATGAATGCATGATAGGTGTCACGTTTCTCTTGTATCATACTCCGGTTCAAAAGGTTAGTTATGCATATCTTACGGAGATTACATAAAGTCAAGTGATTAGCTATACCTATTCCGTAGTATATCATGTCATGGGGATTTTCACTGTTAAGCTAGTGGAATCCTACGACATTCATAAAACCATACATGAAAATATACTTACTATTTACATTTTCTTGTAATTTTTTGTCAATTATTTCAACCGAAACTCGTACTTCGTAGCAATGAAAGACAGAGGGGAATCTTTTTGTTAAATTTTCGCTACAAACTTTTCATTTTTTCATTGTCCATTATTTCAACCAAAACTCGTTCTTCGTAGCAATGAAAGACAGAGGGGAATCTTTTTCTTGTTAAATTTTCGCTACAAACTTTTCATTTTTTCATTGTGAATTATTTCAACCAAAACTCGTTCTTCGTAGCAATGAAAGACAGAGGGGAATCTTTTTCTTGTTAAATTTTCGCTACAAACTTTTCATTTTTTCATTGTCAATTATTTCAACCAAAACTCGTTCTTCGTAGCAATGAAAGACAGAGGGGAATCTTTTTCTTGCTAAATTTTCGCTACAAACTATTCATTTTTTCATTGTCAATTATTTCAACCAAAACTCGTTCTTCGTAGCAATGAAAGACAGTGGGAAATCTTTTTCTTGTTAAATTTGCGCTACAAACTTTTCATTTTTTCATTGTCAGTTATTTCAACCACAACTCGTTCTTCGTAGCAATAAAAGACAGAAGCGAATATTTTTCTTCTTAAATTTTCGCTGCAAACTTTTCATTTTCTCATTGTCAGTTATTTCAAACACAACTCGTTCTTCGTAGCAATGAAAGACAGAGGGGAATCTTTTTCTTGTTAAATTTTCGCTACAAACTTTTCATTTTCTCATTGCCAGTTATTTTAACCACAACTCGTTCTTCGTAGCAATGAAAGACAGAGGGAAATTTTTTTCTTGTTAAATTTTCGCTACAAACTTTTCATTTTCTCATTGTCAGTTATTTCAACCACAACTCGTTCTTCGTAGCAATGAAAGACAGAGGGAAATCTTTTTCTTGTTAAATTTTCGCTACAAACTTTTCACTTTTTCATTGTCAATTATTTCAACCAAAACTCTTTCTTCGTAGCAATGAAAGACAGAGGGGAATCTTTTTGTTGTTGAATTTTCGCTACAAACTTTTCATTTTTTCATTGTCAGTTATTTCAACCAAAACTCGTTCTTCGTAGCAATGAAAGACAGAGGGGAATCTTTTTGTTGTTGAATTTTCGCTACAAACTTTTCATTTTTTCATTGTCAGTTATTTCAACCAAAACTCGTTCTTCGTAGCAATGAAAGACAGAGGGGAATATTTTTCTTGTTAAATTTTCGCTACAAACTTTTCATTTTTTCATTGTCAATTATTTCAACCAAAACTCGTTCTTCGTAGCAATGAAAGACATAGGAGAATTTATTTCTTCTTAAAATTTCGCTACAAACTTCAGCTTTGAAAAAATTTGAAGCAACAATTTACACTAATTGACTGAAAGTGTAAGTAATTAGAAAAATTATTATCTTCTTCGCCAAGAGAGAACCTGTGAAGAACAATAATAATGAAACTACGTTTTCTAAATGACCATGAGTTTCTCGGAGGATAAATATACTTCCGAAGCCGATCCTGTTTTGCGAAAACAGCATTTTTCTATGACATACTTAGGTATCTAAAACGTCATTTCAAAATCCATATGAATAAGAAGGAATACAGGATTCTTCCTTATTTTTATTCTTCTTTCTATTGAAATATCATAACAAGCTCAATGGAATTTAAGTGAAAAGTAATAACGTATCGCTATTAGAACAAAGTTATTTAAAAAAAAACTAGATATAATACAAACAGGAATGATTTACTCAATACTTCAGTAGCAAATTATCAATATTTAATTTCATTGTTGTTAGTAATAACTGTAAATCTTCCTGTCTTGTGATGTTCGATATGACATTTTTGGAAAAAAAAGAAATTGTTTTGCTACGGTCTTCTACAATATTGTATTATTATATGTAATGTTCTTGTTCTTAACTGTCAAAAGACCCCTTTTTTCACACAAAATAGATTTATGTCGAGTATTTAGTGGACTTCTTTGGTGAACACGATACAACTGGATAGTGAAATGTTTAAATTTCACTATTATAATAATTACCAATGTTCGATGAAATGTTTTGTGAAAACTCAGCCAATCTCTAACTAGTGGTATATATTTTTATTTCATGCATTCACAATATCTCATTGAAAATACACATTTTGCGAATTGAAATTTGCCTCCAAACAAATAAAATTTACTCAATATAAATGAAAACTTTCATGTTATTTCCAACTCGCATCTTGCGTGTTTACAAGCAATAACTTACATATTTCAATGAAATATAACATAATGTTTTAAATTATGATAATAGATTGTTGAAATGATTTAATGTTCATTTGTTTCATCAAGAGTTAAGCGAGAATTCAATCTGAGTCATGATTTAATTTTCCGAAATGAAATGGAACTCGATTTATCCCATTTAGTATTACGCGTATCGAAGAAAATATGAAAAGATTATTAAAGACATTTTTATATGAGAAAAATATAGAATATAAAAATAAATTGCAAACATTCATAGAACATAAAGAATGTGATACAATGAATCATTTTCTAAATTTATGACGACTATTTCATATCAGTTTATTAACATATACTACAATAAAACAATAATTTATTTTCTAAAGAAAGGAATATATCAACTACAGTGAAATGAAAGTACACTTTAAAATATAAAATTGAACTTATGCAAAAATTGTACAAAATGGGATAACCTTCATACGTTCTTTCAAATAAAGGTATAAAAAACAATCTGATAGATGCCTATTAACTCATAAGTTTTTTAGGCTTGCTGGATGAGAAATAAGTTAATCTAGACCAGTAAATCTCTTACATTAAGACTCAAAAATTACCAAGTTTTTCTTGAAAACTATATTGCATTCAACTCGTCTGATTTTCTTATAAAAACAGAACGAAATAACTAATATTGTGATGATTTTTGAAATTTGATCTCGTAACTATTTCCTACTTGTGAATTAATATATTTCGAAAGAACATTCATAATAATGCTGTTCAATCGTCTTAAAATTTTGGAATAAAACAGAGAAAATCAGTAAATCAGTAATTTCACTTTATAGTTGGATGCATTGAAATCACTTGAAAATTTCAGAGTGTATATATATATATATATATATATATATATATATATATATATATATATATATATATATATATATATATATATATATATATATATATATATATATATATAAATATATATATATATATATATATATATATATATATATATATATATATATATATATATATATATATATATATATATATATATATATTCTGGAGAGTGTTATCATGTTTATATTTCAACTCAATAATTAACATTCATAGCAAAGCAGACAGTGAGAATTGAAAACTTTATTTCATCTCTATATTTTGCTACACAGTGAACCTTTGTCAAAATAACTGAATACACATTTATTTTTTCACTTCAAATATAATTTCAACGTTTGAAATAAACAAATTTGCTATTTGAAGCAAAACATAACAAAATATAAATTTTTTCAGTTTTCGTTTTGTTTTTGGTTCACCTTTTTGGTGAGAATAATAATTTTCACATATATGGCATGATATTTGAATGATGATGAATTACCTGGAAATAATTATTTCAACTTCCAAAAATTCGTGTTTCATATCGTGATTAAATGAGAAGAAATAATTTAGAGGGCAAATCTGGAAAAAAAGGCATTAAATTTTCCCTCACCTATGTAATCATCTGTGATTCACGAGAATTCAATAGAGAAAATCTTGTTCGAAAAGAGAAGTTTTCAAACTGTGGAATATGAGAAAAAAATATCACTCGAATTCAACTCGACATAATCCCACTTCTGACGCTGAAGTTTTCACGCGCGCAACTTATTTACAGACATATATATGAATCGCTCCCTCCAACCCTCTATTGGCGAGATAGAGAAGTGAACTGACTGAATGTGGCGGTGAAACGCTTTGAACGAAATACGGAGCTTTTGGTTATCACCATAGGGCGCGCCAGTGGGTGTAGGGTGGGAGGTTCAAAAGTTATGAGGGTGAACCCTTCGTAAGTGGTTGAAGGTGCACTGTTTGCATAGTGACTTCGGGTGTACTCATGGTCGACATTTAATGACATATTTGTTATTTATTCAGTAATCGTAGTGCAGAAATAATTTGTGAGCCTTTCACATGATTGCAGTTTATTTCGTAATATACTTAATTGCGTCGTATTTACTGAACGTTAAATCTCCACCGGACTTTACTATGAATTCCAAATTACTAAAATATCACATAAAAGGGAAGATATGTTGAAGTATAAAAAATTATTGTTTCTGAATAATTTAGTTTTCAAATTTCACTTTATTTTTGAGTCATTTGAAAAGTAACAATAAAAAAATATTTTCTAGGTTCACACACTTTCATTGAAATATCGAAGTTAACGTCTGTGTTATTGAGACCTGGGAGTAGATTTTGAATCTTAACGACCTATTATCGTAATTCGTAGGTTTTCTTATAACTGAATTTCAATAAGTTTTGTTTATCTCGGCTCATTGTCACATACTCGTATTTATTTTGGAGCTGAATCTACTGAATACTGAAATTTCATATTCTGTATTAAAAGAATATTGTTTGTTCTGATAAACGTAATTAGAATAGTTTTTATTATTCAGAAAATACAAACGAATGTTAAAATTGCATGACGAACTACGAATAATAACAATAATAATATAACGAGAATAATATTATTAATTCTGAATCATCCCTTACATTGTACATATTGCATTTTTTAAATTAATATGGTAATTACTCTAAGAACAATGCTCACAAAATGACTGAATTTACTTTTGAGTCTGATCTTCCATTCAGTCCTCGAACAAAAATATTGCTTCAATTGTACATTGAATTAACAATTGCGATCAACGACATTCGAGAAAAGAAAACAGATCTCAAGAATATTACCAATCCTTTGAGACAATTTCACCTTGTAAAGGACAGTCGTAGTAAAAAAAAATGAAAAAGTATATGATACGAAGAATTGATTCATATATAACTGTCTACATTCAAATCATCAAAGTACTTCGACACGATATAGTATGACTGTTAACAGCAAATACTTCCTAAACGAATAAGCTTTGAGTAGTTTCAAAACCGATTGAAGATGATTGATGAAGATGGTTCAAATGATTGAAGATTTCGATATCCTGATAATGAAGTAGTGAGTCCTCAAATTTAGCCTTCTTATGCTTGGGAATGAGTACTTAGCATTTCACTATTCCTTGTGAATACTAATTGATACTATTTAATTTAATGAACCCATCTTCATTTTCTTCAACATTTAATAAAAATCTATAAATATATAAACAATTTAGGGTGAGTAGGTGATTTCTAATAAAGAGCTGTAGACAAGATTTTCGTCGATGAATATCAAATATTAAACGAAATATTCGCTTCTGTGTAATGAAAATCCTATTCTTTTCTGTAACTATATATATATATATATATATATATATATATATATATATATATATATATATATATATATATATTACTATTGTTAGGAGCTGTCTACTCAAATGTTGTCAACGAGAACGAACTTCAATCACTTGATCACTTGAACCTTAGGTAATATTCACTTTCGAGAGTGAATATTAAATGCGCTTCGAAAAAATCATCGATCTTGTTGAGTGATATTAGGATACAATTGTTTCATCATTATTATAAATCCCAAATACAATCTCATTGAAAAAATGTTATTGGATTTTTAAGGTCCCTCATTAATGAAATCATATTTCTAGGTTTTGTTTTATGTGATTTATTAATAGCTTTCAATCTTAGTTTCAAGTGAACATCATTGCTCTGTACTTTTCTGTTGTTCCATTCTTTTTCCATTATCTCTATTAACTTCGATATAAAATAAATAATTAGGTAATTTTAGAATTGGATATGTTGTATATGAGTACTTTTGTAACTATCTTTTAGTTACAGTTATTCTAGCGCAAAAATCTATAGGTATATCTTTATCTTTCATTTATTATAACTTGAAAATATTGTTAATGAAGATTTTTGTTCTTTATATATATATTCATTTTTATTTATTATTTTAATAGCAAATTTCAATTTTTTTGAGGTTATTAGATAGCTAAATATTCAATTTATTTCTATTTTGAATTGTTTTTCAAAAACCCAAACTGGAAAATTAATTATGATAAATTTTCAAAAGTTCATGTAATTAGCAGTTCACTTTTAGGGGTTAATATCAAGTTAAAAATGTTTCATCTTTCCACCAGTCTTTATCGACTTCATCATATCTATAGGCGAGGTCATTCTAACCATAAAATCTGATCGAAACTTGTAAATAGCTGTAAAGACTCTTTGATCTGCAGTATAGAAATATGTACTCTTCGGAGCTTCTACTCTGGCTTTTGCCCTAAAATTAAGCAGATGATATTGCTTCCTTTTTTTTCAATCGACTTCATGATGTGTTCTTTGATGTCTTTATATCTGGAATATAACGACTAAAATTCCACATAAAATTGGAATTAGCTTAACTATTATATAAATGACAGCCAATTTAGTTCTAGTTTCAATATAACGAAATATGTATTGAAATCAACATAAATTGAACATTTAAAATATCCTATAATTTCATCTCGATGTGCTTCAATCAATCAAAACCCCAGTTTCAGTAAAAACGACTTTCAAATGCGATTCATTTCCGTTATTGTTGAACTCAAATTTACATTATCCTTCGAATAACAGTTACTTTTCCAAAAAAATTTTTGTTCGGCTCTTATTGCTGGAGTGCTGATCATGAAGTTTTATAATTCACACAAATATTGCAACAATGGAATAATAATATAATAATGGAATATCTTATAAATTAATGATATATAATATGAATTATTAAATGCATCGAAAAATGTATTCAAAAACCGAAAACAAGCTTTTGAAGAAATGACACACGAAAGAAATTTGTTTTATTCATTGATGTACCATTGAATTACTGAATGTATCGAAAAATATATTCAAAAACCGAAAACCAGCTTTTGGAGAAATGACACACGAAAGATATTTGTTTTATTCATTGATGTACCAATCATGTTGCAAAGACTGATCTCCAGATTTTAATCCTATAAATTGAAGTAGCCTAGTAATCGAATACTCGTTTTCAATGCCATGTTTTCTTCACAACTGTGCAGGCCTGATCATCATTGAAGTGAAAATAGTTTATTTTTTTTTTTCTGGGTTCGTCATCTTTGGACATTACCCATTCATATCATTCATTTATTTATTCGCTGAAACCCATTTACATACACAATCGTCCATGTCTTACCCTGGATTCGAACCCAGATCTCTCTGATGAGGGTCTGTCACTGTCTCACTACGCTACAGAGACGACATTTTCTTATATTTATATATTTTTTTGACTTCTACATTTTATTAAACATGCAAGATAAGAGCACACAAAAAACTTATTTCTTCTGATATATTGTATCACTAGTATCATGTCTTAATAAATGGAGTAAATTTCAATAATTTAACACGGAGTTTTTCATACAAATTGTTTGAATAATATTTTAAGGCTGAAAAAAAAATGTGAACTTTCCTTCAAGAAAAATTAAATCACCTTGTTGACAATGAAAGAAGTTACCAGTGACGTGGGATATTTCAAAAAGCACAACAAAAGACAGTTGTCCGATTGATTGTTATTATGATTATAAATTCTTCAACACTGAATTATTGAAATGAATATGCCTCTTCATAGATTGAATTATCCTTATTTTATCATAAACAATGACGAATACTTGAGTTTCGTTTAGAAATAACAAATATATAGGCTCTCAATTATGAATAATAACTCTTCTATGAATAACAAAACTGAAAACAATCCACGTTACTCAGTCCGCCATAGATGTTATCTTCTGAAAGAAGCATGTAATTAATATATAATAATATCGACAATAATATAAAGTATATTATCATGATTTATGGGAAAACAAAATAGTCTAAAGATTGAGACATATAGAATTGAGTTTTAGAATCCACAATGAAATTATATTGAACAAGTAATAAAAAGGACGAAATCAGTATTTTCAGAAAAAAAGCGAACACAAATAATTAGGTGTATTGAACAAAACGCTCAATTTTTTCACTACCAAATAACACACAGACATTTGAATAGATTTAATTGAATACACTCAATCGAATACATTCGTGAACATGACATTATTCTCTCCGAATTATTATATATCGTGATACATAACTTCAGCATCATAAATATAAACAACTCAGAGTTGTTTTTCTTTTAAGCTATGAATAACACATTTTGATTCACCAGATATATTTTCAATAGAATATTTTCGATTAGTCTAATGATGTCCTTTCGAGGGTGAAACGTTGATGTGCTCATTTCGTCCACATGTCAACGCGTTTTGCAACGCGTGTCTGCGGTTATTGAACCAGAAAGTTAAACGATATAATATCGAAAGATTCTCATAATGTGTAACTGTTACTGATAGGCCTGTTACACTAAGAAACAGTTTTGTGAATACAAACAAATATTGTTGGAATGATTCATTGTGTCATGTACGAATTTCCTGTTTTGTGTTTACATAGTGGAATATCGCGATCTGCCGTTATGTTTTCCGTCTATTCTGATAATTGATGGTACAGAATTTAGAGATTGGTTTCAGTTGAGTTATTTCGAAATTGATCATGTTCCTTGATAATAGCTAACGATTGAAGCAATAAACTTAATCTGTTGGTTCTTATATCTTCTTCATGAATCCAAAAGATAAATTATAATAATTGAGATCAATAACGGTGGTTTTTTTCATGTTTGTATTTTGAAGTTATCACAATATAACGCTTTATATAGCATTCTAATCATACAGAATACTCAATATTATTTTCACTTTTGCGCAATAGTACTGAATACGAATTCATATCACTTCCAACGAATACATTTTATGTAAAATGTTATATCCATGGACTTACGTTTTTAGATTGGAACAAACAAATATGTTCATACATACTTTCAAATTGATGTTTAAAAAACATCAATTATTACATTTTTTGTTGTGAATTAGAAGTTCGATTTCGGTATATAAAATCATGAATAAAAGAATGCATTTTAAGAGAATAAAAACTGAAGAAACATTGAGAACTGAAGAGTGTTAAAAAAATCTAAAAACACATAAAAAATTTACGTAATATGGATTCGTTTTCTTCAAGTCAAGAATTTGGCCTTGACAAACATCATTAGCCAACACACATCAAATATCTTAAAATATGAAACAACTATTCAATGCCTCAATGATTTAACAATTTCATAACTCAAATTTGAATAGTATGCTCCTATAATAGATTAAAAATTTCATTTTTATTTAATGATGAAGTGAAAATATAAATTGAGATGTAGATAAAATTTTACAACATGAAGTAGCATAGTTTTTACACGGCGCAGTGATTAGCAGTGTCCAATTCACCTCATCTGCAAAAAGCTATCAATCCTCAAAAACGCCACGTCAATATGAAATCTACAACTTGATTAATCTGATATGATTGTATACAGCTCTATAAATTTTCATATTCTGAAGTGATTGTAGAAAAAACAGATTATATGGCTGTTTTTTTTTCAAACTTTTATTTCAAAATGGCATATCTTTCGACATTTGCCTGCAGGTTAGGTGTCCCTCTTAATAATAGGGCAATTCCATTTCAATACAAGATAAATGATGACTAGTAGGATAAACAAGGCCACAATACGCTAAGGGACGGATCAAAGCGATTTTTTTCTTCATACACATACAGGAAAAGTCACGGATTAACATGGGTATATTACATATAGGATACAGAACACAGGAAGTTCAACAGGTATCCTAATCCTCATAAAATTTCCATTTAAATGCATAGACGAAGTCTACGTAAAAATAAGTGAGTTTCGTAGTTAACAGATATATTATTTATACTGAGAGCCATATTCAGGTTATAGGATTGGAGAATCTTTGAAATATTATATATTATATAAATAATTTTTTGCGATCCTGGTGATTATTGGTACACTGGAATAGTATATGATCTACGGAACCTCTTTCTACGGAACCTCACACAATGAGTCATTTCTCCTGTCAATCTTGTAGAGGTATTCAGGGCATACTGCATGACCGCTCCTCAGTCTTGATATAGAGCGAACGGAGTTTCTGTGAAATTTCTCTCCACCAAAGTTTTTGAACCAAGGGACTTTTGGAGGAAAAAGCTTTATCGAAGAATAATTCCGCCCCTTTTGTTTTTCCTTCGAAATATGTTTTCCACCTCATATTTAGTAATAGTCGAAATTCGACCTAGTAGTTGTGTTTAATGATGACTGAATTTACTACATTGCAAAATGAGATGTTCTAATGTACCATTCTCTCAACATTCACATACTGGAAAATCTTTCACACCTATTCTGTGGAGATAAGTTAATGACTTAGCATGACCACTTCTTAGCCTACTGATAATCCTTATGCAGATTCTATCTTCTGTACAGTTGTTGAACCATGGGCCTTTTAACGAAATTTTTTGTATTTCCTTATATTTCTGACCAGTTTCCACAGAACAATATGTATTTATCCTTTTCTTTACATAATAGAAATAAATCTGAGTAGACTAAACCCTGTTTGAGTTTTGTGGCCAAAAAAGCTGCCTCTGTTGCGTTTCTATCTACTTTTTCCTTACCATTTTTACATATTACATTTATAGTTTAAATATATAATTTGTTTAGGATTCCGTAATGAATGAATGAGAACGTAGAATGAATGAGAATGTTTTTAGAGAATGAAGGGCACTTTCGCAATCAGTTATAATAACGATATTACAATTTGAAATGTGGCTGGCTAAAGCTATACATGACACGGCTTCTGCTATGGCCGTTACCTCAGCTGAATATGTGGAGTATACCTAAAATCCAACGAGTGCGCTAAAAACTTCTTTTACGGATTCGTTAGTATATCCAGATTATATTGAAATATATGCTCCCAACAAAAAATAGGATATTTTATAACAACAAATAACGTATATGAACTATTATGACTAATAAAATATTCGATTTCGTCAAGTGTAATAATGCACATAATTCTTATTAGTCTAAAAATTCAACACATTGAAGATTCTGAGCAAACAACGGACAAGTTGACAAATAGTCTGAATTTCGGTTTACTATTTGAATAGATACGCCCAAGGAGTTCGGTGAGAAGAGCTAATAACTTGAGAGATGAGCAAGGAAACCACGGAAAAAGCGGAAAACATTCCTAGACACATATTTGAGTTATGTTGGAGTTGGAACTAAGACGATTCAAATACTTACATATATAACAACTTGTGTTAACTTAAACAAAAGCAATAACGAGGGAATGGTAATCACAAATTATGACATAGAACCGTGTGATAGCAATAAATTAGAAGAATTAGACACCATTTTAATAGCGTGTACTCAATTTCGTACAATTTGAAATTGGATGTAATTAACAATTCTTTTTCTGGGTTCATATTCCTTTTCTTCAGTTCTGAAACCTACTTGAGGTTACAAAAATATCATAATAAAATTTCATGAACATTCAAAGTGGTCGGTAATTTGATCCTCCGTTATATTTATTGTTTTTTTTTCCAAGTCTGTGAACTTTTCATTATTCAATTGGTGCTGTAGTAATTTCTGATGCTCTTTTAGCTTCAATGGAGTGAAGAATTAAGACAATGCTAATCTTATTGACTCCTGATATTTGTTAATCTTTTACCATCCTTATTTTTCATAGGGAACTACCTACTCCAGATGATAGCGATTGTTCAAATTTGCAAGTAGTGTTCTGATCTGTAGGCAGTGTCATGAAACTGTAAGTGTTTTCTGTCACTATTTTATTAGTTTTCCATTGGCATATTAATCATGCACATTTTACTTCAAATTATTGTCAAAACAGACGACCATGAATTCAATTTTAATTCAACGTAACTTAGTTTTGCATGAATATTTACAGTCAGCGATTGTACTAGAATCTATGAATTGTATCGAAGGCTTCTAATGTTGATTGAAATTCCCTACATGATTCATTGAAATTAACACTAATTCAAGTTATATTATATATATTTATAAATATTTGCCTCTTCACAAACACCTTGTCGAAAAAACATCACGTCACATTTTCGACAATGAGAAGAAATATTTATAATTCAGGTATAACTATTTGAAATAAATTGGCCTTGGTTCAGTGCCAAGAATAATCCGTAAAATCCTCAAAATTTTAACCCTTCAATCTGAAGACTGAAAACATCAAAGAAACTTCTGGAAGACCGAAATCACTGTTTGGAATGGGACGTGACAGATTTATTTAGCTGAAAGTATAGTTTCGGATATATATTATAAATTAAAAATACGAATTTTTACAATTCGTTCTTCTACATTAATGATTATCACTAGAGCTCGGAAAAAATGCAACTTGCATTTTTTTGAATCTTTTGCATTTTTTTTATACTTCTTCCCACAAAATGCATTTTTTCAAAGATTTGAGCATTTTTTGCATTTATTGCCAATTATTTTAAGTCGGCTTTACGTAAAGCAAGTGTCGACTCAATTTATAAACAAACATTAACTTGTATCAAAAACGAAGTCAATTCAAACTATTTCTATATTGTAGTAGACGAAACCACCAATTCGTAAGGTGAATATATCGCACATGCGTTAATAGGTGTTTTAGGGGAAACAAATCTAATAGCTAATAATTTGATAGCACGAGTATTTTTAAAAGCTCCGACACGCGTTCAATTTTACAGAGAAAAGTTTTCAAATCTTGCATTACCTCCACAACCTGTAATAACTCGTTGGAGTACCTGGTTGGATGCAGCTATATTTTATGCTGACAATTACCACGCCATTAAACATGTGATTGACGATCTGAGTGACTCTTCATCTACATCTATTTTAAACTCAAAAAATCTTTTCAAAAATTCATTAATAAAGCATAATTTATAAAAACCAATTATATGTTTGTATCTACAGCTATTAAAAATCTAGAAAAATCTTGTATTCGATTAACGGAATCAGTAGCTCTAATTAGCCAGTTTGAGTCAAATTGTAAGAAAGTCGGTGGACAATTTGGACAGTCATTCTAAATAAATTCAATTCTGTGGCTCAAAATAATACAGGCTCTCAAATTTTGAAAAATATGTCGAAAATTTTTATGGGCGAAAACGATGTGAATATACCAAGTTTAGAATTAAACATCATTTGTAAATATAAATATGCTCCCATTACATCGGTTGATGTTGAACGAAGTTTTTCAATTTTTATAAAAATGTTTTCTGATAAGAGACAATGTTTCCTCCAAGAAAACTTTGAAAAACACAAAATCATTAATAGTTTCTGCAATAATTGTAAGACGTAACTTATGTCTGTTCAAATATTTTGTCTTATTGTTACCATAATAATTTTAATAGTACATATGTATTATTATTATTTTATTATCAATAAAATCTGACACTTAATATAAACTTTCGTTGAATACCTAATTATTAAATCCCGCCCCCGTTCCCTACCATAGTAAAATAATGATATAATAGTATTATTCAACATTATAATATACATCATTTCTTGCATGTTTTGTCTATTTGTGATGCATTTAAATGCGCATATTTTTGGCTTTTTCGGTTGCATTTTTTCCGGGCTTCAAATATCACTAATATTTACTCCAAGAAAAGGACCGAAAAGTAAGTAGTTATAAAGCGTACGAAAGAATTTAACATCGAAAATTTACAAGTTGCAACAAACTGTTGCTATAAAATAAACTTCGCACTACCTAGACTATCAAGTTCTATGGGAAATTGGATGTTGAATACCATCTGCACAACCTATTCACCTTTCCAAGATCACTGATATTTCACGGCTAGACTTTTCTGTGAAATTCGCCTTCAAGAACTGATGGTTCATGATAACATAAAACGAAAGAAGCGAGGATAAGAGCAGTATTTATTTCGTTTCTTGTTGATACTGTACAGAAACTCCATAGAGCTCTTTTCTAGTGTGTTATCAGCGATGGCTTAAGCTTTGCTTATTCGAATCCACTGGAACATGAGACCCTATATCCTATCTCGAACAAATTATCTTCCTTCGAGAAGGAAGTTATGCTTAACATTTTCAATGAGACTACACGAAAAAGGTATATGTAGTTCGAATACGTTGTGTTCTCTTGATGTTCATCGTGTACAAGAGATCAGTGAGTAAATATTTATATCATTGCCTACACCTTTGATTTTTTAATACCTTTCATAAAGTATATATATATATATATATATATATATATATATATATATATATATATATAAGTATATATATATATATATATATATAAAAAAAAAAAACCTGCACTTGTTACAGCCGTTGACATGTTTCGAAGCTATTGGCTCTCCTCAGAACGGCGCAGTTCAAGTTTCAGATGTTTGAACTTGAAAATTGGATCACCCACAAAATTCAACGAAAAGGAATCGACATCCTTGTAGCTGTGGCAAATGAATATCTTCCAGTCTGATGACTAATTCATTTTACGTCGGTGGGGCGATTTACGGAATTTTTAACCGACAATTAAGATAATGCAAGAAGGTTTAACCAGGTATATTTGTATAAATAGAAAAGAAAAAAAACTCCCGGTAAAAACCTGTACTTGTTCTGAGGAGGGCCAATAGCTCGAAACTTATGTCAACGGCTGTTACAAGTGCAGGTATTTACCGCAGTTTTCTTTCTTTTCTATTCATACAAATATACCTGCTCAAACCTTTTTGCATTATATATATATATATATATATATATATATATATATATATATATATATATATATATATATATATATATATATATATATATATATATATATATATATATATATATATTATATATATATATATATTATATAAATATATTTCAGAATTCGTTTTATTGGTTGATTAATATTATTTTTATAATATTTTGAGCAATAACAAGTAGGTGCAATGCAAAAATCTTTATTTCTATTAACATTTCTCTGTATATCACACGTTTGTCAAAACTAATGAATAATTGAATTTAAAAATCACTATGGATATCAAAACGTTAAGACTTATTTTCTTTTATGAACTTGGCTCTCTTGTCCCTTTAGTATTCAGAGGAATATTTCTGGTTCAGTATTCGCTTCAGAAGTTTATTAGCCTTCTTCACCATAAGGAAACCTCTAAAAAACTCATGGTAAGCCAGGTGATTCAGATGAATCTCATATATTTTTCAAGAATTGAATATTGCTTCGGTGATTGATGCGGCCAAAATTAATATCCATAATGAAACAATATTTAGAATTTTCTCATTATTTAATAAATACGCATGACGCAATTCGAAGTACTACTTCTTTATCAAATGCTGAATTAACAATAGATGTTATTTTACAAAGTAAATACTTATAACTACTCTCACAGAACATACCAGGGATGTTCTATGACTAACCTGGAGTGAGGACCATAGAACCGAACTGATATTCAAAAAGAAATTATACCTGAAATTGAACACAGAAAATCAATACCTTAAGTGAGGTTACCAACTAAGAATGCAGGAAAATCGAAATAATTATCCAAAATAAGATTTCTAGACAGATAACGGAAAACTAAAATTTTTGAATATCGAAAAACATAAAAATTAAGGTAAATTAAAATAGGTTGTTTAATTAAACCAGTTATTAGAGAAGAATCACATATTTAGTTCACAGTTTAAAATATTAAATAGAGAGAATAAAGTTTCCAAACTAAATCTTCTAGAATAGTAACATATCAATGAATTTAAAAATTCGGGACTTTTACTCAATAGCCAATTAGAGGTTAATACTAGCCTTTTACTGAATATGTTCGATAGCCATACTCCAGGTAGCAGATCAGATTGATTACCTATTTTCAAATTTACCCATTTTTAAAGAGAACGATAAAAAATCTAGTGGACCTTTCTACGTTTGCATGCTTTCAGACTTCTCGTATAATTTAACCGTCATTATGACGTTGTTAATCACACTTTTTGACATATCTCTGGAAGTTACACGTTATCACAAATAACATATGTAGAAAGTTATTTAATGTCTCATGCAAAAACTCCAACAATGCCAAACAAGTACACATTGATCAAAAGATTCATGAAAATATGATCTTTATTAGGTGGAATTATTTCATCTCATGAATAAAGTTATATTGAAGTTTCAGGTTTTCGAACAAAATATCGTATCAGTAGTGAAATACCAATATATATTCATAAACTGTTTCCGTTGCTGTAAAAATCTGAATCAATAATTTCATTCACCCATCAACGATATGAAATTAGTTAATGTCTATTTGATATTTCGTTTTGAGTTAGGTGTTTGGTTTGAACCATTACTTCCGACTACCATTATTCATTGACTAGTTGGCCGTCGTGTCACTGGTGTTGAATGCTGTCAATTTAGTCACTCCCCTCTGTTTATTCATTTGTAGTGAAAGGGCCAACGTTGACAGAGTCAATATTGCACGGAGTGCGAAAAAATGAGAGGGAACGCTTCGTATCTCTTTGAAAAAAAGGGACATTTACTTCGTTCCCCGAACTATTGATTACGTATTTCGCGTAGACTCATCTTACTGATATGAAACGTGGAAATCTAAAAGGTCACACGCTATAGGAAGTGAATCAATTCTACGTTACAGTATTTTTAAGAACAAAAACTTCAATGATATATGGTGAACTGATACAGTTCGTGAAATAATGTCGCTAATTTATAATGGTAGGCCAGGGTTTCGGAAAAATTGAAAAAGGAAGAGAATATAACAGAAATTGAAAGAAAAATAATTTACGGACGATCTGAGAACAGGAAGTGGAAGGGTGTGAGTTTTTGATGTTTTGATGAAAACGGGTTTATCTAGATGTCCGGCACAACTACAACTGCTATGGAAAAATTTTGAGTTGAAAGTGATAAAAAGATGTACAACTTTTGTATTCGCACTTCTTTTGCATAACTTCAGAATTTATGTGAAAATTTCTAAAAACCAAGTTTTTGGTTTTTTATTCTTATCTCATTTACTTATATCTCAAACACCCTGTAATTTTTTCAACATGATATATCTATTTTTCACCTAATTTTGACTTATCGTCCAAAACCCTTATATCTTATTTTCGAACGAAATCTCGAGTCGAAATACCTATCTGCTTCTATAACAGTCGACTTTTTCGACGTTGAAACTTCTTTTCGTTTTGTCCGTTTTCTAATTTCTGATGGTTTGAAAGAAATACCCATCAAAAAAAAACATCAACATTTCATCAGAAAATCCAGGAAATCTGTAAGTGTTTTATTGAAATAACTCAGCTTTGTGAATTTTTATGAACGAAGTTTTTCTCTGATCTCTATATGGTTGTTACTAACGTTTTTTACAGCTGCTAATAAATAAAAGGTTATTTTAGAAATTTTTTTGGTTTCAAAATTATTGACCCTAGTCTATGAGAACACTGTACACTTCTGCTTTGAACTTCGTACACTCCAAAGAAAAGTGTCACAGAAAAGTGTTTCTCTTTGTCAGAGAAACACTAAACATCAACACGTCTCATTTCAACACTAATGTAAGAATACATGTAAGTTTCGTTTTTTTGTTAACGAATATGAGAAAGCATAACATTATAATTCATATACTTGACCAGATTTTACAAAAGAATAATATATTCACTCCCCTTTTAAATTCTAATTAGTTGTAATTAATGCTTGGCCCTACGTAAGAGACAGCGTATGACAGTTAATTGAATTTTTTTTCAATAGAATCTTGTCAAATGTTCAACACCAACTATCAAACTTTTAACAATGTGTCGCCGCCTAATACAAGAGAATCTAATTAACATTCAGTAAATGTAGATTGAACACAATTTCCGGCCCAATAGACATCTGACAAAACCTTCTCAATAGGACCGGTTCTCAACAGCTGTATATCAAAAGATTATAATTACATATGTAAAGGATTGATTCAGAACAAAGTAATTATAAAATAATAACTTCCACCAAATTAGCTACTTTACTGACATAAATAACATTGTTTGAAGTTCTTTCAAGACACTAGTTTTTGTAATTAGAAATTCCAAATGGCTATGTCAATCTGAATTAACTCTGATTCTATACAATATTGGGACAAAACGTAACAGTGAACAACTTGAATTTCGAAAGAGTAGAACGCTTGTAGTACCTTGGCGCCACAATTACAGCTGACAACGACGTTACTGAGGAAATCAAAGGAAGAATCCAGTCTGCAAACCGCTGTCTCTTCGCACAATAGCCTTAGGAAGTCGAAAAATCTAACAAGGACCTCAAAAATCAAAGTGTATAAAACCATCGTCAGACCCATCATAACTTATGGAAGCGAAACGTGGACAATGACAAAAGCAAATGAAGATAAACTCAGATGCTTCGAGCGAAAAATCCTGAGAAAGATATTTGGACCCCACCATGATCCGACGACCAACCGATATCGCATTAAAACTAACAGAGAGGTCCAAGAGCTGTGCCACGATAGCGACATTGTATAAGAGATCAAATCCCAGCGATTAAGGTGGGCAGGACACGTGCAAAGGATGGATGACGAAAGACTGGTGAAACAGGCATGGGAAGAGACCCCGACAGGCAAAAGACCACTCGGACGCCCCAGAATGCGTTGGAGGGACAACATAAGATCTCCGAAAAATGAACATCCCTTTTGATTACAGGTTGATGGAAGACAGGGTCTTCTGGAAAAAGGTTGTATTGTCAGTCCATACCCACCCAGGGTTGTAGCGCTATACGATGATGATGATATATAATTTCTTAATACGATCAATAATGGAATAATTATGTTAGTGTCGTTTGGCACCCAGGATTCAGAAGCATGTTGAATAAGAAATATTGAATCCGAGATGTTTTAGGAAGTATTTATGGTTTTACACTGACGGAGTTAATTCAAAATGTGGTATAATTCTTCAGTTACTTACTACCGGATTCAATTTTCCATTACATACGACACATAGGAGGTATTTGAGAAATATGTTCCTGTACAAGTTCATTACGTGAATTCTTCATTGTTTTCTCTTCTTTTTGTCATGTCAAAACAAGAAAACTTTTCATTCGCCTCGGCCTCGTAACAATGTTCCGGACTTCTATTCATTTCATGAAATTAGTGGTGACTTTGAGTCTTTTAATGATGTCATTGACCACTGACAAAACTGGCGCCCCTCCAAAACTATTTTGAGGACTGAACCCCCTCGCTCCATTAATTTGAGGAAATTGTTAGTTATATTGTGCTTTGTAAAATCTGGTCTACGCCCTATTTGCCACACGATGAGCAATACGAGCTTAGTATCTTGAGAATATTAAAAAACCTTGAAGATCTTTCATAGTTTTCCGAAACATTCTCTACAGAGAACAAAACAAAGGCGGGCAAAAAATGTTCAGGCTACCTTGAGGCAATGTTACAATTCGGGATTTATTCCTTGTTTACAACTTTATTGCCATACAATGAACTCAGTGGAGGATGTCAGAGAAAATATTCATTGTCTTCATCTAAATGTTGCCGGTCTGAAGAAAAAATGTGAGGGTTTGATTTGTATCTGCAACAGAAAGCGTGATAGTTATGAACATTTTGGGAATTGTGCTTGAAGAAAGAAGTTGACGATGTTCCGCTTCCTAGCAAGCGATGAAACCGAAGAACTATGAAAACAATAATCCCAACTCACCGCACCGAGTTTCTCAAGAATGTTTTATCGCTAATGGAAACTCTTCTCAAAAAACATGCGTGATATAAGAAAGTACATTACAGTAGAAGAGCCTGCAATTGAAGAAATGTTATGTGATGTTGAGAGGTGTATTAAGCTTCTTCAAGTAGTTCCTATCAAGGCAGCAACAACAGAACGGTCATAGGTCCTTTAGGCGTCTGAAGTCATTTCTAGTATCAACAATGAACAGAAGTGATTGGAAACACTTAGCTGTTCTTCATGTCCACCGAGATATATCTGACGAATTGGATCTCCGACCAGCCATCAACGATTTAATATTCTGTAATCCAGTCAGATGGTTAACATTTGCACCTAAAAACACTCTAAACCTACAATGATATTTAGAGCAAAGTTGAGAATTTTTATAATGGAGAAAATTGGAAAGTGTAATAGTACTGTATTAAATTGAATATTTGCAAATACTTGGATATTTTAGGGGTATACGACCCAACTCGCATACGCATAAAACTCGCTATTTACATACTTTTACAGCGAAAGTACTCGTATTAGACAAACTGTATCAAATTTAATAATTGTATGAATTCATTGACGGAATATTGCTTTTGTTTCAGAACTTTGATATTATTTTAGGCTTTTTCAAGAATATTTTAGTCTTTTCGAAGCTACATATTGACTGCTCTGTAGTTGTCTATAAGCAGCATTATGACTGTTAATTGAATATGCTTTCTACGAAAATACCGTTAGTGTTTATGTGTTGTTTAGTTTTTCAGAACCAAAAAATGTGTCAGGCTTATCAGTATCCTAGGATGTCAACTTATCGAGAATCGTGTTTTCCTGATTCTAAAGTTAATCATGTTTATATTTATATATATATATATATATATATATTTATATATATATATATATATATATATATATATATATATATATATTCTACAATGCATAAACTTTCATCTAGAACATCGCCAATGTCATTTACATATATTCATGCGGGTATGATATCAGAAGAACTCTCACCTGACTGTTTTCAAGATATAAGTTTAGATATGATATTTTCAAATCCACGATTTTTGTAGGAAATCTTTCATTTCAGTTTAACCACATATTTATATCGTTCATATGTACCTATCCATATGTACAGTCTCTAAGTTTTTGGTTCTGTTTCTAGTTTACTTTTAATAGTTGTGAATTTGATTGTATTTTTCCCTCTCAATAATTGTCTTAAGCCGTTGTGTGGTGTAGGTATTTCTGAATGAATAAATTTCTGAATACATGATTAATGGTTAGTTGCCACTTGAAATTACTTTGGAAGGTATTATGAACTATACACCTATGTCAATTTGCCCTAATCTGACCTAAAAGACTCACAGCTACCTCAACAGCGTGGTGTAAAAGAATAGAATAAAAGCTGTCAAAAATCCTTAATCCGACAGTTACAATGAGCGAACAGCTTGGCGGAAGCACGAAATGGAGAATAAGGAGAAAGAACACGAACGGCTGTTCCCGAAAGTTGACGCATCATTTCTACATTTCCACTATGTTTAATTCGAGGGTTTATGTAGTTAGGAAAAGGGCGCCACCGCGAGTTTAATGAAGATATCACGTGTTTAAGACAGATGGTTTGCAGCTTTGAGTGCCACAGCTTTTGCTAAACAGCTTGATCTGCGATAATTTCACGGTACCGGAAGATTTATATTCTTTTCTTATCTACTGATTTTAATTAAAATTCCTCTACATTTCTCCATTTTATTTCAATTCCGATGGTGTATTCTCGTGTTTGCGTTCATTCGACTTCATCCCTTATCATTACACAGTGGTCTATTTCAAATCTTTGTCTAGTGTGAATAAGTTATTAAGTAGATAATTGAAATGGCTTAAAAGTAGATTTTAAAGTAGATAAATTGAATATACTTGTACATATTATATGGTGAGATAATAGGAATTAATTATGCAACACAAATTTTCAAGAATATTACTTCTTATACAAAGGTATACAAGGAGAGTCCAAAATATTTAATTCATATAAATTGTATGTATTTTTCTTAGTGTCATTGTTCTGCTTTTCAACTTGATATATATTTGTATGCCATTACTTATATTGCTATTACAAAATTATAAAGTCTGAATATTTTCGCGATTTCTATACCCATCCCACCTTACTTCCATAATATGAATCAGTGGCAAATATACATCATATTTTTGGGGGGCGCCAAGACCAAAATTATGTTATCTAATTTGGATAATGAAGTAGTTATGTTTGCTCAATGTTTCACGTTAGTTTTCAGTGCCGATTTCAGTAGGTAAAGCAGAACTAGGGTATTTTAATATTGAAACGAAATAATCACAAATAAAATTGGTCAAAAAAACAGGTCAAAAAAATTGTTAATTATAAAGACTTATTGAGGTTAACAATATTTATAAAGACTACAGAAGAAACTCCCAGATTCTTGGTGTACTTTATCAATAACTTCCTGGTCACCCATAATAATATCCCTGAGGATGGAAAGTGAAACTAGTCAATTGGGCCTATTTTCGGATGGACTGTTTCTTAAGTAGGTCCTTAGTCTTCTCAGGTAGGAGAAAAATCTCTCCACTCTGTCAACAGAAACAGGAACAACTACTAGAAGTTTCAAGAGGATATAAATGAGAAGAAAGTCCAATCACATCTTGCGATAGATGGTTTTTGGAAGATTTTCAGGTTTTTCCTCGCTCCACTTTTGTTGCTGCATCATAAACTCACTCTGCAAAATATCCACATGACAAGTCTCCTTCGTAAAAGTTTATAGCAGCTTTCAATGAACGGAAACCAATCTTAGTACAGAACTGTGCAAGTAGATTTTGCAAAAATGCAACTGTTTCCTTGTGGGATTCAAAGCGTTTCCTCAGTGAGTTACAAAAATCTTCCAGGTATGGTACTTAATCAGCTCGACAATAATTTTGTTCTTAAGTTGTATGAGGGACTATAGTACGCGCACTTTGAATGAGGCAAACTTGGGAATCTTCTCTTTAATCTCGCGTTTGAAGCCAATGACTTAAGCTGATCATACAAACCTGTAAGTGATTCATCGACATTTACTCTCCTCTTTCGACAGTAAATCCAGGATACTCGAGAAGTTTTTCAAAGTCTAAGAAAGATCTGCGTTTTTTCCCAAATAGGCTTCGTGTTGTAGACAGCATTTGATCTTAAACAAAAAAGTTGACAAGAAATTGGAATAGACTGACAGCACTAAAAAGAGAATGTGCCTTGGGTGCTGAGTCCCTTAATTCGTTTTCTATTTCAGAAAGTCAGATGAGGATAGATTCTAATATATCTTTGAATAAAATGAAGGAATTAAGCCTTCCCATCCATCGTGTTCCGGATAGCGAAATAAGTTTCTTCTTCTTCTGTTTAGAGCAACCTTCAGTTATTGTCGATTTCAATACATCTGTTATTTTGACTGACATATGGGAGAACTCAGAGACTCCTTCGATTACACCCATACAGTTTCATCTATTAGATCTTTGGTTATGTTATAAGTTATGTTACATAACTTATAAATGAAAAAATAGAGATTTCTTTCCACTCATACAATTCACATTACAATAACTCACATTTGTTCATTCATCAAAATTCCACAATATCTTGAACACACCAATCACATGAGTTAATATTGTATTACACTGTCTAGTTTCGGGGGCGACGTGGGCACCCTGTGCTCTTCTTATATTCGCCCCTTATATCAATTCAAATCTCAGCTTCCAAACTTAACAAGTAAAGGTCTAAAGTATTTCTAAATTATGGACAACAACGTTGCAAAATCTTTTTATAGTTACTAAAATGTAATAAGTCCTTCTGGAAAGTAACTATATAAATAAATATAATAATAATAAAATAAATTTATTGGGAACCATTTTTTACATTGTAGATTTACATTCATTTCGATTGATACAATAATTACAACTAAGAAGAATGCTCTCGAAAGGACTGAATTCAGTTTTGAGTCTGATCTTCCATTCAGACCTCGAGCAAAAATATTGGTTCAAACAAAAATATTGGTTGAATTTATATTTACAATAATATACAACTTTATTTGAAGAGAAAAAAATTACCTCAGAAATATTAAACATTTGAGACAATTTCACATGGTGAAGAACATTTGTGTTAAAAAAAATATAAAAACATATGATACAAAAAATTGATTCATACATTATTGCCTACATTCGAATCATCGAAATACTCTGCCACTCTATCGTATGCCTTTGTTAAGAGCAGAGACTTAACTCTCCTCTTAAACAAATGAGCTTTCAGTACTTTTAAATTCGATGGTAAATGGTGGAAAATTTTATTACTCTGATAATAGAGAGAGTGATCAAATTTAGCTGTTTTATGCATAGGAATAAGTAGTACATCCCTGTTCCTTGTTGAATACTCATGATTACTATTCAATTTAATAAACCTATCTTCATTTTCTTCAACATATAACAAACATCAATAAATATATAAACACGAGTGATTATTAAATTATTAATGGAGATAGGTTTACAAGATGTTCGTTGATGAATATTGAATATTAATCGAAGTATTCGCTTCTGTGTAATGAACACCCTGTTTATTTATGTAGAGCAGCCCCACAGCAGAATATTATAATTAAGATGACTATATACAAGACTGTAATACACATTCATAACACATCTTCTAGGTACGATGTTCTTTTTTCTAGAGATTGAAAAAAAAGAGTTACTCAATTTTTTACACGTGACTTGAATGTGTGATGTCCATCTCAAATTTCTGTCAACATATATTCCAAGAAACTTTGTTGATTGGGATGATATATAGTGTTGTCCTCATTTTTAACATCCAAGGTACTAATTCCATTGCCCTTGAGACAAAAATGAACACATACAGTTTTGTCAACGTTCACCATCAGATTGTTCAGTCGACACCACCTTACAAACTTCTTCACAATGCATTCACATGCATCCAGAAGTTCTTCAGGAGTCCTGCCAGAAACAACCCATATATAGGGAAACGACAATATATATAGGGAAACCAAACTTTCTCGTTCGTATTATAGGTCAATATACATCATTAACTATAAATCAAACAAATCGTGTTGTCTTTCAATATGTATTTAGTATAATGAACATCCCAACCTCATCGCATATTAGCTCGAAAACACTTAATGGCTTTTAGGAGCTTCTCACATTTCATATGCTACTACTCCCTAAGGAAATGAATTACTTTCCCTCAAAATTAGATTTGTTTTTCATAATTACCTTCTTCCCGAACTTCGTTAATTTCCAATTTTTCCTTGAAACGAAAATAATCTTTCCCCACAGCATTCCACGAGAACATCAACGTGAAAGTTTCCATCAGAACTTGGTGGAACTTAAATTGGAGTTTAATTAAAACTATCCGATCAATAATTGCCAAAAATCGTCATGGAAGTGGCCAGAATATAAATTGGCTTTTAATTCACCAATTCACAAATTTGAATGCAACTTTGCATGTTAAGTGAACTAGACAATCTAATTCCTGGCGAATTAGAATTCCTATCAAGCCTTCGTTCATTTGATGTACTGTTGATAGCTGGGCATCACAAAAAAAATTACTTGCTTGATCTATTATATCGATTCAAACTAGAATTTATTAAAAACTATAAAATTGAAAATTAACACACTTGACGTAAGTTTCAGTGAATATATCAAAAACTATACATATGTTTCAGGTGGTTAACCCATTATCAAGAGTATATCATATTACATTATCTTGATTATCTTGATAATGGGTTAACCACCCGAAACATATGTAGAGTTTTTGATATATTCAGTGAAGTTTAAGTCAAGTGTGTTAATTTTTAATTTTATAGCTCTTAACATAATGTTTCACCAAAAGATAAGCGAAACTTTCGTGTCATTTAATGGAATTTATTAAAACGATATCTAACTGATTTCGATCTCTCTCTCTTTACTCCCTTTCTCTGTCATATTTTTGTTATGTGTATGTAATAGAATTTGTTCAACAAACTTGTATATATAGATAAAATAAAATTGTTCGTTCTTCTGTTCTAATAGTTCGTCATTTTTCCACCTGACTTTTTCAAGAGAACGATAGATGTTAATTTTACAAAACAGGTATTGTTAAAGCCAACAATTCGTATGCAATGCCTGTCTGCTAAACAGGCATTGCTTAATACATCATCAACTTTATTACAGTCGCGATCAATCTTCCTCAAATATTTATGTTTCAGCAGTGATAATTCTTCTGAAATTTTCATCATGGTGACTGTTGTGAAGGAGCCAATAAAGATTTGTCGAAATATTGGGAAACAGAAGCTAACAGTAATGAAAGGAAGAGTTGAAATATTTGATGAGACACCAGCAATTCCGATTGTTCCACAAAATGATAAAAATCTTTAATATATAAGTATATATCATGAATTATCTTATACGTTCCTAACAATCTCGTGAAGTCATCCACATATAAGTTTTATAAGTTTTCCACATATTAAATATTATGTGAGAGTTTCGAATCAAAAGGTGATTATTAAATTTTTCTGTGCATTCATTACCCGATTTAACCCTTTTTTTCACCCTATGTTTCCTTGTTGAGGAGAATACATTTCAGTAAATTATATATAAGACTGAGTATTTCAGGGATAGGAACCAAAATAAATTTGCAAAGACTACTATCAGAAATCAAGTTTTCAAATGAAAATCCCCCTTCTTCATGTCATTTATGGCATTCCTATAGGTTTTCCTATCATTGTTGCGTCCTTACATAATCTAACCTTACTGCGTCCTGCGTCTTAGAGAAAGCAAAGATATAGTTCAATATACTTGCTGCGTCCTTTCAAAGGAAATGTTAATACGTCCGCCTGCATGTATATTATACAATACTGCTTCCGGCGCAGTTGTCGTATTGTTTCGTTATTATTTAAATTGAATCGAACAAATATTCAAGTATAGAAACCTATAAAATCAGCTTTATAACTTATTTTGAATTGATCAGTGAAGTATTAAATCATCGATGAACAAGAGATGTTGATCATACCTACAGATTATCAGATAGAAGCAAAGGATAAACATGAACATTTAAGAATGTTGCCTAAATAATTGTGGTATCATATTTTGGAAATATATTAAGGAATCTAATTTTTGTTATAACATTAATGGAGATAAATGATTGGGACCAGGAATCAAATCGTATGAAAAAATATGATAATAGCTATGAATTTTGAAAATTTGTCAGTATACCATAGCCGGTGGGGACAGATCAACTAATATAGTTAAAAATTAATTACACTTCTGATTATACCAGAATTGGGTACAAATTGTTCATTTGAAATTCAATCTCAAACATGAAATAAGCTATATTTCACATAGTCTTCAAGTAAAAGTCCTGTACCTAGGTACATCCGTTTTTTAAATATCCGAGTTTTAATTTCAAGAATGAGGTTTGCGGAATAGTAGAAATAATGTTTTCTATAATGAGAGCCTTTTATTTATTGGCGAATGTAGTATTTCTATTTGCGAAAGAGTGTATCAAAGAGTATTAAATCGTTTTTGTAAATAATTATACTTATTCCAAACTCAAAGCAAAAATTCAATAGAGATAACGTTCCAATTTTTGTTTTTTGAAATGGAACCTTATGAATTTCAGAAGTTCAGAGCTTGATGTCGAAGATGAGCTCCTCTCGAAACATGTTGACTATTTGATATTGTTAAATATAATAATGAAATATTAAACCATGTGTTTCATTTAATTTAATATTTATGAATGTGAGTGGTGTGTGTGTAGGTATATGTTCGAGTATTTGAATACTTTTGTGTTCGAAAGTGCTAATACTTCTCTGTATTCACAAAATTTCAATCAACGCCTCTGCCGCTAATATAAGCGAAACATTTCCCAATTTGTTTAAGTATCCTGTACCATAAAGGCAGAGGCTTTATATGTTCTTGGAGGTAAATCGCATAGACGTAGGGGTTATTTATCCAAGTCTTGGTAGCAGACTGCACTCGTATGTAAACCGTTCGTATCGTATTGTGATAAATCTAGGGATATTTTATCGGGAACGCCGAAGGATTCACAAACTAGCGAGGCAGAAATATACAAGGGTAAATAATTGTACTTGCCAAAAATAACATGGTTCACAAAAAAATCGTTTCATTGAACGAAAAGATATTAACTTCACTTTAGAACACGTTTGAATATATATATATATATATATATATATATATATATATATATATATATATATATATATATAAACAGGTAAATTATGTATATTATACATATTAATACATTCATTAATTCCTTTGGTCAGCACACTCTGTCAATATTATTATTAATATGTAGAGCATACTACGACATTATTTCCATAAACTATTCCCTAATTAATCACGAGAATATCATAGCAGAGCTGTCTATGTGAAACATGTAATGGGTATTTTTTTGAGAGGTATAGAACTTTAAGTTGGCATTACTGTTGAAGATGGCGACCGATTTAACAGCTCAGAAGTGATTTATTCTCAGTTTGGTTTGGCAATTCATCATGAATAGACTCATGCCTGAACGACGCTTGCAAATGGTGTCGAATGGGCCCAAAACGAGATTACCGTTGTTGCGATGAAGGGCACTTCTGGTTGAATGGCTACGTCAACAAACAGAACTGCCGCATTTGAAGTGAAGATAATCCTCAAGTGTATGTCAAAACACCGTTACATCCAGAAAAACTGACTGTTTGGTGCGCTTGGTGGCCAGAACGTTACAGTCAATGGTGACCGGTAGAGAGCCATCATTACTAACTTTTTCATTCCTGAATTGAACAACCATGATGTCCAGGAGCTGTGGTTTCAACAAGGCGGCCAAAATATCACACAGCTCGTGCCACAATCGATACATTGAAAGACACGTTTGGTGACCGCCTAATTTCACGTTTTGGACCTGTGAATTGGCTTCCAAGATCTTGTGATTTAACACCGATAGACTACTTTCTGTGAAGCTATGTAAAGTCATTGGTCTATGCGGATAAACCACAAACGCTTGACCATTTGGAAGAGAATATTCTCCGTGTTATTGCCGATATACGGCCACAAATGTTGGAAAAAGTCATCGAAGGTTGGACGTCTAGATTGGACTACATCCGAGCCAACCGTGGCGATCATATGCCAGAAATCATTTTGAAATGTAATGCCATAAGATTACGTTTCGAATAAGAAAAAATTCTTGTCAATCGAATGATCCATGGTTGTTTTATTGCAATTCAAAATTCTATACCTCTAAAAAAAAACACCCTTTACAATGCCCTCTTTATCCTTCAAGAGAAAAATGTTAGAGAATATTAAAATGTATGTCTACACTTGATGGAAACACAGAAAAGTTGTGCCATGTCCAATAAGAATGTCCTATATGAATGCATTTATATCTATTCATATGGATTTAATGAATTTCATTAAGTAGCCCATATAGGACTGCCTCTGTGCAAAAATAGTGTTCTACTATTGCAACCTAGATGGAGATTTTATCGAATCAGATGTAAACAGATTTGAAAATTAAGTAACGAATTTATTAAGAATGGACGTGCGAAACATTCAGTGTTCTATGTTCATGTTTTTCTATATCGACTCCTATACATGGGATTTATATATATGTATATATATATATAAATAAGAGTGTTTGAATTGAAGTCGATGCCTTTCGCTTGATGGACATGCCACAACTGACGAGTTCTTTGTAGAACGAAACAGTGTACTTACTGTCTTGTGTTTCCATCAAGTGACGGCATTGATTTCAATAATCTAACATTTATGTCCCGAATGATAATGTAGGCATCACGTTGGACATGTTTCACATAGCTCTGCGATGATATTCTTCTGATAAATTCGTGAAAAATTTATCGAAAGAATTGCCTAGTATACTCTACAAAATTTTATCTAATGATCGAAATCAATCCATAAAACTATCCAATTAGCTGATTGAAGGAGTCGTCTCGTGGACAATATATTCCCCGTAATATCCAGAGAGCAATTCAGTCAAATCACAATTATCATAACACTAAGTTATGATAATTGTTATGATAATAACTCACTGCTCTGAGTTAACACTAGACAGCATCCATTTTGGCCTTCCAGAAAGTTCTTAGATAATAATATTCGTACTTCGACCAAGCCTTGACACATGATTCCTCAAATAGATGATCTCTTAGTAAAACATTGGCTTAGTTTCACAAAATTATATCAATTGCTTGACTGTTTCCGAGTTACCCCATTTTCAAAAGCTTAACTGTTCAGTAAAATTTGTAGTTATGCGGACGATACTGTATTTTTGAACAGATCAAGCTGCTTGGGTGGCCTCCAAGTGGTGACCCGGAGCTGCGAAGTGAAGGCTCAGGAGTGGTTTACGGCGAATGGTCTGTTGATGAACCCACAGAAAACACAAAGCCTACTATTTACTAACAGGGAATATAACAACTTATCCCTCAGATATCTAGGCTTGGATTTTCAATCATCCCTGAAGTGGAGCAATCATATTGATACATTGAGTAGGAAATTGTCCGCAGCAATATTCATGATACGCAGAATAAAGCAAATAGCAACTACTGATGTAGCTAAACTTACCTACTACTCAGCTTTTCACAGTCTCGCGATTTATGGTATCATTTTGTGGGGTCAGTCTGGAGAGGCTCACAAAATTTTTCTACTACAAAAGAAAGCAGTTAGAACATTGTATGGTATGAAGGTTACGGAAAGCTGTAGAGATATATTCAAGAATGAGAGGATACTCACAATTCCTTCAGTTTTTATACTCACATGTGTAAATTTTGCACATCAAAATCCAAATAAGTTCCCCAGAAACTCTTTCTATCATTCGCATGACACACAAGAAAGAAATAAGTTTGCTTTGCCTTATGCTCGAATAAAGAAAGCTCAGCAGAGACCAAACTACACCTGCCTTGAGCTCTACAATAAGTTACCGGATCGCCTGAAGAAGTTGACACCCGCAGATTTCAACAGGGAAGTGAAGAATATTTTGTTGAGAAAGACATTATATAAGGTCGACGAGTTTTTTAAACTAGTTTGTCTTTGAATGTAAATGTGTATGATAGTCCTTTACAATTATCTCTTTTTATATTTGTATTATATTTGTATTCTTATTTATATTGACAAGTCATGTAACTTTGATGACAACAATCTCTACATCTATATCTTTATCTGATATCACATTTTAATTAATAACTCAGTGTAGAATGAGAATAATAATAATAATAGCTTTTCAAAATTAGGTAACGACCCGAAACAATTGTCGAGCAATTAATATAATTTTGTAAAACTAAGCCAAAATTTTTTCATCCGATATATCGAATACCTTATCCTATTCGAAGATATATTACAATTATGAAAAAGAACAATGAACGTCATCAAACAGAAGGTTAAGATGTCGCACCACAAAGAATACTTGCAGAAGGACACGTCAAAAAATAACTGGTAGGCCACATATAAATACAAATTTCGAAGAATCAATCGTCAAGGGTACACTTACCTATTTGTATCAACCATGTTAGAAAGTCTTAGTAACAACTAGATCCTCTCATATTTAATAGCGTTGGCGTTTACTTGATGTGAATCCATTATAATTGAATATAAACTTAAATTCAAACACTTCAACTTATGATTTACACTTTATTCACTACATAGCATGACGTACTGGATTTTGCACTCTTCTTTGATCCACGCTTTCATTCCTTGTATGGCCCCTCTACATTATTCTGTAAGCATTTGAAGAAGTCGTTTGTAACGACGAAACGCGTCATGCTATGTAGCGAATTAAGTGTAAATCATAAGTTAAAGTGCTTGAATTTAAGTTCAGATCCTTTCATTTGCACGAGGAAAACAAAATGCATGAAAATCATTCCTCGCTAAGTATAAACGCATCACTGAATAAAAATAAAAATTACAGGAAACTTCATACGAACAATGGAATTTCGAACAATCCTCAATATAGTAATTCTCACACATGCATTCAACCAGTATTTAACAATAAAATAATTATTCTAAGAATTATATTTAATGCAGGCAAACTAACATTAAGTAAAAGAAGAAACTTACGTTGAAAACCTACACATTTTTTTTTTTTTTTTTTTTATATAACAGCCGTTTACATATGTTTCAAGGTTATTGCCTACATAATAGCCGGACGGTATTTCATTGTCGTCTGCAACGTTGTGTTGACTCTTCCCAAATGTTTTGGGTGTATAAAACGTGTACGAAACTGTGTTTCGTGTTTTATATATTAATTTTTTATATATCTTTTCAAGTACTTTCATCTTTAACTTGAACTACGCCGTTCTGACGATAGGCAATAACCTTGAAACATATGTAAACGGCTGTTATATAAAAAAAAATGTGTAGGTTTTCAACGTAAGTTTCTTCTTTTACTTAACAGTATTTAACAATTCAAACTATTGTTAAATTTCCTAACTCAATTCAACACATCATTTTTTCCAGAAACATGTTTACTCCTACTTCATGTACTATTTAATTTTATGACATATTTCTCATTTTGACATATAGTTTGATAAATATTGACATAGTTCTCAATATTTCTAATGCCACCTCTTCCTTTTATTTGGTATCGAATAATAATGAAATGATCATTTTTATTAGTTCATAATTTTCCAATTGGAATGAATCATTCATGATTCTCCCCCGTATCTGATGGACTGCGGATATCATTCGAAACGCCGTTGAATTCTCAAGACAGGCTAAAGGGAATATACCCACAGCCATTTTCTGAGAAATAGCCTCCAATATCTGTGAAAATTCCACTTCCCTATATTGCGTTCTTTTCACCTCTCGTGTTCCTATTTCCAAAACTTTCTTGTTATAATATGGAAAGCAATCTGGTTTAACATTGAAATAGTGGAGACACGAAAAAAAGCAATAACCACGAGTACAAAACCTCACACATACATCTGTTAATGCCAACAACAAATTCTCACAAATTATGGACATTTTTTAGCAACAAAAATTCAATCAATAACGGATATATTGAGAATCCTTGCTTACGGAAACCATTGAAAGGGTAACGCCACTTCATTTTCATCTAATAAATATGTAACTCAAGTCTTAACTTTATCTTTATAGTACAGGCAGCTATGAATGTATGTACTAAATGAATTTATAGCTGAATCAATTATTGGTCAGGAAACCGTGTATAATACAAAAACAAAATTGTATAATCCAAAATAATTCACATTTCATATGAGTTGTATAATTAATTTTAGCGATCTAATTATTAATTTATTTAATTTTAGATAGATCACTAAAATTAACATCATCATGTTAATTTGTCATCATGTACGACATGAAACACTTGAAGTTCGTACTCTTTTCATGACAACTAATTACCCACTTAATTTAAAAACAGAACCACGAAAAACAAAATTCATAAATTATATAATACTTTACATTCAAAAAAAAACTATATCTAACGAAAATAATCACATTCTCCTACCATATATTCCAAAATTGAGTACAAACATTGCTGAAATAATAAAACCTTATAATTTAATATGTAATAGCTCATACTGCCAAAAATCAAATCAAAGAAATATATACCAAAATAAAAAGTGAAACAGTAACTCAGAAAAAAACTCATACTGTTTATGAAATAACATGTAATAATTGCAGTAAATGTAGGATATACATAAGACTATATAGACTATATAGGACAAACATCACAAAATCTCGAAGAAAGAATTAAAGCGCATAAATACGCAAAAACTCAGATAACAGCCTTGAATAAACATAGAGTAACTGAAAAACACGATTTTGATTACAACAATACAAAGATTTTAGCAACTGAATAAGAAAAAAATGTAGGGAAATTTTAGAAATGTTACACATCCGTAAAAATTTGGAAAACACAGTAAATGAAAGAACAGACATTAAACATCTTAATTCTATTTACAACGATTTGATAAACCTTACAAATAAAATGAATAGGTGCACAACAATCACCAAACATCACATCTCAAAACTCATTCTTTCGAGATCTACCTTCAATTTCATACACATAAACCAATTAATATACATATTCTGGATAAGCATAAAACTCAACTATATGTAATTATAGATACGAGTATGTATATTCAAATCACACTCATAAGAATCACCTGGCTTTCCATGAGTTTTTCAGGGGCTTCCTCATGGTGAAGAAGACTAAAACATCCGAAGCGAATGCTAAGCCAGGAATATTCCTCTGATACTGAAAATGAATATGTGAAAATACAAAAAATCTGATTTGATTTTTTTCAAAAAATAAGTTTGACTTTTTGAAATCTATAGTAAGTAATTCATAAAATTCCATTATTTATTAGTTTTGACAAAGTTGTGATATACAACGAAACGTCAACGAAAATAAAGTTTTCAACATCAAAATAAGCCTGTTATTGCTAAAAACATTCAAAATTATATATATATATATATATATATATATATATATATATATATATATATATATATATATATATATATATATATAAGAATATTAGACAGAATATAAGAGAATATTATAGCGAAGCTGTAATAATTCTTCTCTTGAATAATTCGAATGAAAAAATTATCGAAAGAAAGTTATAGTACACTTTTAATATTGAATATCTACAAGTGCGATGATATGAACACGATAAATGTAGACTTATTTTCCTTGTGGTCGATTTATCCATGTTTTAAGTTACCACTGAAGGTAACTTATAGAATTTACAACAGAGATTTTCTACAACCGCAACCTGAATGCCATTATTGTATTCTGTTAGCATTTGAAGAAGTCGTTTGTACCGACGAAACGCGTCATGCTATATCGTCAATAAAGTCTAAATCAAAAGTTCAAATGTTTGAAATTTAGTTTATATTCAATTAAAATGGATTTACTTCAAGTAAACGACAACACCATTAAATAGCATCAATTCGTCAAATTAGATTAAATTGTACATAAACTAGAATTGTAAAATGTAGGATCAAAATTGATATCGAGGTATGAAACTTTCAATTTTTGATGTGTTCATGCTTTTTCTATTGATTCCTAAGTATGGAGATCTAAAGTAATCGATGCATTATATATGCATAAGACTTAGCAATATATGTCTGTCTCCAGAGTCATAATAGGATATCGAGAATTGAAGTCGATGAAGTCTTTTCGTTTGGTGGACTTGTGGCAACTGAAGAGAGCCTGGTAGTCGAAACAGTAACTATACGGTGTTTCCAATAAATGTAGGCACCGATTTCAATATTATCTTACATGTATTCTTTAAAAGATAATACCAATGGAGACATCACATTGTTCAAGTTTTACACAACCAGTTCTGCTATTATTTTTATTAACTTCATAAGGCCCAACAATCAACAGTCAATGATTGGAGTGATACATTGGAATAAATAAAATCCTATAATCATGACTTTGGAATGAATAACACGATTTCATTCTGAATATTCAGATATTAAAAAGATTTCCGCTCTGACACTGACACGACTGTTAGTGATGAGTCATCAGTCCACTTCCATCTCCAGTCAGAGCAGTCTACATCAACGTCGCAGGGCTGCTCCTTCAATAAATACATATGTTTTCCACTTCAGCGCTCTATACCAGAACTTCGTATAGAATATGGTCTATAAAGGACAAGTACATATTATATATTAGGTCTGTATAATTCCATATAAACTCATATTATAAGGTTTAGTAACGTTTCAGTCAATGGTACTGAACATAGAAAGAATTGAAAGATACAGATAGCTCAAGAAATATTCGACATGATTCTTCAAATTGTCTCAACTATACCACATGTGAACCCATTTGACATGGAACTAACTTGAACCTGAAAATATCCATCAACATTAAAATCGGATAAGTCGTTTCTGAGATTGGCATGCATAAATGCACAAACTAACAGATGAACAAGCAGACTAAAATTTTGAAAATCATTGTTTTGGGTACTATTGCGTTGATGAAGCTCCGAATAATACTTTTTCTTATATATGTAAGACAACTACAGACAGCGATCCGTTACATTTTTAATATATGTTCGGAAGATAAACGTGACTATGTCTTGTGATCATGTGAGTGATCATGTATTTATCTGTTTTCGACAGTCAAAAATAGTGTACCTAATCGATAAAACTAATTGATTTTACCAAAGTTTTAGAGGAGATTCGATTTGTAGAAAAATATCAACAGAAATTATATGTATCCCTGAAATTGATAAGAATTTTTTCATTAAGTATTCTATTTGGAGCCATAAATAAAATTAAAAAAATTTTGCCAATCTGCATTTATTGACTTTCAATTTCATAAGCCTACTAATAAAAAAAATTAAGTCAATCTGCATTTATTGACTTTCAATTTCATAAGCCTACTAAGTCATAATAGAAATTCAAATTAGCCTACCGATTCCGATCTGATATCCAAAGATAGACAACACGCATTACGTGGACGTGGATGCTCGGTTACAGCCAAGATGTCAACAAGCATAGAGATTTATAAAGAATCAGATCCTGATGCAATACATCCCAAATTACCAAACACTTTTTAACATTTTAAAATGAAACACTCTTTTAATTTGATTTCATTGATTTTAAATTTTTCATTCAGACTTTTAAGTTCATCGAAAGAACGATCCCTATAAAAACTATGTTCAGGGTTTTGAGCAAAATCTATTTTACAGAAAGTAAGCGAGAGTGCTCTATGATCATTGATGAGGTTCAAATACTCAAATACTAAGTTTTTGCTAACATTTATTTAAATAAGAACCAGTTTAAAAATTGATGTAATATGCCCTAATTTATTAGTGACAATTCTTAATGGTACAAGAAAAATTATTAGATTTTTCAGAAATTCTCTACTAGTACAATCAGTTCTCAAAAAGACGATGTTCGAAAAATTATGTTACCAGTCGATATTCAAATAATTCAAAGTCGATGTTCAAACTAAAAAACGGCGCGGGTGTTTATTTGGTTATTCATTTAAACTTTCACAAACACAATGTATTGTGATTATAGTAAGAATTTGAAATAATTGAATATTTTAATAAACTAATATAGGATACGATAAGACTGACTCTTATTTTAGTGATTTAGACATCACCAATCTATTCCGACGAACTTACACTTGTCTAAGCTAAGGAACTCCTGAAATTTAATTCAATTCCTCAATTAAATGAAGAGATATGAAGTATTTTCAAGAACCATACATAATATTCGCAATATTAGTTCAAATAGAGAAAATTAGCTTATAATAATAAAGATAAATGAACTTGAAATGAGAGATGTTTGTGTTTATTATTACCTATCATTCCAATTGGAAAAATGAAAAAATTTTGAAAATCAAAACGTCGACTATGACACGTTTCCTATAGGACAAACGTCTCATAAAGGAGAAACGTCTGTACAAGAACACGAAAAATTGATCACACAAAACAAAGTGTTCAGTGGAATATATGATCAACTCACCAATAGAAACCATTTTTGGTACATGATTTAACATTCAATAAACCAGAGATATAACATTCCTCGAATTGAGGAGTAAAATTGAACTCGGTGAAATGTATGAAATGAGGCTATAAATAGAATAAGATATTCAAATAAGCAATAAAATTTCTGACTTTAGATAAGTATCTGGTAGAAAGATTTTTACAGCATTGCAGACTCTGTTTAGTAGTTCGTTTAAACGTTAATTAATAGTTTACCTAAAAATTTACGTCACTATTGCAATAAATTGTTTCTTTTTTGAATTAGTTGTATCAAACTCTGGATGATGGGTTTGATGGCTACAATTTCCAATATAACTGTATTGGCGTAAATAAATTGGTTATAGTCTGAAGATATAAATCCCTAACAGGTACGAGCAGAAAAAGAATTAGTAACAACCAGTAACAAGGTGTGGAAAAAAGTAAAAAGGAACGGTTATGCGGCATAACCGAAAATTTTATACACCCTAATCAGAATTTTCAATCAAGACATTGGAAATATATCTAAAATAACTCAATCATACAAAATTTTGTAAATAATTACAGTGTTCTTGGCATTTTGTGCTGTGTATGTATTGTTTATCGATTCACGAAATCTCAAGACAAAGAGACGCTATTTTACTCCGGTAATTAACCCGTTAAATGCAAATTTTCAAGAAAAAATATCATAATCACCCCCAATAGAGTTCGAACGTAAACCAATTTGGACCGTTTAGAATCGTTAAATCGTTAAATTACCTCAGGTGATTAAACAAACAAAAAGGTAATCCTTTGGCTTCGCCTTCCGAGCGTTCAGTTACTGCTTGCCTTTCATTTCTCCAATTTAAATCTGTTCGTGGTTGTAGCATTAGGATTTGTACCGATTCTTTATGACTTTATCGGTGCCTGCACTCCTCAGATTATTCAGTTCAAGGAATATTCCGCCAAACATTCGAATAGCATGATAAATAGCTGAGACCACATAGGATATCTGTGAATTTAACAGTCGCAGAATTGCCTTTTCTGCTCTGCTACAAATGTAGATAAAACCAGTGAAATTCATACAGGCTGTGAGGAAATTGCGGAAGGGACAACTCTACTCGTAAACTGGCAGCAATTTGAAATTACTGATCATATAATGGGTGTTTTTTTAGAGGTAAAGAACTTTAAATTGCAATAAAACAACGATGGATCATTCGATTGACAAGATTTTTTTATTCGAAATATAATCTTGTGGCATTAGATTTTAAATATGATTTCTGGCATATGACCGCCACGGCTGGCTAGCATGTAGTCCAATCTGGACGTCCAATTTTCGATGACTTTTTCCAACATTTGTGGCCGTATATCGACAATAACACGGCGAATATTGTCTTCCAAATGGTCAAGCGTTTGTGGCTTATCCGCATAGACCAATGATTTTACATAGCCCCACAGAAAGTAGTTTAGCGGTGTTAAATCACAAGATCTTGGAGGCCAATTCACAGGTCCAAAACGTGAAATTAGGCGGTCACCAAACTTGTCTTTCATTAAATCGATTGTGACACGAGCTGTGTGACATGTTGCGCCGTCTTGTTGAAACCACAGCTCCTGGACGTCATGGTTGCTCAATTCTGGAATGAAAAAGTTAGTAATCATGGCTTTATACTGATCACAATCGACTTTAACGTTCTGGCCATCATCGTTTTTGAAGAAGTACGGACCAATGATTCCACCAGCCCATAAAGCGCACCAAACAATCAGTATGTCTTAAGTGACATACACTTGAGGATTAACTTCACTCAAAATGCGGCAGTTTTGTTTGTGGACGTAGCCATTCAACCAGAAGTGCGCTTCATCGCTAAACAAAATTCGCTTATGAAAATCGGGAACAACGGCATTGTTCCCGATTTGGAATAAAATTGCACTATTTGCAAACGTTGTTCAGGCGTGAGTCTATTCAAGATGCACTGTCAAACCAAACTGAGAATAAATCACTTCTCAGCTATTAAATCGGTCGTCATCTTCAACAGTAATGACAACTTAAATTTCTATATCTCTAAAAAAACACCCGTTATTAACTAATTACGAGAAATAAGTTTCTGTAAATTACAGTGAGCTTCGTTTAGGAGAATTACAATAACATTTCAAAGAAAATTTAATTTCTGAGCAAATTTCTACGTATAAGGAAATACCTATAATACTTCATAACTTTAGAAAATATAGTTTCTGCTAATAAAACCATTGTCGAAATTTATAATTCCATATCAATATTAATCCATATTTCATTTATGGGTTTCTTTGAGACATTTTTTTATTGAATGCCAGAAATGCGACTTATTAGGCGACCTACTCAATGAAAATTTGTATTCATCATGCAAAATTCGTTACGAACTAGATTTTATATCGCGTACTAGAGCTTTTAAACAACATTGTGTCTAATTCTAGTACCAATAAATATTTTATGATTGATCTTTCCTATTACTGATATGCAATTCCCTTATAATGGGATTATATCTGCGAAATATACATGTGCAATTGTTATATTGCAATATGGCAATTGAATGAGAAGTTATTGTACGCTTTGTTGAATTTAAGGAATCACGAAATTTCTTTTATTTGAGAGATTCGATTTCAATTATTGTTGAGATAATTAATGTTTTTTTTTTCGACTATTTCAGTTAATTTAATGATAAATCGTCAATTATTGTGTGGTGTAATAGAATACTGTCTCATTTACGGTTCGGAACAGTCTTTGAACTGTACGTCTACTAATTGAAAAAAGTTTGAATGAAATATTCATATACCTAAGTATGAAACTTTCGATTCAATTGAAATTTTTCTGAAACATTTAATATTTGGAATCACAAAAATAAACATGGAAGAAGTATGGAAGAAAGTTGTGTACATAAGCTTTAGATTTTTGCTAAACATTCGAAACAAATAGCAAATAAATATATCTGTTTCATTTAAAGAACTCAACAGTATTTCCACATATGTCGTTCCCTAATTTTCAGAGAGTTTTTGTTGAGAACAAGTGAAGATCTCGCCTAAGGAAAAAGTTGAATAAATCTGTTTTTAATAAAAATGAGATTTATTTCATTATAATCAATTTGACCGGATATATTCCATGAACATACTTTCCTTTCAAATAGCTTTTGTGACAGAGCCTCAAAGGTTAGCTTTAAAAAACCTTTGTTCAGTCTAATAAACTTCAATTTCAGGAAATTGGGTTATGAAAATGAAATTGAAATTATAACATTTGCTTAGAGCTTCTTCAGTACATCAACACCTTTATCCATTAAATTGCGATTTCATCTAGATCGTTTTAAAATTGGTAAGTGATAAGGCTAAAGAAAGAATTTAGTATTTTTCTTTCATCAAGTATTCTGCGAGAATTTATTCTCAATTATGAAATAACATCATGCTTAAAACTCGCTACTTGCACTAAGTTATCCATCTTCATGTTTCAACTACGTAATGCGCCTAATCAATTCATTTAGTCAGATGAATAATTCCAGTAGGAAGCTCATTAATTACTCTCTCTACTTAAAAAATCTCTTTTTATATGAATTACTGAAATATGTTTTGATATTAACAAAGTTGTGATGAACAACTTACTTCAATAAAGTTCAAATGGAATGATTATTTTATGCAAAACTTTATGAGCTGATTTATGGATATTTCTCATAATTTGTAGGAATTAAATTGAAATTAAGCGTTTTTACGGTTTACGAACGCCGCCCAGAAAATTTTATAACTTTTTACCTAGGAAATTTGAAATGTTCAATCGGTATGAGATTCACTATCATACCCATTTAATCATCAAAAATTGTAATAACATTCAAATTACTATCTGGACTTGCAATATTCTTGAATTTGGGAATTTACAGAAACAGGTCTGATGTTTTGTTGAGTCATCAGCTGTGTGTCATTTACCGTACAGGTTTGAAGTTAACATCGAAATTCCAGTCAGATTTCGAATAAGAGTTTGGGGCAACCTGAAACCATCAAACTGAAATCACTTGTTCAGCTTGATAAGTAAATTAAGCAACTTAATGATTCGAATATCAGCAGAAATATGTTTTCACAGCAGATTAATAGCACTATTTGCCATGTTCTGAACGAATTTCCTTAAAGAAATCTTACTTCATTGAGACAAATTGATTAATTTCATCAATTTGAAAAAAAATATTCTCTTTCAGTTTTCGATTATCTTGATATTATTTATGATTATCTTCCTATAGTCAATTCAATATCTTTCAGTAGCAGAGTATTGGGACAGAAAATGTATCTTGGATTTTGACCTAAGCTTCTTCACAAAAATTCAAGTAATGATTTTATTGATATATTGATACCTGTCAAAGGAATGCAGTCAATTAAATGTTTGCTAAGTGGTGACGATTAGGAATTATGAAGTGATGGGGAGAACGTTTCTATCAGCTGAAATTTTTCTGAAGCCATCGTCAATTTCAGAAGGTGATCGAAAATTTAAAAAAATATATTATATTTCATTACGACTAATAATATGTTCTAAATACATTAACTTATAACATTATTATATTGCGCACAATGATAACACTAAATAGGTTTTCTCCAACCATACTGCACGGATGTAATGAAACAGAATTAACAATTTATTTCCAACACGTAACGAAAACTTCGATTGAAAAATAACCCTACTAGAAGTTATGTGCTAAATAACCAAACTTATTCTGCATTTAGATGTAGTATCAGATGTAGTAGATGTAGGCCGGTCTCCGTGGCTTAGACCAGAGAACACCCGACTGTTGTGCGATAGAACTCGGGTTCGATCCCCGCTGAAGGCATGGGTGTTTGTGTTGGTCTATGGTTTAAGTAGTTCAAATAATGATAAATGGTGGGTAATGTACAATGTTACAAGCCCAATGGCTGTTCAGAACCGGCGTTAAACTGTAGGTCCTCTGAATTTAAAAAAAAAGATGTCACTAATAAGCTTCTCATAATAAACTATAATACAAACATATGTTAGTTATTTACTTTCCATACAACGTCATTACGTTGGAACTTTTGAATGTGCATTAACTTGTCTTCTCTATTTTTAATAGTCGATTGTTACGTAAGAGAGGGGTGGATATCTCCTAACCTTATGTTTCCTTATATGGGAGTAGGGGGGCAAAAATATTGGAAAAACAGTCTTACGTAATTTGTAAACGATCCCTTAACATTTGCTTAGTATGCAATAGCAGAGGATCCACATCGTTATTCAGTATTATCTACGAGAAGTAGAATTCAGGTACATTTTCTATGATTTTTGACCAGTGTTCGTCAACCTGATGAAGGTAGTGTATACCGAAACAATATTACGTAACTTAACTTCTGAACTGCCAAGTCAAAATTTCATCAGTTGCACACCATTCATGAAAATCGTTAAAGTCGACAATGCTAGAGTACGCAATGATAACATACATCAAAAATCTTTGTATAAAGAAATGTACATTTTTTACTATTTTGTCGGATTATATTGCCTATGAATTCAAGTTCAAACTAAGAAACAAAGCTATGATTAAATAATGAAATCACATGATAAATTAATCCGAGTGAACTGAAAAACTGCAAAAAGGAATAATAATTTTTATTTATTAGTACTATTAATAATAATTAATAGTACTAATAAATAATAATCCCATTATGTTTTCTCTTTAGAACGTTCAGAGATACATTACTCACCGAAAGGCCATGCGAATTTGATTTATGATTCAAAATTCCGTCTGTTCATCAACAGTGAGAATTCATCATTTTATTATATTTCAAGTTTTTTATTTTCATTTCATATTTTTGTTTCAGCTCTTGGGATAATATTCCTAACTACTTTAGCACTTTAATCTCCCTTTTAATTCCTTCATTCAATGATAAACTCAAATTCATAGGCAATAGTGTATCCACAAAATAGTGAATACATTCCTCTATTTTTAAATATACATAAATATAAAATGTTTCATACTTAGAATTTGAATTCAATGAAATGAAGTTAATCGCTTAAAGTACATCTTCATTTCCCACTGTTCGGTCACAGAATGATAATGGACGTTTTTCGTACAGTGTGAGAAGGTGCGTAGCAAACGTGCGATGTAATTTTCGTGTAAGAAAATTGAGTTTGCATTGGTGTTCTATAACAATCTACTGTTATCACGAAGATGCGTTACAACTTCCTGAATATACAGAACAGCAACGACAAGAATATTAACATGCCTGAAACATCTCGGCCATTCAAATTAGCAACTTCATGTTAGTGTGTTGAATTTTGCATAAAGGAATTACATCAAACCTTACAACTCCAATAGTACTCGATAATATGTTCGATTCTGCAATAGTGAATAACAGTATTTCTTACTAAGTGTTCAAATTAAAAAAAGGAATTAATTTATATTGAAATTGACGAAAACATACAAAAAATAACACATTATTAAAAACATTGCAAACTTGATATAACTTACTGAAAACAAATTAATCAAAACTCTTCGAAACAGCAAGAATTTCCTGTATGTTCTCTCTTTTCCATTTCAGTTATTATTACTCTATATTACTCAAAGAAGTATGATATGAGTTATTCTAATTTGTAATATCAGTTATCATTTTTTACTGATGTGTATTGCTGTAACTGACACAATGCTGTATATCTGACCAAGCACTTGATTATTTTACAGAAAAATGTCAGATTTTGAATAAACCAATTCGTTCACATCAGGCGACCTTTTGTAGAAAACCAGTATTAGGCACATGTACATTTTTCAAGACGTTTCATCGAATGTATAGAAAGTGTATTGTGTCCAATAAGAAGTTGATGTATTCAAAAATTTCAGGAAAACTCAAGTGAAATATTCACATTCACAGTTTCAATGAAATACCGATGTATAATTTGCACTTATGTTGACATATATTGTAAACTCATATGACATTCCATTCAATAGTATTTGATGAAAATTACTTATTCATTCTGAAGTTTTGATAGAGTAACAATTTGTAGCGAAACGTCATCTAGAAATGAAATTTGTCCATGGCAGGAAGACTTTCAAGAAAAAAATATATAGTTAATACTGAGACTTTCAATCGAAATATTTCAAATGAAACTCTCAGGCAAATTTATCTCAGGTCTCGTGAGTACACACTAAGTAACGAGAAAGCGATCTGCTATGCTCGAGAGAGTTCTTCAGTATGTCGTTTCTTCGATAGAGGGAGCTCACATGATTAGTTCGCAGATGAATGTTCGCTTCATTTTGAAAATATGTCCTAGGTGCGTTTGGAAAACAATCAAACTTGATTTTTTTGGTACATGTCACTGAAGATTCCCATAATTGGATGAAACAATTATAAGGTATTTCTATTCAACAAGTCTGATGTTTGGTGCAACGCACTTAATATTCACTCTCGGAATTGAAAGATTGTGTTTTTTTCTTCGACAACATTTGTGTTTTATTTGAAATATTTCGATTCAAAACCTCAGTATTGACTAATTACGAAGGTTTCGTAAATCTGAAATTTCTCTTTTATATGTATAGAGAAAACGTTCGTAATATTGTAATGAAATTTTTTTATTGATATTTGATATGACATATTTGAAATTTTCCATAACTGCTGCAGAATAACTTCAGAAAAATATGCAACAACCTTCTCAATCACTTAATTACAATTCTGAATAGATTGAAGACAACTACTTATTTATTATAATCGATTCACACATATTGAAATCACTCCCTGAAAACAAAACTCATATTCTCCAAATTTTACTTTGGCAGTCTCTCCCACGATACAGTATTTTGAAGGGAATACATTTTATCTATTAAAAACGGCATAACTTATTCAGAGAAGTTACTGAAAAAATTTATCACTTGTAAACTTGTTGAATGAAAGTATCGAAATAAATGAAATTGCGTCGTATCTACAGCATTTAAAAGGATATTTGGCACTCAAGGAAACTCAGTGTACAAGCATAAGCACTCCTGCAGACCCTCTTCGTTTAAATACTTCATCTTGCCTTCCATAGCAACTTTTCAATTCAATGAAAATGTTCGAGCGTAGAGAATTCGAGAGGCGAGAAGGACGAAATAATTAGGCAATTAAAAACGGAATTGTGTGTTTCATTGGGGAGATTTCTCACGGAAAGTGAGCCCCTTCAGGGAAGGAAATATTACACGAGTAATTCTACGATGTGTTCGTACACGAAACAAACAATAAACAATAAAACCGCAGCGCGATTTCTGAGGTATTCTATCTAAAATTCATCCTCAGAAACAGCAAATTCTTAGTATTACACGAAACAATTACTTTATCAAAAATTATATAACAACGGCTTTTCGCAATATCTACCGATTCAAACCTAATTAAATAAATGGTGTTAATATTAAGTGCAATAATTGGAGTTTAGGGAGAATAACTGTTTTCAAAAAATTTTCAGTATTTCATTGAAATTATTGAATAGCCATATATAAATATATATATATATATATATATATATATATATATATATATATTTATATATATATATATATATATAAATGAAATTTTTTATGCTTATGGCACTGAATGAAATATTCAAGAAAATGAACACTAGAACATTCATTCGAAAAATTCAAATTAATCAAGAGAATGTTATAGTAGAGCTAGATATGTGAACGTGTACGATGTGATGTCTCCATTATCCTTCAAGGGATAAATGTTAGAGAGATATTGAAATCGTTGCCACACCTGATGGAAGTGCGAGCCATATATGTTTCGTTCTGCAAGGAACTCGTCAGTCGCACCACGTCCATTGAAGTGAGGCAACGATTTCAACCCCCAAGCATCTTCTTGTGACTCCAAGTAACATCCATTGCCGGATTTTTAACGAAAAGTTTTGATGTGTTCCAACAGACCGCTTCCCGAAAGAATTCACAATATTTAATATATTTTGGGTTATCGGCAAAAGGTGGGCAGAAGACCGTAGAGTTATGAATACTTTACAATTCCTTCAATGGGAATCAGTAGAAAACACCTCTCAGATTATAAACAAACCAAGCATCGAAATTTCACATATCTTCTATACCCGTAGGTATCTACTAAATTGCAATGTCTATTTGACAAATATCATCGAACGATGTTTTAGGATGTCAATAGGTTGCGTTAGTAGTACGCTCGCGTTTATTCCCGTATTTCAGGGGCCTATTCGACGATATTTTTAAGGAAATTAAATTTTTTGTGCTTATGGCACTGAATAAAATATTCAAAAAAATGGACACTAGAACATTCATTCGAAAAATTCAAATTACGTTTCAAAGTCACGTTTTCTGACAATGTAGGTGTCTATGCTAAACAAGTTATTATAGTAAAATAAAACATAAAAAATTGAAAAATGAATTTATAATTTATAATTGCGTAACAAAACTATTTTATTTTATTTAAAATACATTAATTAATAAGCACTAAATACATTTCTTTTTCCCAACCAACTCGTCCTCTTGGGCAAAGTAGGAAGTAAACTGCTTCTCACGATATCCAAACCAGGAGGAAGACACTCCCGGCAAAAGTAAACTCCTGCTTTTAAGCCTTGATCCAAGCAACTCAGCAGCGGTTTTTAGGAAGATTCAAGTCTCTTACCAAATCATTTAGCTCGCCCTGGGAAAACAATTTCGGACTGTTGTCATCTTCAAATTCAAAACTTGACTGCTCATCGGTCTTAGGTACAGCACCATCTTCGCCAGAACTTGGAATCTCTTCCAAGGTAGCAGGGACCTTGGGAACTGGTATTTTGGTCCCATGAGGGATGAGACGAGTAGCTGATTGCAGATTGGGGTATGAAATTGACTGCTTCCATTTTGAATTATACCCTTTCACATTACACGAACAAAAGTAACAATCATCACTATGGTTCTTTTGCTCGCGCCATACCATAGGAATCGCATATCGGAAAGCTTTTTTCTTGCCCTTAAACCAATTTCGAAGGTCTTCAACACATCGTTTGCAGACTTTATGAGGTGCCCAAGCTTTATCCTGATCTCCAAGTTTCAAGCCAAAATACGCAAAGTATACTTTTTTTACAAAGTCCGTATTATTCACTTGTTGCTTTGATATCATATATTCGCCACAAATGTAACAGAAACTATCAGAGGAATTCACACACTTCCGCACAGACGACATTGCACTATATTGATCTGAGATCTATAAAACAATGGCGAGTTAACACGTAATTGTACCGCGCCATACTCTACCTACACTGTCGGAGCGCGCACGTTCAGGTTACAACATGTTTATATTTGTTAATGTAGCTCAAACAGGTGTTCCTTATTTAGAAACTAATGATAGTTATGTCCTGTAAACATTTAAAAACAGTAATCAAAATAAAATTATACCCATAGTTTATGACTACAAGTTAGCCCAAAAAATCCCTTTTTGTAATAGAATTGTGCGTTTTGTAAAAAAACCTTACGTTCTGGAATTTTTTGAGTATTTTCTCAGTTTTCAGAACACCTTAATACATAGAAATCAGTTGGAAATATCCAGACAGCATTTTTGTTGCAGACCTGTGTAATTCAAAAAGACAATCTTACCTCAGTTTCTGTTTTTGAGCAAAGTGTCCTTTACGAATCCTTCGTGACCAAAATTCTGAAAAAAAAACATTTAATTCATATTAATGTCGCAAGTACTAAAAATTTCAGAATCTTATTTTCAAAATTGATAAGAATAGAAAAAAATTGATTTTGAATGTCAATTAAATAAAGGCACTTATATTTTTTCAAACATGTTTATGTCTTCACTTTAAATTATTTGCATTCGCATAAATTAAAATTGTGATCTACAGAAAGATGTGATCAATAACTAAAATACTAGAATCATTTAATTATTTACTTTTTCAGTGGGCCCAAACTTTTTATTTCGAATTCATATTTGTGCATACCTAATCAAAACATAGTTTCAATTCTCCTTCAATTATAATATTCTCCTTTTTCAACTAAAATGCATACAAATTTATACCTCATATGGAATTTCTTGATTAACTTAGATACTGCATCATTTATTTGCATTTTTCATAGCGATGTTCCAATAATGATGATAATATATAAAAAGAAAAATACAATATAAACTATAAAGATAATGAACAATTTGAACAATATATATATATATATATATATATATATATATATATATATATATATATATATATATATATATATATATATATATATATATATGATTGAAATTGATTTATTGCCTGTTTGAGGTATTTATTTTGAAAGTTTTTAGCATTAACAGGCTTTTTTATTATGAAAAAGTTTATTTCTGTTGACGTTTCGTTGTTATATTACAACTTTGTCAAAACTAATGAATAATTGAATTTATGAGTTACTATGGATATCAAAGGCAAACTTAATTTTTTGAAAAATCAAATTAGTTTTTTTGTATATTCACTTATTGATTTTCATTATCAGAGGAATATTTCTGGCTCAGCATTCGCTTCGGAAGTTTTAGTCTTCTTCACCATGAGGAAACCTCTGAAAAACTCATGGTAAGCCAGGTGATTCTTAAGTGTGATTATATTTACATATATACAATTACATATAGTTTTTTATATACTTATCCAGAATGTGTATATTGTTCGTTTATGTGTGTGAAATTGAAGGTAGATCTGGAAAGAATGAGTTGTGAGATGTGATGTTTTGTGATTGTTGTGTGTTTATTTTGCGAGTGTTATTTGTGAGGTTTATTAAGTTGTTGTAGATAGAATTTAGATGTTTAATGTCCGTTCTTTCATTGACTGTGTTTTCCAAATTTTTACGAATGTGTAACATTTCTAAAATTTCTCTACATTTTTTGTCTCTTTCAGTTGCCAAAATTTTCGTATTTTTGTAATCAAAATCATGTTTTTCTGTTATTTTATGTTTATTCAAGGCTGTGATTTGAGTTTTCGCGTATTTATGTGCTTTGATTCTTTCTTCGAGATTTTGTGCTGTTTGACCGATATAGCTTTTATTGCAATTGTTACACGGAATATTATAAACTGTATGAGTTTTTCTCTGAATTACAGTTTTACTTTTTAATTTTGTATATATTTCTTTGATTTGATTTTTGGCAGTATGTGCTATTCTTAAATTATAAGGTTTTAATATTTTAGCAATATTTGTACTTAGTTTTGGAATATATGGTAAGGGAATGTAATTATTTTCGTTAGATTCATTTCTTTTTGAATTTAAAGTATTATATAATTTATGAATTCTGCTTTTCATGATTTTGTTGATTAAATTTGATGGGTAATTATTTTTCATGAGAAGAGTACGAACTTCTTCAAGTGTTTCATGTCGTAAACATGGTGATGTTAATTTTAGTGATCTATCTATAAAATTAATTATTATACCTTTTTTCTGGGAATAATGATGATTACTTATATAATTTATGGTTCGTTGCGAATTTATTTCTTTTCTGTACCATCTTGTAAAAATTTTGTTATCTTTTCTTATAATTGTTATATCAAGAAAATTCAATTTTTCATCTTTTTCTTCTTCAAGTGTGAATTGTAATAAAAATTGTATATAAAAAACTATATGTAATTGTATATATGTAAATATAATCACACTTAAGAATCACCTGGCTTACCATGAGTTTTTCAGAGGTTTCCTCATGGTGAAGAAGACTAAAACTTCCGAAGCGAATGCTGAGCCAGAAATATTCCTCTGATAATGAAAATCAATAAGTGAATATACAAAAAAACTAATTTGATTTTTCAAAAAATTAAGTTTGACATTTGATATCCATAGTAACTCATAAATTCAATTATTCATTAGTTTTGACAAAGTTGTAATATAACAACGAAACGTCAACAGAAATAAACTTTTTCATATTAAAAAAGCCTGTTAATGCTAAAAACTTTCAAAATAAATACCTCAAACAGGCAATAAATCAATTTCAAGAAATATAAAATTGCTAGCTGAAATAAAGCAATTTTCACAACTCACAAATATTATGTCTGGAAATTTAAATTTTTTCAAGAATATAGGAGAACAATATGGATTTCAAACCAAAATCCAACTCAAACGCCTCGCCAATTTGAATAAAAAACTAACAAACCTAAAATCAAGAAGAATATTCCTACTTAGATGTAAGCATAATGAAATATGCCCCACATTCCTGAAGTTGAACAGAAATCATATCAACTTAAATTGTGAGTACTTATCCAGAAACTTCAAAAATCTCAACAAAAAATATATACAAAAAACTATCAACCTTATTATTACAGATACAACAAAAGAAATAAAAACACTCACAAAAATAATACAAAATCTAACACAATCATTAAGAAATACTCTTCCAACTCATATATTCGAAAATTTTCAACAAAATGAAACTAGAAAAATTAATATTCTTATTGAAAAATATAAACTCAAGAAAATAAGAAAATTCAACAAACTTTACGTTGAACAAATAAATATAGAATTTCCAACATCATCATCTTATGAGAATGTTATAAATACAACAAAAACAGAAATACCAGAATATGTCAACAATATACTCAATTTAGATCCAAAACACGCGGTACAAATAAATAACGTAGATCAAATTCCGATTTTCAATATCATTACGAAAATAGAAAAAGGAATTTCCGAATTACCTACTGAAAATCAAAACTCAATTCGACTAAAAGTAACTAATACAATTGAATCATACCATAATAATTTTCAAAATATAAAAAATACAGCTGAAAATAAACTTCTTATGAAAAATTTAAATAAAAAAAAATCATTCATAAAATCTAATCCACAATTAACTATAACAAAATCCGATAAAGGAAATAAAACAGTCATTCTAGAAACTATTGAATATGAACAAAAAATTAACGAAATGCTTAGTGGTACAATTACGTATAAAAAAATTAAGAGAGATCTAACAAAAACTTTACAGAATGAAACTAACAAACTAATAAAAAAATGGGAAACAAATAATTTTATATCACCAAAAACAGCTAAAGAGTTAATACAACATAATAGTCTACCACCCAAATTTTATGGTTTACCTAAAATACATAAAAATAATATTCCATTAAGACCAATTGTTTCATATATTCAATCTCCTCTATATAATCTTTCTAAATTTCTTTCTTCAATTTTAAAAAATGTAATAAATCAAAATCAATTTTATGTCAAGAACTCTTATCATTTAGTTGATAATCTAAAAAATTTACAACTTAATGAAAATCATAAATTATATTCTTTAGATGTAATCTCACTTTATACTAATATACCCAATGCAATCGTTCCAAACATAATAGATCTAAAATGGAATATTTTAAAAATTTCACTTGTATTCCAAAAAATGAATTCATTGAAGCAGTAAAATTCACTTTAGGAACAAATTTTTTCAATATAAAAATGAATTTTATCAACAACTAGATGGTGTAGCAATGGGCAGTCCAATTTCAAGTGTCATTGCACAATTAGTAATGGAATTTTTAGAAGAAGATATAATAAAAAATTTAGAAGAAAATATCTTATTATATAAAAGATATGTTGATGATTGTTTAATAATAGCAGATAAAGATCAAATTGATAATATACTAGAACGTTTCAATAGTTTTCATAATAAATTACAATTCACACTTGAAGAAGAAAAAGATGAAAAATTGAATTTTCTTGATATAACAATTATAAGAAAAGATAACAAAATTTTTACAAGATGGTACAGAAAAGAAATAAATTCGCAACGAACCATAAATTATATAAGTAATCATCATTATTCCCAGAAAAAAGGTATAATAATTAATTTTATAGATAGATCACTAAAATTAACATCACCATGTTTACGACATGAAACACTTGAAGAAGTTCGTACTCTTCTCATGAAAAATAATTACCCATCAAATTTAATCAACAAAATCATGAAAAGCAGAATTCATAAATTATATAATACTTTAAATTCAAAAAGAAATGAATCTAACGAAAATAATTACATTCCCTTACCATATATTCCAAAACTAAGTACAAATATTGCTAAAATATTAAAACCTTATAATTTAAGAATAGCACATACTGCCAAAAATCAAATCAAAGAAATATATACAAAATTAAAAAGTAAAACTGTAATTCAGAGAAAAACTCATACAGTTTATAATATTCCGTGTAACAATTGCAATAAAAGCTATATCGGTCAAACAGCACAAAATCTCGAAGGAAGAATCAAAGCACATAAATACGCGAAAACTCAAATCACAGCCTTGAATAAACATAAAATAACAGAAAAACATGATTTTGATTACAAAAATACGAAAATTTTGGCAACTGAAAGAGACAAAAAATGTAGAGATATATATATATATATATATATATATATATATATATATATATATATATATATATATATATATATATATATATATATATATTTTATTTATTTATTTATTTATTTATTTATTTATTTACAATACACCACTCAACAGCTTGGGCCAATTACTGAGTGGGAAAATACAATATATTTTTAACTTAAGAAAAAAAAATAAACTAGAAATAATATTAATAATGTACAAACAATTTATCTGAAAGAAAACTCTGTGGGCAAGCTGACATTAAAGCTCACCCACAAGATATAGGAAAAACTGATATTTGAAAAACTTATAACTAAAACTAAAAATCAGTTAGGCGAGAGCTCGTCTGATATCGCCAGGCACGCATGCAAATATGTCGATGACGTCATGAAAAGGCTCAAAGTCACCACAAATTTTATGAAGTGGTGAAAAAGCCAGAACATTATTACGAGCCAGAGGTGGATAAAAGATGTTCATATTTCTACAAGAAGTTCTCGGAACACGGAAATTTATGAGGGAAAGAAGAAAAGAACAATCAATAGAAAACCTTATCAACTTGTATAGGAACATTATTCCCAAATATTTCCTACGTGTTTCAAGTGATGAAACATTAAATCTTGTAATAAGTAACTCATGATTTATACCTCGTTCTGGATACACACCGTCGGAGCAAAACCATAAATATTTCAAAAATCGTCTTTGCACGGATTCAAGATTCCTTATATTACACAAGTATCCTGGATTCCAAACGACACTTGCATATTCTAGTTTTGAACGTATTAAGGTATTATATAGGAGCATAGTTGATTCAGATTGAGAGAGCCATTTAGAATTTCTTATTACAAAACCTAATGTTCTGTAACAACTTGAAACAATATTATTAATGTGAGAAATGAAAGTTAATTTTGTGTCGAAAGTTACTCCTAAATCTCTGAATTCGGCACATCTATTGATTTTATGACTATTCACATTGTAGTCGAAATGAACTATACTTTTTTTACGAGAAAAAGACATTATGTTGCATTTAGAAATATTCAGTGTCAGTAGATTTCTTTTACACCACTGATTCAAATTTGAGATATCCTCTTGAAGAATGTGGCAATCACTTACTGCTGAAATTTCGCGAAATATCTTACAATCGTCCGCATATAGAAGAAAATTACAGTTCATGTTGGAGGAAATGTCGTTCACAAAAATATTGAAAAGAAGCGGACCCAAAACAGAACCCTGTGGAACCCCCGACTCGGCAATAAATTTCTGTGACTTGAAACCGTTATACTGAACAAATAATTGTCTTGGCGTTAGATATGTTGAAAAAAAAATAACAAGTTTATCTGAGAGTCCAAAGCGACTGAGTTTTTGGAGAAGAATACCATGATCTAATCTATCAAATGCTTTAGAAAAATCTGTATAGATCACGTCTACTTGTGACGAATGACCAAAACTATTTGCAATAAATTGTGTTATACACGTTAGGTTAGTAGCTGTTGACCTACCGGAGGTGAAGCCGTGTTGGTCATTCGTTAAATGGGTCTTCACGTGTGAATACAAAATATTATGAAGAACTATTTCAAAAACTTTACTAAAATTGTTTATGATAGTAATAGGTCTGTAATCTTCAACGGAGTTTCTATTCCCTTTCTTGAAAATTGGGCAAATTTTGCCCTCTTTCCACACATTTGGAAAGTGAGCAGTTTTCAAGGCCAAATTGAAAATAAGAGCCAATGGAGAAGCAAAAATTCTAGCACAGTCTCTTAGGACGAAGGAGGGAATTCCATCAGGACCCGCTGTCATTTTAGATCTGCATCCTTTCAATGCCTTGAACACATCCTCCTCAGAAACAACTGGAACCGGTAATAATGGAACGTTAGACTCTAAGTTAAAACATTTTTCAACGAAAGTCGTCGAACTGATGAATGATGATTCGAAATATTTCGCAAATGCATTCACAATATCCTCAGGATTATTTAATTCTTGTTCGTTAAAAAGAAAAGAGGTGGGTAGTGAAGAGGTATTTCGTAAATTATTTACATAGGCCCAGAATTTTGAAGGATCCTTTTTAAGGTTCGTTTCAAGAGAATTCATATAATTCGAGCGTGACAAAGCAATATCCCGTTTTGTAATGCTTCTTAGCGTCTTATAGCTATTAAAAGCTTCAAGATCACCACTTGATTTAAATTTAATATAGAATTTTCTTTTTTGTTTCAAATCTCTAATAATTTTTGATGTAAACCAACTGGGATATTTCGAGGGTTTACTCGTCATTTTTGGCACCGTAGCATCAAATATATAATTGAGTGTGGTGTAAAAATGATCACAGGCTTCATTTGCATCCTTGTAATTTTGTAAAAATGACCAATTCGTATTCAATAATTCATTATATAGTTCATGAAAGTTGGCTTTTCTGAAGTTTAAAATTGGATGAATGTTTTTTTGAAATCTACAGGAAGATGAATTAGAATTTAATAAAAGAAATTCCAAAGGCGGATGATAACTATCTACAGGTACAAACGCCTCCAATGCTCGACTAATTGAAAGGTCATGTCTACTGATTACGAGGTCCAAAATTCCATCATTTCCGTTTGTTACATTGTTATGCTGTGCGAGTCCTAGAAAATTCAAGAAGTTTTGAAGAGAATGTATAACTTTTGACTTAGTCTCATTTGACTTGAGGTAATGTGCGTAATTTGAGATATTGAAATCGCCGAGTATTATAACGTTAGAATTTTCGTCTTGAAGAGACACTAAGTTGCATAATGCTTCAAAGAATGTATCATATAACTCCAAGGACGCATTAGGAACTATATAAGTATTTATAATATAACAAACTGAATGCTTCTGGATTATTTTTACACCAGTAATATCGATGGAGGGATCGATGTTTGATAGATTGTCAAGTTTTAAGAGAGATACTTGAATATTGTTTCTTACAGCTATAAGAACACCACCACCTCTAGTAACCCCTAACAAATTATATTTTCGATCACTTCTATATAACGTGTAATAAGTCGGTGTTATCTCAGAGTCCGATATATCTGAATCTAACCAAGTTTCAGATAAAGCGACTATATCAAAATTACATTCCATAAAAGCATTGCAAACCTGACGAGTCTTTGAGCGTAGCCCTCTTACATTTTGGTAATATACAGATAGCTGATGAACAGCATGAGATGAAGATGCAGAATGACATGACGAACTTGAAACTTGTGATTGCTATGTAGTTACGAAGGTGAGAGATTTCAGATATTTAAGTTTCTTCTGATATATCGGGCATTTCTCAGCATCCCATACCGCATGAGCCCTATCAGTAATATTTGCACTACTACAATTCACACAATTAAAATTAGAGTTTTCACAATCTTTAAGAACATGATTACCTGAACATTTAGGACACACTATATTTTTACTAACACATGTAGACTGACCATGATTGAATCCACTGCATTTGCAACATACCTTGACGTCGGTAGCATCAAACACGGAACACAGATCATAATTTATGAAAAGCTTTCCCCTCTTCATAATTGACGTAAAAGTGTTGGCATCAAACTCTACGAGGCCTTGAAAAATGTTTGCTCTATTTTTAGTAGCCCAAATTTTCAAAACCTCAATATGAGAGTCTTTATTAATTATATCATTTTGACCCTCAATAAAAGACTGTAATTCTTCTTTCTCATATTTTTCCATAAGTCCAACAATTCTTATTTTTGGGTGTACTTTTTTCACATCTGATATGTCATATTTTGCTGACAGTTTTTCAGACGCCACCTTTTTGAAATTATTAGCTCCTTCAGAGCCGTCACAACTAATTAGAATCCCACCATCTTTGATTTGTTTGACCTTGGAAACTTTCAAATTTAACTGGGCTGCACTGACATTCGTTACTATGTCAGATTTTGTCTCTGCATTCGTTTGACCGGTATTCTTCGGTTTTACAACAATCATAGATTTGCTACTTACAATGTTTGCATAACTGTTTTTTTCTTTGAGAGCCTTCGAACTTACATCTTTATTAGCAACTGACATCTCAGAGAATGTATCTTTCGCAGTCGCAAGTATTTTCTGCTTGAGATCACTGAACATAGATTCGAAACCACTAATCATCTTCAATAATTTTTCGTCGAACGAATTTTTCATATATAACTCATATTTGTTTTTCATTTTGAAGCACTCAGCGCAGTACCAACAAAAACCTGGTGATTTAAGGCATGGCAATGAGTCATTAGAAATTCCACAACAATTTGCATGAAATGAATTGTTGCAGAAACCAGAGCAAGTTACGGAACTTGTTTTACGGCGATCGAGAGTATTTTCACATTTACCACACTTGGATGACATTTTACGATCTAATATTGATCTATGTATATAACTGACAACTGAAGTAATTGTACTGTCCCAAGAAAAAACGTTCCACTAGTTTATTGCTCTCTACGGTCGCAATTGTCTTCAGGTACTCGACAGATGTTATAGAAATAGGGCAAATATTACTGCCTTCCACTAAATATGGTATTTCTCGAAGAGAAAGTTTCAAATAATGCTTTGTCAAAACACGTGTTTATTTGAATATGAAGTAATTCGTTAATACGACACTAACCATTTTGATTGATTTGTCACAAATATCAGACAAACTTCAAATCCAACCGCACTGATAGTTTACTTAACTTACTTAAAGTTTACTTTGAGCACTAATTTAGTCAACAGTCCAGAATAAAAACATGAACACAGTGAAAGAGCAGGAGCGACCGTAAATACGTCTGCTTCGGACGACTGACCGGAACTCATATATGTATATATATATATATATATATATATATATATATATATATATATATATATATACGTATATATATATATATATATATATATATATATATATATATATATATATATATATATATATATATATATATATATATATATATATATATATATATATATATATATATATATATATATATATATTGTTCAAATTGTTCATTATCTTTATAGTTTATATTGTGATAAATGATGCAGATACTGCATCATTTATTTGCATTTTTCATAGCGATGTTCCAATAATGATGATAATATATAAAAAGAAAAATACAATATAAACTATAAAGATAATGAAAAATTTGAACAATATATATATATATATATATATATATATATATATATATATATATATATATATATATATATATATATATATATATATATATATATATATACGTATATATATATATATATATATATATATATATATATATATATATATATATATATATATACTAGCTTTTACCCGCGACTTCGTCCGCATAAGCTTTTTTGTTTTCTCCCGGCTGTAAAAGTCCCCCTACAACAATGTCCCACTATCGTGTTCCGGTCCTCAACTTCACATCAACTGAACTGATTACTGGGCTCAAAGTTCGTATAAATTTCTATCTAATTACCTCCTCAAGTTTAAAGCGTAGCTAGTTATGTAGTACTATATTAATTCTGTAGTGTAGGTAATTAGATTTTATCTGTATGTAATGTAACAGTCAGTTGAATAAAAAATCGTATACAAATCAGATCAATACTTTTGGCGTAATGTGATTCTAGACAGAGTTTTAATCTTGTAGATAGGTAACTATGTATAGGTTCCTATTTTCCCGAAGTAAAAAGTAGTCTGAATTTTGGTACCTTCCTACCCTATAAGTTATATAGTGTGATGGAATGTCGCTAAGTTTCGATCCAAGTAAAACTGTTAAATAAAGACAGTTGCATCAAAATTTAATCATAAATTCCCTAAATTATGGCACCTATCTACCCTCTAAGTTATAAAAGTGATCAAATACTAACTTGAAGTCTTAGTAACACTCAGTTTAAAAAAAACATCAAAATCATTTCAGTATCTATGGCGTCATGCGCTTCTTGACACGATCACGCTAGATTTCCGCGGGAATGAGGTATTTTCCCGCCGTAAAAAGTAGCCTGTGTCCGTGCCTAGGATCCTATCTTTAAATTAACCAAGTCTTATAAAAATCCGTTACGACATTAAGGCGTGTGTGAGGTAAACTTTTAAAACAAACTATTAAAAATCACTTACTTAAATTAAAAACTCAATTAGTTTTCTGCCTACTGCCTACGCCTTAAGTAAGATAGCATGAATATCAATAGCCAATATCTTTTTCTAGGTTACTCTCTATCACCTAACTAAAATTCATCAGAATCCGTTTAGCCGTTTAGGCATGATAGAGCAAAACTCCCAGCAAAAACCATAAAAAAATCACTAACTCAATTCAGTTTTCTACCTACTTCCTATCCCCTAAGTACGATTACGTGATCATTTTGATCTTATATCCGTTTTTAGGTAACCATCTATTACCTTACTAAATTTCATCAAAATCCGTTCAGCCGTTTAGACGTGAAAGAGCAAAAGTCCCAACAAAAACGACTAAAAATCACTAACTCAATTTAGTTATCTCCCTACTGCCCACCCCCTAAGAACGATGGCGTGATTATATATAGCCTATGACCATTTCTAGGTTATTGTCTATCACCATACCAAATTTCATCAAAATCCGTTCAGCCGTTTAGGCGTGAAAGAGTAACAGACAGACAGACAGACAGACAGAGTTACTTTCGCATTTATAATATTAGTATGGATATATATATATATATATATTTCCATAGTAATTCCAGTATTCAAGAATGGAACCGTGAGTGAAATTACTAATTATCGCCCAATATCCATTTTAAGCGTGTTTTCCAAGGTAATAGAGAAAATTGTTTTCGCCCATCCTCAATAGATTCAAAATAATTGACTCCGCGCAACATGGATTCAGAAGCGGCCACTCAACTCAGTCAGCTGCGGTTAAGTTTTTTGAATCCGTCTACGAGTGTTTGGATAAACACTTGTTTGTGGCGGGGTTATTTTTTGATTTATCTGCCGCATTTGATTCACTATCCTTTGAATTTTTACTTGATAAATGCTACAATTTAGGTTTCAGAGGTGTGTTTCTGAATTGGTTACGTAGTTATCTAATCTAGTCAAGGTACGATGGTACCTAGAAACTGTGTTATGAATGTGTATTACAGTCTTGTATATAGTCATCTAAATTATAATATTCTGCTGTGGGGCTGCTCTACAGAAATAAATATGTGTTTATTACACAGAAGCGAATATTTCGATTAATATTCGATATTCATCAGCGAACATCTTGTAAACCTATCTTCATCAATAATTACATACTTACCTTACCGTGTTTATATATTTATAGAAGTTTGTTATAAGTTGAAGAAAATGAAGATAGGTTTATTAAATTGAATAGTAATCATGAGTATTCAACAAGAAACAGGGATGTGTGATCAATTTTTTGTATCATATATTTGTATATTTTTTAAACACAAATGTTCTTCACCATGTGAAATTGTCTCAAATGTTTAATATCTCTGAGGAAATTTTTATTTTCTTTTCTTTTCAATCAAAATTGTATATTATTGTAAATATGAATTTAACCAAGATTTTTGTTTGAACCAATATTTTTGCTCGAGGGCTGAATGGAAGGTCAGACTCCAAACTGAATTCGGTCCTTTTGAGAGCATTTCTCTTAGTTGTAATTATTTATCAATTGAAATCAATGTAATTTTACTATGTAAGGAATGTTGAACATAACATAAAAATCATATGAAAAAAGAGAAATTCACTTGTTTGAAATTCATAAATTTCAAACAAGTGAATCAATTGTCTGTCAATGGAGTATTGTGTTTGTGGAACATTTACGAGTGAACAGTAAAATACAAACTCAAAATAAAAAATATCAATGATATAACAGAAACAATATGATAAAATTATGTCTATTATTTATGCCTATGACAAGATATATGTTTAGTTTAAAGCGTTTTAGATATTAGTTTTTCGTGTAGCTTTGCGTTTGAGCTTCGATGTCAGTTTGCCCATAGAGTTATATCGTTCATATTTACTTATTATTTATAGGTTTTTGATGCGATATCTTATTTCATTCTACATAACTTCTTAATTGTTTTGTATTCTCTCCACTCGGTAAATGAAATGTTCATAGATTCATATTCACATTTCAACAATTATAATTAATAATATTATTATATATTATTAATATATATATATATATATATATATATATATATATATATATATATATATTATATAATATATATATATATATATATATATATATATATATATATATATATATATATATATATATATATATATATATATATATATATATATATATATATATATATATATATATATATATATATATATATATATATATACAGTAATTTAACCGTGTAATCCCAGTCGAGTTCAAAATTTTCGAAGTGTAATTTCAATTCTCAATTTTCACTATAAAAAATATTAATACATATATATATATATATATATATATATATATATATATATATATATATATATTTTTGAAAGTTTTTAGCATTAACAGGCTTTTTAATATGAAAAAGTTTACTTCTGTTGACGTTTCGTTGTTACATTACAACTTTGTCAAAACTTATTAATATAACAACGAAACGTCAACAGAAATAAACTTTTTCATATTAAAAAAGCCTGTTAATGCTAAAACTTTCAAAATAAATACCTCAAACAGGCAATAAATCAATTTCAAGAAATATATATATATATATATATATATATATATATATATATATATATATATATATATATATATATCAATTTTTCTCACTCGATCAAATTAAATAAAGTTTTCGCAAATATATTCCCTATTTTTTTGGATATAGGCGATCTCCTATGATGGTTCTTCAATCTTCAGAGCTGTAGTCTGATATTCCGCCTTTATTTGTTCTTTCAAGGGATTTCGATTTCTTTTTTGTCATTTTACTCTATTTACACACATCTCCAAGCATTTTAAATGTAAGTTTCCGACTATTCACTGAAATAGAAAGTATTAGATAACACTATTTCTTATGGGAAGATTCACGACCTCCATTGTTATACTGAATCTCCAATTTTAATTACACCTTTTGCAAAAGTATATACCTACTCAATACACAATATCAAACAATTATAAAGTCTACAAGATATTGTTGAATGTTTTCAAGACTTAAATACTTAGGTATATTGCAACAGAAAAATAGACATTCGATAATAACAGAGTTAGCAGAGGTTAATTTAAACAATTTAAGAATTAAATATATATTTTTCACTCTGAAATTTTATTGATTTTAAATGGACATATTAAAATAATTTTATACTTCAAATAAGAAATGAGATTGAATTCTCGCTTAACTCTTGGTGAAACATAATTGAATATTAAAATAAATTAAACTCTTGGCTTAATTTTAATTTATTTAACAATATGACATATTAGCTCATTTTCAAGACTCAGTGAGTCCTGAAAATGAGCTAACGCTCGAAACATGTTGACTATACATATTGTTAAATAAATCGTGAAACATTAAGCCAAGAGTTTAATTTATTTTAATAATCTTCAAATAAGATATTTTGAGTCAGATATACTATAATATCTATATATATATATATATATATATATATATATATATATATATATATATATATATATATATTGGGTGATTCCACATCAATTCAACCAAAAAATAATAATTTTTTCACCAGGCACCTCAGATTTTTATGAAAATTGGTAAATATGTTCTATTTATAAACAAGAAAATCACCACTAAATTTTAATTTTTTATCGCACATAGTTTTTGAGTTATGGCACTTTAAAGTTTCGGCGTTTCAAATTTCCGAGCCTCGGATAAGGCCAGATAAAACGTGTATTGGAGTAGAAAATAATTTCTCATTCACTTTTCAACCTCCTATCTTGTTGAAATTTTTAAGGCATGTTCTTATAACTATGAGGAATTGCAAAAAAAATGTAACAGAACCTCAAGTAAAACACAAAATATTTAGAAAAAATTATATGTTGGATATTATAAAATTCTAAAATTACAAACAAGGTTCAGCGTAAAATGTAATAAATATCTCCACAAGGGAATGAGATAATCAAGAACTTTTTTTCTCTAAATTATCTACAAGAAATGGGCTTTAATTTTATAATATAAAAGTTTTGTGCGTTTACTTCCTTCTATTTACTAAGACCACTGCAAGTTACAACTTATTAATTACGAGCAATATGAGCATTTTTCGATGACTTACTGCTTTAGTTCAACATGGATTTTCATTATTTTTTTATAATTCTAATGTATAGAATTATAGTTTCTCAATTTTCTACAAAAGTTGGCTCCAACACACCTATCTTTATGGTATTCGGTGATGTGATAAAATACCAATATACTTAAATATCCGATGAAAAAGATTAATAGACATGCTACAGAAATATTTTCGTTCAAATACCTACAGATACGTAAAAAAAACCTACAGGTTACATAATTTGTCATTATTGAATTATATCTATATACGAACATAAGTATAGGTACAAAAAGTGTTAACTATATTTACTTACTTCAAATGAGATCATAACGACTTCACAATTTGAAAAGATTCATGAATTTAGTTTATAATTTGTCTTCCCGTGGATGAGCTGAATTAAACTTAAGCATATGAAGTACTGAATTTTTTATATCAGATAGCTCGGAATTACAATGATTATATACTTGACTAGTTGTAATTATTCTCAGAAATTTCAAGAAAATCGATGATTCCGTTCGAAAGTTACCTAGGTGCAGACTCATTCTTATATCGAATATTAATAAAACAAGAAGAAACGTTGAAATTAGTTCATTGCTTCATATTTTTCATAACAATCAATATGCTGTGGAAATTTCTTATGTTTATTAATGCGTATTTGTCTTCAGAAACGTGTTAATAGTGAGAAAAATGTCAAGGCCAGATATTTGTTCCCAAGAAGAATGAAATAACAGTTCCCACAAATATCTTGTAGAATTTTCCGATGCATTTGAAATGAAGCATTGAATGCATATGAAATACATTGTAATCGGTTTCATAATACATAATATCTGATAAGTTCTATGGAACAATAAGTTCAAAGAGATATTGTGAACCATATAGTGCAACGTGTTCTTATGAGTATGCATAATTACAACCATGTTGGATAACTGAAAACAAATGCGTTATTTCAACTAATATTGTTCAATGTACCTAAATACAACACATACAAGGGGTGCAACTAGCCCATTATTGAGGGCTTAATAATATGTTAGTAAGCCAGAACATGTTCCGATCGTACTACAAAATTTTTTCAAATTTAGGTAAACGTATAACAGTTATAATTTCTGTTGTTAATTAGATTATCAACTTCAACCTAAGAATTTTATACTTTACCTAAGTTTTGACAAAAAAATGTAGCTACAATTCCTTTTAACTATTAAAATTATCTAAGATTGAAAAATATGACGAAACTTTTGTTGAGTTAAAAATCTTGAAGTAACTGTTTCAAAATTTCTCGGATCCTGTTGTAATTCATTATTTGAAATAATTATGTCACTGATAATTCCTTTTTATCTGGAAAAAAAAAATTCAACTGCTGAAAAACGCTTGAAAACAAACTTTCAGGAAACTTCTAGAGATGAATAACTTGCAATGAGAGATGCTTGTGGTAATTTTCCAAGATTTCATCCAATTTCGATTTTTTGATTTTCGAAAAACAATGGGTATTTCCACATTTTTCACAACAACATTTTTGCCCACGAAAAACTTGAATGAAAATGAGAAGTTATGAATTATAATGATAAGAGACTAACTCACATTATTGTCAGTATGTTAATATTCTATCAACAGTTCCTGGAAATCGACATTCATTGTCGAATAGTTAACTAATTAATACTCAATTTATATTGATCATTTCCGATAATCGGATGTTCGAGAAGCACTCTTCCTGCGAATTAAGGTGCACTTAGGAATAAATACGAGACTAGGAATGGAACGATATAGTTATTGTATTCTCGTTAATAAAGAAATATTCGAAAGTCTAGTTATCTTCAAAAACATAGAAACATTGCCGCTAGGAGAATTCCATAGGTATCGAAAAATTGAATATCTATTCTTTCAGAGAAAATGAGATATTTTCAAAAGCATTAATAATTTTAATTATGACATTAGTTTCACTGAAGATTTTTATCTAAAGTAATCGGATTCTTGGTTCGTTCATTCTCAATGGTTTGAAAATTAGATAAAAATCTTCAGTGAAACTAAAGTAATCGGATTCTTGGTTGGTTCATTCTCAATGGTTTGAAAATTCTCAAAGAAAAAAAATAATGTTTATTTTGATCATGATTTATTTATTGATTATTGTAATTTACCTTAAATTTCGTGAACTACTTGTGCCGACTATATATGCGCCAGAGCCTTAAAGAATATATGTGACGGTGATCAAGAATCAACTACTGAAAAAAATTTATTCAAAAAAGAGTGTAAATTGTAGCTCATTGTGTATGTAATTGTTGCCCATTTAGCACAAGGCTTAAAAACTTTGTTGAAGATCATAGACCCATTACAATAACTCTAGTAGAATTTTTGAAATGTTTCTTCAATACAATTTCTACAGCGAGGATCCAATTAATAAATGACCAACATGGCTTTATTTCGGGGAGATCGACAGCTTCTAACCTAACCTGTCTAACACAATATATTACTAATAGTTTTGATCAGTTTCGCCAGAAGACGTGATCTATGCCATTCGTCTAGTTCCACATTTGGTCGAAGAAAGTAAAACCGGAGTTGTAATTTTGTAATTTTAATTTTTTTTATCAATGAGAATGAATGTTTAATCAACCCATCATAATATTCCTCAGATATGATAGTTCCTTTTCGATGTGAATCAAACTGAAAACGACCATAAAAAATACGATTTTATTCTGAATAAAAAACACCAAAATAAAAAAATTACGGTTCGTCAACGTTAAACACGTTTCAATGTTCATGAAAGAAATAATTTTCACGAAGAACTTTCTCCAAAAAAACAAAATATTTTCGTAGTCTCTTACGGTTCATACCGGTAGCACCTTCATCCATCCCCTCAGCTTTTCGAACTGATAAAAACGAAAAACGGGTGCAAGCAATAATATCCAGTCTTACAAATTCCTATATTGAATTTTTGGTTTATTTTCATCTCCTCAATAATTTCAAATGCCTATATTTTACAGAATCTTCATTAGGGGCAATACAACATTTTCAAAGAGATTTCTGGTCGGCATAATACCTGCTTTTCTGATTCAGATTCATTTTCTCATCCTGTCTTTTAAAGTTGATTAGGAGTCCCATAATTTCATCCGGCTTTCTGTACTCCTAAAGAAATATATATTTTTACTGTTTTTCTAGACCTTGTCATCTGTCCCTTTTTGTCCCAAAGTAGGGGTAAAAAGGGACAGCGAGGGAGCAAAAAGGTCCAATATATCATTCTTAATTTTAAAGGGTTTCATGAAATGATAACTACAAATGATTCAATGGAAATCAAAAGTATATTTGTTTTTCCAAAAACAAAAACAATGTCGAGGGAAAGAAAGCATAACCACACCATTATCTTCAGATAGATAAGTATGAAGAGAGGTTGTCTATTCCTTCCAGAGCTAGTGATTCTTTACTGGACCTAACGTTCGTGGTAAAATGCTGGATATAGGACCATTCCGAATAAAATGTTCTTGAAACTTTCTGCAAATGAATCTAAACATAGGTGGAATTGATGAACCTTCAGCCCAGACCGCGACTAATAGAGTAACATTAGTTCCACGTTCATCTGATGTTACAGGACAAACATTTCGATTTCCTTCAGCTGTAATTTATTATAGAATACGGCAAGAAATAATCAAGGTTTTCAAAACTTTTTGAAAACACACGAACCGCGATTATTTCAAACAAAAGTGAATATTATCGGTATAATTCGCAATTTAATGCAGAAGTTGACATGTGTTTCTAACTTTCTTTCTCTCATCAGAATGGCGTAGCGAAATTCAAAGTTGTGCGAAAAAATTAATAATAAGAGGACTTCTGTGAAGGAAGTCACCATATTCACTTTCGTTTGTGTTTTCTCCCGCATTAAACTTCATTCAAATTCCCGAATTCGAGGTTCCCTAAAAGAATAAATACTGGGCATCATGGGCGAAATAGTTGATCGAATCTCCTAACCAGAAAAGTTCCAAAAGAGTTCGAAAAGATATAAAAACAATTTTTGATTCAAATGTTTATAATAAAAACAACAAATGTTAACAGAAAATTCTTTCCGCTAAAAAGTATATAAGCTTATATATATATATATATATATATATATATATATATATATATATATATATATATATATATATATATATATAAATACATCGAAAGAAAACCAAAGAAATAAATCCTCTCTCATGACAAAACATGGTGAAATTGTGCAAGTCGTCCATTTTAAATACCTCGGGGAAGTAGGACATTCCTTAGGTTTAAACCGAATCGCTAATGAACAGGGAATTACCAAGCTGCAAAGGACCTACAAACGCATGGGCTCACTATAACAAAAAGATCATTTCGAGGGGCGCCAAATTGAGGCTTTATAACACAACGATTCTTCCAGAAGCAATCTACGCATTTGAAACAATGGTTATTGACGGTCATTCAAGAATTAGAGAAACAGAAAAAAAAGAACGTAAAATTTTCAGAAAGATTTACGGGCTAATCAATAGAAATTGCATTTGGATGAAAAGACCTCAGATTGAACTGTATCAAAAGCCAAATACGATAACGGAAGAAATCAGAAAACGACGAGCAAAGTTCTATGCACATGTCTACAGAATGAAACAGTCCAGAATACCGAAGAAACTACTCGATATAATTATGAGAAGAAAATGCGGAACAGGGTGGCTAAAAGAGGTTCAAAAGGATCTACAACAGATCAATATAAAAAATTTCGAAGATCGCTATAAAATGTCACTAAATGTCGCTATAAAATCGCACATGTGATGTCATGTGAAAGTCAAATCGTCAACCTGGAGTAAAATCGACAGATGAACGGAAGAAAGAGTATTCAGAGAGGATGAAGCGTTTTTGGGAGACAAAAAAGATGAACCAAAAGTCCTAATAATTGCGAATTCAAGTTCAGTCGCTCTCCTCATGGGGAACAATCGTAATTATATATATATATATATATATATATATATATATATATGGACGTGCCGATCTATCGATCGGCACGTGCAATAATCCGGCACCCTTTGCCCACGCCTCCCTCACTCCCTCAACCCATTATACCTGTGCGCTTTGGTCACTTCGTCGTCGACTAGCAGTCTACGCAAACACAAAACACTAGATTTGAATGATAGAATGGAGATTTTAAAAAAGTTAGATAGTTGACACAATATGTGTAAATTGGCAAAAGAATATGGTGTTGGGCGAAAAAGGATTGGAGACAAGTGAAGAAAATTTGAATTCTTGGTTTGAAGGAATCGAAGAAACAGAGGAAATTATGACTGATGAAGCAATTGTATGTGAAGCAGTACAAGAAGAAAGCTCTGTAGAAATATTGGAGCCACCAACTACTACAAGTGCTGTATGATAATGCATTGATTTTTTTCAATACCTGCCCATTGATAATATTTTCTTCTGTCCATGCATAACATGGGCAGAAGAAAACGGCATATCTGCCAAAGATATTATAATTCTTCGCAACATGCGAGAAAAGGTTTTTGAGCAAAGACTACAAGTTGCATAAAAGCAGACCTCAATTAAGGATTATTTCAAATCTAGTTAATTACATATGTACTTACAAGTTAATTCAAAACATTACATACATTTATTCTCTCTATGAAATGCTTCATTTTATTTATTACCTATGACTTTTTCTGTACAACCCAGTAATCCGAACATTCCAATAATCCGGCACCCTCCGGTTTTCAATAGTGCCGGATTAGTGAGATTACACTATATATATATATATATATATATATATATATATATATATATATATATATATATATATATATATATATAAGCTTTTTATATATAGAAATGTATTCATTATCGAATGGAATATGGAAATTGGTTTTCTACTTAAATATGTTAACCAGAGGTCACCATAAAACACACTTTCGTTGTATGGATTCGTCCTCAACATCATTTCAAATTGTTATTTCTCAGAAAATATTGAAATATTTCAAACAACACTGATGTCATTTTTATGCCTATTGATATAGGCATACAAACTCTGGAGATGAGTCATTTTCTAGTATATAATTGCTGTCAGTATTTGAAAATACAACTATTGCATATTCAAAGCTGAAGGCAACGTGCTGAAGCACCGTCAACTCAAATTTCAGTTATAGAGAACCTGCATAAGAACTAGTGGCGCCTCTGTCGTTAACTTTGTAAGTTCATATGTGAGCACGAAGTGTTTATAAACATGCATTTTAATACTATTCACAAAGCATGTAATTTTGTATGAATTATTTCTTGGAAATATATACGAATTAAATAAATACGTATTTTACAATAACTTATTGTTATAATAAATATTGTTACAGTAAATTTTATTTAGTGACTATGACTGGGAAAATCGGTGAAAAGAAATCAAGATCTGGTAACACTGGATGTTGTGTTGCGTTTTGTCACAATACTTATAGTAAAACTGAGCCGAGTATAAAATTTTATTCGTTTCCATCAACACCTCCATTTTTACATGATGGACATTTAACTGAAGATGAAATTGTCAATACTTATAATATTGCAAGTGTTCGAATCCACGTTGAAAGATGTATCGCCAGGATTAAGGTGTATAATATCTTAATTAAAATTAATATTGATCTTTTGCCATACATTGATGATATCGTTCACATGTGTTGTGTATTAGTAAACTTACAACCCCCTATTTTTAAATCGGAAGAAAATAAATGAAATTATGTTGAAAATTTTTATTTTTAAGTTGTTATACAACAGTCCGGGTAAATTTTGTAATTTTTCTTATAAAATTCTGACATGTAATGAAAAATAAACTGTTTTAAGTTAACAAAACATTTCTTTAATAAAAATTTATCTATTTAAATACCATACTTACTAATTAACTTGCTAATATATTTTTTATAGAAATTAACATAAAATATTTTATCAATATAATAAAAATTTGACATGTAATGAAAAATAAACTTTTTTAAGTTAACAAAACATTTCTATAATAAAAATTTATCTATTTAAATACCATACTTACTTATCAACTTGCTAATATAATAATTAACATAAAATATTTTGTTATTAATATAATAAAAATTCTGACATGTAATGAAAAATAAACTTTTTTAAGTTAACAAAACATTTCTATAATAAAAATTTATCTATTTAAATACCATACTTACTAATTAACTTGCTAATATATTTTTTATAGAAATTAACACAAAATATTTTATCAATATAATAAAAATTCTGACATGTAATGAAAAATAAACTTTTTAAGTTAACAAAACATTTCTATAATAAAAATTTATCTATTTAAATACCATACTTACTTATTAACTTGCTAATATAATAATTAACATAAAAAATTTCTAATTTAGGTATAAATTGTGATAAAAAGGCTTCATCTCGCGCTATTGTTAATAAACTATATTCCAAGTTTGGAAAATAAACGAAAAAATCACATTCAAGAAGACCAGTACAATACATCAATATTTGACATTGTGTATAATATGCATGAGATTGTTTCAAACTTTGCACTTTATTTTCATGAAATTCAAAGTACGGATGTGTCAATTTTCCTTGCTTATTTAGCACTTGCTTATTTTGTATTGAAACTGGACATTTAATTTCCAAAAGTTTTTTAGGTGCACCATCTACAATGACCACCCCATCAGGACTCGCACACAACCATGGTTGACTAGAATGAATTACTAAGCCACATTCTTCAACATCATATCCAGTTATTTTTTTATAAAATTCACGAGCGTTTCCCTCATTTCTCTTGCCATGCAATACATTTTTTAGTCCTTTGCCTTTCATATGTTTTTCTGTTGTCATAGCATCAGCGAGTTCATGGAATTTAGATTTTCGAGCTATAATTGTGTGAGCTCTACTTGCTGATATTCTTATTGCACGTTCCGCAAACCATATCTGACTGTCTGATTGCCCTCTTGTATTTACACAAATAGAGTCCAACTCATTTAATGAGATAGTTATATTGTTTTCATAAAAATTTCATGGAGAATTCGTTTCAATGGCACACTGCTAACATATATATTTAAACTATTATGGTAATTGTAGAAGTGACGGTATAAATTTAAACAATTTCTAGTGCATACTTTATCTACTACAGTATCAATTAATTCTCGAATTATAAAGTTGGCTGTTTTGCTTGATTCTGTCGCTCTTGCAGATTTCAGCATACTACTTAGTGAACATACAATATTTATATTATCCAATTCAACTGGCTCATACTTTTTTTGATAAGCCTTCTTAGGAAATAATTCTTTATTTTTCGTCCTTTCGAATAAAGTTCGCTATTTTTAGACACTGAAGGAACATTCCACTGACACCGCTGACTAGTCTTAGACTCAGCATTCTCATTATTAATAAAATTAATTACAGCAGCAATATGTTTACAGTTTTTGCCCAAACCAGCTGGGCAATTGCATCGCCGATCTGCGACACTTCTGTTGACATCTATCTAAATATTAAAATATAACCTTATTATAATTTTCAAATGATATGCATAATTATAAGAATAATGATAAATTATTAAATCTTACTTCAAGTGTTACATCAAAATGTTGTTTAATATTAGTTTGACGTATAACTTGAGCTTTTATCAAACTAGTATCTCCAGTCTTCCATTCTTCAATATTTTTTACATGGTTACTTAGGAATAAATTTTCACCTTTTTTATCTGACGATTGTCGCAGATCCTGGACATTTATTTTTTGGAATCCACTTTTAATTATTACTATGTTAGACATTTTTAATCTTGATAAATAATTTATTATTACTGTAGTGACAAGTACAAAATTCAATTTCTCTCACATAATAAGTGTTATATTTGGCCACCATGAGCGCTAGTCTCTATAATCAAAGTCACGCAGGTTCTCTATATGCTCACATGTGCCTATTTTCATAGACAATGAGATTCAATCATAGTACAGTAGAACTGGTTGCCCTGAAGCACTATGAATTCAATTAAGTTTAATTAGTGACAAACATTCAATTCAGAATAACACGTATTGCTTCATTTAATTCGATCACTTATTTATGAGAGAGCTCGGAACTTGAAGCTTCTATGTGCTCAAATGTTTAACAGCACTCAGTGCGGCGAGAGTTAAACATCATTAGCAACACAAATTCTTTTTCATATGAAGTCGAAGTGGGTACTATTCTTAAATTGATATTTGCGCATGAGGTACATTTCGAATTACCATTCATCTTCAAATGCTAAATGAATAAGGTCAAATTGTTCATTAACAGTTAGTGAAGTATAATTAGAAATATCAGTATGAACGAATAAAGGATATGTGAGAAAAGAAATCAATATTTTGTCTGGCCTCTATTGATCATTTCCAATTTTCAATACTTTTGAATTTTGGATTTCACTTTAGAAATTCAGAGCAAAGGTGGATTTAACTGTTTTGTTCTGTTACTGTTTTGGAAGTTTTTAACAATAACAGGCTTTTTAAAAAAGCCTGTTATTGCTATATATATATATATATATATATATATATATATATATATATATATATATATATATATATATATATATATATATATATACAGGGTTAGTTTAAAGTATGGAAACATCTGAATATCTCACAAACGAAAAAAGATAGAAATACGATCTTAACAGGTGTTGTATGGTTGCCATAGGAGCATATTTTCACCTTAAAACAAAATATACAGGGTGGTCCTAAAAATCGTAATGACTGCAATGATGGATTTTTTAAATGGAATACCCTGTATATTATAACAGTTTATGAATTCTTTTGACCTCTAGAATAACTTTGATACAAGGTACCATATGCCTAAATTCTATGGTTACGCAGATATCGGCACTTTAATTATTGCATACCCAAATTATGTCTGCCATATGTTTACGCAGATCTAATGAACGGCAGACATAAAGACATCATTTTACACATATTGCAGGGTTGCCAGGGAAAATAAAACAAACGGAGGGATAATGAAAAGCGTACCGACTACGCCTCAAAACTTTTATACCATTAATATTATCCCATGTTACCTTCTGATGACATATGGTATCAACAAGATGGTGCTTCCCCTCATTACACCCTGGCTGTACGTAATTACCTAGATACAGTGTTTCCACAGAGATGGATAGGACGTCGAGGAGCAATAGAATGGCCGCCACGGTCACCGGATTTGACTCCTTTAGATTTTTTCTTGTGGGGATATCTTAAAAATAAAGTTTACAAGAATAAACCACTAAATTTACAAACCCTACAAGCTCGTATTTTGCAAGAGATAAATCTGATGCCACAAACATATCTAAGTGATTCAATCGAACATTTTTGTAAAAGACTTGGATACTGTCAAATCGTAAATGGTTCGCACTTTGAACATTTATTGTAGTATTTGTTTGATATTTTTTTTTCATTTCTTTAAATGATGGTTATTGTTATTATTAGGATTTAAGTTATAATATTAATGGAATAAAAGTTTTGAGGCGTAGTCGGTACGCTTTTCATTATCCCTCCGTTTGTTTTATTTTCCCTGGCAACCCTGCAATATGTGTAAAATGATGTCTTTATGTCTGCCGTTCATTAGATCTGCGTAAACATATGGCAGACATAATTTGGGTATGCAATAATTAAAGTGCCGATATCTGCGTAACCATAGAATTTAGGCATATGGTACCTTGTATCAAAGTTATTCTAGAGGTCAAAAGAATTCATAAACTGTTATAATATACAGGGTATTCCATTTAAAAAATCCATCATTGCAGTCATTACGATTTTTAGGACCACCCTGTATATTTTGTTTTAAGGTGAAAATATGCTCCTATGGCAACCATACAACACCTGTTAAGATCGTATTTCTATCTTTTTTCGTTTGTGAGATATTCAGATGTTTCCATACTTTAAACTAACCCTGTATATATATATATATATATATATATATATATATATATATATATCCCGCTATATATATACCTCAGAACGGCGTATATATTGTATATGGTGACTTATTTTTCTGTTCTGGACTGCAATCAAAATTAAACACTGCTGAAAATACAGATCTACAGTCGTGAAACATTCAAATCTATATATATATATATATATATATATATATATATATATATATATATATATATATATATATATATATATATTTATATATATATATATATATATATATATATATATATATATATATATATATATATATATATATATATATATATATATATATATATATATATATATATATATATATATATATATATATTTAGTCAGCATTTGAGTGTTTTCATATAATTGTATTATATTTTATACTGATTTCATATCACTTAAGTTCTGATTAAATTTTTTACTTTCAATTTTGTGCTTTATATCTGATGTCTTTCCTGTCTTGTAAAATAGGTGTAAGTATGTTAAATGAAATAAAATAATAATTACATTATAAACATGTGTATTATGGAAGTGAAAAACACTGATTCCTGAGAAATACTCGTATTCAACGATATTCAATTCATGAGATTCAATATCTGATGTTTTGAGAGTACCTAATCTATATTAATTTAAGTAAATCGAAAAATATTTTCATTGTATCAAATTTAAGTGACTAAGTAGTTATTCATATTTTTCAGCTTAGAATGAAATGAAATTTTTTATCCCGTAAGGAGTCAAAGAAAAGAAGCAATAAATCAAATTAAACAAGATTACCGAAGTAATGGGGATTTGATAAAAGAAATTTATATCTTCCGTAACTTATTAGATTACAACTAATAGGACCCGCATCTCCATTCTCTCAACTCCTGCATCTGTAACTTTTAGAAGAGCGAAATCTAGCAGCGATACTTTCAAGTTTCTATTGACACAACTCTGATTCCGTAGCCAACATTGAGTTCAGCCAGTGAACGACCTGTCCACTAACTGAAATTTAATCACCTTACGTAATCGCAGAGAATCAGGAAGAGGACGTCTTTTGTTTCGAGTGTGAGATCCCCATCTCATCTTGTTTGCTAGTCGTGTCGCATCCCTCGAGAGGTCACGTGAAGAATAAGTCCAATCTAAATCCCCTGACATTATTCCGCTTGTAAGGTAAAGATTTTCCGACATAATGGGAATTTTTCGCTTACAGTGGAACAATCGAATGAAATGTCATGTCAAACATATATATATATATATATATATATATATATATATATATATATATATATATATATATATATATATATATATATATAAAAGGTATCAAAAAAGAAAATAGAATAAATGTCAAATGTCTCGCATTTGCAGACGATATTGCTATCATCACAGATAACAGAACTGAAGCCATTCGCGCCGTGGAAAAACTACATGAAATTGCGCAGAAAACCGGGTTACTAATTTCTTATGATAAAACCGAATACATGGAAAGAAAACCAAAAAATAAATCTTCTCTTATGACAAAACATAGTGAAATTCTGCGAGTATGCCATTTTAAATACCTCGGGGAAGTTATACAGTCCTCAGGTTTAAACCGAATCGCTAATGAACAGAGAACAACCAACCTCCAAAGGGCCTACAAACTAACATGGGCTCACTATAACAAAAAGTGCATTTCGAGAGGCGCCAAATTGGGGCATTATAACACAACGATTCTTCCAGAAGCAATCTGCGCAGCTGAAACAATGGTTATTGGCGGCCATTCAAGAATTAGAGAAGTAGAAGAACAAGAACGAAAAATTCTCAGAAAGATTTAAGGGCCAATCAATAGAAACGGTATTTGAATGAAAAGACCTCAAAATGAACTGTATTAAAAGACAAATACGATAACGGAAGAAATCAGAAAACAACGAGCAAAGTTCTATGCACATGTCTACAGAATGAAACAGTCCAGAATACCGAAGAAACTACTCGATATAATTATGAATAGTAAATGAGGAAGAGAGTGGCTAAAAGAGGTCCAAAAGGATCTACAACAGATCAATATGAAAAATCTCGAAGATCGCACTGAATGTCGCTATAAAATCGCACATGTGAAGGTTGAGCAAAAATTAAATAGTCAACCTGGAGTAAAGTGGACAAATGAACGGAAGAAAGAGCATTCAGAGAGGATGAAGCGATCATGGGAGGCAAAAAAGATCATTGCGCCGATAGAGGGAGCCTACGTGAATATTTCACTCTGTAGAATATCTCTCAATTTGGTATAGAACCTATTTTCGTTTTGAAAGTCATCGATTATTGATAGATTAAATATGGGCTGATGATTCATAATGATGATGAAACAATTGTATCCTATTATCATTCAACAAGATCGATGAATTTTTCGAAACGCTCTTAATATTCACTCTCGAAAGTGATGGGTTCGTTCTCGTTGACAACATTTGTGTAGACAGCCCCCTGAGAGTTTTATTTGAAATATTTCGATATTTCGATTAAGAGTCTCAGTATTTACTATATATATATATATATATATATATATATATATATATATATATATATATATATATATATATATATATATATATATTGATACCATACGTGTCTCTTGCGATGACAATGGTGTTCATGTTAACTATTAAACATTAGAAACTATCGATTTAATCATCTCGAGATTATCCTACAGAGAAAGAGTGAGATGTCCTGGTATATATTGGAAATAACCGAGACGGTCGGTGACGCACATCTCTGGAGGAAAGGCTGGAAACAAGGACTGAATACGGAATAACATCGAAATGTCCTTAGAATTTTTGTGCATCTGATAAAACTTTCCACGGCGACGGAAGAGGCATCACATCAACTGGATTGGGTTTCAACTGAAATACATCCTGCTACATTTACGTGCATAGAAAGTTTTATAAATGTATTATAACGGCAGCTGCGTGTTATTGCCAGGAATAGAATGTGACATAAGTGGATAAAAATTTGTAGGAAAGTTTCAGAAGGGTTTAGAAATCGGCATGGCCGTTACGTGCCCCACGGAGCTTCCACAGCTGAATATATAAAGGTGAAATTAACAGCTTGAATTGTTGAATCGAGTTAAACATAAATTTATTTCCGAACGTGTAGCGTGATGATTTTCTATTACCTACTCAATTTCCATAGGGAAAATAGGGATTCGTTCAACAAATACAATAATTTCTCAATTTTTTCGACGGAAACAATAAAGTTCGTTAACTTATTCCCCATTCAACCATAAATCTATTTTTATATTATTTATGACGAATATATGATTCTTTATTGAAAAACTTCAGAAATATTTTGTGTCTTGGGAGATATGCCCGTCACTTGTAAAGAATTGTTTGAGTGGCAGTAAATGAAGTTGATTTTGGTGAATAAAATAGAAAAACACTTATTCATAGATGCGGTGGGGTAATAACGATAAGAGAAATAAATCTGCATAAGAGAGATGAAACTAATTGATTCATCTCATTTCAGGGTCCATTCCAGGGTGTTCCAAGGTGAATTTTATCTCCGGAAATACAGAAAGGTCGAATATACGAAATGTTTCGTTTCATCTAAGAATGCCAGTAAAACAACAGAAAATATCATCTGCACATAGGAAAGACTGAATAAAACAACGAATAAACTGATATCCACGAATTAGTTTTCCTGTGTTACTCATAAATATTTCAATAATTAGCGTGTTCAGTAAATCTCCCATAAATATTAATTGAGTACTAGTGAAAATCTGGTTAATGAACAAAATGTTATGTTCGTAATGCTAAAAGTTACAGTTAAAGTAGACCTGAAGCATACTAACGATTAGTCCAGGCGCTAGAGGCAGTTGAGTATTATGCGAAATCCGAGTGACAGCAACTATGATAGAATTCTTATACCTGAGACCCTAGATAATAACAAAACACATCTTGCCGCCGTGTATTCTGGTCGCTTCCCGCTCCCTTCATATCCCCTCTTTTCCAATATAGAAAGCTTAGCGAGCGTACGCGTTTAGTAAGTTTCTAGATCTATTGACGACGTCAATAGATCTTACGTCAATTTGACGTTAAAACGTTGCTTCGTTAAGTCTCATTTTTATATATAAATATAAAAATATAGTATTTTCATAAACTTTTAGTGCCTGTTAAAAGTACTCTGCATTGAAAAATATTAGAAATGTCGTTAGAGGTGGTTAATTTGAAAAGAAAAAAAAACTAATTTTAGATAATAACATATGAACAATTTTAACGATAAAAGAATTATTCTAAGAATTATATTCAATGCAGGTAAACTAAAATTAAATAAAAGAAACTTACGTTGAAAACCTACACATTTTTTTTTTTTATATAACAGCCGTTTACATATGTTTCAAGGTTATTGCCTATCGTCAGAACGGCGTAGTTCAAGTTAAAGATGATAGTACTTGAAGAGATATATAAAAAATTAATATATAAAACACGAAACACTGTTTCGTACACGTTTTATACACCCAAAACATATTGGGAAGAGTCAACACAACGTTGCAGACGACAATGAGTGTTTTATATATTAATTTTTTATATATCTCTTCAAGTACTATCATCTTTAACTTGAACTACGCCGTTCTGACGATAGGCAATAACCTTGAAACATATGTAAACGGCTGTTATATATAAAAAAAAAAATGTGTAGGTTTTCAACGTAAGTTTCTTTTACTTAATTTTAGTTTACCTGCATTGAATATAATTCTTAGAATAATTCTTTTATCGTTAAGATTGTCTGGGATTTCCAGAAGCTATAAAAGTCTCACAAAAGCCGGACGGTATTTCATTGTCGTCTGCAACGTTGTGTTGACTCTTCCCAATATGTTTTGGGTGTATAAAACGTGTACGAAACAGTGTTTCGTGTTTTATATATTAATTTTTTATATATCTCTTCAAGTACTATCATCTTTAACTTGAACTACGCCGTTCTGACGATAGGCAATAACCTTGAAACATATGTAAACGGCTGTTATATAAAAAAAAAAATGTAGGTTTTCAACGTAAGTTTCTTTTACTTAATATGAACAATTATATAATAATAAAAACAACTTTGCTTATTCTGCGATAATTCAAGTGATTTATTGAAAAAACCAAGGCCAGGGAAGCTGCCTAATATTAAAAAAGCAGCAAATAGAAGAAAAGAAAGCATTAGTGAGAAGTTTTTGAAACTATATGATCCAGACTCACAAAACAAGAATTTTCATGGCACTTAGACTGTTAAGCCACTTATATTAGTGATGAGAAAATATGGCGCAGAGAAATTGCGTTTCATAAACAAGTAGAAGAAGTGCCTGCTTCAACTTCCATTGCAAACGTGGAGGAGCTTACTCCAAAATCTCGTTCGTCACCAAGGACACCGGCAGCGTTGCAAAAATCGTTGAAGTGCATATTTTGTAAGAAGGTAACGAGAAACAAAAATAAGCATCTACATTTATGTTCCGACATTGCAGCAGCGGAAAAAATGTTTAGTACTGCACGGAGAAAAGAAGAACTAAGAACAAGTACTAAGTTCTGTGTTTTCACTGAAGTTAGTACTTGTCAACGGCCTGAAGATTTATTTGCTATTGAAGTGAAGTATTACAAACATTGTTACCCTGATTATTCAAGATTCCGGTCGACCTTCAAATCAGATCTCGAAAGAAATACTTATGGTTTGGTAGTAATATGCAATGGTTAAAAACTGCGTCTGAAGATTTTGTACAAACAGCTCTCATGCCTTTGGGAAACCTACACCTCAATAATGAGCAATTCAAGCAGTTAGAAGCAGTTTGCACATATGTATTTTCAAAATAAAAATTATCTGCTGATGAACTGAGATTTATACTGATATCTCAAAATATAGGTTTTAATAAATTGATTAAACAAATTCAAAATACGTGAAAATCTTGTTAGGTATGTATATTTTGATGTATTCCTATCGAAATTTTTCAGGATAAATGGATAACCTCGAAAATATAAGGAATAACAAAAAACACCTGTCCGATATATGAAAAGGATGATATTTTTTAAATGGATTTAATAAACTCATTGAATCCAAATCCAAATGGATTTAACAAATGGAATTGACAAAATTCTAAACATCATTATTTCGTAATAATATCATTAATTAATTCATAAAAATGTTTGTATGAAGTGAAAAACTGCGTATTATGATGTATCTCAATCAAAATTTCCTTTAGAAAAATAGATTACTTCAAAACAGTTATTATTAAAAAAAACACTTCTCTGAGATATGAAAAGGATGAAATTTCTTCTAATTGATTTGAACAAATAATATGAATATGATGTTTTGTAGCCCCAACATACTGCATTGAAAAATTTCTTTCAAATTTAATAGCGAATTAATATTCAATTTTATATACTAATTGAAATTTGAGGACAATATGGTCATATTTAGCATATTATCATTCTACTTATATTCATAAATTAATGCATAGATGATCTTCAAATTTATTTTCGAAAAAAACATTAATTTCAGTATATAAGCAGTATAAGTCATTTATTCGCAATATCATATTGTAATTAGTTGGTCACGCCGATTGTATCGTGTGTGCGCACTTTATATAAATTGGTGGCGGGAAAACCAGTGATCAGTTTCACATACTGAAATAAGTAGTGAAGAATTTATCACACCTTTTTCACAAGTGAATTTGACTTAGCCTGAAGCAATAAATGATTTTCATTAGAATATTACATTGAAAAACAAGAAGTTATCGTCCTTTATAAGTCCTTTACATAAGTCGCCAAATTCAGTAAGTAGCGCAGCTCGGAAATATTTCATTTGTTTGAGTATAAATACTCTAATGAGCATTGACTTATTCGATGATTCGTTTGTAGTTCTCCAGTTATAGTTTTCACTCACATAAAATCATAGATAGGTACCTATTGCTTCGTCCATCTCGATTGGTTATGATAAATCTCATAATACAGTAAAAGCTCTTTATTCGCGCTTCGTTTATTCGCGTTTTCACTATTCGAGGATTGAAAAAATGCTACCCAATTTCTATATTCGCGGCAATAGATTTCTTCATTCGCGGATCTAATAGCTGTTTTTCGTATGTGCTTTCGGAATTTTTTTGTTTCGGAAGTTGAAACTTATTTAAAAAATAAATAATATAGAGTTTGAGCAGATCTAGTTTCAGATAATGCACGAGGTCAACCTCGCGAACTCTAAATTATGCATTCAAATATAAAGTGCATTTTTTTCTCCCAACAAGATGGCTTGCTTCAACCCATGGAGCAAGAAATAATCCAGGCCTTGAAGCTCTATTACATTAGACGAACATTCAAAAGCATATTGGATGATGTGTAATGTGATCTTGATGTGAATATAATGGAATACTGGAAGGATTTTAACATAGTAAAATGCATAGTTAACATAAGGGAATCATTGGAAGAACTGAAGCCATACACATAGTCTTCATGCTGGAAAAACTGTGGTCTAATCTGACTTCAGAAAATGACGAAGAACCTGTGCACATTCAAACTTTGACTGCAAACATGACTGAAATTACGAATGCAATAGGACGAGATGGGTTTGAACGGATAAAATCAAGTGACATTCAGTTTTTGCTTCTATCGCAAGATGATGAAGATTTGACTGAAAGCAACTTGGAGGAAATATTAAATTCACAGCCTATTGAGGATGAAGCTTCAACGAGCACGGGAAACGTGACATTTAATTTGAAAATTCTTAGTAAAGGTTTAAAAATGGCTAATGAGCATTGTGATTTTATTTATTCAAATTGGTCCATCTATGGAACGAAGTCTTATTTTAAAAACAAATTGCTAGTCATTGCTTAACATCAGTCTGAATTGAATGAACCTTTAAAAACTGCCAAGCAAGAAAAAATTATAAAATTCTTTGAACCATTGTCTGAGCCTGAACATAATAATTAATCAATATGATCAAAAACTTCATTTGAATCAATTTTTTTCAAATCCTTTTTTTCATTTTGTTACCCAGGGATGTATCCCCTATAATATCATATAAATTACCATTCCATATTCACGGTTTCTGTATTCGTGGCATATTTTCGGAAAGTATACCCCGCGAATAAAGAGCTTTATTGTAGAGCTTTATAATATAGCTTTGCTTCATTGAAAATAGATGTCCAAACAGGAAAATATAGCTTCGTATAGAACAAAATAGACCTTATCGCATCCAATGACACACATTAAACAGAAATTACAGTTTCTCTCATTATTATTTCCAATTATCTATAACATTCCATAACGAATTCGATTCTGCCCACGAAAACAGAAGGGTGCAGGAAGAAAAACATACCCTTATCCATTTTCAGGACATTCGAAATAGACTCACTTTTGGGGTTAGGGGTGGGAACCTGATTTATTTACGAGGGTCTAATGAGATTCGGTAATCGATTTTGCATGTAAATTCCAGTAAACTACAGGCATAATTTCAAATATTAATAGCGCGGCAACACTTCAGAAGATAATTTGGCAAGAGGGATATATCAATTTAGTTCTAATTTATGTTTGAAGTTAGCGTCTGCTTTTGCTGAGGTCTTACATGTGCAGACACGTGCGTTACCCTCATTTACAAATGAAAGCAAATGATATGATTTAACAGCCTAAAATATAAAACCGAATTACAGTAAAAGTTCTTTATTCGCGGGGTATACGTCCCGAAAATATGCCGCGAAACAGAAACCGTGAATATGGAATGGTAATTTACATGAGATTATGGGGGATACGTTCCTGGGTGACCAAATGAAAGAAAATATATAAAAAAATTAATTTCAATGAAGTTTTTGATCATATTGCTTAATTATTATGTTCAGGCTTAGGCAATTGTTTAAAGAATTTTGTAATTTTTTCTTGCTTGGCAGTTTTTAAAGATTCCTTCAAGTCAGACTGATGTTAAGCAATGACTTTAGCAATTTGTCTTTAAAATAAGACTTGGTTCCATAGATGTATCAATTTTCATAAATAAAATCACAATGCTTATTAGCCATTCTTACACCTTCTCTAAGAATTTTCAAATAAAATGTCACGTTTCCCGTGCTCGTTGAAGCCTCTTCCTCAATAGGCCGTGAATTTAACATTTCCTCAAAGTTGCTTTCAATCAAATGTTCTTTTTGCGATTGAAGCAACATCTAAATGTCACTTAATTCTATCCGTTCAAGCCCATCTCGTCCTATTGCATTCGCAATTTCAGCTATGTTTGGAGTCAAAGTTTGAATTTGTACAGAAACACGAAACACTGTTTCGTACACGTTTTATACACCCAAAACATATTGGGAAGAGTCAACACAACGTTGCAGACGACAATGAAATACCGTCCGGCTTTTGTGAGACTTTTATAGCTTCTGGAAATCCCAGACAATCTTAACGATAAAAGAATTATTCTAAGAATTATATTTAATGCAGGTAAACTAAAATTAAGTAAAAGAAACTTACGTTGAAAACCTACACATTTTTCTATATAACAGCCGTTTACATATGTTTCAAAGTTATTGCCTATCGTCAGAACGGCGTAGTTCAAGTTAAAGATGATAGTACTTGAAGAGATATATAAAAAAATTAATATATAATACACAAAAGCCGGACGGTATTTCATTGTCGTCTGCAACGTTGTGTTGACTCTTCCCAATATGTTTTGGGTGTACGAAACAGTGTTTCGTGTTTTATATATTAATTTTTTTATATATCTCTTCAAGTACTATCATCTTTAACTTGAACTACGCCGTTCTGACGATAGGCAATAACCTTGAAACATATGTAAACGGCTGTTATATAGAAAAATGTGTAAGTTTTCAACGTAAGTTTCTTTTACTTAATTTTAGTTTACCTGCATTAAATATAATTCTTAGAATAATTCTTTTATCGTTAAGATAGTCTGGGATTTCCAGAAGCTATAAAAGTCTCACAAAAGCCGGACGGTATTTCATTGTCGTCTGCAACGTTGTGTTGACTCTTCCCAATATGTTTTGGGTGTATAAAACGTGTACGAAACAGTGTTTCGTGTTTTATATATTAATTTTTTTTTTATATATCTCTTCAAGTACTATCATCCATAACTTTAACTACGCCGTTCTGACGATAGGCAATAACCTTGAAACATATGTAAACGGCTGTTATATAGAAAAATGTGTAGGTTTTCAACGTAAGTTTCTTTTACTTAATTTTAGTTTACCTGCATTAAATATAATTCTTAGAATAATTCTTTTATCGTTAAGATTGTCTGGGATTTCCAGAAGCTATAAAAGTCTCACAAAAGCCGGACGGTATTTCATTGTCGTCTGCAACGTTGTGTTGACTCTTCCCAATATGTTTTGGGTGTATAAAACGTGTACGAAACAGTGTTTCGTGTTTTATATATTAATTTTTTTATATATCTCTTCAAGTACTATCATCTTTAACTTGAACTACGCCGTTCTGACGATAGGCAATAACCTTGAAACATATGTAAACGGCTGTTATATAGAAAAATGTGTAGGTTTTCAACGTAAGTTTCTTTTACTTAATTTTAGTTTACCTGCATTAAATATAATTCTTAGAATAATTCTTTTATCGTTCGAATATAATGGATAAATTTTCTTCATCTGAATATACATAGTTGCTTTATAGCTTCAAATTATGATATGCCTAGTTATTTTCTTTACTTTTCAGTATTTTTGTTGTTGACATCTCTCAGATTATATTTTTCAGTAATTTATAATTATTTATATACATATAATAGTTAGCCTCTTGAACTTTGTACGTCGATATATTTTATTTCATGAATCTTTTCAAAAACCCTGAAAGACGTGTTCTACTATTTATGCTAGACTCTTTTCGTTTTCACTATTAATCCGATTAAAGTGAGAGGAACACCCAAGGACTAAGAAAATGTAACACACTAATTTCAAATCAGTCGGATTATGAATAATTCCATATATTAACGCGCTTGATGTATCTAAAGTAATTAACCTGTAAATTCTATAGTTGATCAGAAATGTTGGCATGCCACTGAAAACAACGCAATGGAGTGTAATATTTTCATGAATTCCTGTTATCTACGAATGACTTAGTACTTTAATTTCAATTTCTGTTTTTTCCATTTGGTTACTTAATATTATTATTGCAATTGATGTCAATTTCATTTTCGTTGACTTCATCAACTATATTTCATTGGTATACTGTTATTTATTAATTGATTACTGTTGACTATATATTGAGTACTGTTGACTACGTATGGCTTTGTATTAGATAATATTTTATTTTTAGTTAGTTCCATTTGGTTATTGCATAGTAACTATTTCAATTTATTCAGATTTTATTTTGTTGTTAATATTATATCACACTTCCTTTTTTCAATTTTTTCTTATTTATCACCAATTCAATTCAATTCAATTCAATGTATTCAATTTATTATATTGTATCTCTGTAATTGGATTTGTATTGTATTGTATCTCTATATATGTTGGGCATAAATGTATTATTATTATGTATCATCATTATTATAGTTGAACCGAAGATTCGTAATTTCGTTGCAAGTACTTCTTTCTTATCAGTACCATCTCCTCATATGACAACTTTCTTCATTAAAAATTTAACTTGGTAAATTTTTCGTAGCCATAATGTCATAATTTTTCGACTTGCCACTGTTGGCATTTTCTTATGAATTGCGAAATGTAACATGAATATTAAATCTCAATGATTACATGAATATTCTTCATGTAATCATTGATTTCCTTTGATGCCTGAAAAACTGACGTTAATTTCCCAATGTTACTCTTCATCTCTCTCTATTGATGATTTCTGACAGTCTCCTGTCTCATTTACCTACTCACTTCACAAATATTGTAATTTTTAAAAATATTTCTATTCAACTTTATAAATTTTCTGAACCTGGTCTTGACAAAAGCGAACCCAAATAAAAAATAATTATCCAGTTTAGTGCTTTCGTTCGGAAGTTATTTGCATACCGTCGAATAATTTTTATTCATATAAATAATAAAGACAGTGTATAATTATAATTATTCACTGTGCTTATTAAATATACTAACATTCGAGACGAAACTGATACTTGCCAATCATAAAAGATTCATTCACGAGGTAACTAGTAGTAGAACCACAGAACCTTAATATTTCAGTGAATTCTAAACTGTAGGGTGATTAGATTGAAATCGAAAAAATATGATAATTTTTCTGCTTAATGACAGTTCAACTCTTACGAAAGTTTCGCTTGAATTATCATTGATTGGAACATATAAATATTTAGTTTTAGTTTATTTATTTATTACAAATCAGTGAAGATGTAGTGGAAACCGATTTAATGACACTGCTTTTCTTGAGTTTCTCTTCAATCATTATTTGTTATAACGTAATCCCTGATAATAGTGCTGTTGTAGAGATATTGAAATTTCATCGAATTTCAGGAAATAATGATGTAACGCTGTGTGAAAAATATTACTCTATTCGTTCCAAGAAATAATAATCTACTTTTTTGTACTAACCGCATCAAAGCAATTTCTATATTCGCTATAATTCAATGATCTCTTATGTAAGTTATTCGTGTGAATTGACTCTGTGAATTAAGGCAACTTCTCGTGACTTCATACAATATTTATTATTTCACACAGATTTTCTATTTGTATCATTCTATTCAATAGTGCTACTATGTATGAACCCTATTCAAAAAAACATGTGCAGTTATCCTTTAGCAGTAAATAAGATCACTTTTTTTCTTGGAGAACCTTATATAATTTTTGTGGCGTTAGATTAAATAGAACATTTATTTATTTATTTACCATAAATCCATAAAAAGGTACATAAACCCAATTATAAGGTATAATTAATAAAAATGTGAATGGTAAAAAAGATGACATACATGATGAATATAAAAAAATACTTAATAATTCAAATAACAATTAGAAAATACTTGAGCAATTATTCGAACAATTAGCTGAAAAAATACAATATATACCTACATAAATAAATACAAATAGAGAAAAACCAAAGAAAAGAAAAAATAATAAAAACAAACAACAAAACTTAATCTAGAAATACCTACTGAATATTTCAACCATTTGGGTGATAAAAAACAATATATACGTGTACATAAACAGAAAGAAGAGAGTTGTACAAAGGGCCCTACATTAACAACATGCCTCGGATTCTGGAAATCGAAGTGTTGAACAAATCGATATGCACTTCCCTGTTGCACATATTACACAGGTTATGATAGATATTTATTGATGCAACTGCAATTGTTACATTTTCAGCATCACTACATAGTATAAAGCAAAGTCGCTTTTTCTGTCCCTTTGTCCCTTTGTACGCTTTAATCTTTGAAACTACGCAACGGATTTTGATGCGGTTTTTTTTAATAGATAGAGTGATTCAAGGGGAAGGTTAATATGTATAATAACATCCACTAAATAGTGGAAAGGTACTGTTATTTTTGAGGTTTCTAATGTGATGTCGTAAATAATTACATTTTCTCCGCTTACATTGCAAACGCAGGCTGAACCCTACGAGTTTTATCAAAATAATGTACTAAGTATTGTACAAATTGAAAAGGTCTACAGAAAAGTCCGTGATGGTATATGTCTATCTCTTATGGATAACCCACAATAACTTTTTTTTGTCATTTACTTTTTGCGACAAATAATGGCTAATTTTCGAAGCGATTTTAACCCATACAGCATTAATCCTTAACCAATTAAATACCTTGAATACATTGTTCATTTAATATAGATATATATGGCCCTTTACACCGTATGATTTAAGTGAATATTTTCGAAGATATTACAAATTTAAAAATTGCGGGGCGTAGCGTTTGCGGCGGTACCGGCCGGCCGCCCGGTGCGGCAAAAGCGTGCGTGCCTATAAATAGCGCGTCTGAGGCCGCGGTTTTCCCTATAGCACTTTGAATTTAGCAGCGAACGGACGCGTTTATTATATCGGAGCTCTCCAGCGAGTAATAGCAATACTTCACTACATAGTATAAAACAAAGTTGCTTTCTCTGTCCCTATATCCCCATGTATGCTTAAATCTTTAAAACTACGCAAAGGATTTTGATGTGGTGTTCTTTAGTAGATACAGTGATTGAAGAGGAAGGTTTATATGTATAAGAGCATCCATGAAATAGTGGACAAATAATGTTATTTTTGAGGTTTCTAATGTGATGTCGTAAATAATTACATTTTTTCGCTAACATTGCAAACGAAGGCTGAACCCTACGAGATTTATCAAAATAATGTACTAAGTATTATGGGTCAAAATCAGAGAGGTGAGAATCATGCTTCTGACAAAGATTTTCTTGATAAAATAACGTGGTATGGCTAAAATACTTGTTTCCAAATGAAGTTTCTGCGCATAATTACAAGGCACATATCATATTTATTTTTTTACGATAATATTTTATTAGAGTTTAAACTAAAAAGGCCTAAATAGTCATTCCGGGAACGCGTCCTTATACCACGTTTCATGGTTGAGACAAGTCAAAAATGTTTACAATTAAGACTTAAAATTGTATTTTTTATATATTAGCTTCGAAAATTATTAAATTACGAATATACGTATAAATTAAATAGCTAAAATATATATTTTTCATATTTTGACTATTCAAATGCTGTCTGACGTTTATTAAATCATTCAGTGAACGCGATGGATATCGGTCGATGTATGCTCGCTATCGATGGATAGCGAGCAACAGTGTGAAGCAACTAGTCAAAGGACAAGACGCGTGTCGTGTTTTTGGAAAAAATAATTGATTTTATTGGTAAGTACGTTTTAATTTCGTATGTGGGTAGCGTACTTTAATTCCCTATCACTACGGGAACGCTGTTTGGTGATTAGTTTTCCAATAATTTGCATACTTTTTGCTAAATTCTTATAAATATTACAGTTCACGTGTTCCTAACATCAAAAACTAATATCTAACATAGCGGCCTGAAGCGTGATATGAAAATATTCATCGGATAGTCATTCAGGGAACGGTCATTTCGGGAATGTTCTCGTATATGACGGGCGTTCTCGAAATGAGGATTAACGGGCAAAATGACGCTTTCTTGCTTTTAAATACATATAACAATGCATTTTTTGTTTGTTTTAGGTAACCACTTAGTAATAGTAACATGGAAAATAAAAATGAAGATAAAAAGAAGTCAAAAAAACGATTAAAACAGGACAGTATAGCTTACCGAAAACATCGCGAGAAGGCTTATGCAAGGAAACGCAAGTTTTTAGATAAAATGACACCTAAACAGAGGGAGATGAAGAGACTGAAAGATAGGGAATATTACCAAAGGAAGAAGGCTGAAAATAAAGTTAAGACTGTTAGTGATATGACTGAAAGACAGAAGAGGAAACAAAGAAAGTCGTGGAGAAAAAATTCTCAAAAGTATAAACAGAAAAAAAAGATGTTGGCAAATATTTTAAGTTATAGCCCACCAGATTCTGAAAATGAGATAGAAAGCGATAATCGCTTGTCAAGAAAGAGATTAGATTCGGAGCTTCAAAAGGTTAGTTATCAATTCACACGGGGGTTTTTTATGCCAGAAATAATACCTCTCTAGAAACTATTTCGTTCGCCACTGTGAGTGATAATCTAGACCATCAAGCTCATGCTGTATGGGGTCACATGAAATCAGCGCTGCAGAAAATATTGAGTGTCAGGCCACACGTAACTACCCTTCACGTGTTTTCAGATGGACCCACGTCCCAGTATCGAAACCGGACTAACATTTACTTATGGATTGAAACCTTAATAGAACAATTTCCGAAAATAACTGCTTCAACGTGGACATTCAGTGAACCAGGTCATGGTAAAGGTCCAATGGATGGTATGGGAGGAGTGCTAAAGAAAACTGCGGATGATCAAGTATTACGAGGAAACGATGTAAATACAGCTGCAGATTTTCTCCGTTTACTAAACAATACATCTGTTTCACTCCATGAAGTCACTAACGATGATATAGTTGCAATCAAAACCATAATACCTGAAAAGATAGATGCAATCCCAGGAATCATGAATGAAACTAAGATTGTCTGGCAGAAAACTTCTGATGTCATCATACTACTGTATCAATTCTCAAAATTGTTGCGAGAAATTAAACTACAGGCATTTTCAGTCGAAGATAGAGATAAAGAAAGTCCAGTGCCAGAAATGTTAGATTTAGACATAGAAAAGAATGATAAGTTTCTGAATTATCTTCACATGAGTAGGAGGAGTATTTACGACGCTGTATACGGATCAGACAGTTCAGATGATGAAAATCTTCAAAAGGTTTCAGATCGACTTGATGGAAAGAGTGACGATAATTGTGCTGGTCTATCGTACGGAAATGATAAAGAGAACTTCCACCCCAACATGATACATCCAAAGACATTTTTGCTAGTAAATGTACCCACTGAAAATTAAAAAAATTAATGCAGATACGTCGCAGTTGCTGAGACCTCAGTTGATGAAGATGGCGAAATAAAGGTCGCCTTTCTTCGTTGTCAGCGGAACTCAGCAAAGATGTTTAAACTTGAACAAAATGATGTTGCAATTGTCCCCTGTGAACAAATTATTAAAATTTTACCCACCCCGAAATTGCAGAAAATAGGTAGTCGTGGCTATTATTGTTTTGATGAGAATATGGATATTTTTGAAAAGTAAGTTATTGCTAGTTCAAACTTGGATACTCAAATTATTTTGTGATTAATATGAATAAGCTTGAGTAATGTTTCGAATTCATAAGACTGTTTGTTTTGAAACTACATTTGATTTATTTAATTTTAAGCATTGATGCAAGAAATCTTAATGATACTTGTAGAGTGCAATTACTATTTGTTCCTAATATATAATATTTGTTAACTGAAACTAAAAGATTATTATTAGATTAAGTTTAAATTTTGATACTCATGTTGTTTATTCCTTAAGTACAAATAAAGGTTTAATACTTAAAGGTATTTATTATTTTCATCTACAACATAATGCAAAAACCAAACGTTGCAGTCATTTAGGGTACGTCAACGTCATTTAGGGAACTTCATTGTCATTTTGGGAACACTCGCATCATTTTCGGGAACATCGCAAAAATGGCAGATTTTTCACTAATGAGTAGTGTTATAGTTAAATCTTGCATACATATCCTAAAATGACCTTTCAACATTTGTATTTATATCATTGATTGATAACGTATTGCACAAATGTATACAATAAATTAAAATTTTGAAACCAAATTTACACTTAATAAAAATCTATAGAGAGTAATGTAAAAAATAAGTCTTTTTATTATAAAAATATACAAAATGACAGCATTTACTGGTAGATGGACAGGTTAATTATAATTTCATGACGGTGATTATTAAAAACGTTGGTTATATTATTATTTAAAAAATATTTAAAAGTGTTCCCGAAATGATTTGAGGCCCTGTCATTTTTATTATTAACAGGTATAATTCCTACAATATATATTTGTGTGCGTGCCTCTTTACAGGAAAGGTTCATGACAAATGACACAACATATTCCACATGTTAATTTTCTTATAGAGAAAACTTAATTTCTCAGATATTTCAAAACCCAAAATGCCGACCTCTCTGATTTTGACCCTTATACACATTGAAAAGGTCTACATAGAACTCCGCTATGATATATGCCTATCTCTTATGGATATACCACAATAAAATTTTTTTCTCATTTACCTTTTACAAATAATGGCTAATTTTCGAAGCGAATTTAACATTATGAATTTAACCAATACAACATTAATCCTTATCCAATTAAATACCTTAAATACATTGTAGATTTTATATAGATGTATATGGCCCTTAACAGCATATGATTTAAATGAATATTTTCGAAGATATTACAGATTTACAGAGAAAGCGACTTATATATATTATATAAGTCTTATATAATAAGTACTTATATATATATATATATATATATATATATATATATATATATATATATATATATATATATATATATATATATATATCTTATATATAAAATTCTCGTGTCACAGTTTTCGTTTCCATACTCCTCCGAAACGGCTTGAGCGATTCTCATAAAATTTTGTGAGCGTATTGAGTAGGTCTGAGAATCGGCCAACATCTATTTTTCATCCCCTAAATGTTAGGGTAGTCCACCCCAGAATTTTGTTTTTTATTTTTTAGACAAAATTTTCAGTTTTTATTTTTTTATGATACAACATACAAAAATACATACAATACTAAATTTTCACCCTTCTACGATCAACCCTTATTTTTTATAGCTGTTTATTTCTTTGGCGGCTTGATGATATTGTTGGCAGGCGATTTCAGGCAGACGTTGCCAGTAATTCCCCGTGGAACGCCTGCAGATGAATTGAATGCTTGCCTGATGGCATCACCTTTATATGTTACCGTTATTATGGAATAACGTAAAAACATTATCGCTAACCACTAATATGAGAATTCAACTTCAAAATGATCAAAGTGCTGCACAATTTTCCAAACAATTATTAGCTGTTGGAAATTGAAAAGTCCCAGTTGATGCGACATCTGGATAAATTACTCTTACCAACAACTTTTGCCGATTTGTAGACTCTCAATTAGCTTTTATTGAAGTGTTTTCCAAACATTAGTGAGAATTATCAGAATTATGCTTAGTTAAGTCAACGAACAATTCTTGCAGCAAAGAATAATGATATACACGCACTGAATTTCACCATTCAATCAAAAATTGCAGGCGATTTGGTGACATACAAATCCGTTGATTCCATAACAAATCCCGATGATGTAGTAAATTATCCAACGGAGTTTTTGAACTCTCTGGAGTTACCAGGATTTCCAGCACATAACTTGCAACTCAAAGATGGTACAGTTATTATGATATTGCGTAATTTGAATCCACCGCGACTTTGCAACGGTACTCGACTTTCGGTTAAAAGACATGCCGAATTTGATTGAGGCAACCATTATTAACGGAAAGTACGCAAGTGAAAATGTATGTATTCCTCGAATACCAATGATTCCGACTGATCTTCCGTTTGACTTCAAACGATTGCAATTTCCAGGTCGCCTTGCGTTCGCAATGACAATGAACAAGTCGCAAGGCCAATCGCTTAGTGTTTGCGGGATAAATTTAGAAAATCATTGTTTTTCACATGGGCAGTTATACGTTGCGTGTTCACGAGTTGGGAAACCATCCGCTTTGTTTGTGTTAACGTCAGACCAAAAAACAAAAAATGTGGTTACTTCAATGAAACGGATAATTTGCGGACACGGATATAATTCAGTATTTACTTTTGATTCACTTTCATTTACTTAGAGACGTTCAACTAAATAACACTTCATTTTTGTAATCGAAATGAATTCATTACTGTTGAGAAACGAAATAAAATTTTTCCTTTTCAAATATAAAACTTTTAATCACCAAACGAAATGTTACATAAAACGAAGCCATCTGGTGGCGAAACGGAGTTCGCCGGGTCTGCTAGTATATATATATATATATATATATATATATATATATATATATATATATATATATATATATATATATATATATATATATATATATATATATATATATATATAATTATAATAATTTATATGGCAAAACAACGTTGGCCGGGTCAGCTAGTATATACAAAAAGGGTTAAAATTAGAAAAACCAAGAGGATGAAAGTAGACATAAAATAGGTAATTAAATACCCAGCATAGAATCTGTTGAAAATGCAACGTACTAACTGGTAGTAGTTGGTACTTTCTCAACAAAAATCCTTCAATATTTCTCTTAAATTTCTCTTGATCAGCGTTCCTCACATAAACAGGTAACTTGTTATAAAATTTGAAACAATAGAAATTCGGACTATTCGCCGATTTTGCCAGTCTTCACCAACCTGCACGTAGACCTTGTTTGTTTTAAGTATCAAAATCTACACTCGACATAACATTGTTATTTGTTCTTCAGTTTCTGACAATAAATTAGGCATTCGTAAATATGAAAAAAAACAAGGTAAAATCAGGATTTCTAGCATTGTATCGGAGAGAATTTCAAAACATTTGTCCCTGGTCTCTGGAGATAACAAAAGAGTGCTATTTTTACTGTAAACAAAGATACACGAAAGCTTAGTTTGCTTAGCAATTTCTGATAATCAATAATAAAATTCTCAAAGTTTACAGTTACGATAAGTAGGTACATACGCCGCTGCACTGAGGAATGGAAATGTATTCTCTCAAGTAAAATATACTGCAAAAAACCCTGGTTTGAATGGAGGTCATCTGTCATGAAGATAAGATATTTCAAGAACTTGCGGCGAACTCTTTTCGTGTTGTTAATGTGTACACTGTATTTAGGAGCCCATGTTACTGAGGCATAATTACTTGTTCGAATGACAAAAATTGAAGTATAATTTATTTATTTATTCAATTATTTATCATACACTGTTTTACAGGGCAGGTCTTTATTACAAAACAAAAAACACAACACATACAAAAACAAAATTGGTATTACGAAAGCTTCAATTTTGTACTTTCATTTTAAATGAAAGAGTTTTTGATAGGAATCACAACTGATGAAATGAAATATAATAATTATAGGAATAAAAAAAAAACTTAAAAGATGACCAAACTTATACATACATATTAATTTAAACACACAAATACATATGCATTCACATATCAACACTTATACAAACATAATTATATGAGTGAATATGAATTCTGTTCGTGAATTCATATATATGATTGTTTTATCAGAGATTATGTATATCAAGGAAATAAATGACAAAACTTCTTAACAAAAAATTCATAACAATATCTGACAACCAAAATACAATCATATCTAAGAAGAAATGTTGTTATGAAATTTCTTTATAAGTAATTCATACTTTTTTTAATTGCATACTTAGTTTGAATATTTTGAATATGGTCGTGGAATTTCTGTGGGTTAAAGTTCACTTAGGCACCGGTTATAACCTATTTGTAGACACAATTGCTGAATATGCTTCGAATAATTTGACAGAAATTATAATATAAAAATATAAAAATATTTTTCCAACGCTTGGAAAAAGAAATATTTCAGGGAAATGGAAAACAGAAACCAATCTAATTCTACATGCGTTTTTTATAAGAGTATTCAGCCTCTTCCTCTAACTACTTGATTTCTTTACTATAATAGAAAATTCATCTGAATGATGTACCGCCTAAAGTCTAGTTTTGCTATAACCTAAATTAGTCATTTGATATAACCTAGTTAGTCCTAAATATTTATATAAAATTGTCTTTAAGACACCCTATAACTATGTAATATTGGCGAAGTGAGTTCTCCTAATTACTTGTTGTTCACAGGAAGTAGGTAATTTCCCTCATCGAACAAATGACTCACATTGAAAAATCTTCACATCAAATATCATCAACCGCCTTGAATTTTTACTGTCCCATATGAATATGATAGTACCTATACGAATCAAAAATAAATTGGAGATAAATAATCTTAATCTTAAATTCTAATTTGCAGCCTTGTCATTTTCTTCGTATCTCTTCTAATTTTATACCTCCCCTTCTTTCCGTGGAATATTTTCATTTGTGTAGAAAGAATAAAGAAGAATAAACAAGGGAAAATTGGTTGAGGCTATCGAGTCGTTGAACTAGTGTTGTCCTGGTTCGGGTCTAAGGGCCGTCGTCGGTTGGAATTTCTTCTTAACGTTTAGCTAGCACTAGTGACGAGCTTATTCAGAGGTCGTTCCATTTCTGATTCTGGAACTAGACCGTGAACTGAGTCTACTTAAATGTCTTCCAAATGGTCAAGCGTTTGTGGCTTATCCGCAATGACTTTACATAGCCCCACATAAAATAGTCTAGCGGTGTTAAATCACAAGATCTTCAGGTCCAAAACGTGAAATTAGGCGGTCACCAAACGTGTCTTTCAATAAATCGATTGTAGCACGAGCTGTGTGACATGTTGCGCCGTCTTGTTGAAACCACAGCACCTGGACATCATGGTTGTTCAATTCAGGAATGAAAAAGTTAGTAATAATGGCTCTATACCGATCACCATTGAGTGTAACGTTCTGGCCATCATCGTTTTTTAAGAAGTACGGACCAATGATTCCACCAGCCCATAAAGCGCACCAAGCAGTCAGTTTTTCTGGATGTAACGGTGTTTTGACATACACTTGAAGATTATCTTCACTCCAAATGCGGTAGTTTTGTTTGTTGACGTAGCCATTCAACTAGAAGTGCGCTTGATCGCTAAACAAAATTCGCTTATGAAAATCGAGAACAACGGCAATCTCGTTTTAGGCCCATTCGGGCCCATTCGACGAATCTACGCCTTGCTTGATGATCGTTTGGCTTCAATTTCTTGCACGAGTTGGATATATATATATATATATATATATATATATATATATATATATATATATATATATATAATGCCAACTTAAAGTTCTATACCTCTAAAAAATATATATATATATATATATATATATATATATATATATATATATATATATATATATATATATATATTTTATATTTCATAATTAATTTAGTGCCTGTTAGGAGGTTTTCCCTCCCTCTTCAGCAGTATAAATCTAAGATGTCAAACAAAATGGAAAACAGAGACGTATATAATCATCTGTTAAATGAGATAAAATTCAAAAATTAAAAATTACGAATTTTCACACGATAATTTAGAGATAATTTTTCGGCGTCAAGTTAATAGACGGCTCGATTTAAATTAATAGATTAATATGACATATTTACAATATGACTTACAATATAGTTATGGAAAGTCGTTTCGTTATTTCGTTTTCCTCACATTATAAAAATTATTAGTTTTACGAAATTAAATTAAGAATTTTTTGTAATATTCACATTAATGCAAATATCTGATGAGCTGATGCGAAATGAAGGGTCGAATCATATGCACTCGAGAAGACCATTCGATAGATAAATCGATGGAGAGAAAAAATGCATCAAATAATTTCTGATATCAATTAAATTGGGATCTGATAGCGATTTTTGCACGAACGTGGTCGACTGCTGTGATTTAGGATTATTCATATGGATATTCATTAAATTCATTAAAATTTACAAGTATGCAAAAGCTCTTTCGTTGGCAAAGTATAATGAGTTTCCATTGAATCAACATTTTTATAGATATTTTCAAGCTACAGAAATTTAGAAATTACACAAAGTTTGCAGTTCACAAAACCAATGGCAGTGTATTCTTTCATCAATTATATACGCAATTAAGGGAAAATGATGGTAAGCTAGAGTAGAAATACTTTTTTGCCGTCATTTAAAACAATCGCTCGCAATTATTTTAACGTATTTTAAAATCTACATCTCTACATATCTTTTTTACAGAAAGACTGAAAGGTTAATCATTACTCGATTAAATGAAATTTCGTTCATTTTCATTACATGGAGAGTGTCGTTCGGCGGTGTTGCCAGAATTGAGTTGGTGGTCTACTCTCCTAGTCGGTTGTTTCCAAAGTTAGACATATAGAAAATTATATTGCCTAGTTTCACACTAGATGACGCATTACTTCATCGAATCACATGATATTGATTCAAACAAACTAGACTTGAAAAATGTAGTATCTCAATTGATAAGGACATGTGAAACTTTCAATGTGGATGTATGCATGTGCTTTTCATTGATTCTAGGATTTGGGATATACATAAATTATGTTGAAAACAATAAATTGAAATAAACACACATGGCTTTAAGTTCCGCTTAGTAAATTTACTAATATTTCACTTCACTTCACAAATATTTAGTGAAACTTAAGTTAAGTATGTTAATTTCAATTTATTGTCTTTATATATAACAGGCTTCTTTTATATGGAAATATATATTTTTGTTAACGTTTCGTTGTTATATTACAACTTTGTCAAAACTAAAAAAAAAAGTTTTGACAAAGTTGTAATATAACAACGAAACGTTAACAAAAATAAACTTTTTCATATCAAAAGAAGCCTGTTATTGCTAAAAACGTTCAAAATAAAATATCTTAAACAGGCAATATATAATTATATATATATATATATATATATATATATATATATATATATATATATATATATATTAAAGGTACGAATAAACAAATTTCAGTTAGCTGTTACCTTATCATCGAATTTCCAGCGAGCAGGGGTGCTCTTTTTTTCCTGAAAAAATAGGTTGATATCCAGCTCGGTCAGATTACAGGCGTTAAATTGAAATGAGTGGCCATAAATTCAAAATTTCGGATACTTTCTGTCGAATGCAACGCTGAACCTATTCAGAAATACTAATGTTAATATCGATAAATTGGCTCGCTTCGGTGGAGCCTATCCGGTGACCCGAAATTTCGAGCCGCTAAACTTAGGCTATTATACGAATTTTCACGGTGACAAACATCGGGTTGAGCTTCAGTAGTTACAAGAGAAATTGCGGTATGTTTCAACAATACGGTAGGCATTCTTGAAATTCTCATTTTCCTACGTAATTGAGCGATATAATTTCAAAGTTTTTATTCTGGGAAATATTTCATGGAGTACATATACATGCTGTTTAATGTTTCTGAAACAATTATTAGATATGTCCGTAAATATAGGACCAATTCAGAGTTATTTTTCATTGAGAATTTTCTATTGGAGTTTCCAACTTCTAAAAAAAGGCAAATAAGACGTCGGAAAGCTTTTCTACTGAAGAAAATCTTGTATAGGATTCTCAATTCTCTGAAGATTTGAAATGAATTTAATTTCCACTGATCCACACTTTGTGCAAACCATGTATTAATGTGATAATAAATGTTAATTGTTTTCAATGAAATAATGAATACTCTTTTTCAGAACCCAAATCAATTTTTGTAGCGAATATATATAGGCGCAAAGCATATATAGACTTGTGACGTGTTCTTTTGAATTTCCCATACTTTTTCAAATTCATTTGCAAGCGACGCGAGGCCCTTCGCACTGCAAGATGTGAGCCATGGTTCACATCTAACGCCTCCTCTGCTTCAAATAATGCATCCACATACCTGCTACAAATACGCGCACACATACACACACACACACACATATATATATATATATATATATATATATATATATATATATATATATATATATATATATATATATATATATATATATTTTTTGAGGTCTTTTCATCCTTATGCCGTTTCTATTGCTTGGCCCGTGAAGCTTTCTGAGAATTTTCTGTTCGTGTTTTTCTATTTCTCTAATTCTTGAATGACCGTCAATAACCATTGTTTCCGCGGCGTAGATAGCTTCTGGAAGAATCGTTGTGTTATAATGCCCCAATTTCTCTCGAAATGCATTTTTTATTATAGTGAGCCCATGTTAGGACCTTTTTTTTGTAGGCTCTTTGGAGATTGGTAATTCTCTGTTCATTAGCGATTCGTTTTAAAACTGAGAACTTTATAACTTCTCCGAAGTATTTAAAATGGGCGACTTGCAGAATTTCACCATGTTTTGTAATAAGAGAAGATTTATTTTCTGGTTTTCTTTCCATGTATTTGATTTTGTCATAAGGAATTTGCAACCTCCCTAACTGCTCAATTTCATGTAGTTTTTCTACGGCGAAAATGGCTTCAGTTCTGTTGTTTGCGATGGTAGCAATATCGCCTGCAATGGCGAGACATTTGACATTTATAAGATTTTATTTTTTTATATACACTTGTCTTCCCTCCTCATGAGATTTCCATTCTCAGTTCTATAATTTTTCGGGTCTTTCCCGAAAAGTCTTTCATGATTTTGAAAGAGTTTTCGCGGTTTATCGAATCATATGCTTTCTTAAAGTCAATGAATGTGATCACAGTATTTCTACATTTCCTCATCTATAATATATTCTTTAAAGTCCAGATCTGTTATGCACATGATCCGCCTGTTCTGAATCCTGGCTGGTATTCACCAATAAGTGGTTCCGCTTGGTGTTCTACTCTGTTATATATGTGTATATATATATATATATATATATATATATATATATATATATATATATATATATATATATATATATATAGGAAATGAAATTTTTGGTGCTTATGGCACTGAATGAAATATTTAAGGGAATGAACACTAGAACATTCATTTGAAAAATTCAAATTAATCAAGAGAATGTTAGAGTAGAGCTAGTTATGTCAACGTTTAAAATACCCCGTAGAAATTTTATGTCCTCAGGATTGAACCGCATCGCCAACGCACAGAGAATTATCAAGCTTCAAAGGGCCCTCAAGATAACATGGCCGAACTATAATGAGAAGTGCATTTCGACAGGCGCAAAACGGGGCATTTTAACACAAGTATTATCCCAGAAACAATTTACACAGCCGAAACAATGGTGATTGACTTTTTTTCTAGAAAAAGAGTGATAAAAATAAGAACGAAAAATTCACAGAAAGATTTACTGACCAATCAATAGAAACGACATATTTGGACGAAAAGACCTCATAACGAAATTTATTAAAAGACGAATATAATCACGGAAGAAATCAGAAAATGACGAGCAAAGTTTTATGCACATGTATACAGGATGTAACAGTTCAGAATACCGAAGAAACTACCCGATAAATAACAAAGGGTAAATACGACACAGACTGGCTAAAAAAGGTCCAAAAGGATCAAAAGGTCTACAACAGATCAATACAAAAAATTTTGAAGATCGCACTGAGTTTGTGGGAGGCAAAAAAGATGAAGCAAAAATCCTAAGAATTGCGAATTCAAGTTCAATGACTCTCGTAATGGAAAATAATCGCTATAATAACAATAATATTAAGAGTATATTATTGTATAACTCATCTGTCGAATGTACAACAATATTATGAATTATATCCTTGTAAGTCGTTGAATTGTATTCGATTATTCAATGTCTCCTCCAATTAAGATTCTGAATATGACGGACTCGTGAACCAATTATGTTTCATGAATAACATCATTTAACATAACTCAAATTACATCAAGATGCTAACCGTACTTGCCTACTATTTTCTTCGATAAAGGATTTTTTGATCCCTTCCTTGTACTTTCTACCCGCACAAAAAAGCTCTGATCGTTTTTAGATTCATTCGCCACAAACACAATTAGAAGGAAAGACTAATTGCATCAGCTTGTGAAAAATGCTGCCTTTTAAAACAAGAGTTATCCATTACGGGATCAACGCAGATCTAACAATCTCTCCATCCTAGCGGAGAAAGTAATTTTTCAAATTGCGCCCTGTGAAGGTTCGATTATTTATGTTTCTCCCCCGGCTATTAATTTGAAAGTCCCGCTTTCTGTCTATTAACATTTCACGAAAAGTATCTCCTCCTATTGCCAAGAGCCGTTCAATTGGATCAGAAAAAATCGGTTCATTTTCTACGAACGAAATTGACCTACTTCAATATAAGACCTTACTTTCTCAATATATCCAGAAGGTACTTAAACCAAAATGTTTTTGAGTTAATTGAGGAAACTATAAGGATTTCTAGTAACTAGATGTGGTCTTTCAATTAACTGAGGAAGAACACTTATATTTTTTAAATTTGTCTACTAAGTACTTGAAAACCAATGCCATGGATTTCTGGAATTTTCTAGAATTCTGGATGCCATCGATTGAAAAGCTAAACACTTGTTTCTGAATCAGATAATAGTGGATTCCAGATGATCAGCTTGTATTGGACAGTTTTCATGTCGAGTGAGCCCTTGTATGTAAATATATATATATATATATATATATATATATATATATATATATATATATATATATATATATATATATATTAAAGTTTTTAGCAATAACAGGCTTCATTTAATATGAAAAACTTCATTTTTGTTGACATTTCGATGTATATCACAACTTTGTCAAAACTAATTATTTATTAGTTTATTTATCATTAATTAGTTTTGACAAAGTTGTGATATACAACGAAACGTCAACGAAATTGAAAATGTTTTTCTTATTAAATGAGCCTGTTATTTCGAGCGTTAGCTCAAACATTCTATATATATATATATATATATATATATATATATATATATATATATATATATATATATATATATATATATATATATATATATATATATATATATATATGTATATATATATATATATCTTGTTGATTTATTGTCTGTTTAAGATATTTTATTTTGAAAGTTTTTAGCAATTACAGGCTTTTTTTGATATGAAAAAGTTTATTTTTGTTAACGTTTCGTTGTTATATTAAATATTATAAGTTTTGACAAAGTTGTAATATAACAACGAAACGTTAACAAAAATTAACTTTTTCATATCAAGAAAATCCTGTTATTGCTAAAAACTTTCAAAATAATATATAAATATATATAATATATATTAGGGTGGGTCGGTTTTGTATGGAAAAAAATAAAATTGTCTAATATGTTTTGTAATAGTAAAAAAAACGTGACCCACATGCTTTTATGAAAAAATAACAAAAAAAAAATTTTTAGCTTAACCCCTTCTACCCGCGCATTGAGTTTGAAAAACTGATTTTTTGTTTTTTTTTTGAGAATTATTTGAAAATCCATTTCTCGTGGCTCATAGGAAAAACAACTACGTAAACTAATAAAATAAAGTGCTTTTGAACTATTTTTTTTATTGAGAAAGAAAAATAAACAAATAAAAAGACAAAATAAAAATAAAATATCTTCAAATCACGTTAAAATCTTTTTTACTTTCGAACTTAGGCATAAGCCCGCTACAACATAGATGCCTCTGTTACTGTTTTTACAGCCCGCTCCACAGCTTGAGTATGACATGGTAGCCGCAGAAAAAGGACTTCATCATCACCACCTGACTCAACTAGGGAATGAAGAGTCTTATCCGGAACATTGGTCAATATAGGTGGTTGCGAGTAAGATTGCTGCCAGTCTATCAAATCGATGTGAGACGAAGCGTTTAAATTTAACTTAGGCACTTCAAAGAGTCGAAGCTGAAGAGATTCAGGTGATTTCCTTGCCTCTAAAATGCGTCTAGCGGCAAGTTCTCTCACATGTTTTTGTTCGTCAGATAACATAGACAACAGCAAATTTTCTGGGTGTGCGAAAAAAAGCATTTCGCTTTATTACAGGATCAACAACACTCTTTAATTCTTGCGGAAGATATCGACAATTATATACCAACTTCAAAAAGTGCCTTGCTCCATCTTTACATGTAGGATTTAATTTGATTTCGAACCAAATAGGAGCATATACTTTAACTGCAAAAGTAGCGAGTTGTTTCAGTTCGTTTGTGGGTATCTCGGTAGACACATATAAGCGCAAAATCCTGTTGGCCTTTGTTAGCCACCTGGCATGTGACATTCTTCCCGGAGAGCGATTAGACAAATCAGAAGAGCACTTACCACTTATGACGGCAGATGTGATATCATAAAGGTAACGTTGATCAGAACTGAGATCTTTTACATTTGAAATGATTGGTAACATACCTTCTATCTTTTCAAACACGACAACAGAGCGCTTCTCGCAATCATCTAATAACCTTCCGATAGCACCCGAATAAGTATTAGGTCCTGTTGTGGTGCCATCAAGTTTTACAAATAAATGTCTTAAGGGCAGTTCATTTAAGTGCAAAAGGCATATGATCCATTGAAGTGGTCGGTGTACACGCTTTTCTAAGAGCCGTATGACTCCGCCGTATTGGTTACCGTCCCATCACAACCTATGGCAAGAGTATCCTCTAGAGACATATTCAGTTGACCTGTTACTGTTTGAAAGATAGCAGACTCCAGCCCTTTTGCAGTTCCATGGCTTGGGACGGCATATCCGACATAAACTGATCCCGGTTCTTTAATTATTGAAATATGTTCTTCCACGGATGTTGAGCGGTATTTTTTTCCCCCTTTCATAACAATTTTCAGGGTCTTGTCTTTTCGTCCATCAAAAAATAAGGTAGGAATAATATCTAATTGGCCGTGAGATAAGGTTTCTTTCCGTAATTTTTGTCTCGCTCGTCGCAATTTCGACTTATCGATTACTTCGTTGTTGATTTTCACATCTTGCAAGACAGCAGAAGCGACAGCAGCAGCTGCTCTGTCGGATATCCCGTATTGGTCACAGATAGTTGACAAATTCTTGAGACATGCTATTTTACGTTTTTTTTATGCTAGTTTTGATGAACTTGAGGCAAAGTTTGTTCTTCATCGCTACTTTCAGACGTTATTGAGGTATTTGATTTTTCATGAGAAGGGCCCAGTTCACAAACGCTAGAATCGTAATAGGATTCAAGCTTAATGTTTCTATCACTCAGTTTTCTTTTCCTTTTACTTGTCAATAAATCAACAGTTCCTATAATCATTTTTCTCTCTGTTCTCTGATCTATTAAAAAAGCTCGTTCTTCCTTAGGAATCTTTTGGTCTTTGGAACATTTGCATAACTCTAAATCTTTACACTTACATGAACTTAAATCAAACAGTCTTTCGGAATTTCTATGAAAATCTTGAATCTTTTCTTCTGACAAACGCTTCAAAGATTTCAATAAATTTTTACACTTCGCGTGGTAACTTTTAATCAATTGTATCACACGATTATGAGATACAGTAGGAATAGACGCTTTGCTCCACAAATATTCAACTTTAGATGACACTTTTTCAGATATCTCATTAATGGATGGCTCTTTTTTTGAATTGTTCTCAAGTTTAAGCTGATGTCTTACTAAATTGTAATATTTCATAACTTGTTTGTAAGTGGGTAATTGATTTTCGTTAATTTCTTCAGGAGCTCCAAAAATGGGACAACTTGTGTATTTTCAGGTATTATTTGAAATCTCCATGATGCACAACGTCACAAAACTAACAAAATCTTATTAAAATAGCGAATAAAATAGATAAATGCGTGCGACCTTTCTCCCGGAACTAATTAGGCGTACTGAGACAATGACGCGTGATCGACAGGTTACGCCCTTTATTCCCACTCCTCCCCCCGCACTATAGGCACGATTATTCTAATATTTTGGTTTGATTATTACTTGTATTACGTGTATCTCTGTTTATAAGAATGCTTTATTATTTTACGCCTTGTAGTTTATGCAATAAACTCTGATGAAATAAATCAAATTTTAATATTTTTTTCGGATTTTCAAACGTCATGCGCGGGTAATTAATGTTGATATTAATAAAAAATAAATATATACGTTTTTATGTCTCTACCCAGGTCATGTTTTTCCCGCTATTACAAATCAAAATTCGGAAAAAAAGTTTTTCGACCCACCCTAATATATATATATATATATATATATATATATATATATATATATATATATATATATATATATATATATATATATTCATTTTGAAAGTTTTTAGCATTAACAGGCTTTTTTAATATGAAAAAGTTTATTTTTGTTGACGTTTCGTTGTTATGTTACAACTTTGTCAAAACTAATGAATAATTGAATTTATGAGTTACTATGGATATCAAATGTCAAACTTATTTTTTAGAAAAATCAAATTAGTTTTTTTGTATATTCACTTATTGATTTTCATTATCAGAGGAATATTTCTGGCTCAGCATTCGCTTCGGAAGTTTTAGTCTTCTTCACCATGAGGAAACCTCTGAAAAACTCATGGTAAGCCAGGTGATTCTTACATATATACAATTACATATAGTTTTTTATATACTTATCCAGAATGTGTATATTGTTCGTTTACGTGTGTGAAATTGAAGGTAGATCTGGAAAGAATGAGTTGTGAGATGTGATGTTTTGTGATTGTTGTGTGTTTATTTTGCGAGTGTGATTTGTGAGGTTTATTAAGTTGTTGTAGATAGAATTTAGATGTTTAATGTCCGTTCTTTCATTGACTGTGTTTTCCAAATTTTTACGAATGTGTAACATTTCTAAAATTTCTCTACATTTTTTGTCTCTTTCAGTTGCCAAAATTTTCGTATTTTTGTAATCGAAATCATGTTTTTCTGTTATTTTATGTTTATTTAAGGCTGTGATTTGAGTTTTCGCGTATTTATGTGCTTTGATTCTTTCTTCGAGATTTTGTGCTGTTTGACCGATATAGCTTTTATTGCAATTGTTACACGGAATATTATAAACTGTATGAGTTTTTCTCTGAATTACAGTTTTACTTTTTAATTTTGTATATATTTCTTTGATTTGATTTTTGGCAGTATGTGCTATTCTTAAATTATAAGGTTTTAATATTTTAGCAATATTTGTACTTAGTTTTGGAATATATGGTAAGGGAATGTAATTATTTTCGTTAGATTCATTTCTTTTTGAATTTAAAGTATTATATAATTTATGATTTCTGTTTTTCATGATTTTGTTGATTAAATTTGATGGGTAATTATTTTTCATGAGAAGAGTACGAACTTCTTCAAGTGTTTCATGTCGTAAACATGGTGATGTTAATTTTAGTGATCTATCTATAAAATTAATTATTATACCCTTTTTCTGGGAATAATGATGATTACTTATATAATTTATGGTTCGTTACGAATTTATTTCTTTTCTGTACCATCTTGTAAAAATTTTGTTATCTTTTCTTATAATTGTTATATCAAGAAAATTTAATTTTTCATCTTTTTCTTCTTCTAGTGTGAATTGCAATTTATTATGAAAACTATTGAAACGTTCTAGTACACAACAATCATCAACATATCTTTTATATAATAAGATATTTTCTTCTAAATTTTTTATTATATCTTCTTCTAAAAATTCCATTACTAATTGTGCAATGACACTTGAAATTGGACTGCCCATTGCTACACCATCTAGTTGTTGATAAAATTCATTTTTATATTGAAAAAAATTTGTTCCTAAAGTGTAATATAATATTTTTAATATAATATTTTATTATATTAAAAATAAGTGAATATACAAAAAAACTAATTTGATTTTTCTAAAAAATAAGTTTGACATTTGATATCCATAGTAACTCATAAATTCAATTATTCATTAGTTTTGACAAAGTTGTAATATAACAACGAAACGTCAACAAAAATAAACTTTTTCATATTAAAAAAGCCTGTTAATGCTAAAAACTTTCAAAATGAATATCTCAAACAGGCAATAAATCAATTTCAAGAAATATATATATATATATATATATATATATATATATATATATATATATATATATATACATATATAACAGAGTAGAACACCAAGCGGAACCACTTATTGATGAACACCAGCCGGGATTCAGAACAGGCGGATCATGTGCATAACAGATCTGGACTTTAAAGAATATATTATAGATGAGGAAATGTAGAAATACTGTGATCACATTCATTGACTTTAAGAGAGCATATGATTCGATAGACCGCGAAAACTTTTTCAAAATCATGAAAGAATTTTCGGGAAAGACCCGAAAAATTATAGAACAGAGAATGGGAATCTCATGAGAATGGAAGACAAGTCTGTATCAAAAAATAAAATCTAATAAATGTCAAATGTCTCGCCATTGCAGGCGATATTGCTACCATCGCAAACAACAGAACTGAAGCCATTTTCGCCGTAGAAAAACTACATGAAATTGCGCAGTTAAGGAGGTTACAAATTCCTTATGACATAACCAAATACATGGAAAGAAAACCAGAAAATAAATCTTCTCTTATCACAAAACATGGTGAAATTCTGTAAGTCGCCCATTTTAAATACCTCGGAGAAGTTATAAAGTTCTCAGTTTTAAAACGAATCGCTAATGAACAGAGAATTACCAATCTCCAAAGAGCCTACAAAAAAAAGGTCCTAACATGGGCTCACTATAATAAAAAGTGCATTTCGAGAGAAATTGGGGCATTATAACACAACGATTCAGAAGCTTACAGAAGCTATCTACGCCGCGGAAGCAATGGTTATTGACGGTCATTCAAGAATTAGAGAAATAGAAAAACAAGAACAGAAAATTCTCAGAAAGCTTCACGGGCCAAGCAATAGAAACGGCATTTGGATGAAAAGACCTCAAAATGAATTTTATCAAAAGACAAATACGATAACTGAAGAAATCAGAAAACGACGAGCATAGTTCTATGCACATGTCTGCAGAATGAAACCGTCCAGAATACCAAAGAAACTACCCGATATAATTATAAAAGATTAAATTCGGAACAAAAGAGGTCCAAAAAGATCTACAACAGATCAAATCGCCAACCTGGAATAAAATGAACAGAGGAACTGAAGAAAGAGCATTCAGAGAAGATGAAGCGTTTTTGGGAGACGAAAAAGATGATGCAAAAGTCCAATCGGTCTTCTCATAAGGAACATTCGATATAATAATAATAAATTAACTATGTTCGTATTGTCTAATTCTCTTTACTATACTATGCAACTTCGCTTTCAGACGTGTTATAGAAAAGTTCGAAAGGAAAAACTCCAACTTTCAGTGAAAAAAGATTGCACTGAACAGAGAAGTTTCTGAAAATCGAATGCTATCTGTAATCTTTTTCATTTATCCGTAGGTTTGGAGAAACGGTGATAAGTGAATATTTTACAACGTCGACAGTCCTGTGCCAAAGTTTGCTAATAAAATATTGTTAGAAAAACGAACGACCAAAATACGTGCGGTGTGCTATCACACGTCTTTAACGGTGGAACCGGAAATGAAACTACCCGGGATAAAAGCCATGGTATTTACGATGAGGCGGCAAATCGAAAGAGGAAATGGAAAAGAGAATAAATATTGAAAGGTTGGAACGATTGTACTATCATTTAACTCTGTTCCGGCGCAAGTAAATGGAATTTCTTCATACGCCCTACTTTTCGAAATCATTTAAAACTCTGCACAACAGAAAAATAATCATTATAATACGAGAACTTGAACTCTTACCAATATCGAATTGATGAAAAATGAGCAAGTGAAGAAATTTTTATATTTAGAATATATAAAGAATATTTTATATTTATTTAAAGTCTTCTAACTGGTTAAAGGTATTTCACCTTATTTTTCACAATAACATTTCTCTCAAGTCTATCGATGAACTAGCACAAAAACTTAGCAAATAACTACAATATTTCATTATCGATTTTTTAAATTTGAATGATTACTAACAACACAATTGAAGAGTATTTTGATTATTGTTTCTGACACTACTTTTATTCAAAATTTATATTCTATACTGACGAAGTTGAAATACTAAAATACGTGTAACTTAAATCAACTCTTTTAACGATTTTTTAAATGCATATACGATGAACTAGAACAAAAACATTAAAATACATATGATTTTTAAAATAAGTCAATAATAAAATAATTAAAATCTCATATTTGATCTAATGATTGCAAATGCACTGGATTGGCTAAATCGCGAGTGACGTCACCGTGCAGGAAACAAAGCTAACAGCCAACAGGCTAACGTCTATGTACGTCTGTGTTTGACTGTTTATTTCCTGGTTTTATTAGCTATTTTATTTGTTAGAGACAAAACAGAGAAGTTATTTTGAATAATTGTAAATATATATTATATAAAGTACGATGGAGAGCAATTTTGTTAAAGCTGATAGCAGAAATCTCCCAAGAATAGACGCTATTAAGTATGCGATGCAGAAATATCATTCACAATAAACAGTTTATCTGTCATCTGTCAATATGAAAGGTTACTGTGAAATCAAGATATATGATGGGTAATAGACATTGATACAAGCCCAATTGACGTTCGGAACCGGCGTTAAAGAGTAGGTCCACTGAATCGGAAAAAAATGTGTTAAATGTGTTCTATGACTAGCCAGTTCTGTAGAAGGTACAACTGATAATGAAAATGCTATTCTCACCTTCATTGACGAGTTACAGAATTCGAAAATTAAGTATTACATATTGTAACAGAAAATAATGATGAAATGACAAGGGCATTCAATTGAAAATAGTATAAATTTATTCATTAAATTCAAAAAAAAATCTATAAACCTTCGCAAAACGTTTGAAAAAGGACTAACTATGCACTATCACGGCCGACTTTAAAAGTTTTGAGTTGTCGTGCCACAGCTTGATGTCTTCAATATACGAAAATCAAATTTCGAAATGCTTTAAAAGGATGCATTATAAGAGTAGCTTTGAATACACTCTGTGACAATACATAAAATTTGAAAACCTTCGCACTAACTTACCTAGAATGGTTTGCAATAGACCGAAGTAAATAAGTAAAATAACTGAGTACCTGACTATTTTTGAAACCTTTATGACATCTTCAGAAGGTGAAGATACTCCTGAATGAAACAAAATTGTTGAGAAATAATACTCACTATTCAAATTGCGAGAGGTAAAATTATCAAAAATTGTCTTGGATCTAACTGGATATGTTAAATTAAATATTTGGTATATTATACTGAAAAATATTTCGAAGAAGTCTAGGAGACTTATCCAGCCTAATACAATTTCATTGCCATTACTAGAAACACCTTCAAATTGTGGAAATAACGATATTTCAGAGGACTTTGTCTTCTTCCTGGAGCCTTCAGAAGTTAAGAATCGTTAATCAACCAAAGAGCAAAGATGGCATGTCATTTCTGTAATCGACAGATTGATGCATCTGATCATAAATTTGAAAGTACAGAACATAAAAAATAATGGAAAACACACGAGAATGTTTTTCCATTCCTCTCATGAATGGAAAAATGTTAGACAACAATTTGTCAAGAAGCCTTACGTGACATAACTAATCGTGATTACCGAAGATTAATTATATAAGTTATAAACTTTGAGAACAATATACTCACTAATATTTCCATATTACATGAATATAATGTGCGTGAAACTGGCCACCGGTTTTCCAGCGACCGTTTTGACTAAAGTGCGCACACACGCTACGATCGGCGGGATCTACTACAATATGATATTGCGAATAAATCACAATAAGCCAACATTTTGATGGAATTTTTGATGTGATTAGATGAGAATGAGTTATATTATTACGAAATAATCATTTTCAGAATTTGTTCAATCCATTTACGAAAAATATCATCACTTTTATATATAGGACAAGTGTTTTTTGTTATACCTTATATTTTTGAAAAAATTCATTTATTTTGAAAATTTTCGAATGAAATACACGGAAATAAACATTCTTAACGACATTTTTTCGTTTTCAGAATTTGTTCAATCCATTTACTACTCGTTTCACCCCTTTCAAATAATTCAATCTCCCTTCATTTTCTACGCTGCTAATTTCTCACCAAGCCATCTTTTTGATGAATTTTTGATGCAAATAGAAGTAAATGAATAATATTATCACGAAATAATCATTTTCAGAATTTGTTCAATCCATTTACGAAACATATCATCCCCTCCATGAATATGACAAGTCTTTTATGATATACCTTAAATTTTTGAAAATATTCATTTATATTGAAAAATTTCGAATGGAATACATCGGAATAACCATTCTTAATGAGATTTATTCGTTTTTAGAATTTGTTCAATCCATTTACGAAAAATATCATCCCCTTTATAAATATGACAAGTGTTTTTTGTTATACCTAATATTTTTGAAAATATTCAATTATTTTGAAAACCTTTGAAAGGAATACATCGAAATAAACATTCTTAATGATATGTATTCATTTTCAGAATTTGTTCAATCCATTTACTACCAGTTTCACCCCTTTCAAATAATTCAATCTTCCTGCCTTCTCTACGCTACTGATTTCGAACCAAGCCAACTCTTTATGAATTTTTGATGTGAATAGATGTAAATGAACAATTTTATTAGTAAATATTCATTTTCAGAATTTGTTCAATCCATTTACGAAAAATATCATCCCCTTTATAAATATGACATGTGTTTTTTGTTATACCTTATATTTTCGAAAATATTCATTTATTTTGAAAAATTTTGAATGGAGTACATTGACGTAAAGATTCTCAATGGGATTTATTGGTTTTCAGAATTTGTTCAATCCATTTACTACTAGTTTCACCCTTTCAAATAATTCGATATTCATTCCTTTTCTACGCTACTGATTTCTAACTTAGCCAACATTTTGATAAAGTTTTGATGTGATTAGAAGTGTTTGAATACTATTGATACGAAATAATCCTTTCCAGAATTTGTTCAATCCATTTACGAAAAATATCATCCCCTTTATAATATTGACATGTGATATTTGTTATACCTTATATTTTTGAAAATACTCATTTATTTGAGGAAATTTTGAATAGAATGCATTGAAATAAACCTTCTTAAAGAGATTCATTTGTTTTCAGAATTTGTTCAATCCATTTACAATCAGTTTCACCCCTTTCAAATAATTCGATATTCATTCCTTTTCTACGCTACTGATTTCTAACCAAGCCAATATTTTGATGAAGTTTTGTTGGGATTAGAAGTGTTTGAATACTATTGATACGAAATAATTCTTTCCAGAATTTGTTCAATCCATTTACGAAAAATATCATCCCCTTTATATATTTGACATGTGATATTTGTTATACCTTATATTTTTGAAAATATTCATTTATTTGAAGAAATTTTGAATAGAATGCATTGAAATAAACCTTCTTAAAGAGATTCATTTGTTTTCAGAATTTGTTCAATCCATTTACAATCAGTTTCACCCCTTTCAAATAATTCGATATTCATTCCTTTTCTACGCTACTGATTTCGAACCAAGTCAACATTTTGATGAATTTTTGATGTAATTAGATGTGAATGAGTAATATTGTTAAAAAAAAATCATTTTCAGAATTTGTTCAATTCATTTACTTCTACTTTCACCCCTTTCAAATAATTCAATCTTCCTTCCTTCTTTACGCTACTGTTTTCGAACCAAGCCAATTTTTTATGAATTTTTGATGTAAATAGATGTAAATTAATCATATTGTTAGAAAATAATCATTTCCAGAATTTGTTCAATCTATTTACGAAAAATGTCATCCCTTTATAAATATGACAAGTGTTTTTTGTTAACCTTATATTTTCGAAAATATTCATTTATTCTGAGAAATTTTGAATGGAATACATCAACATAAACATTCTCAATGGGATTCATTGGTTTTCAGAATTTGTTCAATCCATTTACTACTAGTTTCATCCCTTTCAAATAATTCGATCTTCCTTCCTTCTCTACGCTACTGATTTCTCACCAAGCCAACATTTTGATGAATTTTTGATGTAAATAGATGAAACTGAACATTATTATTAGTAAATATTCATTTCCAGAATTTGTTCAATCCATTTACGAAAAATATCATCCCCTTTATAAATATGACAAGTGTTTTTTGTTATACCTTATATTTTCGAAAATATTCATTTATTTTGGGAAGTTACGAATGGAATACATCGATATAAACAATCTCAATGGAATTTATTTGTTTTCAGAATTTGTTCAATCCATTTACTACCAGTTTCACCCCTTTCAAATAATTCAATCTTCCTTCCTTCTCTACGCTACTGGTTTCGAACCAAGCCAACTTTTTATGAATTTTTGATGTAAATAGTTGTAAATTAATAATATTTTAAGGAATTAATCATTTTCAGAATTTGTTCAATCCATTTACTACTAGTTTCACCCCTTTCATATAATGCAATCTTCCTTCCTTCTCTACGCTACTGGTTTCGAACCAAGCCAACTTTTTATGAATTTTTAATGCGAATAGATGTAAATGAATAATATTGTCAGGAAATAATCATTTCCAGAATTTGTTCAATCCATTTACGAAAAATATCATCCCCCTTATAAATATGACAAGTGTTTTTTGTTATACCTAATATTTTTGAAAATATTCATTTATTGTGAAAAGTTTTGAATGGAATACATCGACATAAACAATCTCAATGGGATTTATTATTTTTCAGAATTTGTTCAATCTATTTACTGTCAGTTTCACCCCTTTCAAATAATTCGAGATTCAATCCTTCTCTACGCCACTGACTTCTAACCAAGCAAACATTTTGATGAAGTTTTGATGTGATTAGAAGTGTTTGAGTACTATTGATACGAAAAAATATTTTCCAGAATTTGTTCAATCCATTTACGAAAAATATCATCCCCTTAAGGTATAACACAAAACACTTGTCATATTTATAAAGGAGATGATATGTTTCGTATATTGTTTGAACAAATTCTGGAAATGATTATTTCGTGATAATATTATTCATTTACATCTATTTGAATCAAAATTTCATCAAAAAGATGGCCTTGTGAGAAATAAGCAGCGTAGAGAATGAAGGGAGATTGAATTATTTGAAAGGGGTGAAACGAGCAGTAAATGGATTGAACAAATTCTGAAAACAAAACGATTTCATTAAGAATGTTTATATCGGTGCATTTCATTCGAAGTCTCTCAAAATAAATAAATTTTTTCAAAAATATAAGGCATAACAAAAAACACTTGTCCTATATATAAAAGTGATGATATTTTTCGTAAATGGATTGAACAAATTCTGGAAACGATTATTTCCTAATAATATCATTAATTCACATCTATTTACATCGAAAATTCATCACAATGTTGGCTTGGTGAGAAATCAGTAGCATAGAGAAGGTAGGAAGATCGAATTATTTGAAAGGGATGAAACTAGTAGTAAATGGATTGAACAAATTCTGAAAACCAATAAATCCCATTGAGAATGTTTATGTTGATGTATTCCATTCAAAATTTCTCAGAATAAATGAATATTTTCGAAAATATAAGTTAACAAAAAACACTTGTCATATTTATAAAGGGATGACATTTTTTGTAAATGGATTGAACAAATTCTGGAAATGATTATTTCCTAACAATATGATTAATTTACATCTATTTACATCAAAAAGTCATAAAAAATTGGCTTGGTTCGAAAACAGTAGCGTAAAGAAGGAAGGAAGATTGAATTATTTGAAAGGGGTGAAAGTAGAAGTAAATGAATTGAACAAATTCTGAAAATGATTATTTTTTAACAATATTACTCATTCACATCTAATTACATCAAAAATTCATCAAAATGTTGGCTTGGTTCGAAATCAGTAGCGTAGAAAAGGAATGAATATCGAATTATTTGAAAGGGGTGAAACTGATTGTAAATGGATTGAACAAATTCTGAAAACAAATGAAACTCTTTAAGAAGGTTTATTTCAATGCATTCTATTCAAAATTTCTTCAAATAAATGAATATTTTCAAAAATATAAGGTATAACAAATATCTCATGTTAATTATATAAAGGGGATGATATTTTTCGTAAATGGATTGAACAAATTCTGAAAAGAATTATTTCGTATCAATAGTATTCAAACACTTCTAATCCCAACAAAACTTCATCAAAATATTGGCTTGGTTAGAAATCAGTAGCGTAGAAAAGGAATGAATATCGAATTATTTGAAAGGGGTGAAACTGATTGTAAATGGATTGAACAAATTCTGAAAACAAATGCCTCTCTTTAAGAAGGTTTATTTCAATGCATTCTATTCAAAATTTCCTCAAATAAATGAATATTTTCAAAAATATAAGGTATAACAAATATCACATGTCAATTATATAAAGGGGATGATATTTTTCGTAAATGGATTGAACAAATTCTGGAAAGGATTATTTCGTATCAATAGTATTCAAACACTTCTAATCACATCAAAACTTTATCAAAATGTTGGCTTGGTTAGAAATCAGTAGCGTAGAAAAGGAATGAATATCGAATTATTTGAAAGGGGTGAAACTAATAGTAAATGGATTGAACAAATTCTGAAAACCAATAAATTCCATTGAAAATGTTTACGTCAATGTAATCCTTTCAAAATTTTTCAAAATAAATGAATATTCCCGATAATATAAGGTATAACAAAAAACACATGTCATATTTATAAAGGGGATGATATTTTTCGTAAATGGATTGCACAAATTCTGAAAATGAATATTTACTAATAACATTGTTCATTTACATCTATTCACATCAAAAATTCATAAAGAGTTGGCTTGGTTCGAAATCAGTAGCGTAGAGAAGGCAGGAAGATTGAATTATTTGAAAGGGGTGAAACTGGTAGTAAATGGATTGAACAAATTCTGAAAATAAATACATATCATTAAGAATGTTCATTTCGATGTATTCATTTCAAAGGTTTTCAAAATAATTGAATATTTTCAAAAATATTAGGTATAACAAAAAACACTTGTCATATTTATAAAGGGGATGATATTTTTCGTAAATGGATTGAACAAATTCTGAAAACCAATAAATCTCATTAAGAATGGTTATTCCGATGTATTCCATTCGAAATTTTTCAATATAAATGAATATTTTCAGAAATTTAAGGTATATCATAAAAGACTTGTCATATTCACGGAGGGGATGATATGTTTCGTAAATGGATTGAACAAATTCTGAAAATGATTATTTCGTGATAATATTATTCATTTACTTCTACTTGCATCAAAAATTCATCAAAAAGATGGCTTGGTGAGAAATTAGCAGCGTAGAAAATGAAGGGAGATTGAATTATTTGAAAGGGGTGAAACGAGTAGTAAATGGATTGAACAAATTCTGAAAACGAAAAAATGTCGTTAAGAATGTTTATTTCCGTGTATTTCATTCGAAAATTTTCAAAATAATTGAATTTTTTCAAAAATATAAGGTATAACAAAAAACACTTGTCCTATATATAAAAGTGATGATATTTTTCGTAAATGGATTGAACAAATTCTGAAAATGATTATTTCGTAATAATATTACTCATTCCCATCTAATCACATCAAAAATTCCATCAAAATGTTGGCTTATTGTGATTTATTCGCAATATCATATTATAGTAGATCCCGCCGATCGTAGCGTGTGTGCGCACTTTAGTCAAAACGGTGGCCGGAAAACCGGTGGCCAGTTTCACGCACATTTCAGTATTCATTAGGAGTTGAGTTATTCTTAGAATAATTATTCTTAGAATAATTCTTTTATCGTTAAGATTGTCTGGGATTTCCAGAAGCTATAAAAGTCCCACAATAGCCGGACGGTATTTCATTGTCGTCTGCAACGTTGTGTTGACTCTTCCCAATATGTTTTGGGTGTATAAAACGTATACGAAACTGTGTTTCGTGTTTTATATATTAATTTTTTATAAATCTCTTCAAGTACTTTCATCTTTAACTTGAACTACGCCGTTCTGACGATAGGCAATAACCTTGAAACATATGTAAACGGCTGTTATATAGAAAAATGTGTAGGTTTTCAACGTAAGTTTCTTTTACTTAATTTTAGTTTACCTGCATTAAATATAATTCTTAGAATAATTCTTTTATCGTTAAGATTGTCTGGGATTTCCAGAAGCTATAAAAGTCCCACAATAGCCGGACGGTATTTCATTGTCGTCTGCAACGTTGTGTTGACTCTTCCCAATATGTTTTGGGTGTATAAAACGTATACGAAACTGTGTTTCGTGTTTTATATATTAATTTTTTATATATCTCTTCAAGTACTTTCATCTTTAACTTGAACTACGCCGTTCTGACGATAGGCAATAACCTTGAAACATATGTAAACGGCTGTTTACATATGTTTACAGCTGTGTATAGAAAAATGTGTAGGTTTTCAACGTAAGTTTCTTTTACTTAATTTCGTTGAAATGCCTAGCTTTCCGTTGAGATTTTAGAGATAAACTTTGACATCTGACACAGGATGATTTTATGAAGGCAGCTCTATTTTACAACTTTTGGTCGAAGTTTTGAATATTTTAAATGAAATATTCCAAAACGCAAAGGGTCGTAACAGGAGGCCAGTCGGCAACCGATACCTTTACGTTATATCCGACATGAAGATCCTGATTCCGATCAGGCATTCTCGCCTTCTAATAGTGGAAAAATGGTAGAAATTGACACTCCAATAACAGATAATCGATTAAAGTTAGCCTCGGTCGCATAGAGGTGTATTATACAGAGATAGCCTTTGGAATATATAACTGAATACGAGACACTTGTGTTAGAAATATATACTTATAAAGATATTACAATATCGTAAGTATGTAAATATGGTTAATAAACAAAAAATATAAGTTTGAAAAAAGGAACCTTATTTCGATTTTGTTCGAAATTAGAAAAATAGTGGAAATTGAAAGTTCCATTCCAAAGAATCTATTAAAATTAGCCCCGGTCGCATACAGGTGTATTATGCAGAGATAGCGTTCAGAATATATAACTCAATAGAAAACACTTACAAAAAAAAACCTGGTAAATATAAAATTGACATTATCTACAAAGTGCCAAAACTCCTGTTACCGACCGAAGTGGTGGGAATGAGGAATGCTCATATTTTATAGGGCTCCCCATTCCGTCCATTATTATTTGATCGAGAAATCAATGAAAATATGTAATTTTTGCTGACATGTTGAAATTTTATGTTAGAAAGATATGCTTATAAAGACATTACCATATCGTAGGTATGTAAATATTACACATATACACAAAAAATATAAGTTTAAAAAACAGGAGTCTTATTTCGATTTTGTTTGAAATTGAAAGTCTCATTGCAAAGAATCTATTAAACATAGCTGCGGTCGGACAGAGGAGTTTCATGCAGAGATATCGTTCAGAATTAAATAACTGAATATAAAATACTTTCAAAAAAAACCTGGAAAATAGAAAATCAACATGAGTGGTCGGAATGAGGAACGCTCATATTTTATATGGTTCCGTATTCCGTCCATTATTATTTGATCGATAAATCAATGAAAACATGTAATTTTTGCTCACATGTTGAAATTGGTCTTGATGAATCAATAAAGCATTTGAAATAAAAAAACTCAGAACTTATCACAGCATTCTTCGAAAAAATCCAGATATTCGTTTCACTAATTTATGTTTGTTTGAGCTCAATATAATATGAATACGAACGCTCTCGTACATTTTGTTGAATTGACAGGATTTCCTTTAATAGAGTGATTCTATTATATGCTTTCTATTTCACATCTTTTAGTCGAAATTTTAAATGTTTTAAAGTAAACCGGTGCCTTTACGTTATAAGTACCTCATGAGATATACTTCTTTCTGGAGATAAACAACATCATAAATATTTCAGAAAAGTCTTTGATCGGATTGAAGATTTCTCATACAAGACACGTATATTGGATTTCAAACGACACTAACATATTCTAGTTTTGATCCTACTGGCGTATTGTATAAACTATAAAGCATAGTTAGATGATTCAGATTGAGAAAACCACTTGGTAACTACAAAGCCTGTTTCGTAAGAACTTGAGAGAATGTTATTAGTTAGTGTCACTAGCAAAAATGTCAGAATGAGAATCACCTAAATTCCTGAATTCGGTGAATCTATTAATTGTAGGTATCAAGTCACTAACTATTCGAGTACGTATAATCGAAATAAATCAATTTTTTCATGGACAAAAGATTATTTTGCACTCACAAATATTTAGTGTCGGAAGATTCTCTGAGAACTCCCGTTCAAATTTGAGATACTCGTATTTTCTGGAAGAATATACTTAGAAATCATTTGCTATTGAAATTTCGCGAAATATATCTGGCAGTCATTTGCATAAAGCAGTATATTATATTTCAGATTGCAGCAAATCCTTCATTGTAACAAAAACTATGGTTTTTTATTATTCTTCAATTACAATTCTCCATAAAAGATTCACCTATTCTTGGATAAAAAGTGATCCAAGCTTGATCGAGATACGGCTGAACTAACTATTCAAAATCTCGTACCTATCTTTACTTATACTCGTATCAATATAATTATTCGGAATCGTAGTAAAAAAATCGTAGTTTCACAAAGTATTTATTGAGTAAGCTTTTGTTCAGTTGTAAGTTTTTCATATTCGCATTGGAAATGAGTCAGAAAAGATTTCATTCAAAGTTGTATTTCATTATCAGTTAATTGGTAATTTTAATTGGTATCTATGAATAGGGGTGTCAACTATTGTAACTTCTAACTCATTTCATCAAATATGATTCAGTACGATTCTCAACCTTAATCTTGATTTATCTCAATTATCAAAAAAATATCATCTCAATTTTTGAATTGATATCTATATTCTTCTTGTGTTTTAAATTTCATAACAACAGTTGACTGAATACAACCAACAATTGCATTCTTTTGACTTGACGATATATTAAAACTGTTAGCACAAGTCAAAAGAAATTTTTTTTTATCTCCGATATGCAACCAGAGGTTTACCCTAATTTGGCCTTGACTAGAGTCATTAGCCCACGAAATTTCAGAGTTTTATAACCAGAATAATTTGTAGTGGAATACCAAAAGGAGTAAGACAGGGACACGTTACGCCAAGGGGCTTTTCAAGGCGATTTTATTCTTCATACACAAAAAAGAATCAAACCAAGGTAGGAAGGGAGAATATAAAACACAGGGTGACACAAAAAGATAAGAAGACGATTGTGATTGTTTGAATCATATTTTCAGACCAATGGATTTTATATGAGTGTAGACAGTTTCATATATTCTACCATTGTTCAAACTCAAGATGAATTTTAAAGGATATGGTTGTTGATATTGTATATGCAAGTTTAATTTGTACAAAAACTCCGAAATTTTATGTCTGAAGTTACTGCATGCTAATATAGGATGATCAGCTGATCCATATTCAAAGAAATTTGTTTCTAAAGGAACCCACCTTTGTTAATTGTAAATGTGAGATATTCAACTGAAATTAATACTTACATACGAATATTATATAATTATCTCCCATTACATCTTTCACCTATAAATAATAATGTTAAGATAGTATCGTTATAAACTTTACTTAGTTCCGTTTAGTGGTGGCCATAAGAACAAACCGGTTCAAGCAATTAAATACTGTGGTACAATAAGAAAAGTTGCTTTGTGGCATTACACGGTAAATATTCCTACGATTGAATTTCACAACGCGACCTCGAGCTGAACTTTATCCCCATTCTGTGTGTCAAATTGAAGGTAAGATTCCAGAGAACTATGTACCCACCACGAGAATATACTCAAACTTCTGGAGATTAAATTATAGGTTCAGTTAGTTGAAGCCAAACGAACTAAAAAGTACCTAATGAGTTTTAATTATGAGGTTTTGTTTGGTGAATGTTTTGTGTATTTTCATATTCAAGCGTATTTCTATAGTTTTTATGAACAAAGTAATTATTTTCAGTCTCGAAACCATATCAAAAGATCAATCCAGAGCAAGTGTTCATATTTCAGGAGTGAAAATTAATCTGAATTACTTAGAAATTCTTTTTGAATATCTTGTTTGACTTTGAACTGATACGGAAATTTTTTTATAAATGTCCTTATTATTCTCCGAACGACATCTCAAATTATTTCAAATGAAAACAGTCAATTTGTATAATTATACTCAATACGTTTGATAATAATATAACGTGTTTAAAGTGATGTACAAAAATGCTCTAGCGACATCTCTGATATCATAATCGTACAACATATAATTCTTACCAAGGAAATATATTTGAAGGAAATAATTGGTAAGATTATGATCATAGATGTCGCAAAGTGATTCATTCAAATCGATAATGGGGTTCACTGCCTTACCGTGAACGGAAACTAATCAAGAATCTATCTGCGTATTTCTTTAATTTGATAATTGGTTTATAGAAGCGGAAAATGCATTACTTGAGAAAGGCACATAATGAATCAAATTGGATAGAACATTCAACCTTCCATTTTATTTTTAGAAATGCACCAAGGGAATACTTAGTTATTTTTTCCGTGGAATGCATAATCGCAAAACCTACATAACAAAATTTCTTATATTCTCTTAAGAAAGCACTTCGACTATTATGTGTAACTTCCTACTAGTTACAAATAACAAGTAGGAAGAAAGTTACTTATACGAAATATGATAAACAAATTTTGAAATGATTTTGTCCAAGTTTGCTGTGAAATTGAATATCAATCAATCATGAATTCAAGTAGGTAAATCGCATTTATTTGATTGTTTCAATTTTTATAATTTCTTGTCCTTTTCAATACTCAGTTAATTTAACAGTCATTTAAGTTACTTATTGAAATGAAAACAATGTACGTGAGTGTTTTGATTCAATTTATTAAAATCAACAATTTCAAAAACAGTACTTCCTTACTTTCGAAAAAATAACAAGAAAGGTAAATACTTTTAGACTCAAAAAGGTACATGAATCAATTACTTACTTATGGCAAGTGGCTATTGATAAACTAAATGTTACTTAATAAGTAGAACTTTTCATTTTTCAGAATGCATGCACATTAAAAGAATACTACTAATTTTTCGATGCCTTCTCAATATTTATCCAATAAATCATCAATATCAATAATAGGCTCGATCTATTTCTCATTTTGGTATGCCGTAAATTGAAAGACGAAACTATTCTTCTGATCCCAGCAAAAGAAGCAACTGCGACTATTCAGCGGTTGCTTGATTATAGCCAACACTTCTTCGGTTATACATTTTTTATATTTAGTATTTATGTAAGTATTCATATCCATCAATTAGTCGGCACTGTTTTCTGTAACGCAATGGCACCGAATTCTGACCACAGATCGATGTGATTAAAAGACTCCTTATCAAAAGATGATGAAATTACTCGAAATGCATCTGTAAAAGTCTATTCTGAAAGATTACGTATTCGTATTTCAAGAAATGTACATAATTTTACTAATTTATTCAGAATCCCTATATCCAACCACTGAGGATCCTTTATGGCTCAGAAAATAGAGCTTGAATCAGCAAAAAAAAAATAAAATTCGAAATAACAATACATTATTTCTTAGGATACATTTATGTCGACAGTAACGGCAACAAAATGTCCAGAAAAGTAACACAAAAATTAATACATATACATCATAACTCAGACGACGTAAAATCATAAAAGGATATCAAAGAAAAACTCAGTAGTTTTTCTCTACTTCATCATCTCCTTCAGTAGTGTTTCTTTCATTAAATTCTGGATTGTGATTTCTTTCGATTTTACATCAGGTCAATTGTTTGAAACTAAAGAATATAAAATTACTATTTTTACTATTGATTCAAGAATAATTTTCAACTTGTTCATATCTACTTAATTGAGATTTTCTTTAGGAAAACGAACTGCTACTTCACTTAATAAGTCCATTGTCAGTGTTATTTCGTTAGCAGAAGTAGGTAGTATTTCTTAATTTAATTTTTTATTTTTTTTTATTAGAAAATTGCTGTAAAGACTTAGAGTAATCTGAGTATAGCATCCTCATCAAATGGATACAATGCACAACTTCGAAATATTGAAATATATCGTAACTATGTAAATATGGGTAAAAAATAAGTTTAAAAAGAAAGGAATCTCATTGCAAAGAATCTAATGAAGTTAGCCCCGGTCGCATTCAGGTGTATTATACAGAGATAGCGTTCAGAATATACTACTGAATAAAAACACTTACAAAAAAGCTTTAAAATAGAAAAGTAACATCATCTACAAAGTGTCAAAACTCCTGTTACCGACCGCGTGGTCGGAATGAGGAATGCTCATACATACTTTATAGAACTCCGCATTCCGTCCATTATTATTTGCTCGATAAATCAATGAAAATATGTAATTTTTCGTTACATGTGGAAATTTTAATGTTTTAATGAACCATTAAAGCGTTTGAAATAAATGAACTCAGAACTTATAGCACTCTTCGAAAAAATCCAGATATTTGTTTTCACCAATTTATGTTTTTTCGAGATCAATATAGTATAACGAATACGAACCCTCTCGTAGATTTTGTTGAATTGACCGGCTTTGCGTGAACATATGAAAGATAAGTTTTGATATGTGAGATATGATGAGTGATTGAATTAAATAAGATCTATTTCACAAGTTTTGATCGAAATTTTCAACGTTTTAAAGTAAAAAACCCAAAATGGTTGGATACAGGAGGCCGGTCGGAAACCGGTGCTGTTTGTTACGTATTATTTGTTTATCGACGCATTTGAACCAATATTAGTTACTACTGATTAATCTACTAGTTACCAGTGTCTCCATTGTTTTCTTATAGAAGAAAGTGTGAGGCTGTTCTAAAAGTCCATAGACAATTTTTGGTCGATTAGGATTTAGTGAAACTTCAGTGATTTTAGTCATAAATCCTTGATTTCCGAAAAAAAATTCAAATCGCGATTTGAATTTCTGATTTGAATAAATATGAAGCCTGAAACCATCCAATATAAAAATCATTTCTAAGCTACATGCTTACTTAGCTAACAAAATTAATTTGTTCGTTTTCCACTCAATTGCATTAACAACTTATCCCAACACCACTTTCATCTTCTTAGACTTTATTTCTTCACCAATAATGTTCATTTCGCAATATGCTCATGGTGTAACATAACGACACAAAATTCATACTTTCTCTTCATCTTAATGTTACATTGTAAACTGTAACTCGCCAGTTCACTTCATTGACTTGCAGTTACGTCATTCCTAGATGCTAGTTTGTTGATACCATTTATATCCAGAATTCTTTACCGTTTTTCTATACAGGTTTTCACAGTTAAATACAATTAAATTAGATGGGAACGAAATAATACGCAAACACTCAAGTTACATAACTGACAACTGAATAGAGTGAGATGAGTAACGCAAAGACACCTAATTCCGACACTGATGCTTATGATTAAATGAATCGTTCAAAAGATAATGAAGTTACTCAAGAATTAATTTGAAAAATGGTTTTTCTGAAAGGTTATATACTTTTATTTTAAAAAATGTACATTATTTTATTCTATAAAATAATCGATCGTTTATATATTTGATGTTGAACTGAATTTAGGGACGGCGATCTGAGATCGACTAATCGAAATATCGATTTTTCGAGCCAAAAAATTTCGATTGATCGATTTTTTGAACCGATATGTAGTACTGGATCGATTCATTGGATCGATACATCACCCTTTGAAATCGACATTCGATTTTTTTTGTTTTGGTATAAACCATACAATTAGTTCAAGGTGCCCGTATTACAAGAGTGCTGCCCGTTAATAACTTAAAAACTCGCGAGATGGCTGTGTGTTCACTCTCATTCGCCTCATTTCTATTCAATTAAAAAAAAATCAAGGCTTAAGTGAAGAGTTCAAACATTATTTATCGCAGGCAGTTGGGCACCTAGAGTATGATCCTATAGCTTACTGGCAAGATAGCTTTTTTCGACAGGCAGAAAGTTTGCAGCAGTTGAAAAAAGTTATATTTCTGGCGGACATCGCAAGTGATAAGCGGAACCGCTTGGATTCCAGTAGATTTAACAGACTGTTGTTTTTAAAAAGTAAGTTTAGATATTAAGCAATAGAACTATAATCTGAATTATCTATTTGCCTTGTAACTAACATTTACATTTTGAAAATAATGTCTTGTTTTGTACCTGATCTAATATTTTGATTTGGTAATAAAATAATTTTTATTATCGATTCCGTGATTTTACTGATCATTAATTATAATACTTGTCTTGTTTTTAATAAAATTGATTTATACCTACATTGTAAAGCAAATTTGAAAAAAGAGCGACGTTTTGGAAATGGATCTTTCGGACATCGATTTTTTTGTAGATCGATTCATCAGGTCACGATTCGAATCGATTTAAAAATCGATCTTTTTGGGAAAGAATCACCATGCCTAACTGATATGAAACGATTGGAAAAGAACCGACAGCACCGTTTACCGACCGGCTGACAACAACTATCCCTGTATCCGACCACTGAGGATCCTCATTCCGACCGCCCATACTCACCAACTAAAATAAACTTTATGATTTACAAAATTATTGTGAATACCGTGAAAAAAATTATAATATAATTGAGTCGAAATATAAATTTAAAAAAAGGTTTAGTATTCATCAGGAATTGAGTTATATCGACAATGAGTACGAAAAAAGTCAGAAAAAAATCGAAAATTAACTCACACAATAAAATAATGAAAAAATAGATTTACAATTTTTAATGGTGATTAAGGAATAATTATCAAATTGTTCATAATTAATTATAATACAAGCAATGAATGAATTCACGCATTGTTTTTATTAAGCAGCTCATTTATTTTGGGAACAAATCCCACGACTGGATATGAGTGCAAGACTCTCGATTTTATATTTGATTTCGTTTATGTCACAAACTAGAATATCACCTTTATCTGGCCATTTCCAGAAGTTTCCGCTTATCGTCATTGCCTTTACTTCGAGTTTATCATCAACCTTTTCAATAACTATGTTTTTTTTCACATTTAACACGAACTGCACCCTCTCGTAGCTTTTGTTGAAATGCCCAGCTTTCCGTTAAGATTTTAGAGACAAATCTTGACATCTGGCACAGGATGATTCCATGAAGGCAGCTCTATTTCACAACTTTTGGTCGGAGTTTTCAATATTTAAAAAAAATATATATCAAAAATACAAATGGTCGTATACAGGAGGCCGGTCGGCAAGTGGTGCCTTTACGTTAGTTCGTCATACCCGAGGATCCTGATTCCGACCTACAGGCATTCTCACCTTCTAATAGTGGAAAAATAGTGGAAATTGTAACTCCAATTACAAAGAACCTATTAAAGTTAGCCCCGGTTGCATACAGGTGTATTATACAGAGATAGCGTTTAAAATATATACCTGACACGAAACACTTGAAGCAAAACCTCTAAAATACAAAATTAACATCATCTACAAAGTGCAAAATTCCTATTACCGACCAATTGATCGGAATGAGGAAATGCTGATATTTTACATTGATCCACATTCCGTCCATAATTATATGCTCGATATATCAATGAAAATATGTAATTTTTGCTTACATGTTGAAATTTCAATGTCTTAATGAATCAATAAAGCATTTCACATAAAAACTCAGAACTTATCACATAATTCTTCGAAAAAATCTAGATATTTATTTTCTTTTTTTTTTAAGGTTTTTCGAGCGCAATATAAGTAAGTAATACGAATACGAACGCTCTCGTACATTTTGTTGAATTGACCGGCTCACCATTAACATATGATAGAGAAGTCTTGATATGTGACATATGATGAGTAATTCTATTAAATGTTTTCTATTTCCCAAATTTTAGTCGAAATTTTGAATGTTTTAAAGTAAAAAAACCAAAATGATAGCTTACAGGAAACCGGTCGGAAACCGGTGCCTTTACGTTAATTCAAATTATTTAATTCCATTAAAGTAATATACATTATTAATTAATTCATTAATTATTGATAGATGCTCCATCAAATTGTATAAACTATCGATAATTGATGAGTAGCCTGAAACAGAGGTTGACTAAGAATGTTTGTGGAATTTGGCAAAATATTTTCACTCGCTTAATTATACGCTACTTAAGTGTAATCAAAATGGTTCAAAATGTCAGGTTTAAAATCGATTGCATCTTTCAAAATAGGATTTTACATATTCATGCATCTTGGAACACAGACCTCTCTAATATTGCGCAATGATTGTTGAAAAGCAGTTATAACATGCATTTGTGTATTGATCACTAGTTCTAAAACATTCTATTACCTACATGTTAATTATCAAGGTCACTACTTTTCAGAATTATCTATATTTATAGATATGCAATTGCATAAGTATCCATACTAACTACTTACTTATAACTATTTCATGAAGTTCATTTTCTAATGTCACTGCACAATAACGCAAATTTATTCTTCAATAATAGGCAGTTAGGTATACATGAAAGTAGTTTTACTGTTTCAAATAGTGTAATAATTAGTAAATGAGTAATAAAATTTTTGACTGATATCGAAATGAGTTTTGATATTGTGTAAAAGTGAAGATCACAATAAAAACTCATTACCAAATTAAGGATATAGGTACATACACTTTTATCGAATAATTTACCCTGTAACAAAAAGGTGGATCCATATTTATAAAAATCGGGCTTCAAGTGGATCTTCAATTTCAATGGTACTTTGATCTACTTTGTTTGCAATCCTCGCTAAAAAGTAAGTAGTTATAGGGTGTTTTTTTAGAGGTGCAATAAAACAACGATGGATCATTCGATTGACAAGAATTTTTTTTTAATCGAAAGATAATCTTGTGGCATTACATTTTAAATATGATTTCTGGCATATGACTGCCACAGCTGGCTCGGATGTAGTCCAATCTGGACGTCCAATTTTCGATAACTTTTTCCAACATTTGTGGCCGTATATCGGCAATAGTTAACACGGAGAATATTGTCTTCCAAATGGTCAAGCGTTTGTGGCTTATCCGCATAGACCAATGACTATACATAGCCCCACAGGAAGTAGTCTAGCGGTGTTAAATCACAAGATCTCGGAGGGCGGTTCAAAGGTCCAAAGCGTGAAATTAGGCGTCACCAAACGTGTCTTTCAATAAATCGATTGTGGCACAAGCTGTGTGACATGTTGCGCAGTATTGTTGAAACCACAGCTCCTGGACATCATGGTTGCTCAATTCAATAATGAAAAAGTTAGTAATCATGGCTCTATACCGATCACCATTGACTCTAACGTTCTGGCCATCATCGTTTTTGAAGAAGTACGGACCAATGATTCCACCAGCGCATAAAGCGCTCCAAACAGTCAGTTTTTCTGGATGTAACGGTGTTTTGACATACACCGTTAAAACAAACAGTTTTGTTTATTAACGTAGCCATTCAACCAGAAGTGCTACGTCGATAAAATGGACGTAGTGCGCGATACGTATTCCGCACCGAACCATTATTTTCGAAATAAAATTGCACTATTTGCAAGCGTTGTTCACGAGTGAGTCTACTCATGATGAATTGCCAAACTAATCTGAGAATAAATCAATTCTCAGCTGTTAAATCTGTCATTCAACAGTAATGCCAACTTAAAGTTCTCTACCTCAAAAAAACACACTTTACCTAGTTATAAAATTAAATAAGCAATGGACATAATATATTTAATAAAGTGAATATAAACTTAAATTCAAACACTTGAACTTATGATTTACACTTTATTGACTACATAGCATGACGCGTTTCGTTGTTACAAACGACTTCTTCAGATGCTTACAGAATAATTAATCATTATACTGTAAGCATCTGAAGAAGTCGTTTGTAACGACGAAACGCGTCATGCTAATAAGTAATGCTGTCAATAAAGTTTGAATCATAAGTTCAAGTGTTTGAATTTGAGTTTATATTCAATTATAATGGATTTACATCAAGTAAACGCCAACACTATTAAATATATAATAAAGTTACATGCAAAATATTATATTCAGTGTTTTCTTATTTTTGGCGATACAATAAGACTTCTACTTTATATATTTTGATTTGGAAAATGTGTTTCAAACGTAAAAATTCAAGATGAATCATTCAATTAAATTAACTCAAATTTAAAAACTATAAAATTGAAAATTAACACACTTGACTTAAGTTTCACTGAACTCATTAAAAACTCTACATATGTTTAGGGTGGTTAACCCATTATCAAGAGTATACAATATTACTGAATTTCAAAATGTAGAACTTTCACTTAAGTATATATCCTAAACTACCAAATTTAGGTAGTAATATTCTTTACTTTTAGCTTTTTTACTTTTGAGTTTTTTATATATTCAGTGAAACTTAAGTCACGTGTGATAATTTTTAATTTTAGAGTTTTTAACATAATGTTTCACCAAGAGATAAGCGAAATCTCCGTGTCGTTAACTCAAATTTGGTGAAAATGGATATGATTTGCTCAAAAGGCAGGTTGATTAACCTGCTTGCTAAGCCTGGTTAAACCAAATAGGTACACTTATTGAAGTTCTTATTATATCACCAAATATGAGAGAACACTAAATTAATATATGTTTATGGCATTTTACACTAATAAACTGATTTGTTATTATTTTATTATTATTGTTATCAGTATGACGTCAGAATTAGGCAGTCCACCAAATTGTTGAAAGTTTTCAGTCATTTATTTGAATTAGCAGTAAGACTTAATATGACTAAATAAGTGTTCTTCATTTATATGGCATCAATAATTAATTCTGTAAATATCAAGTGATATAACCATTAATCACAAATTACTTCAAGGTCGTACCTATATAACTACAGTTTATTTTTCTCCTTTCAAATATTACTTACGCACATATAATTTAAACTACTTAGGTAATTTATACACTTGCACTTTTTATAAGTAGTTAGGTCACTGCACATCATTTATATCGATGACGCTCTTCCTTAAAGAGCTTTGAAATATTTTGCATTCATATCTTCAATGTCTACTGTGTATAATGTTAGTGTACTTATTGCATTAATGATTACAGAAAATTTGCTATATGAACTTTGGATATTCGTAGGTATTCCCGCGTTGATGTAACGAAAAGTTTAAAAACATTCTTTGAAACATTCTATGTTTCGAACCTGAATGCCAATATGATTAATAACTAGTTTCTATTTTATTTCATTTTATGATTCATTCAAGTATTAGGTACCTATATTAGTGAAAGTGGAGGAGTTTCTCTTTCAATCAAAAAACATTTGAAATTATCGAATACATATTATTCCATTTAAATATTTAAAAAATGGATAACAGTACCTAGCTATTCAATACTAACGAGTACAGGAGGACTCAACCATTAATTTCTTATACTTAGTTTTCCATACATTTTGAAAAATGTATAATTAGGCATGTTGTCTTATGTAACTGACAAAGCTGTACTTGCAGGTGTTTCGTTTTGTGGATTCTCCATGAAATTATGTAAGTAAATTGAAATATTCACGGATGATAGATGACCTTGTGCGACTCCTGACAATGAGAATGGTAATTAAATTGTGTTATTATCAATTCATATGTTGGTACTAACTGGTTATTTTTGCTGCTATGACGTACAGTAGCAACTAGCTCAAGAATTGTTTACAACAAAAATTGAAAAGGTAAATTTTTTTCGGTATTGAATATTGTCTGTTTTATTTAATTTTTTTAATCAATTAATATTATTTTATTTTGTACCGCCTACTTACTATAATCATTGAAATTTAAGTCAAATAAAGGATAAGTAGCTAGAAATGGAACAAAATATCTAACACGAGAAGAAAATTATACACAAAATACATATTCGCTTCTTGAGTACTTCAAAGTAACTATATTTAAAAATAAATAGTAACTGTTACAAATTATTTTTATAAGATGTAGTTACTATGACTAAAATATATATGTTTTCCCGAAATATTTGTGTCTGTAAAGTATCTTTACTCAAAATCTTTCTCCTCAGCAATATATCTACTACTTAATTGACAACAAAAATTGAAAACTCCATTTCTCGTAATGTTTTGCAACAAATTTTAGCTTAGTCGAAACTTTATTTATATAAATAGATATAACTTTATTTATATGTTCAATATGTAAATACTTACCTGCATTAAATCATAAAAATAATGAATATTAAACATAAATATTAATAGCAATGAAAGTATACAATAGTACTCAATGAACTTTAGTGAAAAAATTTAAACATTAATCATAGAATTACAAACTTGATGTTCTTGTTATACCACTATAATTACTTCTTCGACATTAGGAATCAATAAATAATCGGAATAAATAGTGAATTCCTTTAGTGCTTGCATATTGAAGGTAACTTTCAACCTATTTATTATGTTACCCCAATGATTGAAAAGGAACTGAAAAAATCCAACGAACATTATCCTACTCAAAGATTGTATTAAGAAAATATTGAAGATCTACTAAAACGTGAGACATTATATCGACGATGAATGCTGGAAATTGCTATAAAGGCCCATACAACGCACCTGTTTTGCGGCGTTGCCAACACTTGTCGTACTTGAATGAATTTCTGGAAGTAATCCAAATAGATTGCACTACTCTTTATCACTATACACAAAGCACATTCACTCGAAATACACAACTCAGCATTATGCAAACTCGTCACCGATCTACCGAACTTTATATAAAATATAATGTAAACTAACAAACATAATGTGATATCACATTCAATGTTCCTCTGTCGTACAGTAAATCTGCAAACGAAGATTATTACCAACTTTTGTAGACGAAGCCCAAACTATTCGTACTCGACCGTTTGCTCCGTTTCTAAGAGAAGCCGGTTATGTAGTAGATCGGGCCTAACAACTCGTGAACGTTAGCCGTAAAATGTTTTAACTACAAGTCACGTTAAGAGTTCGAAGAAACAGAAAGGCCACCAAGTCACGACGGCGTCGTACTAGAGGGGATTCCGAGTGAATAATCTTGCCAAGGTAATGTGAAATGCAGCGAGTTCCTACAGTAGTTTGTTGGACAGATGTGGGCGTTGGAAACTGGAATAGCATTTTCTGCGAATGACTTGTTTCCGTGTCACAGGATTGTACACATATTTATTTCTTTTTTCACTGTTTTATTGGGATTGCAGTGCAGGACAGGAAAATGAGTAACCTCTTTAGTACTTTCCAAGCTTTCGAAAATGTTCATGTTCTTCTTCAGGGCTATTGAAATTGTACAATATAAAAGTTTATGTAACAAGGTATTATTGAAAATTTTTCTTAAAATCACTGTGAAGTTAGTCCGAAGGTACATTTGTTTCTTGAATTCTAAGACTAAGTATAATATATAGGACTATTTGTACTACGTTGTGAGTATAGACAGAAATGTCCTGATTATGTAGAGTAAAGAAACTCCAAAATTGTTTTGAAATGTAAATATCTTTTAATGAAATTGATAAATTTGAATTCATCAGCAGAACAAATTGACAAATCCATCGGAATTATAAAATGATTCACCAAATGCCATATTATAGGAATAATTCAATTATAATGGACTTACATCAAGTAAACGCGAACACTATTAAATATTTATAGGAATAATATGATAACCAGTAAAACCAAAGTAAAAATTCGGAAATGTTGAACTACCTAATAAAAATCAAAGATAGACATGAGGATGATAATCGTATAAAAATGACCGTAATATATGGAAAATTTCGAATGTATTACCACCTCATTTTGTAGAGGAAACTATGAACTTAATAAAATACTAAAGAATACTAAATTGTAATACATATAATAATGTCAAATAAGAATTCCAGTCAAAATAATTATATAATATAATAATAATAAGATATATTTATTGAGAAACATTCCTTACATTGTAAAATTAAATTCATTTCAATTGATACAATAATTACAACTAGGAGGAATGCTCTCAAAAGGACTGAATTCAGTTTTGAGTCTGATCTTTCATTCAGCCCTCGAGCAAAAATATTGGTTCAAACAAAAATATTGGTTGAATTTATATTCACAATAATATACAACTTTATTTGAAAAGAAAAGAAAAAAATAACCTCAGAAATATTGAACATTTAAGACAATTTCACATGGTGAAGAACATTTGTGTTCAAAAAATATACAAACATATGATACAAAAAATTGATTCATACAATATTGCCTACATTCGAATCATCGAAGTACTCTGCCACACTATAGTATGCCTTCGTTGAGAGCAGAGATTTAACTCTCCTATTAAACAAATGAGCTTTCAGTACTTTCAAATACGATGGTAAATGATTGAAATTTTTAATACTCTGACAATAGAGAAAGTGCTCAAATTTAGCTGTTTTATGCATGGGAATAAGTAGCACATCCCTGCTCCTTGTTGAATACTCATGATTACTATTCAATTTAATAAACCTATCTTCATTTTCTTTAACATGTAACAAACATTTATAAATATATAAACACGGTAAGGTAAGTATGTAATTATTAATGATGATAGGTTTACAAGATGTTCGCTGATGAATATTGAATATTAATCGAAGTATTCGCTTCTGTGTAATAAACACCCTATTTATTTCTGTAGAGCAGCCCCACAGCAGAATATTATAATTTAGATGACTATATACAAGACTGTAAGACACATTCATAACACAGTTTCTAGGTACGATGTTCTCAATTCTAGAGATTGCAAAAAATTAGTTACTCAATTTTTTACACAAAACCTCAATGTGTGATGTCCATCTCAAATTTCTGTCTACATATATTCCAAGAAACTTTGTTGATTGGGATGATGATATAGTGTTGTCCCCATATTTAACATCCAAGGTACTAATTCCATTGCCCTTCAGACAAAAACGAACACATACAGTTTTGTCAACGTTCACCATCAGGTTGTTCATTCGACACCAACTTACAAACCTCTATATTTCTCAGATGTCTTATATAAATTATCGTGTTCTGAGTATATCCTTGTCGAGTTCGAGATGTTTTTATCCTCCTCTAGTTCACTACGTGAAATCATCACTGAACAACAAATGATGAGAAAGAGAGCGGTTGAATGAGTTGCTTTTTCTGGAAAAAATAAAATAGTCTAATTTACAGTCGAATAAATCACTTCGAATATGAAGAACATACTCGTATATCAAGCAATATCAAAAGCTTGATGTTTTAGCAATGGGAGCCCGATTTCCAATATGAAATTGGTAATCCAATCAGATGATAATGAAAATGTAAGGAAACCATAAGGACCATAAGGAAATCAAAATAAAATTGATATTATTTTCAATAAATTGTTTAACATTAATTAAAAATTCAAAAATTTAAAAATTCAGTTCACTCTCACAAAACATTGAATTTATGGCATAAGGATTGAAGATCACTGCTCACAGAAGCAAGGTCTAATCAGTTGATATATTGACAGATGCATGAAAATATGTAGTGTTATTCAGTTTTAGGAACCCCACGTTTCAAACAGTCAAATCATAATTGGCCTTAATGACTTTGAACTGACTAAAATTGAAGATAAAAAAACTGAGAAAATAATAAACAACAAACTTCATCATAATTTGAAAAGAACTAAACAATCCAAAGAGAATGCGTACAACTTTTACCTACTTATACACCGAGACTGACATAAAGTATACAAAATAGTTTGATATCTAACATATCTAAATAATATAGTTTGATATCTAAAATATCTAACAAAATCCAATAGGACAACTATGCATAAAACTCGAAATTGAAAAGCCACCTATGAAACTGTCGTACGTAATTAACTGCATTCCATGTAGAAAGTATACATATATATATATATATATATATATATATATATATATATATATATATATATATATATATATATATATATATATATATATATATATATCACGTTCGAGAAGTTCACGGAACTTTGCTTATATATCGGCTAGCTCTTAAACTGGTTCTTAGAATGTTTTGGAATTGAGGTTTGTTTAATAATGTAAAATATAAGTTGTTCGTTAAGCACCATAAGACTTAACAGGAATACTCTGCAGATAATCTCAAAGAAACAGAATTAAAATGGAAAATTCTATTCACACTATTAACTTATATCTTAGCTTATGTCTCTGAGATTAGTTGAGGTGTGTTCCACTGCAGCGGTTTAACGTTGTCCTTCATTTTGTGGACTTAGTGCATGAGTTCAATGTTCTTTTTAGCAGTCTGGAAAAATCCTGTAGTATTTGGTAACGAAAATCAAAGTAGCAGTTATTGATGCAAAAATCCGATAGTAGGTAGTGTACAGAAATCCGATAGTACTTAGTGGGTTCAAAACCCAATTTGTACCTCCCGATGAACACAAATCTTACTGTAATTGTTTTTTTACTTAAATTTTTTCAATTGTCCTTATAGCGTCGTTATACGCATAGCCATCAAGTAGGTACGTATTGAAGTACATACGAAGAGAGATACAGGGTTACTTCGCAATTACGAGCTCAAAAAACTGCTAGAATATATATATATTCAATAGTTTTGGCGTTTACTTAATGTAAATCCATTATAATTGAATATAAATTAAATTCAAATACTTGAACTTATGATTTACACTTTATTGACTACATAGCATGACGCGTTTCGTTGTTACAAACGACTTCTTCATGTAAATCATAAGTTCAAGTGTTTGAATTTAAGTTTATATTCAATTACAATATATATCATCATCATCATCAACCTCTGTCTGTCCACTGCAGAGCGAATGCCTCCCACTGCTTTTGCCAATATTCCCTATCGGCAGTCTCTCTCTTACAGGTATTATGACAGAAAAAGTTCTTACATCTTACGGCTTACTAGATTAAATGTTCCACCAACACCATAAACAGCAGTGTGTGTACTTAAATTATATATGATATTGTACAAGAACTGGATATTAATACTAAAATATAAAAATATAAAAATTACTGAAAAACTGATAACAGAGATAGAACCGATAGACTAAAGCTGACCGGAACACAGACAAATGTCACCGAACAAGCACAGAAGGTAAAAGAGTAGACCACTGTAGAAACAAATGTCATACCGAGCACGTAACACAAAATGTCATTTAAAACTTACGAAGGTTATTTAAAATGTTTTGATAGTAAATAACTGTAAATTGCAAAACATTTCAAATAACCTTCGTAGATTTTAATAGACATTTTGTGTTACGTGCTCTGTATGACATTTGTTTCTACAGTGGTTTACTCTTTTACCCTCTGTGCTTTTTCGGTGACATTTGTCTGTGTTCCGGCCAGCTCTAGACTATCGATACTATTGTTTTCAGTTAGTTTTTCTGTAATTTTCATATTTTAGTATTAATATCCAGTTCTTGTACAATATCATATATATTTTAAGTACACACACTGCTGATAATGGTATTGGTCAAACATTTAACCTACTTAGCCGTGAAACGTAAGAACTTTTTGTCATGATATTTTTTAACATGTGTTATTTTATAGAGTCCTGATGAAGATCATAATCATGATCGAAATATAGACCTGGTTAACAAATTGGTTGAAATGCATTCAAGTAGGCCTCCTATCTTGCCGATAACTCATAATTTTTCTGTTTATATATATATATATATATATATATATATATATATATATATATATATATATATATATATATATATATATATATAGAATTTAACACGAAAGCTGAAGGTACACAAATAAATCAACACATCGAGCAATGAATGTTCTGAATGAACATAATATTAGTGAAAACTATGATATAACCAGGAAGATAATGCAAACATTACATATTAAAACAAGGATTTATACAATACATGACGAAACAGATATTAAACATGTAAGTTGCATATTAACGGGTATTGCTGTAAATGACAAACCAAGGATACTACCTATAGCTATAAATATACGACCAAAAATAGCTATAAATATTCAACCATTTTTGTTAAAGAATGGTGAATTCGGATATTGAGTTCGCTTAACAAGCGTCATTAAAGTAAGAGTTACAAGATATTGCTTCACTACGGTTGGTTAAGTCAACTCTCGATTTAAGTCCGAATGCCAAAATGTCATGAAGCGAAATAAAAAATTGAAATTAATGAAAAAATAAATTTTCCTATTCGTATCGAGTTGGCTTTATGCAGCAATTAGAGAATCTTGAAATTTGTTATCAAGCTCATTTACTGAATTTGAAGCGCTACAATCAAAACACCTCACTCCTTGTAACAAGAAAATTTTGATAATGCCTGACGCAAAAAAATCTACCTTCAAGAAGTTTTGTGTCCTATTATATTTTATACAAGTAGAATACAACATAGATGAATAAGTGCTTAGCAAATACTTTGCATTTAGTACTGCAAAATGGGCAGTACCTAAACAACAGATTGGATTAATTAAACTTGTTAGTTGCTGAAAATTATGATACACATTATCTTAGTTCATATATTATCGATTCTGGAAGTCGATGAATATATGTTTAAATGAGAGGTAATAATGAATACTTGTCAATTACTGAAAAATTCTTTATTCTTGATAATGACGTAAAAGGCGAAACTAGTCGAATAAAGAATTGTTCAGTCACTGATTTTCACACAAGTATTTATTATTACCTCTCATTTAAATATGAACTATCACAGAATTGATTCATCGTCCATTGAATTTATGAATATATTTATTATTTTTTTGAAAAATATAATTTCGTTTCAAACTTTCCCCATTTTATTCAGTGCTATATTATTTTGTAATGTAAATAATTGTTGAGATGAATAAATGTATTTTTTTCATGGCGTATTTAATAATTATACAATATTCCATTTCGGACCTAGTCAAAAAATTTTCACATTGGTCTTCGAATTGAAGTTTTAAGTTCACAAGAAGTATTAAAATTTGTTGAACTCATAACTTATGAAAGTAATATTTTCTCTGAAGTATTTAAAAATCATAATTTAAATGATAACCTAAAACAATTCAAAACATAATATTTCTGAAAGAAGTTTTATTGCAATTCATCATATTGAATTATTGGAATTCATCAAATGTCTTGATATAATCAGCTTAGGCAACCGGAAATTCCTGAAATGCTTTCTCGCTCGTTCAGTAACAATTAGATCTGTGATCAATAGGTCCTTTGCCCCCATGGTTTTAGATCTACATATATTTTGCTGTGCCGCTGGGATTTGGTTTTTGGTTTTACATGCTTATTTATTTGGCGTGTGAACCGTTTACATATGGTTGGTAGACTTATTATAGGCCTATTCTTTGGGTCTTCGGTGTGTTGACCTTTTAGGATCATCTGAAATATTTTGGTGGTCATGTATCTATTTGGGTGTGAGATCAAGGTTCTGAAGTAATTCCTGAAGCAGTTCAGCTAAGTGTGAGTGGACAATTGTAAAGCTCTTCCAGCATAAATTATGGATTTTATCTTCTCCATGTGTGGTCCAGTTATCAACTGTTTTGAAGGCTTCAATGTCAACTTCTCAATACCAAGTTACCCCATCGCATTTTTCTTCCTATTTTCCCCATTTGCTTGAGTAAGTTTGCTTCCTTATCGTACTTCAAAACTTCACTTAGTATTTTTCTTCAAAATTACTTCATAATTCGTAGCATGAATCGGTCCTTGCTAACTTGTCTCCACATCAAGCCGAAGACCACGATAAAATTCCTTCTGATTAGCGTTTAATAACTTTAATGCTTTTGTATTATGCTTATTACTTACGCTATTATTCTTCGTTTCAGGTCATCAGATGTCAATACCAATTTACTGCGGAAGTCCCTGCGAACCAAAACCAAAGCGATGCCTTTGGTTGATTCTAAAACTTTTTTGAGTGCTGCACCGCATCAAAAATAGTATTATACCAATTTCTTTGCAAGTTCTTTATATGTTCTAGGCAACCCTTCCAGGGGTAACATTTTGAGTCTTACTCAAGTCAAATGCACCTAAAATTCGGAGCCTGTTTTGGGTAAATATATATATTGTATTCTACCATTTCCGAAATTTGTTCATGAAATTATGTTCCCTCAACAAAATGGTCTTCCATAGAATACTGATCTTGCATCATGTAGAAATATATTATGTTCAAATAAAATAATATTTATGACTCAATTTGTATTCAAATATAAACCATAGTTATATCTATCATTCATTATAATTTTCAATATAATTCATACTAATATTAATAATTTCATAAATTAAAAATTTATCATTAGTACTAATTGTCAAGTAGAAAGGAGTATGCGTTTTTTATTTCAAAGTCAAGCTTAATATCCAATTTGATATCAATACTTGATATTTTGGCCATTGGTCCCTATCTGAGGTGAATATCCACACTTTCAGACTGTTTTCCTTGTTACTTCGTATATATGTACGCGGAAATTTTCAGTTTGTCTCTCACTATATAATATAACTTTTATACAACTATAAAATATAGTTGTAACGTTATTCTTTGACTTGAGTAAGGCATTCGACCTTATGTGTTCCAATATTGCTGTGAAGAAGTTTTACAATCTCGGCTTGCGTGGTGTTTGTTGCGATTGGTTGACGTCTTATTTGAAAGATAGAAGTATAAGAGTACGAGTTAATGGTTGTATGTCTGAGGAATGTGTGGCTGCTTTGGGTGTCCCGCAAGGGTCGATACTTGGACCGCTATTGTTTGTTTTATTTATGAACGACCTGTCTGAATATATTCAGGAGGGTGTTACTCTTGTGTATGCGAATGATATATCAGTTGTGCTCTGGGGATCCTCAATTGAAGAAGTTCAGGTAAAAATCGAAAAAGTATGTGACCAAGTAGAGGCATGGTGTCAGCGCAATAGATTGATTCTCAATGAGGGTAAAACGGTGCAGCTACAGTTTCATAATAATAGACTACCTAGTAATATGTTGGTGAATACCAATAACCATGAAATCCAATATTTGGGATGTTTTCTTGACTCTGAGTTAAGATGGGACTCTCATGTAAACCATGTCTGCAGAAAACTGAGTAGAGGCTACTATGCTCTTCTCTAGTTGAGGAGTAGTATTGCACAAGATGATCTGATAGGTGTGTACTATTCAATCATACATACACATCTATCCTATAATACGCTATTATGGGGAATTTCGACTGATTGGAAGAGAGTTTTCATTGCGCAAAAGAGGATAATGAGGCTTTTGTTTCGTCTCCATCCCACTGAATCATGTAGGAAATATTTTATAGAAAATAAAATACTGACTCTGCCCTCTATATTTATCCTCAAAGCAGCTATGTATGTGAGGCAAAATTTTGACTATTTCATCAAACTGGGGGTATCATATAGCACTAGAAATGGAAACAAGTTGCTTTTTCCCAAGCACAAAAGTGCCTTATATGAGAAAAGCCCCAAGTATGTATCTGTGGCCATTTACAATAAATTACCAGCTTATGTTACTAACCTCAGTACTCTAAAAAAGTTCAAAAAAGAACTAAAATTATTTTCATTTTGTAGAGCATTTTATACGCTTCAGGAATTCTATTCAACATAGATGAATTCTGATCATAGTTTTTTTTTGTGTGAGCGTAATGTATCTGTCTATACATTGAATTTTTACTATATCTTTTTATTATAATTATAACTATTATTATATATTATATGACATGTACACGCTCATTGTAGCCTAAGTACGAATAAAATTATTATAATTATTATTATTACTATAAGCAACTTAGTTGCATATAGGTACGCAACTTTAACTTATGTTCGTATATTATCTCTGTAATCAAACATATGTAAAATCGTTATATATGCTCTCTATGCCTTCGACTGCAGCATAGCTGAAAAGTAAAATATTTTCTGATTATGGAGTTAAAGCAGATATTCAAGCGACAAGTACATTGATATAAACTACCTTGAGGTTGCACTTCCATGTGCTTTGAATCAAAATAATCAATTTTCCTAAATTTTTTCATTTCATACCACCAGAAAAAGATCCCAGTTTACTTTCCTATTGAATTTTTCTAATCAGTTTTCGTTATGTTCAACATCCCATGGAAACCATTAACAATATTAGGAAAGTAAGAATTGAGTTTATTGAAGCAAATATGTTACACAATATTTGATTAATTTTAGTAATACAAAGAATACTTCCGAAACACTTTCCGAAAGAGATGAAAACGATTATACTGAATGTGTCTAGAATTTCTCAAGGAACAATACGTTCAACTCCATTTATTCTGCTGATATAAGGTAATTATTCAAATACTTACAACGTTTAAAGGTGAACGAGAAACCTTTCCAATGAGGTGGTGCATGACATTTGTTTGAATTCAAGTAAATTTTCACTGCTGATTGTGTACGTTTCCAAATATGCTACTATATTTTCCGTGTAACTATCAACGAAAGAAATATAAAACATTCCTTACTCCATTATCGAACTCTTCTAAATTATCATACAGTGTAAATTAAATTTTGAATTAAATACAAAGGAAAGATTTTCAGCAAGAAAAACAGGAAACACGTTATTATGAACTAACAACTCAAATTGAAATTATTATTTGAAGGATTTTGAATAGTCAGTTGTTGCCTACCATCAAGAAATTGTCAAATGAATAGTTCATCCAAAATATCCAAAATTATCTACTGCTAAATTCGGTTTTATTGTTATAATTGAAATGAAAAAATATAATCGATTTTGTGAAGAGTATTTGTGAAATTGAATATATGAATTCTGAATAAAGAATCCAAATTAAATACTTATATGTGAGATAATGAAAAAAAATGATAGTACCTATTCTTAACTTTTTGATGTTTTTTGAATCTTTTATGTTTCAGTGAGTTGGAAGTGCAATACATTGCTCCCAATAATATCAATTGGAAAATTGCTCAACAAATGTTGGCACAATGTCAATCGATAAATAAATTAAACATATCTCAAGAATTTCATAATATTATAATAATATATATATATATATATATATATATATATATATATATATATATATATATATATATATATATATATATATATATATATATATATATATATATATATATAAGGAAATGAATTTTTTTGTGCTTATGGCACTGAATGAAATATTTAAGAAAATGAACCCTAGAACATTAATTTGAAAAATTGAAATTAATCAAGAGAATGTTATAGTAGAGCTAGATATGTGATGTCTCCATTATCGTTCAAGGGATAAATGCTAGAGAAATATTGAAATCGATGCCACACCTGATGGAAGTGCGAGACATATATGTTTCGTTCTGCAAGGAACTCGTCAGTCGCACCACGTCCATCGAAGTGAGGCAACGATTTCAACCTCCAAGCATCTTCTTGTGACTTCAAGTGAAAGATTGTAGAGTAATGAATACTCTACAATTCCATCTATAGAAATCAGTAGAAAACATCTCTCTCAGATTACAGAGACACCAAGCATCGAAGTTTCACATATCTTCTATACCCGTAGGTATCTACTAGATTGCAATGTCTATTTGACAAATATCATCGAACGATGTTTTTAAATGTCAATAGGTTGCGTTAGTAGTACGCTCGCGTTCATTCCCGTATTTCAACGCAACCTATTGACATTTAAAAACATCGTTCGATGATATTTGTCAAATAGACATTGCAATCTAGTAGATACCTACGGGTATAGAAGATATGTGAAACTTCGATGCTTGGTGTCTCTGTAATCTGAGAGAGATGTTTTCTACTGATTTCTATAGATGGAATTGTAGAGTATTCATTACTCTACAATCTTTCACTTGAAGTCACAAGAAGATGCTTGGAGGTTGAAATCGTTGCCTCACTTCGATGGACGTGGTGCGACTGACGAGTTCCTTGCAGAACGAAACATATATGTCTCGCACTTCCATCAGGTGTGGCATCGATTACAATATTTCTCTAACATTTATCCCTTGAAGGATAATGGAGACATCACTTCGTACACGTTCACATATCTAGCTCTACTATAACATTCTCTTGATTAATTTCAATTTTTCAAATTAATGTTCTAGTGTTCATTTTCTTATATATATATATATATATATATATATATATATATATATATATATATATATATATATATATATATATATATATATATATATATATATATCTATTAGGAATTCACTTCAAGAAGAAGAATTCTGTAGTTCTCGTGCTATATTATCGCACTTGTAGATGATACTACTAATAGATTTTCGCTATCAAGGTACATTACAACTTTCTTTCGATAATTTTTGACAAATTATTCTAATTAACATTATAGCAGAGCTGGCTAATGGCTATGTGAAACATGAGCAATGCGGTGTATTCATTATCCTTCTAGGGATAAATGTTATAGAATCTTGAAATCGATGCCTACATCTATTGAAAGCGTGAGACAGTCACTGTTTCGTACTACTAGATACTCATCAGTCACACCACGTTCAACGAATGGAAGGTAAAGATTTCAATTCTCACATAACCCCGATTGTAAGACAGAAATATAGAGTAAGTCATATACCACATATAATGCATAGATTAATGTACATCTCAAATCTTAGAATCAATGAAAAGCACATGAATACATATAAATTGAAAAATTCAGACGTCCTTATCAAGTAGGATCCTACATTTTACAATTCTAGTTTTTTGGAACAATTTATATATGTTATATATAAATATATATATTAAATATATTATATATATATATATATATATATATATATATATATATATATATATATATATATATATATATATATATATATATATATATATATATATATATATATATATATATATATATATATATATATATATATATATTTTTTTTTTTCAGAAAGAAATTATTGGGTTTTCTGGTTCTCAAAATTATTAATTCAAAATTTTCAACACATTACGTTTCAGTCCACATTTTTTGGGCCTTTTTCAAATTAATTTTATGAATATATTGTCATCACTAAAAATAAAAAAGAAAATGACAGGCATGTATACAACATTACATGATCAAAACTTACCACGTTTTTGTTTAGTGGTAAGTTTTAATCGTGTAATATTGTATACATGCCTGTCATTTTTCTTTTTTTAGTGATGACAATATATTGATGAACTCAATTTGAAAATGAGAGATAATAATAATAATAATTTGAAAGATTTTTAATAAATAATTTTGAGAACCAAAAAACTTTATACTTTCTTTCTGAAAGTATAAATAAAATGGTAGCAATAATCAAGATAGCAATGAATATGAATTTATATATATATATATATATATATATATATATATATATATATATATATATATATATATATATATATATATATATATATATATATAAATGTATAGAAGTGAATATTATTCGCGCTAACCATGCACGTACGGACATATTGCATATGAAGAATTATTTAAATTTGGAATCGAAATTACACCACAAAAGTTTTCAACCTCGACTTGGATACGAACCCAGGTCTCTCAGGTTTACGCCCTGTTGCTCTACCAACTCAGGGTACCAACAGGTTTACTACCTGTTGCTACCCTGAGAGACCTGGGTTCGTATCCCAGTCGAGGTTGAAAACTTTTGTGGTGTAATTTCGATTCCAAATTTAAATATTTCTTCATATACAATATGTCCGTACGTGCATGGTTAGCGCGAATAATATTCACTTCAATTTAATCTCATGTTCATTAACGAAAAAATTCAATAATACATCTGGGAGGATGGGAAGGTGTTTACTCACGTTCGTGCTGACTTGACTTGTGCAGTTTGAAGACGACAACCCGTGCGTCGATGACTGGCTTGCGAACAAAAGAGTAATTAGATATAGTCGGAATTGCATCGCGAAGTAGTAGACCTCGGTAGCTTAGTTGGTAGAGCAACAGGGCGTAAACCTGAGAGACCTGGGTTCGTATCCCAGTCGAGGTAGAAAACTTTTGTGGTGTAATTTCGATTCCAAATTTCAATATTTCTTCATATACTATATATATATATATATATATATATATATATATATATATATATATATATATATATATATATATATATATATATATAGAGTATATATGTTTAACATGTGTTAAACGGGTGTTGCCGTTATGATAGGACTTTAGCTATTAGAGTCAACTATTGGAAACGATTTGGCTCGTGGAGTAGGCAGGTTGAGGCCACGCAACCGAATTATTTCTTATCGTTCCCAGTTTCCCTCATTTGGTTCGTGGAGAAGGCATATATATATATATATATATATATATATATATATATATATATATATATATATATATATATATATATATATATATATATATATATATATATATATATATATATATATATATATATATATATATATATATATATATATATATATATATATATATACATATGTGTGTGTAAATCTTGACTTAACAATTGTTTTATTATGTAATTCATTTATTGATCGTATGACATGGAATTTCAACACATATCTCCCTCCTCAATTTGAATATTAGTAGTGCATCATAAAACCAGTGGCTAAATTTCCCAAAATTAATAACTGAGATTGAACTCTCCCCTACCTCTTAGTGAAACATGGTTGAATAAATATTGAAATCAAACTCTCAATATTTCACAAATATTCGTGAAGCATTAAGAAAAGAGTTTGATTCAATTTCTAATTTTTTCAAAATTGTTCTAACAATCAGGCAAATAAACTATTGTTTTAGGCAACAAATTCATTATGCAGAACTTGATACAATTAATTCAAAGTAGTAACATTCTAAGTATCAATTCAAAATATTGACTTCATAACAATATGGTTAATGTGAGATCTAAAACGTAATCCTCACACCTGTGGCGTGAGAAAGTGGAATGCTTTCTCAAACCACGTAAAAGTAAAATTTAGAGAAAAATAAAGTTAATTCAAAAATAAAATGAAAAATGGATCACATACCATTACAATGATACAGACCAGAAGTATTTAGATATCACAAAATTACGGGTGTAAAGAAGAATCAATCATATATTTGAAAATCTCGGGTTTAATTACAGAGTTTTGCAGTCAATTTTATAAATCGTTTAGACGGCGCGTAACCACTCGTGCACCAGCCTCACTTTCGGTCCCTCGCACAATGTAAACACCTCCCTCCCCTCGAGGCACTCACAGTGTGTTCAACTCGGGGTGAGTCGTCGTCAGTCGGTTTTTTGTCGCGCATCGAAGGATGCTCGGTCTCTAACCTCCTGGATGCCTGTCGTCTATACAGTTAGGCGAGGATGAGTTTATTGCCGGGGAGTTGAAGGCGAGTCGGGTGTGCGCTGTCCAAACCCGCCTTTAGTCAGGGCATTCACGCTCCGATTTGCAATACGACTTGTAGTACAACTTTCAAAGTCGGAACGTGAATAGGGTTGTTGAAATCTTGGATATCTAGTTGGACGGGTTGAAACATCTAGAGGTACGACTCGACCCTCCTACCTCCAACTTCGGACTAAGTTGGGTCGTGAGTGGGGGAGTTGGACCAAGGTCGTACTACAAACCATCCAACATCAGCCCTCAGTGTCACCTTTGTGCTTCTACCTAACAGCACCATTTCGTTTTAAAATGTAGTGAAGAGTAGTGAAGTAACGTCGGAATTCATCGAAATTTATCGAGAAAGTGTCTGTTTGAGGGAAAGTAGCAGTGCTCTGTACGCCAATAGGAATGCGCGCAGAGCAGCTCAACAAGAGTTGTTAAATGTTCTACTAAAGTTTCAGGACAACGCAAACCTATCAAACGTTCGGAAAAAAATCGATTACCTCCGTGCCATGTTTTTCAGGGAGCACAAAAAAGTGCAATCCAGTGAAAGTGGAAGGGGTACGGAAACCGAAAACGTTTACGTCCCGAATTGGGTGCACTACAATGAACTACGGTTCTTAAATAATATACAACGGGCAGCCCGAGCAGGAACCAACTCCCTGGGAACATCTGCACCCTCTGCTTCTGGCGAATCAACTGAGAATGATTGGAAGAATAGCCCTGCAGGTTTCTGGTATCATTTTTCCGAGAAGTTGTTGAGATATTTTACTGTAAAAACCGTAAAGTTGCTACAAGGCGTTGTTCAGCAGTTACACTATCACGCATGACGGTATATTTTTGTAAATTAAGGGACCAACTTTTTCAGCAACAGCGTGAAAGTGGAGTAGTACATTCTGAGGTAGTGTTTACAATCAACTCATCAATAACATTTAGCAGCTTCGTATCGCAATAGTTCACGCGATAAAGAAATAATTTCTTCACCCAGCACTTTTTTTTCCTTTTCGAATGATAAGGCTTTTTTTCCTTATCATGTTTTGCGTGTACTGCACCCGATACATTTTTCGGCTTGTGAGAATTGCACACCACACATTCATGAAATCGGACTAGGACTAAAGTCGGATTCCTAGTCGGATCTCAAGTTGGATAGCAAGTCGAAGCGTGAGTGGAGTCGATTATCCAACTAGTACTACTAAGTCGTACTACAAATCGTATTTGAATGACCTGCTTAGATAGACATTTTTTTATGAATCAGTTACATAAAACTCTTCCGTATCTGTTAGTTACCTGAATTATGTGTCAATTGAATCAAACGCTTGTGTAAAATTTTTATCAAAGTGTCTTAAATTAAGCGATACACATTTATTTCTACAATTGCCTTCTTTTGTATGAAAAATATAGATGACATTCTATTTCATGATTTCAATGTGACATTAATGATGTGTTGTATACTTAAAGACTCATCAGGTGATTTGTTTAATATTTATGAGCTTATTCAATATTTACATAAATAGCTTGAACTAGTGCGGGTAGATCAATAATAAAAATATAGTCAATAGTGCGGGTAGATCAATAACAAAAATTTATTCATAAGAAATATAGATCCACATAACCGTCCAAGTCGGCCATGTAGGCAGATCATTGAAACTATAGGAGTCGCCTATTTAGCCACATCATTGAAATTATAGATTCACCTAACTCGTCTATGCTGCTCCATCAATGTTAGATAATATGAAGTCTGTGGTTCAATTTGAGAGTTAAATGGTAACAAACTAAGATCAATTAAATGTTTTTATCACACCGTGACCAACGCTTTTATTCTGCAATGTCAATGTCTACTTTACTTTCAAAATGAATTTCATTCGAAATGAAAATGAAATGAAAAGAATTCTCAAATATATATATATATATATATATATATATATATATATATATATATATATATATATATATATATATATATTTATATATCTTATTTTCTGAATTGATTCATTGTCTCTTCAAGTTATTTGAGGTTATTCATAATATTCAATTATTCATTAGTTTTGATGAAGATGTGACATACAACGAAGTTTCGCTCATTGAAAATAGCCTGCTTTGCTAAAAACACTAGAAATAACTTATATATTCTTATATATCAATTATTTAAAATAAATAATATAACACATATACTGTCTGCTCCCAATATGTGATTAATTTTAGTGAAAATGGATTTTACTTTATTAGATCAATAATAAAAATTGAGATTGATAGAAATATAGATCAATAAAAATATAGATTCACCTAACCTGTCAAATCGTCTATGTAGCCATATCACAGGAAGTATAGAATCACTTAAACGTCTAGATTAATAGAAAAAAAATTCACTTAAACGGTTAGATCAATTAAAATATAGATCTTTTATATAAATATACATCTTTTAGCATACATTCAGTAATACTCAGAATACGTTGAAGCGGAACAGAGATACAAATATTCATAATAACCTAACAAAATATTACATCTTACTCTAGGTCAAGGTGTATATTTTTATTATTCATCATAATAAAGATAAAGAATGTCCTCTATAATTTCCTAAATGTTGAGAAATTATGAATCCGGATCATTGAATCGAATGAATAATTCAATATAGTGAGGTATTGATTTAATCGTTTAATGAATACATATTAGAAAGGAAGAGAGTGCCGTGCCAAAATGCAACTGTCGGGAAATGTAGACGTTTCGTATTCTCAGTTTTCGATTCGAGTCGGAAACATTCGATACGGCGTTAACGGGATGTTCACCTCGCAGAGTTCAAAAAGATTTACACTTGACCGAACAATTCATTATACAAGACTTAGTTCCTTGTTCCAATTACGGATGAGATAAAAGATACTGCAATTTTTGTCTGGTCACTAGAGAATTCGTATTCTCTATAGAAAATTATCGGGCTTTTATGACTTATATCAGCCACTAATAAACTTCTGCCTATTAATTCCTCCTCGTCCAGCCACCTTTGCGACGTATTAGGGTGTCCCTTTATCGATGTCGATATATTTTTACGCATACCTTCTAAAAAGTTTCGTATTGACCTAATATAGTACAGAAATAAATATTAGCCCAATTTATAAACGATAACCCGTGCCGACTTGAGTTCTTAACTTGTCCATACAAGGTGCGCTGGTGCAGCGCTGCGACCTGTTAGGGCGAGTTTCAATTGTCATTTCATACGTGATTTTCAACATTATTAGTGCGTTATTGTTTATTGTGTGAAGATGTCTGTGGAAATACGAAGTGATCAACAAAATATTTACCTTATCGGACTGCCAAGCCACCAGATAAATGGTGCAAAATTACCTTTTAATTATATTTTGGGAAAAAGCTTGAATTCCTACAAAGGCCAATTATTGCTTCATTTAACGATAGAAAACAGCTTCATGCAGTGCCAAAATTAGAGAGTTCTTCTGGAAAACATCAAGCTAAAGCCATTTCAACTGCACTCTTCGACTGGAACCTCCATGATAAAGTACAGATAATGTGCTGCGATACAACAGCTTCAAACACTGGCCGTTTCAGTGGAGCTTGTGCTTTTTTGGAGCAGACTTCAGAAAGGGAATTACTGCTTTTTGCTGGTTGTCATCATATTTATGAGTTGGTCCTTAAAGCTGTTTTTGAAACCAAGGTAAAGCAAATTACAAGTAGCTCAAATATTCCAATTCTCAAAAAGTTAAGAGATATTAAGAAAAATATCAACACCGATAATATTGAGCCATGTCTGAATTTCGTTAAAGCACATTTTGCTGAGACAAAAATTACATCTTTGTTAATTTTTCATAAGACTGAACTGGAAAAACCTTTTATTAGATAGGATTACCGTGAATTGGTGGAACTATGCGTTCTTAGTAGGAGATACAGAGAATAAACCAAAACTCAGGCGCCCTGGAGCTTTGCATCAAGAGCGATGGATAGCGAGAGCGATTTAGTCTATAAAAATATGTTCAATCGCAACTTTTGCTGCAAATTGGACAAAAATGCTCTCCAAGATGTTTGCTTATTTATCGTCACTTTGTATACTAAACCTTGTCTCGAATGCACAGTGGAAATTAAAGCACCTAACCACGACTTATGCTTTTTGAAAGCTTTAAAAGAATATGGAAAAGTAGACGCGACAAGTTCCAAGGCATCCATGAGCAAGTTTGTTCATCATTTATGGTATTTGTGTGATGAACCAGTCATATTATCACTCTTTGATGAAGAAATTGATTTCAAAACCAAGACCAAAATAATTAATAACTTAAACAGAGATGAAAGTTCAGATTCCGCCAAACGCTATATCCCATCGAAGGAAAAAATTCGGCAAAATTTCTTAAGTAAGCTTAATATTTTCTTGTTTCTTTTTTCAAAGTTACGTGGCTTACTTTTGCTTTTTCAAACTGTCTTTTCTTCCTTTCAGATATGACGCTGGATGATTTTGTTACACAAAGAAGCAAACAATTTCTATCTCGACTGCAGATCGACGACAGTTTTCTTCGAGAGGGTGTATCTTTTTGGGGTGACAATCCTACTTTTTTGGAAGCTAGAAGACGAATAAGTCGTTTGAAGGTCATAAATGACACTGCTGAAAGAGTTACTGAATCAATGCCAGATTGTAATGGATTTATCACGACTGAAGAAGAGCAAAAACAGTTTTTTTGCGTTGTGTTTTTTCCAGGAACATAGAAATATGTATCCAGGCTACAAAAAAACTAGACTAAAAAGAAGTTACCCTAATTAATTATTATTATAATTTGTATTCAAATAAAAGTTTATGTTTTAATCGTATTTACTTTATTTGTTGCATTTCAATTAGTTTTGGATCAAACCAAATTGTCAGGCCAAAACACCATTTTTTATTAAACTTTAGAGCTCGGTCGGCATGGGTTGCAATCATGCTACAAATATGAAATTTCATATTTGAGTACATTTTAGCATTTACAGAAAAAGTAGAGGGTATGCGTTTCGAAATTCTAAAAAACATTTTTTTTGCCATATAAGGGACACCGTAATATATATATATATATATATATATATATATATATATATATATATATATATATATATATATATATATATATATATATATACATATGCGCTAAAAATGTAAGAATTTAAATTGCATCAATATCATCTAGCAAAATCAATGGTAAAATGATACCAGCAAGCTGCACAAAATACAACCGAAAATTCAAAAAGAAACAAGATTAGTCCTGAAGAGACAAGACAAAATAGTAGCTAGGAGACTAAGACTAGGTCATACGAAACTGACCCACAGTTATTTGATGGCATCAGGCGAACAACCTGTGTGCGAATACTGTGATAATATCGCCCTTACAGTTCGTAACCAACTAGGACTAAAACACAATATCAAAGACATTCTGAGCACAACTGCCCAAATTAAAATTACATTGAAATTTATCGGGAAATGTGAATTATACAACCTTGTGTAGTAGTAGTTTACACATCTAGAAACAATACAGTTCCATATAATTTCATTACAAATATATTGATAATTTATATCTAAGTATATGTAGCATTTACACTGTTATTACATGAAACTGTAGAAATTGTGCCATGTATCAGTGACCAAGTAGTCGAGACAGGTTAATTCAAATAGAAAAAAATCATCTGGCTTTGAGAATCATATAAAAATGTGTTTAGGAATTTCAGAGATTCCGATAGTAGTGTTTACTTTCGGACAATAATAAATTTAAATCTCACTTTATGTACTAAATTGTAATATCATTTTAAATATTCACTTTTATGTAGAGTATTTTAGCGATCCCTGTACAATTAATATCGACAGATAGACGTTCATTAGGTTTTCTTCAATATCTATAATGAGCAGAGATAGTACATGAAAATATTCGAAATTGCCTTCAGAAACATTATTTCATCTTCTAATATATGAAATTCAGTGTTAGTTGCCAAACTCCTTCCAAACGGCTTAACCGATTTTGATGTTATCAGTTTTTCATATCTTTAAGTGATCAGGGTCGTCCACCCCTAACATTTTTTCTATTTTCCGAGCAAAATTTTCATTTTCAAATTTTTTGTGATGTTATAGAATACATACAACCCTGAATTTCTACCCTTCTACTGCCTAGTAATTTACTATAGTAATATAATATATTTATATATAGTAATATATTTTTCACATCATAAGAAAGTAGAAATTTTAGCGATGACAAAGCCCCCGGACTTTTTCAAAAAAGTAGATATCTTGTTGTTAAAATTTTGTATTGAAAATTAGGGTGCATTTTCGATATTAAACCACCTTTAAGTACTGACATGCCATTTTCGTTACATAAGTACCGACGTGAGGTCTGCTAGACCACTTTATTTTTAGTAAGGAAATTTTTCATATTACAAAATATTATTTTTTTTCAAATGTGTCTACGTATTAATTATATATTTAGTTATTGTATAAATAAAACAAAATAAAGAAGTGTTGATATTTATCACTTGATATTAACACGAACTTTTAAGTCTCAATTTCTTTGGGAGAAAAAAATAACTCTTAACTGTTTTACATTTATCAACAAAGTAATTTTTTTTCAAGATGAATTTTTATCTTTCTTAAAGATTAATAACTAAGAAAACAACCGAAATTAAAATTTAACAAGGAATTAACAAATTTCTTCGAAAAGCAAGGCATGGAAATATCACAATTTATAAACACTCTTTGCATATAGGCTTACTGCATTGCAGGCGCACATGTTTCATGCAAGTATCGCATTTGTAAGCAGTCTTACGGTTTAGTTTCTTTAGTCTGATTATTATCCTCGGCTACTTGATTTTCTTCCCTCACATCTTCTTTAGCATCTGCCCCAAGAACTCTGTCTATCGGCGCATGCAATTCTCTCGGTAGATGTTTATATAGAAACCGGCGCTGCATTAGTGGAACACTTTTTTTCAACTTTTCAACACACTGTACCAATAACTGTACCAATTATCTGCGGTAATATGTCAATTACTGCCGTGCAAGTCTCAATATACATTGTGTGGGCACCTGGAAACTTCTTTACTTCTTCTGTCAATCCTCCACCGCCTGAACCTCTTCCAGAATATATATATATATATATATATATATATATATATATATATATATATATTTATATATAACCGCCATAATAGATAACAGAGTAGAACAGAGCCATAACAGAGTAGAACACAAAGCGGATCCACTAATTGGGGAATACCAAGTTGGATTCAGAAAAGGCCGATCATGTGCTGAACAGATCTGGACTTTGAAGACGATATTACAGATGAGGAAATGTAGAAATACAGTGATCACATTCATTGACTTCAAAAAAGCATATGATTCGGTAGACCGCGAAACCCTTTTCGAAATCATGAAAGAATTTGGAATCGATCGAAAGACCCGAACAATTATAAAACAGACACGTACAGGTACAACTTCCAAGATAAAATTTATGGGCGAAATATCAGATCGCTTTGAAATCAAAACCGGTGTGCGGCAGGGGGACGGACTTTCGCCAATTCTTTTCAATATTGTTTTAGAAAAGATCATAAGGAATGGGAACTTCACGTGAAGGGCATACAAGTGGGTATCAAAAAAGAAAATAGAATAAATGTCAAATGTCTCGCCTTTGCAGACGATATTGCTATCATCACAGACAACAGAACTGAAGCCATTCGCGCCGTGGAAAAACTACATTAAATTGCGCAGAAAACCGGGTTACAAATTTGTTATGACAAAACCAAATACATGGAAAGAAAACCAAAAAATAAATCTTCTCTTATGACAAAACATGGTGAAATTCTGCAAGTAGGCCATTTTAAATACCTCGGGGAAGTTATACAGTCCTCAGGTTTAAACCGAATCGCTAAAGAACAGAGAGTAACCAAGCTCCAAAGGGCCTACAAACTAACATGGACTCACTATAACAAAAAGTGCATTTCGAGAGGCGCCAAATTGAGGCATTATAACACAACGATTCTTCCAGAAGCAATCTACGCAGCTGAAAGAATGGTTATTGGCGGCCATTCAAGAATTAGAGAAATAGAAAAACAAGAACGAAAAATTCTCAGAAAGATTTACGGGCCAATCAATAGAAACGGTATTTGGATGAAAAGACCTCAAATTGAACTGTATCAAAAGACAAATACGATAACGGAAGAAATCAAAAAACGACGAGCAAAGTTCTATGCACATGTCTACAGAATGAAACAGTCCAGAATACCGAAGAAAATACTCAATATAATTATGAATAGTGAATGCGGAACAGAGTGGCTAAAAGAGGTCCAAGAGGATCTACAACAGATCAATATAAAAAATCTCGAAGATCGCACTGAATGCCGCTATAAAATCGCATATATAAAGTTTGAGAAAAAAGTAATTCGTCAACCTGGAGTAAAGTGGACAGATGAACGGAAGAAAGAGCATTCAGAGAGGATGAAGCGTTTTTGGGAGGCAAAAAAGATGAAGCAAAATTCCTAATGATTGCGAATTCAATTTCAGTCGCTCTCCTCATGGGGAACAATCGAAATAATAATAATAATAACCGCCATAATAATAAAATGTTTTAGAATCGTAATTTGCTTGTACCTTCAAGTCATATTCGGCAGGTTTTTGAGGCAAATAGATAATGAGATGTGAGCGGCCTCTAAACGTAATCAGCATTTCATCAATCGTCGCATTTATCGCCATATTGTAAATTTTACGACAGTTGTTGAGATTGAATGAAATCGATGCGGTTTTATTTTCCCTTTGTCTTTCTTACCTTGTGTCAGGTTTGTCGAATCGTAGGCAATTCAGAAGATAGGTACATAAATCTATTTTTTGAGCTAACACATCTGAAAATTTCACGGCCAGTACCATCGTTGCCTCTTTGGATTCAATTTTTTGCTTTTCCGCCAGCTCGCTATCTGCCTTTCCTGTTCAGATGCCGAATCATGGTCACTCTCGACAATAAAATTCGGATCGATGTCATCAGAATCTGACTCTGAGCTGTCATTTGGCTCATTATCATCTCTTCTTGATCTTTATTTCGAGGCGTAGTTTCACGTTTCTTCTTAGTGACAGGAACACTCCCATTTTCTTTTGAGGCTGCATGTTTCACACGCTATGTATCCAGCTGATTCATTTTTTATAACAAGCTCAAAATTAAGAGAAAAATTGTAAAACCTGGAAAAAGTCGTACCCAAAAAAGTTACGTAAGTACAGACGAGTGGTCTGTCAGACCACACGCGAATTTATACAAGACATAACTCACCAGAAACGCAAGCACCGACACAGGCACACTCCACGATCATTGCCGGGCGAATTTCTGAGGGGTACACAAAAGCTAGGGGGGTTACGTTTCTGTTAACAATTGAAACCACCGTATCCGAACGCTTCAGATGTCTGTTAGACAATAAAATAAAAAACCAAACACTTGGTTACTACAACTTTCCACATAAACTTTGAAGTTATGTGAAAACTATACAAATACAAAAGTTGTAGATCTTTTTATTATGTACCTACAACTTTTTTCATAGGACTTGCAGTTTTTTCGAAAATATAGATAAAACCTTTTTTAACCTTACAACACTGCGTCCCACGTTCTTTCACTGTATTTCGATCTCACATCGCGCATAAATTATTCTACCTATCTTTTCTATCATATTCCCGTCCTTTTCCAATGGGTTTCATCCTATCATAATTTTTTTTATTACAAAAATTATCGACCCAGTTGTTGGGGCTAATAATAATTCCACTGAATGTCAAGAAAACTTACATGACTATTATTGAAGATCGAAATTTTCAAATATTGATTTAAAAATTGAAAATGATATCGTTGAAATAGCATTTCAATTGTTTCGTTGAGTAGCATTTCGAATGTTTTCTTTGTGCTGTGAATGGAAATCTGACTTTTACTGGACACTCTAAATACATTGCGAATGAACTACCATATGAAAATAGTATTTTACTTAATTCAGGTAATTAAACTTATGAAACCAAATTGACGATAAAGTTATAAAACGATTATACTATCCGGTAGCTAACGGCCTAACGGCGACCATAAATTCACCGGTGTAGAAATATCGCAAAAGTTAGGTATTACTTTCAAGTCAATATATCACTTCAGAGTAAAACATAACACATATTTTACTGTTTATATACGAAATTTGCAAGACATTTCTCTCACTTCTTCTCCAAAACTTTTGAGATTATGTTAGAATTGCGATGTTATTTATCGTAAAAAAGTGATTTACTTATCAGCAATTAATACAAAGCCAGTCAACCATAATGTTGTCAGGATTTTTGTGTTTGTTACATTTCCTCGTTCACGGCTTGTAAGTAAAGTAGGGTGTGTAAACACAGCAAACTTTAAACAATTGGCCTTGGAATATCAATATATTCATAGAATTTAGCAAAACATGACAAGGACAAGTAGTACATCTGTTTCATATCAGCTGATTTCATTATAATATCTTACTTTCATAGGTTATTCAACCGGTTTCGTTTGGCGGGAATAGTTTGCTTTGAAAGTTTTTTTATTCGAAGTTTCATTCTATATTTTTTCGTGATTGGATGTAAGTCGAGTGTTTCTTAACTGAATTATGTAGTTGGCACGTTTATTATTTTCTGTTTTTCATTAGTTCACCAAGTAAGTCTTCACGAATCGAATATATCAGATAAATCATAATAGATTGAATTCTGCTGCATAATGAATAAAAAGATAAATATTGCACAGTAAATCAATCAGTAAACGTTTTGATTGTTTATAGATTTTAGGTATACCGGTTTTTTCAACATACTAACTTTTTCAGTAAGTTAATCCAGCGATCACTAATTATATCCTTAGTTTTCTATCGGCTTTTTATATCAACAATTTTTTGAATCATTCATCAATTTCAACTCAACAATGTTTAAAAACATTTCGTTAATTAAATATTCAGTCTTAGAAATTCTAAGGAATGTAACTTCATCTTGAGATGTCAGTTATTTTTATTGAAATTATGAATTCTGAAACTTTATTTTCTAAATCGAGTTTTTTACTCAATCATAGCATATGTGGGTAATTATCTAGATTGACCCGAAACCTTCAATTTTCATGGAATTTGTATTACTTGCTCATTTTTGACATTATCCAAGCTAGTATTCTTTTTTTTGGCACAAAATAGGCAACAAAATAAAACATTTTTATGAAAGTTTGTTATTCCGGCCAGCCTTGTAAAAGCATTTAATAAAATTCATGTTACCTGCTTATTTTTTACTGTAAAAACATATAAGAACTCAGATTTTCAATTGGGAGAATGATTAACATAAATTTCATGAAAATTGAATGCAGTGGTTCTATCTAGATAATTACACATATGTTTCATTAACCACTAAACATTCTAAGACAATATTGTCGCAAGCATATCTTATACATTAGAACCAAGAACTTTCACTATTCAATTCAACACATAAAACACTCACTTGAATATAATTTTCAACATGGATATTTGTTATAACTATTCACAAGTCAGAGGTTACCTATTCAAATAGTTTACCATCCTAATTTTAACTGAAAAATTAATATTCCAGATTGTACTCGATGACATTATTGAAAATTTTCCTTTGGACATACTATTGTGGGATATCCTACTTTTGAACCAAAGTCTGTTGAGTTCAGACTTTGATTCAGTTCAGATAATTATTATTCTGATATTTTTCAAAAAATTTTTATTTATTTCAGTTCAAACTGGATTTGTTTCAAACTTCATGTTGGTTACTGCTATACCGAAGGTAAGTTATCTTTCATAAAAGAAATTATGTGCTCAAGCTGAGAATCAAGCGAATTCTGTTTTTATATTAAATGATTTCAATTCAGTAATCAACATAATGTTAAGGTTGAGACAGTTCTCAACACTCATCTAAACATGTAAAACTTTTTCACAAGAACTTTGTGAAACATTTTGAATTAAAAATAAGAGAAATTGAATACTAAGCAAGATCACAGTAAATGTGTGAATCTTACGGTTGCTTCAGGTTTTATTATCAAATATCGGGTTTATAATTTTTGGGGAAATACAGTGCATAATCTAAGTTATGTTTGTATCTAAGAAAAAAATTTTCAAATTCCATATAAGTAATAAGACATATGCTATGCATTCAAAAAATTATGAGCTTCTAAAAATACATCGACTCTTACATCAATATTATGTATTACCAATCAAAGCACTAAAGAATTTGTAATTAATGATAATATGGCTACAAAAATTTTGGATAAACTACAAGTACCTGTTCAGTTAGTAATTTCAATAGATATACCTTTTTAGCACACAACACAGAGAGGTAAAAACTATTTATTTTTAGGAAAGGTATGAGTAGGTGATGACAGGGTAATTATGAATTGAATATATCTTATCTTATTGCATGCATCTTATTGTATGAATACAGAAAAGGAATTCATATGTAGGACATTAAGAGAAATAGCGTCGCATTATAAGTAGGAAATTTTAAGAAATGAATAAAACATTAACCAAATAATGTTAATAATTTAATAAGTATAATGATGTTCACTTCTAATAATCTTGGAATCTCACTCTTTATGACACCCATCCATATGCCTTTATAATCAGATATTATAGAGTTATCTGAAATTATCCTGCACTTATTACTAATTTGTGATATTACCAGGCTATGATATAGATCTCAAATCTCTTGGATTCTCATTCAATTCTACTAAAAATTCATTATTACAAGTATTTTTCTATTACCATCAGTTAAGTCAAGGTGTCTCGAAAAACTGGTTCAATGTGGTATTTAGGTTTTGGCATGACAATTTGCTTTTTTTCTTTTTACCGTCACTACCTAGGATTTTCTAATTTATTCAATATTTGCAAACTTATCCCAGTATGAAAAAGCTCAATCTATTACAATCATGTTATATAAATATATTCCAAATAGACTAATCAGGCAGTGAGCCATTATAATGAACGTTTATTTTTTTTGTCCTAAAACAGTGAGATCACTGGAAACAGAATCTGATACTTAGTTTATAACAATAAAAAACTAAAATAAATTGTAGTTTCTGTTCTTGATCTATTTTTTATATAAAACAAAATCTGATTCATTTATAAAAGGTGTATTTGAATTGGCCTGTTAATTTATTGGAGATATTAAATATTTCTCAAGGTTACAGCTAAAGTTTTTCCTGTTTATTACATATCCCAGAAGAGAGTTGAATGCTGCTACACTTCTGTATATGGCAGACTGCCTTTACTGGTCCTCAGTAGTTTCTGTTGAACATTTGCACAATTTCTGGTAACATAACAATGTATGTCATGATTATATATTAATGTGGCCTGTATTTTGATTCAGTTTCTCTCTATATTGTATATAAGTTTAGATTGTTCCATTATCAATAGTTTTTGTATGACCATTGTTGTAGGTGAAAAATAATCCTTGCAATAAGTTGTTTTTAAGGCTCTATTTTGATTTCTTTGTATTTTTCCATTACATATGTATATGGGGAAAGATCACCAACATGGCAGAAGATATCTCAAGTATGGTTCAAAGAAAGAGTCCTATAGCATTATCCTTTTCAGCTTGTTCAGTTAAAAGGCACATTGTTTAACAGCCCCTATCATAGTTGAAATTGTTTTATAATATTTAGTATATTTTATTTAATTTTTTTACCTTAATAAACAATAAAAAAAATCGCATACATTAAGTGTTGAACTTAAAATTACAATTCATAATTTAGGTAAATTTACTTCAAATCACCATATTGCTGTTCCAGGAGTTCAATCGCTCTTAGAAAGTTAATATTCAGTACATACATAGGAAACATAGCAGCTGTTCTGTATATCTTGAAGTTATCTATTGAATGTTTCAGAGCATTTCCTTATTGGATTCTTTTTCCCTATTTCAATCCTTTCTTGTTGTAAGTGGAGATTTTTGCTTAATTTCACTATTTCTTGTTGACGTGATGTTGAGTTTATATTCTTCGTATTCTTTTTTATAAATTACATTTTTCTATTTCTAATAGTGTTTTTTTGGTTCTATCTTTAGTGTCCTGTATACCTCTGAAGTTGCAGTCATATAATCAATGTGAAAAAAAAAGTTTAACAAATTTATTTTATAGTCTCTGGAATTTTGATAACAGAGTTTCAGAAGATGTCCCTCAGATGCATATCAGGTATCTTATGTTCGAAGCAAAGAAAACGTTGTATAACTTATACATAGAATTAATAATAACAATAATAGAGCTTTATTTCCGTTGAATGAAAAATTATATTATGGAGAAAGTTAAAAAGAAAAAAGACCTCATTGAATCTGCTAAACTAAACTTACATACATCAGTTTGATCCAAGAGGTTCAAAACAAAAACACAAAAAAATTGATTTTATCATGACTTAAATTCATTTACACTTTAGAAACACATGTCGATTAGGTCTAAGTTAATTGTTTTAACTTAGACCTAAAAATGGTTAGAGGTAATATCCAAATACTGTTGACATTTATATACTGTACTTATCGGAATAACTTTACTGCTCAAATATTGAAAATGTGCTTGCCAGTTCAACTTGTCCAAAATGATTGCCAAATATTTAGCTTGATCTGTTTTAGTTAAAATAGTGGTTCCTAATCTAAGTTGACATCTTCCTTCTTATTTTTTTGTATGAATAACATATATTTAGTTTTGTTGGTATTGAGTTTAAATTTTTTTCTTGCGTTGTATTTTTGCAGATCATTATTTATTTCCTCTTCCATGCCCTGTAAGTTTTCTCCAGTATATAATAATAATACCCTTCATTTCCAAATACATTTCATGAACAACAAGAATACATTTAATTCATGACCTGCATGGAAATTGTGAAATCAAGTATACCAAATCAAGAAATCACCAAACATAAAAAGACAGACATTCTCAGATGGTAATAAATTATAACAAAGTATCACTTTGCTTAAATTTTTTAAAATCTACAAATTTTCTTATATTTATTTACAGGAGGCTTGTTATAAAGTTTCTCAAAAACATTCATATACAACCGACTGTTTTCATAAAATGTATGTGTATGTTTTGGATAAATGTGGTTTATAAGTCTAGTTCGGTACTCGTGGTCAAAAGCAGAGTTAACAAACAAATCGTGTTTGAAGAAATGAACCAATATATATATATATATATATATATATATATATATATATATATATATATATATATATATATATATATATATATATATATATATATATATATATATATATATATATATATAATATAACTTCTTTTATTTCAAATTATCTGATAGGTTACATATATAATAAAAAACCAACAGAGAACTTAAAATGACGTCAGAACTACAACCTTCAACATAATCTTATAAGTCCTATATCTTCATTTTCCAGTCAACACACATGAATTGAATTTATGGTATTTCTACCTTTCTAAATAGTCATTCAGTGTATAATTAACAAATATAAAGGTATATTGGTTAATCTGTGTATCATACTTTGAAACGCTGCCATTTTATGTGGATATGGGTGGCATGAGGAGTTATGGATTATGGTATCCGTATGGGAAGGCTTTTGAAATATGGAAAAATCTAATTTATTATTTAATCTTGTGATTGTTAAGTCTAAAAAATTAATGGAGTTATCAGATTCTATTTCGGTTGTAAATTTTATATTAGGATGAACCACATTAATGAAATTCTCAAAATTTTTTAATGAACGATCTGTGCCAGTAAAACAAGTGATTATATCATCTACTTATCTATGCCAGAATACAAAGTGTTTGAAATTCGGGTTGTTTTGAATACTATTTTCCAACTTATCCAAAAATATCTCGGCTAAAAGAGGACTTAACGGATTTCCCATAATTAGACCATTCTTACTACTATAAATCTTATCATTGAACATAAAGTAATTTTGGCTCAAACAAATTTCCAATAACATGATTATTTCAGGTTGAACTATTATATTTACGTTATTTTTAATATAAGCAAATCTTTAATTATTTCAATTATATCGGAAGGTGGGATAGAGGGAAATAGGTTAACTACATCGAAGGAGATAAGTTTACAGTTACTGGGCAGTGTTACCTTTTCAATTTTATTGACTGATTCATAGGAATTTTTGATGGAAAATTTTGGTTTGAAGTTACAATACGATTTTATAATATCTATAAGCACTCTTGAGATTTTAGTGGAAGGGGCTGACGTGAAACTTACTACTGGCCGAATAGGGAGATTTTGCTTATGTAATTTGATAAGTGAATATAGTTGCGGACATTGCGGGTTGGTAAGAGTTAGTCTATGTTTAGTGTACTCATCTATTAAAACATTAACTTCTTTTAACGCATTTTTTAATTCTAACTGGTATTTTTTCGTTGGATCTTTCTTCAATACGGAATAAATAGTCTTGGGACTCTATAAAGGTGTTTGTTTTTGAAATATAATCAGATTTATTTATAGAAATAACTGTATTTCCTTTATCCGCTTTCGTGAAAATAATTTCATTATCCTGAGATTTCATTCTGAATGATTTTATTAATTTAATCTCAACGTTTGACAACTTCTTATTCTTGTTCGACTGATTCTTGATTAACTGTGCCGTTCGATATTTAATATTCTGATCGGTATGTATTGTTTTAAGCGTTATTTTTGCCTCGATGCCGATTTGTTCTAAACACTTTTGAGACACGGGGGTTCTAATATTATGTTTGAATCCTTTCGATAATACACTTTGTTCATCTTTCGTAAATTGTGTATCTGTACAATTAACAAATCTATCAAAAAACTTATGGTTAAAGAATTTCGTTTCAGGTCTGACGGAATGTGTTTTAAGTTTACTTTTAATAAGTACATCTAGTTTGCGCTTTTGTCTGGAAAATTTGCTATGACCGATACTGTTAACTCTAGATCTAGTATTACTATCTAAACTCTCAAATACCTTGAGATATACATTTGAAATATCTCTCTGATTGTACTGGATTTTGCAGTCTTCTTTGATCCACGTTTTCATTCCTTGAATGGCCCCTCTACTTGCAGAACTGCTGGTGTTATCTGTCCTTAATTTGATGTATTTGGGGAACACTTCTTTCTTCAGACATGTTGTTAAATTTTAAATGTTGTTTAATTAAATGTCGAGTAAATGTTGTATATCAAGGTAATAATCAATTCTTTTGCTACATATGTCAGGTTTTTATATTTAATACTAGCTACACCTCCCAAATCCTTCTTAAAACCATACCACTTATTATTCCCCACAAGATCTGCAGCCGCCACAAAGCTTGTCCATTCATCAAAATATAGGTCCCTTACTCTATCCCAGTTGAAATCATCAAATACTCTTATGGCTCTTCCAGTTACCATTTAGGTTGTTATGCCTGCACCAGCTGCTTGTTGTACTGTTAATCGTAATCTCAGTGCTTCAGGAGGAAGAAGGTTGGTACACCTTTCTGTGATATTTTGGATATTTATGTCATCAATGTTCAAGCCAAACACAGAGTAAAATTATTTACAAGTTTGTGTATCTGACGTAAATTGTGGAATGTTAAGATCTTGAGATTGTTGGGATTTATTAGGATGTATACCCAAACTCTGTTTAGAATAAACACTTTATTTAACAACTATTTACAACTGAATACTTTAGCAGGATAGAACGATGTTTACCGTTTGACTCTCGTAGCCGGACTAGGAAGAGATCTTGTTGTCTTCTCCTGAGGTTGCACCTAGAGCATGCGCAGTCAACTTTTCTTCTTTTTCCTGCTTGGTCTAATTGATAGATTCCTTAGCGGCCCTAGAGCATGCGCAGTCATCTTTTCTTTTTTTTCCTGTTTGGTCTAATTGATAGATTCATTGGCCGCCGCAAGATATTCCGGATATCATCTTTTCAGTGAAAGCTTCTGTAATATCCCTTTTCAGTGTTGCCAAATATACATGTACTATCATCCCGAGTAGTAAATGCCCTTTGTGCTGTAGATGCCATATGTGATAATATCATCATAGCACCTTCAGGTGTTAGTTGAGCATTATCATCTCCAGTTGTTGCAGTCCATATCTCAGGAGTTGCCCCTGGGTGTTGGAGAAACGTTACAGCTGTAGCAGTACTAACTACCGAAAAAACAGCAGCTCGAGAAAGAGCCCTAACAGCTTGAACCAACATTCTTCTGGCATGGTTCTGGTCTGCGATTTTGTTTCGCGATATCTCGGGTCCTAGCAAATCTGCCCATGAAGCAACTCGTGCTTTAATTCGATCAACCTGCTTTCCTGAGTATATCACCATATGGTGCCCATACCATGCTAAATAAGCCATAGTCAGGATATAAACGTTAGTATAATCATCATCCATAGGTGGTAAATTGACGCCTGAGAGAAACAATTTGTTGTATAAGGCATCAGTTTTGATCCAGGTTTGGTAAAATTGCTGATTATCAGAGGGCCCATATTCACTATTCGGAGCAGCCATTATATCTCACAACGTCAATAAAAACAAACGCTAAAACACAAGTAATAATAATTAAATTATTAATGTTGTATCTTCATGATACTTGTCATTTCTTAAAATCTACATTATTAATATCTTAAGCATACACGTCTTTATTGACCTCCAATTTAGTTACTAAATTTCTTAACTCGTCTGACTCCTCTAGATCTGGCATTTCGGTTCCTTCAAGTACGTTTAAGGTCTTAGCTTCTTCATAATCTGCTATGACTGCCGCATATCTGATACTTAGGAAAAGCAGATTTAAAATACGATTGCACTCCATGGAATTTGCCTTAACACCAACAATAGTTACGTTAAAGCCAGAGTCGAGACGACCAGTTATAGGACGATCTATGAATAAAACTTTTATATACGGCCTATTTTTGTCAGCTATATTTTCAAAAATTGGAAGAATTTTCTTATTTTTTTCCTTGAATATTCTCTATAAAATTTGCCTACAACTGATTGCCATTCTTTCCAATTTTTATGATCGAATAGGTTATTTTTGGCTCCTAAAAATTTTTGATTGTGCCTTGTGAGCCTGTAAGTTTGCTGTTTGTCCCACAACCTTGCTACCTAGTTTTTTGAACAACGAGAGCAATTGTTCGACGTTACATCAGCGAGACCACAACGATAACAAAATTTAGACCTGCGTTTTGAAAAACATTCGTTAAATGTGTGTCCTGGTTTAGAACAATTCCAACAACGAAAGTTCGGTATGAAAGTATGTTCACCTCTATCTACACTCGAAACATTGGAAAGCAAACGTTCATTACAAGTTTGTTCATTTCTTGCCACATTATAATATTTGCCAAGATTATATTTCTCGTTATTTTCAACATCAATTAACATACTCTGTTTCAAATCTGGACTGGTTAAACTGAGAAAATCATCATATTTCAATTTTTTAACTAATTTACTCAATTCAGAGATATCAGATACTTCTTTCAAAGCTAGCGGTTTTCTATATTTGGAAAGTATATTTTTACGCAAATATTTTAGCCTAATATGTTCTGCTGGCGGTCTAGTTAAATGTATGAAAATTTAATTTATTTTAGCAAAATAAATTCCGACAAGTTCATCTCTAAGGTACCTTGGGCATATAAGGCCCACCTAATTTCAAAACTAAAAAACTGAGAAATTATTTTTAAAATATTAAAGAACTGTAGTTCATATGAATGTTCATTTATATGAGATCAAAATGAAAAGTGAATAGTATACAAAAATCAGTATGGAAAGAAATATAACCATTTTCAAAATCACATGGCCCAAAAAAAGTTTTTCTTATGAAATAATAAACGAAACTTAACGTTTATGGTATTTTTCAGATAATAGAACAAATAAAAATGTTTTCTCTACATCTTAAGAGACAATAACTTTTTAACCCTCAGGGGTAATAAGGCCACTTATTAAATTATCACAACATTTCTTATACTAAGACTAATAATAACATATTCTAAATCAGATTTTTGATGAGGAACTGTTGGAATTAAATTCGTTTAGAACTTATCATATTTCAACCACTAAGAATTTACGATTATACACACAAAATATTCACAAAAAAAAATAGGTAATAATTTCATAACTATTCATCACAGTTTTGACATTGAAAAAATCCTCATAATTTTTCGTTAACCCTTCGCATTCTTCGTGGTACCATATTCTGCATTTAACACAATGTCTCATATACGACACACGATTTTCATTGGAACCAGGGCAAAACCAAGATTCTTCTAACGATAGATTGCTTCTTTTTCTTTTATCACCATAAAATCGTTTCTTTTTTTCATTTTCAGTCTTCTTCTCTGATTCTTAGGTTTTTATTTTGTAATTTTTTGTGTCGTTTTGCTTTTCATCTTATGTTCAATCAATGTTTCTTGTTCCTTGAAGAGACCTTTGGTGACTAGTTGGTCTTAGTTCCTTAAAAATCGGTTTCTAATGCCTGAAGTTGCATACGATTCATTCCTGAATTCTTCAACTTATATTTCTAGGTTTTCTATTGGTAAGCGTAAAAAAGCGTAAGATATATGTGTAAAGTATTGACTGACATCTTTTGAATAAGGAATCTGAACAACTTCCTTCGAAATCTATAACTAATTGTGTGATTGACTCCAATGTATCATTTATTTCTCTTTGTTCTGAATCAAAACTGAAATTAAAAGTAATTTCTCTATTCTTCCTTTCTAATACTCAAGTCAAAATATTTCTTTTATCATCTTGATTCTTTTTCGATACAACATTTCTGATTAGAAGTTCATAATTATGTTCACTTATTAATGAGTGTGTTCGTTTCATCTTAACGTTTTTATATATGAAGTATGTATTTACATTTATAATATGACTAATGAAGAATATGTGCACATTAATTATTCAATAATTAAATAATGAACAATAAATCATCAATCAATAGTTCAATAGAAATCACTGAATACAAACATGGATCCCATCAATAAACTTTATTTTATTCTTCAGAAGGTATCTGTATCGTAAACGTATAAGTAGAATATTAAACGTAAAAAGTGGACTGTATTTAAAGATAAGGAGAATTTGATTCGTTTAACAGCGTACTCAGAATGAATATGTTGAAAAAAAGTAATGGATGCAATGAATAAAACAAAGTAAAGTAAATAAAACAATATAGTTCATGTACACACGACACTCCACCTACCCCGGGGTAGTCCAGGAAAAGGATAGAGACTTGCGAGGGCAACTAGGACGATGTGGAGTCCTTTAGAAGTCTCTCGACCTAATAAGTCCGTAAGGCACTATTGTGTTCTGGAGAAAATGAGGTACGCTTTGTATTAATGTTATTAATTCACTATAATATATCCTTAACTAACGACGTCTTGTACTATGTCGAATAGTACCAGTCCCAGAGAACATGGTCTGGGCTGTCGTGTACTCCACACATTCTACACAGATCGTCTGTAGTTTTTCCAATCCTCATGGTATATGTTCCGAACGAACCGTGACCGCTTAGCAATTGCGTGGAGAGGTAGCTTGTTGTTCTATGAGGACAATCAATCCACGGCTTGATATCCCCAATCAGTCGTCTTGTCCAGCTATCCTTTTCCGTGAGCCTGCTCCAGCGCTCCTGCCATTCCACAATCGTCCTATTTCTTGCCATACTTCTGTTTCCTGGCAATTTACCTCCGATAGTGTAAAGAAAACAAACCTCTGACGCCATTAGGTCAAGCGAGGGAAACCCAGCAATAACCTGTATCGCCTCCGGTGAGACCGTCCTATATCCAGAGGCAACTCTCAATAGCCCCTTCCTCTGCTGTGAAATCAGATGATTTTTTTGTTTTTTAATCTTAAACACTTCCTTCCAAACGGGTACAGCATATAGCATTACACTGTGCAGTACTCCTGCTAGCATACGCTTTTAGCATACTTTGGGCCACCTACATTCGGCAAAATTCTTGTAATTGCACTCAGTTTTTCCTCTGCCTTCTTCACAACGTTATTGACATGTTGTGCCAACTTCGCCAGAACCACTCCAAGGTACCTCCTCACCTTTGATACTGACCATTGGTTCTTCTTCTATTGCCCGTTTTGACTTCACAACAAGAATTTCTGTTTTATCTCTGGCTACCTCCATGTGCTTGCCCTCAAGCCCGTCCACCGTTCTTGTTGAAGCTCTGTTGGCCTTCTCGTTTAGGGTGCTTACATTACCAACCTCCACTATCAGGATCAAGTCGTCTGCATATGCGACTGGTGTAACCCCGTTTTCGAAGTGTAGCTCTAGAATCCCATTGTACAGTACATTCCACAAAAGGGGCCCAAGGACCGATCCCTGAGGAACTCCCATTTGAGTACTCTTTGGTAACCTTACCTGCCATTATTTTTTTCCCTTGAAGTATGCCTCCACGCAGCGTGTCAAATAAGCGCTGACTTTCATTTTTGTCAGTTCTTGTATTATACTGGACCATTTGGAAGTAATGAATGCGTTTTTACGTCAATCGTGATTGAAAGACACCATTTTCCATTTGAGCTGCTCACATTCTTCATGGCAGTTAGCGTGGATCTTCCCTGACGAAATCCATGTTGCTTTGGAGATAGTTCTATCTCCTCCTCTAGTCTGGACACCAGGACTCTTTCGTAAAGCTTTCCGAAGGTATTAGCAGACACACCGGTCTGTATGATGAGGTCATAGCAGGATCCTTTCCTCGTTTTGGTAACAGCACTACTTTTGCATGTTTCATTCTTTTGGAAACAACTGTTCTCTTAATAGGTTGTTCAACATCCTCAATATTACTTCACTGGATTCTCATTGATGATCTTAACCGTTTCCACAATGAGGCCGTCCGGACCGCGAGCCTTACCACCCTTAATGCCTTGTAGAGCTTGGATCACTTCATTGAATGACAGAGGTTCAAAATCTTGGTCACATCCGCTCAGTCTATGCCAGGTGTCGTCTCGAGAGGGAAACAAGTCATTTATTATCTCCACCTTTCGCCTGTAAGACAGACGGTATGGTGGTTTGCTCCTCCTCAGATGTCTTGTTGCAATTTTGAAACCCATATGTTGTCTCCCCATATGTTGTCTTTCAGTTCTTCCAGCACTCTGTTCCAACACTGCCTTTTTGCTCTAAATATTTCCCTTTTCAGATCCCTAGACCTCTCGCGGAAAAGTTGCTCCATATCCCCAATTTCTTTCGTTTGTTCTCCTTGACCGTAGTCTGGTCAGTTGACGACGTGTGGCTATGCAATCCCTTCTTTTTTTTCTATGTGCCAGACCACCAGTAGGGTACTTCCCTCTCAGCTCGGTTTTCTCCCAAAAGAGTGTCTGTAAATTTTCGTCAATTCAGTGTAGATGTTTTTGGGTTCTTTATTACTCAGCAATTCAGCTTGTTCCTAGAGATTCTTTCTGAAAGTTTCCCTGCAGAGCCATGTTCTACGTGGCATAGGTTTTCTGACCATTTTTTCGGATTTAACGTTGAAAACTATATGACCGTGATGAGTGTGTGGGTTCTCATTTAGAACATTCCATACCTGAATTCCTCTAGAAAATTCGACCGAAGTGAGCGTTACGTCTATATGAATTCGTGAGTTTCGTCTCACAAGAGATGGACTTCCATTGTTCACACTTACCCACCCTAATTGTGCCATCCATTCCTCGATGAATCTGCTTCGAGTGTCCGTGAGCGAAGAACCCCAGTTTGACGACTTTGCGTTTAAATCACCAACAAGTAACTTTCTGTTTGGGTTTCTTATTTGCTCGAAATACCTACCATATCTACCATAATTTGTCTACCATATCCTAGCATTAACCTATCATCATGTGACTACGGTTTTAGCCGCCGCATCCATCAGTAAAAATGTATAACTTTTTGATTTTATCTGGAACTTGCTCTTCGACATATTTCAATAAAAATGTGCATGTTTCATTAGGCCCCTTCATAGCAAGACCTTCATGATATAGAAAGAATCTACTTTCTTTAGATTTCAAATTCTTAATACAAAATATAATGATAACTGACGGCAATAGAACCTGTCTTGAACTGGTGTGCAGGGGAGTGATTTTTTGCATATAATCAACAGTCCATAATGAAAACTATCGCACGCGGCTTTCTCTTATCACTTGGTGAGACATGTTAGATAATAGTAAATTAAAATTAAATCACTTGGCTCAAGTTTCACTGAGTATATTAGTAACGTAGATGTGTTGACTACCCGTAAGAACTACATACGTTTCGGGTGGTCAGCCCATTATCAAGAGTATTCAACTATACTATTTTAAATTTGAAATGCATAATATCTGCTTATATATCGTTTATGAATCAAAACCGGAGTCAAGGTAAAATCCACTTGGTCGTTGCAGAGAGATAAATTTTTCTTAATTTTTATCGATATTTCTATAACTTCAAAGGTATTCAATCTCTTTCCCTAACCATCTGAATATAATTAGTTCGGTTTTCTTGCAATCCAAAAAATGATTATATTCCACGCAATTATCGGAATATTCATCAGTTGGTTTGTTCAACAATAGTGATATTTTGTGATCTCCAATTCTTTTTTGAATACAACCTCCAGTTTTTTCTATGTAAAAACAATCACATTCGCTGTAAAATATTTTGTAAACACCACTTTTCAAAAATAAGTCAAGTCTGTCCTTGCCATTCACCAATAATGAATCCAAATTCTTTTTTTTAGCACAGATTGTATTTACGCAACTTTTATGTATTCTTTTACATATTCTGTTGATCAAACTAGATATACATGTATAATAATAATAATAATAATGTAATTCATTTAATGAAATATTTCATATTGTGAATATGTGTGTTATTATCTGAATGAATGAGGAAAAAATTTGTATTAATATATAACTCCGTTTATTTATGATTAATTTATCAATAAAGAGGAGCCATTTTTAATTGCTATTGTTTTAATTATATAAAAGTATTTACTCTTAATCTTAAATGGATCTATCTTAAATCTGATGGATCTATCAGACGCAAATAATACGCCCTTTGATATGTTTTCGAAAAAAAATTTTTGTCACTTTGAGCTGTTCTATTCACTTGTAGGTTTCCAGTGTTCTGACATATAATAATATCATGTATTAATGAGCTTGCCCATATCAGCAATTTAATTATTTCTTCTCTCTCTTGACGAATTGAAATATGTGTTGATTATTTTTTCATGTCCTAAAATTATAAATAATGTTTTTCATGTTTCTAAATTCAATAATCATTTGTTAAGAAAATACTAGAACTCACGTTTTGGAAGCCAACTGAATGTTTGCATTTCTTTTTCATTTCTGTGTACATTTTCCTAGTTCCTTGCAATTTTACTTATCAATTTATTGCAGTACTTTCCCAAATTTTCTCCAGAACAAGCCTATAGTTATGAGTCTTGTCCGTGTTACACATATAGATTCCTCAAGAGGACTACAGTGAAGAATGTGATTGCGATGTACTGGAACAAGTATATATAGCAAAATACCTAGGTCTCACTTTCGACGAGAGTATAAATTTTAAGACCCATATCCAGAAGGTCGAAGAGAAATTGTACACAATTATACCGAAATTCTACTTTCTCAGAGAGATTGTTCCAATAATTGGAACTAATTATTATTAGTACCCTACTTATGACATATCTCGCTCTAGTACAGTCTGTCCTAACATATGGAATGAGTATTTGGGGAGGAATCTACAAAACTAACATCAAACTTTTGATAACAAAACAAAAACACTTTGTCCGAATAATATAACCATAATATGAATAATAAACATAAATGTGTATCCTGCGGGGAGCAGAAAAACTCCACATGTCCACGGATATCCTTAGCATTAATAACTTGAGATGTTTGACGATGTCTTGAAATGTTATTGTTTATCATCTGATCAGTTGGACCCGCCAGAGCTTCTTCATTTACTCTGTTATCTTTCGTACGATTTTTGCGGCTTTTTCGTTTAGAGGCGTTCGGAGCGACTTATGACTTTCGGTCTACTACATTTCCTCCCCAGTAAGCATGAACACAACCTTCTAACTCTTTATCGTATTTACTTTATGTTAAACAATCATCTTTTGTTCCTTGTAATTATTCGAAATTCTTTTAGCATGTACCCAATGATTACCATTATAACAATTATTAAACTGGCTTAGAAAACATAATAACATAAATAACAAAATATAACATAAAACAATAACATAAAATAAGGTCTTGTTAATACTACCAAATACACCAAACTATTTGATTTTTGATATGGATATATAACCGTAAAATTGTAAATAACGTTAGATTATAATCTATCTCGCGAGATTGTAAACTGTCGAAAAATTGTGAACCGTAATATACTGCTTACAATTTAACGTATTATTATTCGTCAGATTATAATCTATCGAAGTGAAACTGTTAAATCACAATCTTACAATCGTCAAATTGTCAACTGTCCGACGGCTGTCCCTGATTGGTCGGCCTTACAGTAGACGGTTCTGTGTCCATAGAGTTAGGAATAAAACACAGGTGTCAGTCAAATAAAAAATAATGCGTTTTCTCTTAGAAAAAAACGATCATAAAATAAAATTAAAATTTAAAAAAACAATTCTAATACATGAATTAATGTTGTGAAAACGTAACAAAATTATCTATTAGAAAATAAAAGTAAATTGCACCAATAAAAATGTTCATTTATTGTTGCACGTCAACGAACTGTGGCACCTGGAGTTACAAAGAACATAGGCTTTTTTGCAATTACACTTATTGGAAACGCATTGTCCATTTTTATTTTTTTTGCAATTGCATTGTTTCATCCCTTGCCCGCCAAATGATGAAGACATTGATGCAACAGTTCTCAACGGTAATGTAACCTGAAACAAAAATTAAGGTAAATCTTAATGTTACAGTTTGAAGTAAAAGGTCTCGCTGTAAAATATATTGCAAAAATGTATATTAGGGTAACATTAAAAAGTAAATTAATACTGACCTCTGGAATGTCAATGAGTAGTTCTGCATTTGGGCAGGAAAGAAGAGCATTTCGAGGCATACAATCTTTGATTATGCCAAAAGCAGTACCAACTCGATATAACTCGTTCTTTTTCATTAAAACTTTTCCAATCAAGTTTTTACTGTCCAAAGGTAAGGTGAAGGTTTTAGTTTCATCTAAATATTTTATCTTAAACTCTGAACCCAAAACTAATTTTGAATTCATTGTCTCATTTTTATCATTTGAAAAAATATTAAAAATCATCAACATATAAAGCAATGACAATTATTGAACTTTGATATTTTTTAATATAAACACATGGTTCATAGTCAGATTTTCTACACCCTAGTTTTAGCAAAAAATCGTTAATTCTATTATTCCATGCTCGTGACGATTGCTTTAAGCCATAAATCGCCTTTCTAAATCTACACACTTTTGAAGTGTTTTCAGGAGTAATAAACCCAACTGGTTTTTTCATAAATACCTGCTCTTCTAAATATCCATTCAGAAAAGCTATACTTATACCTGAATGTGTAATATCTAAATCAATTATAACTGCTAAAACTATTAACAATATTAAAGTACTATGCCTAACAACAGGAGAAAAAGTTTCGTTGTAGTCTGCACCTTCCGTCTGGACGAAATCTCGAGCCACTAACTTTGCTCTGCAACACATTTTTCCATCACTATCACTTTTACGTTTGAACACCCATTTGTTATCTACTATCACACCGATTTCAGGTTAATCAACCAGATTCCAGGCTTCATTTTCAGTAAACGATTTCAGTTTATTTTCCATGGCATCCTTCCATTTTTCGCCCTCTGGCATCGTAAAGCTTCTTGAACATTTATTGGACCAACATCTAGATTAAGTATTCCTTCACTGATACTCATTGAAGCATCTGCTTTTGTGCATAATTAACATAATCTTCATTATGATTTTACTTTTCTTTGTATTTTGATGTTCTCAAATTATCAGGTCTATCAATGGGTTCTTCTTGTGTCATACAATCACTGTCACTCACATCATTTATCTCTGATTTATAATCAGTTGTACTGGTTTGATCCAAATCTTAATTTTTCATTTTCAAGAATATACTGAATTGAATCTATTCTTGTATCTCTTTTTATTTTCACTCAGTTTTTCTTCACTTATAACATCTCTGCTCAGTATTACTTTGTTTTAATCAGGATCATATAACCTATCACCTCCGAATCGCTAAAACCAACTAAAATTGGTTTTTTGTCCCATTTATGACGCTTTTCTTTAGGAATCAGAGTCATGGCGTTACTTCCAAATATGTTTATATTACTAACATCTGGTTTCCTACCATGACACATTTCCTATGGTGCCTTTGTTATGCACTGCAGATACTGCAGATCTATTTCTGAGATATACTCGCTGAATTAATCCTCAAAAGGAGAGACCGAGAAGATTCATCTCTTTTATTTTTGATAAGGTCAAGTAATTTATTCTTCGTATGATAGGAAGTAACAACAGAAATATTCTGGAGTTGCTTGACTTTTCTTTCAGCAAATAATGATTCAGTGCAAATGAAACAATTGGTCCCAATCAAAAGAGGAATTCGAAGATCTTCTTAACTTGTTTGGGTGGGCTGAGAGATTCTTTTTCATAAAGTTCAAGTTTTCTTATTTCAGCTGAAACAATTTTACGCTCTGTAAAGCGTTTTCGACAACTAGAATGAACAAATACTTTTTTTCCGCTATTAAGAAAATTGAGAAGTTCATTATTTTTCAAATGTATTGCTGTTGTACAGCGCCTTGTTCTTCCTCCTATGAAAATAAGTATTTGAACAATTCAGAATTAAAAAAACTTTTACTGATATCATTAATATTTTTTTAAGGATTCATCAGTAAATTAAAGTAATTTTTTAATAAATTTTTTTTCTGCTGTTGCAACTGCTTCCGCCCAGAATATATTCTTTTATGTTGGCATCATATAGTAAGCAACGAGCTTTTTCAACAATTGTCCTATTCATTCGCTCACAGGTTCCATTCTGTTTGGTGAATAGGCATTTGTTTGTTGATGTTGAATCCCATTTTTTTTCGAACCAATCTTTGAACTGTTGGCTATTGAATTCGCCACTCTGATCTGTTCTGAAGATCTTAATTTCTCCGTTCTTTTGTTTTCCAACATAACTTTGAATTTCTCAAAAGTCTCTCAGACTTGCTTTGTAGGAAATACCCAAACACCATTCTTGTGTAGACATCTTCCAATAACATAAAGTATCTATAGTCTCCTAATGAGATCATCTCTATGGGTCCACATAAATCGTCATGTATTATCACCAGCATCGAGTTAGCCCTATTTCCCCTATGATTGAATGGAGGTTTTGTTTGTTTTCCTCACAACAAATTTTACTTAAGTCGGAGTTACTATTTACTATTGTACTGCTACATTTAAAACCATCTACCAGACCAGCTTTCATTGAATTTAAATACTTGTAATTTAAGTAGCCAAATCTTCTATGTCAGGTTTCAGGAATTGCCAATCCTGCTATTGACTGTGGCAACTCAAAATTAAGTTTGTAAACAGTATTTTCTGAGTTTCCTGTACCTACCAGCTGTTTTTCAAGATTGTAAATTTTACAACCATTTTCATAAAAATGAACTTCATTTCCATTTTCATTCAATTAACTAACTAATAGTAGAATAGTCATAAGACCAGGTACATACAGCTCATTACGAATTGTAATTTTGTGTTCATCTTTTTCTCTTTCGATGGCGAGTCGCCAACAAGATATCTTCTCTCTCTGTCGCTGAGGAGAATCAAACAGTGAACATAAGAGTGCACTTCAATTGTATTTAATTGTAAATAGTTATTTTAAATAAAGTTGTTCGTACGGAACATAGTTGGGTATATACACCACATTAACCCTAACAAAAATGTGGGATTATCATACCTTTTTGATTTATTCATGTAAGTAACGAAGACAAGAGAACCGAGTACACTGTCCTCCAAAAAACATGACATCCATCTCAATACTACTCCTTTTCCAAGTTTTTTACAGTTTCGAATGAGCCACACGGTGTCCATTGTTTCAAAAATCCGTTTAATGCCCAAAAAACACGAATAATAAGTTTTCCACTGTCAATAACTCTTTTCCGTTGCATGAATACCAGTAAACGCGCTGTTCCACACGGGGGGCCACCTCTGAATCCCTACTAATTGACATATATCTGTTCATTATCTTCAAGATATTCACTAATCTGCTCATGAGCCACAATTTCAATTATTTTGTCAACTATGGGAAGTAAATTAATTGATCTCAAATCATCCGGTAAAGTTCGATTAGACACTTTAGTAATGTACCTATGCTAGGATGGCAATGTACTGACATCTGCGTCATTCTGCGCTTTTTGCACTAAATTCTTTTCACTGGTCAATTTGTTACTTTACATGGAAACAAAACGAGATTTGTTATCAATCCTCAAAAGAAGAGACCGAGAAGATTCATATCTTTTATTTTTGATAAGGTCAAGTAATTTATTCTTCGTATGATGGGAAGTAACAACAGAAATATTCTGGAGTTGCTTGACTTTTCTTTCAGCAAATAATGATTCAGTGCAAATAAAACAATTGGTCCCAATCATAAGAGGAATTCAAAGATCATCTTAACTTCAGTTTGGGTGGGCTGAGAGATTCTTTTTCACAAAGTTCAAGTTTTCTTATTTCAGCCGAAACAATTTTACGCTCTGTAAAGCGTTTTCGACAACTAGAATGAACAAATACTTTTTTTCCGCTATTAAGAAAATTAAGAAGTTAATTATTTTTCAAATGTATTGCTGTTGTACAGCGCCTTGTTCTTTCTCCTATAAAAAATAAGTATTTGATCAATTCAGAATCAAAAAACTTTTACTGACATCATTAATATTTTTTAAAGGATTCATCAGTAAATTAAAGTAATTTTTCAATAATTTTTTTTTCTGCTGTTGCAACTGCCTCCGCCCAGAATATTTTTTTTTTATGTTGGCATCATATAGTAAGCAACGAGCTTTTTCAACAATTGTCCTATTCATTCGCTCACAGGTTCCATTCTGGTTGGTGAATAGGCATTTGTTTTTGCTAATGTTGCATCCCATTTTTTTAACCAATCTTTGAACTGTTGGCTATTGAATTCGCTACTCTGATCTGTTCTGAAGATCTCAATTTTTCCTTTCTATTGTTTTCCAACATAACTTTGAATTTCTCAAAAGCCTCAGACTTGCTTGGCAGAAAATACACAAACACCATTCTTGTGTAGTCATCTTCCTATAACATAAAGTATTTATAGTCTCCTAATGAGATCATCTCCATGGGTCCACACAAATCGTCATGTATTATCACCAGCATTGAATTAGCCCTATTTCCCTTATGTTTGAATGGAGGTTTTGTTTGTTTTCCTCACAACAAATTTTACTTAAGTTGAAGTTACTATATACTATTGTACTGCAACATTTAAAACCATCTACCAGGCCAGCTTTCATTAAATTTAAATACTTGTTATTTAAGTATCCAATTCATCTATGCCAGGTTTCAGGAAATGCCAATGCTATTGCATTTGCAATTGCAATATTGCAATGCACTGACTGTGACAACCCAAAATTAAGTTTGTAAACAGTATTTTCTAAGTTTCCTGTAGCTACCTGCTGTTTTTCAATATTGTAAATTTTACAACCATTTTCATAAAAATGAACTTTATTTTCATCTTTATTTACGAATTGTAATTTTGTATTCATCGTTTTCTCTTTCGATGGCGAGTCGCCGACAAGATATCTTCTCTTTCTGTCGCTGAGGAGAATCAAACAGTGAGCATATAGTACACTTCAATTGTATTTAATTGTAAATAGTTATTTCAAATAAAGTTGTTCATACGGAACAGAGTTGGGTATATACACCACATTAACCCCAACAAAAATGTGGGATTATCATACCTTTTTGATTCAATCATGTAAGTAACAAAGACAAGAGAGCCGAGTACACTGCTCTGCGGAACACCACATTTCACCTCTCTTTGCTGAGAGAATTACCATCGATCAAACTCTCCTGAAACCTATCCTCCAAAAAACATGACATCCATCTCAATACTACTCCTTTTCCAAGTTTTTCACAGTTTCGAATGAGCCACACTGTGTCAATTGTTTCAAAAACCTGTTTAATGCCCACAAAAACAAGAATAATAAGTTTTCCACTGTCAATAACTCTTTTCCATTGCATGAAAACCAGTAAACGCGCTGTCCCACACGGGGGTCACCTCTGAATCCCTACTAATTGATATATATATATATATATATATATATATATATATATATATATATATATATATATATATATATATATATATATATATCTGCCCATTATCTTCAAGATATTCACTAATCTGCTCATGAGCCACAATTTCAATTATTTTGTCAACTATGGGAAGTAAATTAATTGATCTCAAATCATCCGGTAAAGTTCGATTAGACACTTTAGTAATGTACCTATGCTAGGATGGCAATGTACTGACATCTGCGTCATTCTGCGCTTTTTGCACTAAATTCTTTTCACTGGTCAATTTGTCACTTAACATGGAAACAAAACGAGATTTGTTATCAATTTCTTAACGGAAAATTGTTTTTGGTTTGCTGGAATTGTCATAGAAACACCAAAGATAATAAAATTTATAGTTCAACGACGTTGTTCTGTTGCTTTATGTCGCGTTAATGAAGCCTTTGCTTCGGAAGTCCTCCAGAACAGCTCCGGTTTTGATGATTTTTTTTTAATTTTGTTTTTTCAAATCATTTAAAATCAGAAACCTCTCACAGCGGGGAAAGAACTATTTATATTGTTTAAACAATATCAACGACATTTATATAGAAAATTCAGTTTGGTCTCTATTTTTTTTGCAAAAAAAATCTCCATATATTAATCTATGTAATCAAATTTTCTGTGTAATGTTACACTTAAGCCAATTTGAAGGGGTGATAAAAAAGAACGTGTTCTCACAGCACACATAATTGCATGTGCGATTGATGTTGTTTTTTTGTCGAGTTTATTATCGACATTTTGTTCCCTCTTGTTCTTTCTTATAATTTCATGTAGTAATAAAACTTCAATGATTGAGGAATTACATCCATCAATTTCGTTTCAGAGAACATTTTATCACTACCAGGATAATAATTATTATTGAAGATTTTCTTAAAGATGTCTGTGTGGATTGAATCTGCGACCTCCTTGATTTTTCTAATATCATCGTCCTCAGCATGCAAATTAGACTCAACAAAAGATCGATTTAGAATGTCATGATATTTCTTCTTAAAACAGAAAGAGTAGACAGTCCTTGGTAATTTGATACGATACGATCTTATTCAAATGTTCTTTCCTCTAATCGACGCTTAATATTTTAGGAGCAGGCGGATTATCTTCTACTACATCCATCAGCTCTTTCGAAGAAAACTGACAATCGGAATGATCGTCAACATAATCAATTATTCGGTCCATAGTGTCATTTGTATTAACCGTTCGTGAATAAATTGTTTTTTCTAGGGTATTATTCTGTTTTAGAACATCTGCATTATAAGTCCGATGGTATTTTGCGCTTACAGATCTCAAATCACTCGCTGAATTAATCCTCAAAAGAAGAGACCGAGAAGATTCATATCTTTTATTTTTGATAAGGTCAAGTAATTTATTCTTCGTATGATGGGAAGTAACAACAGAAATATTCTGGAGTTGCTTGACTTTTCTTTCAGCAAATAATGATTCAGTGCAAATGAAACAATTGGTCCCAATCAAAAGAGGAATTCGAAGATCTTCTTAACTTGTTTGGGTGGGCTGAGAGATTCTTTTTCATAAAGTTCAAGTTTTCTTATTTCAGCTGAAACAATTTTACGCTCTGTAAAGCGTTTTCGACAACTAGAATGAACAAATACTTTTTTTCCGCTATTAAGAAAATTGAGAAGTTCATTATTTTTCAAATGTATTGCTGTTGTACAGCGCCTTGTTCTTTCTCCTATAAAAATAAGTATTTGAACAATTCAGAATTAAAAAAACTTTTACTGACATCATTAATATTTTTTTAAGGATTCATCAGTAAATTAAAGTAATTTTTTAATAAATTTTTTTTCTGCTGTTGCAATTGCGTCCGCCCAGAATATATTTTTTTATGTTGGCATCATATAGTAAGCAACGAGCTTTTTCAACAATTGTCCTATTCATTCGCTCACAGGTTCCATTCTGTTTGGTGAATAGGCATTTGTTTGTTGATGTTGAATCCCATTTTTTTCGAACCAATCTTTGAACTGTTGGCTATTGAATTCGCCACTCTGATCTGTTCTGAAGATCTTAATTTCTCCGTTCTTTTGTTTTCCAACATAACTTTGAATTTCTCAAAAGTCTCTCAGACTTGCTTTGTAGGAAATACCCAAACACCATTCTTGTGTAGTCATCTTCCAATAACATAAAGTATCTATAGTCTCCTAATGGGATCATCTCTATGGGTCCACATAAATCGTCATGTATTATCACTAGCAATAGTTAGCCCTATTTCCCCTATGATTGAATGGAGGTTTTGTTTGTTTTCCTCACAACAAATTTTACTTAAGTCGGAGTTACTATTTACTATTGTACTGCTACATTTAAAACCATCTACCAGACCAGCTTTCATTGAATTTAAATACTTGTAATTTAAGTAGCCAAATCTTCTATGCCAGGTTTCAGGAATTGCCAATCCTGCTATTGACTGTGGCAACTCAAAATTAAGTTTGTAAACAGTATTTTCTAAGTTTCCTGTACCTACCAGCTGTTTTTCAAGATTGTAAATTTTACAACCATTTTCAAAAAAATGAACTTCATTTCCATTTTCATTCAATTGACTAACTAATAGTAGAATAGTCATAAGACCAGGTACATACAGCTCATTACGAATTGTAATTTTGTGTTCATCTTTTTCTCTTTCGATGGCGAGTCGCCAACAAGATCTCTTCTCTCTCTGTCGCTGAGGAGAATCAAACAGTGAACATAGAGTGCACTTCAATTGTATTTAATTGTAAATAGTTATTTTAAATAAAGTTGTTCGTACGGAACATAGTTGGGTATATACACCACATTAACCCTAACAAAAATATGGGATTATCATACCTTTTTGATTTATTCATGTAAGTAACAAAGACAAGAGAACCGAGTACACTGTCCTCCAAAAAACATGACATCCATCTCAATACTACTCCTTTTCCAAGTTTTTCACAGTTTCGAATGAGCCACACGGTGTCCATTGTTTCAAAAATCCGTTTAATGCCCAAAAAACACGAATAATAAGTTTTCCACTGTCAATAACTCTTTTCCATTGCATGAAAACCAGTAAACGCGCTGTCCCACACGGGGGGCCACCTCTGAATCCCTACTAATTGACATATATCTGTTCATTATCTTCAAGATATTCACTAATCTGCTCATGAGCCACAATTTCAATTATTTTGTCAACTATGGGAAGTAAATTAATTGATCTCAAATCATCCGGTAAAGTTCGATTAGACACTTTAGGAATGTACCTATGCTAGGATGTCAATGTACTGACATCTGCGTCATTCTGCGCTTTTTGCACTAAATTCTTTTCACTGGTCAATTTGTTACTTAACATGGAAACAAAACGAGATTTGTTGTCAATCCTCAAAAGAAGAGACCGAGAAGATTCATCTCTTTTATTTTTGATAAGGTCAAGTAATTTATTCTTCGTATGATGGGAAGTAACAACAGAAATATTCTGGAGTTGCTTGACTTTTCTTTCAGCAAATAATGATTCAGTGCAAATGAAACAATTGGTCCCAATCAAAAGAGGAATTCGAAGATCTTCTTAACTTGTTTGGGTGGGCTGAGAGATTCTTTTTCATGAAGTTCAAGTTTTCTTATTTCAGCCGAAACAATTTTACGCTCTGTAAAGCGTTTTCGACAACTAGAATGAACAAATACTTTTTTTCCGCTATTAAGAAAATTAAGAAGTTCATTATTTTTCAAATGTATTGCTGTTGTACAGCGCCTTGTTCTTCCTCCTATAAAAATAATTATTTGAACAATTCAGAATTAAAAAAACTTTTACAGACATTAATATTTTTTAAAGGATTCATCAGTAAATTAAAATAATTTTCTAATAAATTTTTATTGAGGTTCAGTAATGCATTCTGTACTGACGTCCCTAATTAATAGTTACTGATGTTAAGTTAATATTTACTAATTCAATTTCAGAGACTAGATTATTGATTATATTTATATGTATTAACTTGTAAATAAATAACTTCTGCATTATGCTGTTATACACTATTCACTCCGATAAAAATTATTGTTATTATAAATAATTCACACTGATAATAATTCACTGCAAATAAAAAAAATTAATACTCAAAACTTGAGGAAGCGTGCAGTTACTCCCAGTTACTCTGGTTCTTTAGCTAAATAATTCTATCCAGAAAATTGGTAACGAAAATCGCCTTGACATGACTTGGCATATATATTAATGAAAAAAAACAAACATCGAAAATAATATTAAGCAGAATATACTAAAGAGATCCTCGTCCACATATGTGTAAACAAAAAGAAGTATTTGTAGCGTATGCAGGTAACACATAAATGTTTTTTTTATTATAATATCAAATTTCTGTTAAAAACTTTTTTGTTACAACTATTTGTTACAATAAGATTAATATATGGAGATTTTTTCACAAAAAAATAGAGACCAAACTGAATTTTGTATATAAATGTCGTTGATATTGTTTAAACCATATAAATAGTTCCGTTCCCGCTCTAAGAGGTTTCTGATTTCGAATAATATAAAAAAACAAAATCAAAAGAAAATTCATCAAAATCGGAGCTGTTCTTGAGGACTTCCGAAGATTGCCTGTTTTATGTATTCATTGAAAAGTATTAATCTTTTTTGTCAGGTTAGTGTAGTCATCAAATACTGCAGTCACTGTATGACCATGACCATAATATCTACGTTCATACTCAACATATTTAAAAAAATTAACGCTTAAGGTTTCTTCTATATCCCACACGTCATGTTTGATCTAGAAGATCCCAGGTAGCAGACTGACGGTAATATGACGTCATATATTGGTTTCAACATGTCGGAAAAGACGTCGACAGAGACGTCTCACTGACCATGCAATGACGTCGAAATGTCACAGCCTCAAGACGTCATTTTGAGCCGTTCAAAAGACGTCATTAAACTACGTTAAAAAGACGTCACTAAGTAGAGAAAAATAGACGTCGTAAAGACGTTCTTCAGAGCCTATATTGTAGGGGTTCCATAATTCAAATAAAACAATTTTTATCATTAAACATTTATTTGAAAAATTATATTTTAAAGATTAGTTTTATTTCATTTGAAAAAAATTATTAATTAAAAATTTAGCCTTCACACCAAATATGTTATGACTCACCTATTATAACAAACAAAATTTTTCCTTGTCATTTGAATAACTTTCAAAAATACAAACTTTTTCTTCAGTTCCAATATTAAGATCAGGTAGAATACTCAGAGATGTCCTTTTGTTCTCTAATTTATATCAGTAATAGAATCACTCCGACTTAAAAAACTGAAATTTTTTTTAATGTAACTTAACACTGTCTTAATATACAAATAACATTTAGGTACATTATGATGTGAGAAGTTTTACCTGTTGTTGTATATTCATTATTCACTCGTGATGACACTGGAGTATTGCCTGTTGAAGTACTGGCTGTTCTTATTGCATGTTCTATATTATTTATTCTCGAAGAACGTGAAACTATGCCTCTGAAAATTATAGCACATCTTAAAAAAATATTGTTAATAATTTGCATCTCCGAAATAAAAACTTAAGGCAACATGTATCTATTTTATGGTAATTGTTTCGAATATCCACGACATCGATAACTATAAGGTTGGGTTAGGTTAGGTTTAGTTTGGTTTACTCTGAATTCTTGAAATGACGCGAATATTCTAAGTATTTCTCCTAATTTTGCATTACATGTATCTAACGTATGTACTAAGTGGTATTTCGTTGACATCTGGTTTCTATTACTATGCACATTACATCTGTTTTTTCCGCAGAGTTTATTGCATTCAGATACTAGGTCAATTTCTTGGAATATCGATGCCACATTTGGAGCCCCAGACCATTTCGATGTACACCCGAATTCTTAACAGATATTTCAAAACATAAGTATTATAACACAAACACAACTCGTCCATCTTAATACGTTTAATGCAAAACAACGCAGACGCAGAACATAAATATGAGTCCCCAGAACAATTGACAACTTCTAACCTTAACTATAATACAATTTTCGTGTTAACAATTGACGCATGGATGAATATTATTGTTCAAATGTGTGAAAGCTACTATTATCTAAGTGAAAAGAATATTTGACGTTTCTCAAAAATTAACGGTCATAAATTGACGAAAATAGTACGTTGCGCTGACGTCATCTGCTGTCATCCTATGAACGTCAGTCATCTGACGTTAAAAAGACGTCATTCAGCGGTCAAATAACGTCACTGACCAAAATTGACCGAAAACTGACCCTAATAAGACGTCATTTTAAGTCAGCTTGCTACCTGGGATGTGGTAGATATCGTAAGTATTGTAACTCTTTCGATAATGTAAGTAGGTTTTGTACACCCAACCTCAGCTGAGCTTATTGACTGATTCAAAGCAACAGTGAAGTAAATAACGGATAAGGGGCTGATTCATACCCGAAAAAGTTTATAATTTCATCCTCAAAAGCTTCAGTGTTGCTCATGCGTAGAAATAATAGAACAAGGTAACCTTAATGCTATTCAAGGCCATGCGGCTAGAGGTGATTGAGTTGGGGATACTATCTTCAGAGTGTATGTTCCGGAATTGTTTAGTTTGTAGTATATTATTTATGGGAGAGACACATATAGGAAAATGATCAATGAGAGAAATCCTTTGCTTATTTGTTGTGATAATATAACAATGTTGCTGATGGTTTTGTTATTCTAGTTGGCTGATCTATCAGCTGAATCATATCTAATCCTTTGAATATTGCATTCACAAATTACGTGGTGGTTCTTGCACTATCTAATAGATCAACATCAAAATTACCCAAACAAAGTATATCATCTACTGTAGGTGCCACTTACGAAATAACAGTTTCGAATATTTCAAACAATTGCTTATACTCATCTTCATAAGGATTATAAAAACCTCCAACAGCATTAGTTTTCGTCCTCATGGTTTATTTATATCGTTATATATAAAGATATATATATATATATATATATATATATATATATATATATATATATATATATATATATATATATATAAAGAAAATACAGAGTATTGGCGTATGCGGCAGAAAAGGAAAAAGAAAACTCTTTAAAGTAAATCCAAGCTTTCGGAAATATTTATTTCCATCTTCAGGGATCCACAAAGATAAAGTTACATCATTTTCACGAAAGAGTAAGATCAAATAAACATGAACTTACACTTTTTTGAGATTGGTATTAAACGATGTTTATACAATCTGCAACTAGAGTTGCCGAAAACAATCGTCCAAAAATGACATAATTAAATTAAAAATGGGGAGAATATGTATACACAACAATAATCATTCAGTTTATTTGACATTTGTCAAGGTGTCAAGATACTCAGCCACGTCAACGTCAGATGTATCGTAAAAATTAGTTGCTACCAACCGATGTTCAACTTCCAGAGCTGCCCAGAGATACCTTCCAGAGGCATCTTAACTATAATTTGTACCATAAACATAGTATCAGAACCAATTTGGTAACACAGATGAAGGAGAGAGTGACGAGAATATCGGATGGGTCCTTCCACCAGAAGAATCTCCAAATTCTTAAAAAATTGCTGCTGGATAATTCCTACCCGATCAAACTAATCAATAAGAACCTGTTCAGCACGTCTTCTACGCTTAAAAATGGTGGTGTACTCGGACAGATCAATGATTAGGAATGGTTAGATTCAGACGCTGCCCTATCACATCATATATAAGTGTTGTGGATTTCCGCATAACACAGGAACCGGATGACAGTCAACATTATAATGGACTTCCAGTCGTGCAAGAAACGGGGGACAGCGAAAATATGAATGATAAAGGTCAGATAGAAACTAGTCATCTGAAAGAACATAGAGAGGAACCTATAATCTACACATCCTTACCTTATCTGAAGAACATGACTCCAAGACTTACGAGGCTTTTTAATAACGCCCTGAAGATGAAGATTTCGAATAGGTCTGTACTTACCATCAATTCAATTTTTACAAAATTAAAGGATAGGGTTCCAAGAGAATCTCAGATGGATGTTGTCTATAGCATTCCTCATAACAATTGTGAAAAAATATATATAGGTCAAACTGCCAGATCCTTAAAAAATAGAATAGTTTCTCACAAGAGTGACTGCAGGCTTCACCCTGAGAGATGCGCACTTGCTGAACACGAAAATAAATATGGACATAGTATGGATTATAAATCAGGGCTGAATCTGATGTGACAATTTGTCTTATGGGAAATATCCATTTGTGTAGGCCGTAAGCTAATTTTTTGCACTGACTTGCCCATGTGAGCCTTGTATCCATAACAACACCAAGAAATGTAGCAGTACAAGATGATTCCGTTCGTTTTGAAGATGTGAATAGCAGAGTTCTAGTTTTGTCCCTGTTCAAGCATAATTTGTTCGCATTGAACCATTCTGATGCTGTCCGATCGATATTTTCCATTTGCTCTTTTAACGTAGCTAATGCTCTATTTTCTATGGCTATTGTTGTATCATCTGCATATAAAATCGTCTGACACATGAGGTTCTCCGTTAAGTCGTCAATATATATTATTTAAAACAGAGGACCCAATATTGATCCTTGCGGTATTCCTTGTTGTGGAGGCATCATTGTATTGGTTTGTCAACTGGTTCGCACAACCTGGCAACGATCCGTTTTAAATGATTTCACCAAGAATAGTGCTAAACGCTTAATTCCGTAGTGTTCACTTTTCATTAGGAACAATTCATAACACTATAATATATATATATATATATATATATATATATATATATATATATATATATATATATATATATATATATATATATATATATATATATATATATATTTTATATATATATATTGATATTATTTGAATTACTTTTCTAATGAATTTTGAATTTTATTAAATTTTAATTTAGTTGACTCTCTTTCTCAGGGCGGATTCTTTTTTTAATTGAAATCTTAAGTTTTTTGTAAATAATATTTCTGATGAATTTTAAACATACAATTTAATTTCAACAAGAAGTAAAAAAATATTGAACACTCTCAAACTTCTTACAAGTAAAATAAACTTAAGATATAATTTGAAATGGCCTTTTTTTATTCAATCAATAATTAATTTTATAGTTAATTGAGGTACCTTGTTTCTTCGAGCTCTCTCCTTTATACTAATTTTCATGAATTTCTATATTTCAGCTCCAATTTTATTTTCCAATATTTTATTTCCGCTCCGATTTCTTTTCAACTTCTCTTCGAAACTTTTCTATACTTCTTATAAATTTGTTATACTTATATTTTTCAAATTATTTTTCATTTTTCTATTTATTCTTACAAATTTTATTTTCCAATTTTTCAACTCAACTTCTCCAAATCATTCTTGGCGTCCCTCTATTGATTGTTCTCTAATTGCTCTTCATTCTTAGTCTGATATCTTTCAAAGCAATCTCTGATGTCCTATTTTCAAATTTCGTGCATAAAATTGATTTCTGTGACTATTCATTCAATTTGTAATTTATGTTGTCTATGGTGTGCTTCTACCTCCGAACGTCCGAACTTCATATTTGAGGTTATATTATGATATTACACATGTCAACAAATTTCATATTTATAAATGAAATCATGTATACAATATATTTGAATATCTTAAATAATTATACCATTTTGGTAAGGTGGAATATTTTTGAATTATGTTTATTATATATATTTCAATTTTCAGGTTACTATTAAAAGTTGACTATTCTTTACTATTGACTTGATAATTAGATCGATTTCATGAAATGGATTTTACAATTACATTATACGAATACTATTATTTGAGAAGAAATGAGTTACACAAAAAAAATACATAATTATAAAAAATCAAAATAAATGAACATTACATACTTAACTACATACAAGTGATGTTGTTATGTGAGTAACAACATTATAGATTATCAACTTTTGGAATGAATTTAAATACATTAACATATTATTGAATGGAATTACTTAGATCTACAAAACTGTATGTATGTTTAAAATCTTTCATAATAAAGTAAAATGCATGAAATATGACTTTGTCGAAACAATCAATTTAGCAACTTAGAAGCATCACCTTGAGAAAAATTGAACTTTGTTGATTTTTATATCATTGTAAAGATTGCATGAAAATTTACCATAACAATATATATATATATATATATTAGGGTGATTTTTTTTTCGATTATTTTTTTTCTTGATCACGGCCTGAAATTTTGTCCAAAATACCCCCAAAAAATTTCCCTGATAGTTTGAGCCCTCAATATTAATATTAAGTGCTCGACCAAGGCGTGTAAAGATTTCCCGTTTAAAATAGACGAAAACTCTGATTTTTTATCTTTGAATTTCTATAGCTCAGCGGAATTGCATTGCATAGCTTTGACAATAGACAGGTATTTCTCAGAATTGAACGCTCTACAAAAATGCCCATTGCGGCAAAGTCGTAACTCACACTGACGAGTTAAAATTCACGTTTCTTCGCATTTATCTCGGATGTGACAAGAGCTATGTAAGAGCTATGTAAAAAACTTGTAGGAAATTTAATTTCCTACAAGGAGGTCAGCAAACTGAATCAATAAGATCAATATTTGGCGAGATATTGAGCCTTGAATTGATTTTTCTGTGATTTTTTGCTGATCATTAACTCAAATTTAATAAAATCTTATTTTCTTCCACTGTAACATCATATTTTTGTTCAATATATTTTTGTAAGGCTGAAAAGTAGAATATGATGAATTTCTGACATAATTAAAGCTCTCCTGGTTCAGGAATCTTAAAAAAAATAATGGAGTTAGGTATTTCTGCATAAAACCTATAAATTCAACTACGCTTACATAATTTATATATTATTAACAATTCATTAAATTATTATAATTTGAGTCATTTTAACAACAATAGATTATTTATGAAGATAGAAACGATAATACCGAAAATTTATTATTAAAAGTAAAAAAAAATATTGTTAGATTTATTTATCGTTAATATATTGTGATTTTTTACAGGATGTGTATAGAGAGTGATGGCGTTGAACAGTCTGAAAAACTTTCTGTCTCTCATCTTCGTTATGAGTCAATACTTCATTAAAACTTTCGGCTAGTGCTACTCCCCTTTCTGCAGTGTCGTTCACTACTTTTAAGCTTTTAAATGTATTATAACATTGTTTATACTGAAGATTTAATTCCCACGAACTTGGATCAGTATAGAGAAAGTCAAACTTAAGAAGTTAAATTTCCTACAAGTTTTTCGTTTACATTTTTCCCATAGCTCTTGTCATTTCTGAGATAAATGCGAAAAAACGTGAATTTTACGAAAAAATTAGGTTTAGTGGCCTGTACTACCTCGTCAGTGTGAGTTACGACTTTGCCGCAATGGGCATTTCTGTAGAGCGTTCAATTCTGAGAAATACCTGTCTATTGTCAAAGCTATGCAATGCAATGCCGCTGAGCTATAGAAATTCAAAGATATATAAATATATATATATATATATATATATATATATATATATATATATATATATATATATATATATATATATATATATATATATATATATATATATATATATATATATATATATATATATATATATATATATATATACTGAGACTCTTAATCGAAATATCGAAATATTTCAAATAAAACTCTCAGGGGGCTATCTACACAAATGTTGTCAACGAGAACGAACCCATCACTTTCGAGAGTGAATATTAAGAGCGTTTCGAAAAATTCATCGATCTTGTTGAATGATAATAATAATAATAATAATAATAATAATAATAATAATAATAATAATTTATTGGTTCCAACAAGTACAGTTGCGAATCATCATCACAGCCCACAAGAGAAACAAGTCAGGTGAGTTTTCTACTTTTTACAGTAGTCTAAAAATTCAGTTAAACTATAAGGTTCACATTCCAAAACAAACTTATAAATACATTTCTTGAACACTTCAGTTTTTTCAATGACTCTCATGCACTGAGGCAGCAAATTAAAAAGTTTCATGGCCATATAGAGCGAACCATTTGCAAACTTGGCACTAGAGTGTACGGGAAGGTTAAATGGAAAGACCTGCCGGGTCTTATTCACGTTTAAGTATTTTTCAAAGTAATGCTTTTGCTGTCTCACAAAAAGTAAAAGCTTAAAAATATAAAGACCATACAGTGTTTGAACATTATTGGCGCGGAATATTCCCCGGCAGGAATCCCTGAAGCCCAAACCGCACAAAAGTCGTAGCGCCTTTTTTTGTGTTAAGAAGATTTCATTTGCTGAAGGCGAGTTTCCCCAGAAAATAATCCCATAGACCATTAAAGACTGGAAATTGGAGTAATAAAGAGTATGAACAACTTCCAAGTTAATTCTGTTTTTAAGCATTATAAAGGTGTAAATAACTTTATTTAAACGCTTCCTTAACCTGACAACATGTGGGACCCACCTCAGGTGCCCGTCCAGAACAGGACAGAACATAATAGGATACAATTGTTTCATCATTATTATGAATCATCAGTCCATATTTAATCTATCAATCAAGAATCGATGACTTTCAAAACGAACATAGGTCCCATACCAAATTGAGAGAAGTTCTAGAGAGTGAAATACTCTCTAGACAGCTGTGTGTAGAGAGCTCCCTGAGAGTTTTATTTGAAATATTTCGATATTTCGATTAAGAGTCTCAGTATTTACTATATATATATATATATATATATATATATATATATATATATATATATATATATATATATATATATATATATATATATATATCCATGCACATTCTTGATAATGCTGTAAAAGGCGAAACTAGTCGAATAAAGAATTGTTCAGTCAGTGATTTTTAGACAAGTTTTTATTATTATCTCTCATTTAAATATGAACTATCACAGAGTAGATTCATCGTCCATTGAATTTATTAAAATTTATGGGTGAAATATCAGATCCCTTTGAAATCAAAACCGGTGTGCGGCAGGGGGACGGACTTTCGCCAATTCTTTTCAATATGGTTTTAGAAAAGATCATAAGGGAATGGGTACTTCACGTGAAGGGCATACAAGTGGACATAAAAAAAGAAAATAGAATAAATGTCAAATGTCTCGCCTTTGCAGACGATATTGCTATCATAACAGACAACAGAACTGAAGCCATTCGCGTCGTGGAAAAACTACATGAAATTGCGCAGAAAACCGGGTTACAAATTTCTTATGATAAAACCAAATACATGGAAAAAAAACCAAAAAATAAATCTTCTCTTATGACAAAACATGGTGAAATTCTGCAAGTAGGCCACTTTAAATACCTCGGGGAAGTTATACAGTCCTCAGGTTTAAACCGAATCGCTAATGAACAGGGAATAACCAAGCTCCAAAGGGCCTACAAACTAACATGAGCTCACTATAACAAAAAGTGCATTTCGAGAGGCGCCAAATTGAGGCATTATAACACAACGATTCTTCCAGAAGCAATCTACGCAGTTGAAACAATGGTTGTTGGCGGCCATTCAAGAATTAAAGAAATAGAAAAACAAGAACGAAAAATTCTCAGAAAGATTTACAGGCCAATCAATAGAAACGGTATTTGGATGAAAAGACCTCAAAATGAACTGTATCAAAAGACAAATACGATAACGGAAGAAATCAGAAAACGACGAGCAAAGTTCTATGCACATGTCTACAGAATGAAACAGTCCAGAATACCGAAGAAACGACTCAATATTTTTATGAATAGTAAGTAAATGCGGAACAGAACCGCTATAAAATTGCACATATAAAGTTCAAACAAAAAGTAAATCGTCAACCTGGAGTAAAGTGGACAGATGAACGGAAGAAAGTGCATTCAGAGAGGATGAAGCGTTTTTGGGAGGCAAAAAAGATGAAGCAAAATTCCTAATGATTGCGAATTCAAGTTCAGTCGCTCTCCTCATGGGGAACAATCGAAATAATAATAATAATATATATTATTTTATTATTTCATTGGGTGAAACTTCTGAGTCAATATGATTGCGTTGCTCTGTAAACAAAGTGTTTATATTCATTAATTTTACACGCTAGTTTACATAATTTAATTATTCACATTATTTACAATGTTCCTACCTGTAAACAAAGAAACGGCATTCAAAGTTTATTATTCGAAGTGTTTTCCTTATAACATTTATTTATTGTTTATCTTTATGAATGTTCGTGTGTCAATAACCTCTCATCAATAATATCGTTTTTTTCTGTCACTCCCGTCTTCTTTCTCTATAGGATGAGTTTATTTCTACCTTATCTACATTAGCGCCGTACATTTAAAAGTGTAAAAAAATTATGATTTCTTTATATCTCCCCTCTCTGGGATAAAATTTATTCATATGAATTTTCTTGATTGGAGTAGAGGAAGAGTAGAATGTGATCCATCGGGATCATCTTCGTGATATGAAAAAGATTCGACTCCGTTTTTTTGTGTTTTTTATTCCGAAATTTTTTCTGTGCTTAAATGCTAAAATAAAATTCACAAAACAGGCAATATGATAAAACCTACAAGACGAAAATATTTTCTCAACTTACAAAAGATAAAGTCAGTCACCGTAGGAACGATACATCTAAGGCAGCTCGAACACGACTGCGACTGCTATATATATATATATATATATATATATATATATATATATATATATATATATATATATATATATTTATATATATAAAATGTATAACGGTATAACGTCCGAAGCTATACATTTGATTTGATACAAGTTGATAAAACCAAGTTCACAAAAAAAACCACAACGAACAAAAACTTCGACAATGTGTTTGGTCAGCCGAAAAATGGAAAATGAGAATTATAACTTTGTTGCAATTCTCTTACAATAATTCAAATTAATTTCATAATATTGCAATAAATATTAGTCAATTGTCCCGTATCTGATTTGAAATTTACAGAATTGTTTTTTTGAATGTGCCGCTTTTCAAGGAATAATCTGCTTTTATAACTATTTTCATGTTCCAATATTTCAGAATTACCAAAATCAAAATTATGGCCTGTTTTTGATGGTGCTCGACCACTGCACATGAGTTTTTTTTTCCCGCACGACAATCGTTCCTACACTGGACTAAGTGGTGCTTTAGCCACTGTGATGTTTGACCCACATAACTGCTACTCACTACAGCTATCTCACACGAAACTTCATAAATAATGTTACTTTTATACAACATAGGTGTTTTGTCTTTTAATTTGGTGAATAAATCTAAGTTCTTTACGACATTGTATTTAGCAATTTTCATGTTGGAATTGTCATTAAAAATGTTTATTATTTGCTCTGACACTTTGCCCATATAAGGAATTTTTTTGAATTTTATATGGTGAATATTAGAACTGTATAATTAATGCTCTCAAAATATGTTTAGGATAACCGTTATTTAAAAACAAATCGAACATCCTTCTCAAATTCCCATTCAACAGAGATTCGTGACTTATATGTGTGACCCTATTTTTCATATTTATAACTGTATTATACTTCTGACTGGTGGGGTGATAGGAATAATAATTGAGAAATCTGCCAGAGGCTGTATTGTTCTGGTACCAGTCTAGTGTAATCATGCTATTTTCAGTTCTAATAAGTCTGGTGTCCAAAAATGGTACACTCCAATCGGTCTCACATTCCACTGTGAACTGTAAATTAACATTGAAAGAGTCTAATGTATCAAGTGTGCTCTGTATAATGTCAGATGGAACAGCACAAATGATGCCGTCCTTGTATTTATCTAAAAATGGCATTTCAAAAGGTAGAGAAGGAATTATTGTGTGTAGTAAATGGTCTAAAACAATCTGTGCTAATATGGCACTGACGGGGGAGCCCATCGGGGTACCAAAAATTGTTTAATAAAATCTACCATTAAAACTAAAATATGTGTTATTGAATATAAATTTGATTAACTGAATGAAGTTTTCTTCTGAAATTGAGGTATATCCTTGGATAACATGCAAAGCATGTTATCCAAGGAGGATATACCTCAATACCTGTTTGCAGAACAAACCATGGATAATAGTTATCTGCAAAGGAATATTTGCAAACAACGAAACAACGTCGAACGAAACCAAGACGAAATTACGTCGTAATTTAATAACTAAAAAATAACCATAAAAACCGATATATTTTTATAATAGTCATCAAGAGCATTATAAAGATTAAATGCGACATATGAAAATCCATTTCGAAAACCAGATGTACGATGTTAATGTAATATTGAGGACAAATCGTTGTCTTATAGCTCTGTTATGAGATTCAAACATATAAATAAATTTATTTTTTGAATATTCTGGCTGAGAAGTCTGCTGTACTTCAAGAATAAACACTAAATAATGATACATAACTATATCGACCATTCTCAACTGTCCTTTGCTGTCCTAACGTTTGCAGTATCAAATTTGTGCCTAATCTGTGTGTCATCTGCAAATGAATATCGTTATTAAGTCTATCGATAAATGGTGGTATATTTATTTTCATTTATATATAGATGTTTTCTACATGAGAGATAATAAGAAATACTTGCCTAAAAATCACTGACTGAACAATGGTTTATTCGATTAGTTTCGCCTTTTACGCCATTATCAAGAATGTTTTTCGCAAGAGATGTTTTTTACGTTTCGACAATAAATGTTGCCTTTTTTACGAAAAAATCTTTCTTTTTAAAAGAAAGAAAGATCAATACAATCGGCAAACAAGAATAAATTACCCCTCCCTTGTACCACGAGTGGCAAATTTTTCCTGAATTACATACATTTACGAAAATTCAAATAACACCGTCAGACGGACAGACATATACGTTTGAATCCAAACTGAAATACAGGTGCGGTGAATTAGATATATTTATCAAGTGATTTTTAACACATGATTTATATATATATATATATATATATATATATATATATATATATATATATATATATATATATATATATATATATATATATATATATATATATATATATATATATATATATATATATATATATATATATATATATATATATATATATATATATATATATATATATATATATATATATATATATATAAGTTAAATATTGAAATTTATATCAGAGTGAACCTCTTCTTTAGAAGTATCCAAAATTTCAATGATTTTGTGAATAACTTTGAGAGAGTACGAATATTGTGAAAATATAGTTTTCCCAATTGACAATGGAATGATAAGAGTGTTTTAGAGCAGGTGTTAATTTATCATAAAAAGGAGAACTATTCGATTGTTTACAGTGATAAGGAAGCCAAACTGAAGATGAAATGCGTCGGCTGCGGGTTGGAGGGAGATAAATACGTCCTTTTTGCGTGCGACGGATGCGGAAATCTTCAATGTAAGGAATGCGGTAACTATACAGCCACCGAAGAAAAATGTTTTCCCCTATCCAAAAGGAGAGCAATATTATTATGTTTACGTTGCCGTGAAGAAACAGGTAACATAACGGAACTAATAGAAAACAACAGAAAACTTACGGAAGAAAATAAATCACTAAAGAATAAATTGGCATTGCAATCAAAAATACCGGCCAATTCCGAACATAATAAAGTTTTATATGAAAATAAAATATTAACAGAATCGAGAAAAAAGATGAAAGATCAAATTCAAGCTCTTGAAAAGAAGATTACGAAATTACAACATGAATTGACAGAGCAACAGAAAGTTATTCATGAATATAACCTCAAAACAGAAAGAACAGATGACAAAATTCAATTAGAGGCACGGAATAAACAACCTAAACCGATTTCTAATTGTAGTAATGCGAATAATCCTGATATTGACCAACAAAAATTGATTCATGACCTATTTTCCAGTATGGAAGAGAAAATAAATTTTAAACTGCAAAATATTAATGAAAATTTTAATGGGAAAATAACCCAGCTAAGGAAAGAGCTTAATTACTCTAACCAAAGTAGCGCTAAGTCATACAGTTAAATTACTGAAACAGACGCACACAAACAAATTAATAACAACAAGGATAATAATTTAGCCAGAAACATAATACAAGAACAGAAGAACTTAATGAATTAAATAATTCATTTAGGAACTGTAGATACTACAAGAACATTAAAGTATGAAAAACCCACTAATCCACAAACCAAATCACTAAGTAAAACCCAAGAAATTAGTTCATCCAGATTAGGGTTAAGCCAAATAGCAAATATGGAACGTACTCTCACTCAAGATAAAGTAAGAAATTCTAATCCCAAGAAAAGTACAAACAGAAACATACGCTCAAGTATCTTTGGTTCCGGTCAATCTCTGAATATTAAGGTTGTCAAAACCTTTACTCATTTTCACGTTTGCAAGATTGAACCAGGGCTTCAAGAGGAGCAGCTACGTCAATACCTTGAATCGGCTGGTTTCGATGATGTTAAATGCAGTAAATTAGAATCAAGGAGACCACTTGAGTATTCATCGTTTAAAGTGAGTGTTCCCAGGGAGAATATGAACAAAGTGGAAAATGCAGAGGTATGGCCTGTTGGAGCAAAAGTTACCCCTTTTTTATACTTCCTAAACAGGGAACCTCCGCAACAAACTTAAAACCTTCTAGACAAAATAGTCAACTAAGTAATTCATGTAAGGCAACATCAAGTAATCAAAGGATGAAAATTATGCATTTCAATATACAGGGTGTAACAAACAAAATTGAAGCACTTGAAAATCCTACAAGTCACTTGAAGACTGATGTGATATGTTTAAGCGAACATTGGTTGCATGAAAAAAATAAAGGTTTATATCAGATGGAAAATAGAAGGCTGGCTTCAGGTTATAATAGGCAACAACATCAGCATGGAGGAGTTTGTATATACATAAATGAGGGCATATTGTATAGTGAAATTAGTGAGATAAAAAATTTTTCAAATGAAATGACTAATGAAGTTTGTGCAATTTACTTATCTGAACAGAACTTGGTTGTGCTGTCCTTCTATGCTGCGAAGGTAACCGAATTTTTATTTAATTTCTTTCATGATGTCTTTGATTACATATATTCTACTTTCAATAGCGAAATAAATATTGTTTTATGTGGAGACTTCAATGTAGATTTCAATGAACGAAATGCACGTTCAATAGCTATTACAAATTTACTTAACAGTTACGGACTAACAAGAACCATACTTTCAAACACAAGGGAACATTATACAGGCAGACAAACATGTGTAGATAATATATTTACAAATATCTAGGTCTACCAGGCATATATATTTAATGCAAATATATCAGATCACAAGGCTCAGATACTAGAAACAAATGTGTTTTCACAAACAAAACAAAATACACAAAAAAGAAGAATTCTAAATCCACAGAATATAGAAATATTCAAAAGAAGTCTTCTCGAAGAAGACTGGCATGAAGTAATCAATATGAAGAATGCCAATAAAAAATTTGAAGTTTTCCTTAATATATTTTGCCTTCAATTGAATAACTGCTGTCCACTGCGCAGTTTTACACAGTCCAGAAAGTTTGATTATTATAGAAGTTTACATCATATGAAATTAACTCTAGATTTGATAAGAGAAGCCTATTTGAAAAATAAAGATGAGAATACCCTCACATTATTCAAAATAGATAGAGAACAATATTTGGAAGCTGCTCAGGTAGAGAGAAGGATCAGGAATGAAAACAAAATCGCGGCTGCTGAGAATAAACAGAAAGCTACATGGCAAATAATAAATAACGAAACTGGTCGTTCAAAAAAAGTCACATGAGGGAGTACCATCAGCGCAAATCTTCAACGAATATTTCATAGGCGTGGGAACTAATATATCCAAACAGATACCTGATACCTCTACTTCATTCATAGATTTTCTGAAGAAGTATAATATAAAGGATGGAAGCTCCTTATTCCTGAAGCCATTTATAGAGGAAGACGTTTTTAGCTGCATTGGAAGGCTTGCCTCAAAACCAACTATGGACATTTATGATATCAGCTCGACATTAGTCAAAGTCGTCGCTGAGGCCATAGTATATCCTTTAACTGACATATTGAACTCTTGCATTCAACAAGGAATATTTCCCGATAAAATGAAAATAGCAAAGGTATGTCCTATATTAAAAAATGGTAGTACTAAAGATAAAAATAATTACCGACCAATCTCCATAGCTCCTACCTTCTCCAAAGTACTTGACATGATAATGGCGGATCAGTTAGTGTCTTATATGGACAAGAGTAATTACTTTTGTGAGGAACAGTTTGGTTCTAGGAAGGGTCGGAGAACTGCTGATGGTATAGAATCCTTGTATAATTTCATAGTTGATATCCTCGAAGAGCGCTATTGGACCTCTGTAGTGTTTTGTGATCTATCCAAGGCGTTTGACTGCATGTGTCATCATATATGTACGGAGAAACTTAAATACTATGATGTCAGAGGTGTGGCACTCGCACTGTTCACATCATATATTACGGACAGGAGGCAGATGGTAAAGTGCGGACCAGTGAGTAGCTCCGTGCTTAACGTGGATCAGGGAATCCCGCAGGGCTCAATCCTTGGACCCCCTCCTCATCATATATATGAATGATTTGCCAAAGAATTTGGCATGCCATCCAAAAAACTATCAAAAGCGAGTGAAAATCTTATAAAAACACATTAACCACTCTTGAATCTGCATCATCTCCATCTTAACTGTTACTGCTATGTTATTATAAAGAAATAAGAGCTAACTATAAATAAATAGTATAAAAAAAACTATCAAAAACGAATGAAAATCTTATAAAAACACATTAAAACATCAAGCAAGCATCACAAGTCCGTCATCATTGCTTGATTACCACGTGACCCAAGTGAGCTGTCCCATTGGTCAGGCGCAATTGGCCGTCTTTGACTCTAAGCGCTAAGGCAATTGTCCGAATTTGAAACTGACTCTGACTTTTAAGGCATCGTATCTATGGTAAGAAACCGGTTTGGATAGTCAGAAAATATCTTCTGTGATGCAGGTTACTGTAAAGAACAATATTAGGCAAAAACTGAATTTCGAAGAAAATGGTCATTGGCCGTCTTTGATACTGGGCTACTCATATATATATATATATATATATATATATATATATATATATATATATATATATATATATATATATATATATATATATATATACTAGCAGACCCGGCGAACTCCGTTTCGCCACCAGATGGCTTCGTTTTATGTAACATTTCGTTTGGTGATTAAAAGTTTTATATTTGAAAAGGAAAAATTTTATTTCGTTTCTCAACAGTAATGAATTCATTTCGATTACAAAAATGAAGTGTTATTTAGTTGAACGTCTCTAAGTAAATGAAAGTGAATCAAAAGTAAATACTGAATTATATCCGTGTCCGCAAATTATCCGTTTCATTGAAGTAACCACATTTTTTGTTTTTTGGTCTGACGTTAACACAAACAAAGCGGATGGTTTCCCAACTCGTGAACACGCAACGTATAACTGCCCATGTGAAAAACAATGATTTTCTAAATTTATCCCGCAAACACTAAGCGATTGGCCTTGCGACTTGTTCATTGTCATTGCGAACGCAAGGCGACCTGGAAATTGCAATCGTTTGAAGTCAAACGGAAGATCAGTCGGAATCATTGGTATTCGAGGAATACATACATTTTCACTTGCGTACTTTCCGTTAATAATGGTTGCCTCAATCAAATTCGGCATGTCTTTTAACCGAAAGTCGAGTACCGTTGCAAAGTCGCGGTGGATTCAAATTACGCAATATCATAATAACTGTACCATCTTTGAGTTGCAAGTTATGTGCTGGAAATCCTGGTAACTCCAGAGAGTTCAAAAACTCCGTTGGATAATTTACTACATCATCGGGATTTGTTATGGAATCAACGGATTTGTATGTCACCAAATCGCCTGCAATTTTTGATTGAATGGTGAAATTCAGTGCGTGTATATCATTATTCTTTGCTGCAAGAATTGTTCGTTGACTTAACTAAGCATAATTCTGATAATTCTCACTAATGTTTGGAAAACATCTTCAATAAAAGCTAATTGAGAGTCTACAAATCGGCAAAAGTTGTTGGTAAGAGTAATTTATCCAGATGTCGCATCAACTGGGACTTTTCAATTTCCAACAGCTAATAATTGTTTGGAAAATTGTGCAGCACTTTGATCATTTTGAAGTTGAATTCTCATATTAGTGGTTAGCGATAATGTTTTTACGTTATTCCATAATAACGGTAACATATAAAGGTGATGCCATCAGGCAAGCATCATCTGCAGGCGTTCCACGGGGAATTACTGGCAACGTCTGCCTGAAATCGCCTGCCAACAATATCATCAAGCCGCCAAAGAAATAAACAGCTATAAAAAATAAGGGTTGATCGTAGAAGGGTGAAAATTTAGTATTGTATGTATTTTTGTATGTTGTATCATAAAAAAATTAAAACTGAAAATTTTGTCTAAAAAATAAAAAACAAAATTCAGGGGTGGACTACCCCTAACATTTAGGGGGATGAAAAATAGATGTTGGCCGATTCTCAGACCTACTCAATACGCTCACAAAATTTTATGAGAATCGCTCAAGCCGTTTCGGAGGAGTATGGAAACGAAAACTGTGACACGAGAATTTTATATATAAGATATATATATATATATATATATATATATATATATATATATATATATATATATATATATATATATATATACATATCGGCAGTAGAGGCGAAATTAAGAATATATAATCTTCAATCTGTCATCTATATTTCGAACACTAGTGCTGTCCTTCATCAGGATGCTAAAATTTAAATATAAAAATACAATACAACAGAACTGCATTGGAACACTTACATTTGACATGCGGTAAAGACCAAAAAACACACGAAGAAAACTCATCCACAAGAGACAGGTGTCCCGGACGTCGAAAATACACAATAATAAAATATTCAGATTTTTAAAAAGCTAACAATTGTCATATACTCATTATAATATCGAGGTTGATAACCAGGTTAGCTTTGATTGACAACCGACAAACAGAAACACGAACGTCACACTCCAATGATGAACCTCTCTACGGACAGTTTGGCCAGTATGCTTGTCCAATGGCAAAAGGTAATTATATATGTTGCTCAAACCGTTGGCATTCGTGTTTTTGTTGATATTGTTGTCGTGCTCATTGATATAGCACATTATATATATATATATATATATATATATATATATATATATATATATATATATATATATATATATATTTTTACCGACGCCACATCCAACAGTATCCTATCCCCTCTTCAAAAAATATATCCGACTAATTTAAGCATTTAAAATCGATAATTTTTTTTTGGCATTCGCAGATATATAACCTTGATGTGTCCAACACTGTTTTGAACCAACTGACGAACGCATTTCTAATTACAAATCACGCATTTGTCTTTCTAGTATTTCGTATACTTCTGTTCCACTACCTGATTAACCGTTCCTTGTCAATAAATATTTTCTCCTTCAATCATTTATTGACAAGTTTCACGGTGATAGATTCTGTTGTCTTTTCCAGGTTTTGTTGTCTTTTTCCTTTCAATTGTTTTTTACCAATACGATAACAGCTGTATAATTCGGTAGGCAATACATTAATTTCTAATTTTTCAAAATTAAAATAGTCAAACTAACAGGTTTTCTTTCTCTCCTTCATCAATGCAAGTTATGTGTATCATTTTTGAACATCTGTCCTGATTAAAGTACTCAATATCTCTTCGATTTTCTGATAGTATTCCTTGTATATCTTTCGAATCATTTTTAAATGCTTCTATTAATTCTTACACATTCTCCTCAAATATGTTAATATTATCAGTCACTGGGTTATCTGTATTATCAGAAGCCAAACAATTTTCCATTTTGCTAATTCGTTCCATTAACTGTTTATTGTGTCTTTCAGCCTCAGAGGATTATGTGCTATTTTTAGTTTGCGGCATGATATAGCAGAAATCAGTGTGACAGCATAAACAATTTTGCATTATAACGAGTTAAAAAATTCAGGAACTATTGACATTTGTAGGGACACGTCGTGACAACGTACTACACAGTTCTCGCCATTTTTATGTATGATTTATGATGATGATGATGATATATATTTAATTCAAAAAATTATTGCAATACAATAAAAATGAATTCGTCAGAGACAAAAGAATAAAACAATTCATTTCACATTACTACAAAAACTAATAAATTCCACTATTGAGTAAGGTTCACACTCCATAATCAACTTATACAAGCTTTTTCTGAAAGAATTAGGACCAGATATACATCTGAAATATTTAGGAAGAGCATTGAACAGCTTCAAGCCAATATAGAGTGGTGAACCTTCCGTTAAACTTAAAGTGTGACATAACTCTAAATATATATGAACCAAACAATGTCAGAATACCATTAGACCTAAAACTTCCCCTGCATGATTCCCGATAACTGAGACTTAACATTGTTCTTAACATACATTTTTGTCTTAAGAATATCGATTCTGCTGATGCACAACTTCCCCAAAAAATTAACCCATGCGACAGCAGTGATTGGAAGTTAGAAAAATAAACCATTTTTACAGTTTGAAAATCAACTCTACCCCTCAAAACACTTACACTGTAAATAGCTGAGTTCAGCTTGAACGTAAGATTGGAAAGGTGCACAGTCCACTTCAAGTGCTTGTCCAAGTGAACACCAAGAAAGCAAGTGGACTTAGCACAGAAACCTGTGTATTGATCTCACCAGGAATTTCCGATGTAGAGCGATCGCAACAGAACATCACACATTCAGTCTTAGCCATATTTTTCATGCACCAATCATTAATATCCTTCAATATATTACAGGCAATTTCAATTGACCTCTCTAAGCTTCAGGAACTCAGCAGTAAGTTGGAATTATCAGCATATAAAATTAAATCTGCAAAAACACTATGCATGAGATAACCCCGGAGAACCAAAGGAAGATCATTGATATACACGAGAAAAAGGATCGGTCCGAGAATGCTACCCTGTGGCAAACCAGTATTATTTTCTTTTTGAGAGGAACGATAATTGCTGTTATTGACAGTCATCTCAACAGTTTGTGATCTATTATTCAAATAACTCTCTATAAGTCTCAGTTGCCTGTCTCTCACCCCATAACTCTCAAGCTTCCTCAAGAGTATGTCCACATCCACACAATCAAAAGCCTTTGAAAAATCCAAAAATACCCCTATTGGTACTTCACTCCTTTCCAACGCATGTAACATTGAATGGTAAAATTCAAAAATAGCTGTATCCGTGCCTTTTCCCTCAACATAGCATATGCATCTTCATGTATAAAAATTTTTGTAAAACAGTCTTTCGACACAAAATTGAGTATTATTCAAACGTTAAGTTAAAATTCCATACATAAATCGGTGTATGATATGTAACTCGAGTTTCATTTATTTCTATCGCTATTAAATTTTCAGAAAATATTTCTCGATCTTTGAAGTGAGGTTTAGGAATCCAATTTTCATCTCCGAAATTTTTCCCCTCTATTCCAAATGACTGACCAGTTTTATATATCGTCGATTTTCTACATTTTCCATTGTTTTACTGAAAATACTATTGATTAATTTTTTTGATATTTATTTTTTTACTTGTTCCTCAATTCGGTATTCAGGTCTATATTCAGGTTTCAGCCGAGTAGATTGCCGAAATTTGAGTATTCCATGAATTTTATCTACGGTTTTCTGATAATGCAAAAAATATATGTTCATATTTTGGATCACTTTTCAGTTCATGGGTAATGAATCTGGTAGCACTCAGTTGGAATTGTTATTTCTTTGGATCCAATTTTTAATGTATTACAGCCATCATCAATGTTTGAGATTGAATTGTGTTCTGAGAAATTTGTTAAACAATATCTTTCATTTTTAACTTCAATAGGTGGTTTGGACTCGGCAACTAATATTGATGATTCACCACTAACTTAGTACAAAGAACATTTTTCTTCTAGAGATATACTTAAAATGGTATTTCATATGTGTGATCAACTATATAAGAATTCCAAAACTAGATGACCACAGTTGAATTAGATAGATGATAGGATATATTAATAAATTGATACCTCTGTCATACAATATTTTGTTTTTTTATTATCGCTTTTAAAATGAATCTTTACTTCTATTGAAGGACTCAAATTTCCAATACTATCAAAATCATACGTTTTCTTGCCGAGTTTCCATAAGATGTCCAATATGTACCATTTCTACTACTTTCATTCAAATTAATTACTCCAATTTCATAATTCCCTATTTTATGTGGTAATTGATTCATCATTTCTCCTTGAAATATGGGATCTCCAATTTCTTTGATAAATCTTCCTGGTAGCTTTATTGGTAATTTTTTTGATACCATTGATACTCATATGAACCCATGCCTAAATACTTTTCCTTGCGTTTCGTTTTCGTACTAATCCTACACCTTTACTAATGGTTTCCATATCCTTGTTATCTCTTTTAGTCACTTGTGATGTTTTTTATTTGTTCTCACTTTATCAATCTATGTTGCAAGGGATCCTGCACCACCTCCTTAAGCTCTTAAAGCTCCAACAAGAGGTAATTATATCGGTAAGAAAACACCTCGTTTAGGTGTTCCAATATTCTTTTCTTGCGGGATAATTTACCCGGTATTCGTACTGTCCCCATTCCCATTTTTGTTTTCGCCTTCATGAGTATAATACAAGAAGTGCTGTCGCTTTTTCTTTTTTACTTTAATGATCCCAAACGATCATTAGTTTTTTGTATTAAGATTTTATCAGCTTCTCTTCTTTTCTCAGTCTTTTGAAGCATATACTAAATCTTGTTCTTCACACGCTTAACTAATTCATTTATTCTTATATCTACCTGATTTGCAGATGTAGAAAGTAGGGCAATCATTACAGAAGAATTTGAATATACCGCTATTTTCTTCATTATTAGTCTTTTCCGTTTTATTTACTAAAATCGTCTTCATATTTTCGTCAACTGTTAAATTTGTTTCTTCTTCAATTTTTTCTAATTCATGTTCCATTTTATTAGATAATTTTATTTTATTAGATAATTGATTGATTTTAAAAGTTTATTCTGACGCTTTTTCCGTATAAGTTTGTCTTTCAGGATTTTTCGTAACCGTTATTTCTTAGTAATATTTTCAACGTATTCACTTCCTTATTGATATTTTCTTGGAAAAATGAATGTACAAGCGTCTTGTGTACAAAGGATGACAAGCGTTCAGTTTTATTTTGAACGGTGTAGTCCTAACATGGGGAATTAACGTATATGTGTATATGTATGTATTATATGTGGGCTTCTTATATATGTCAAACGTAAAATATCAACATTCCTGCCAGATGTCGTCCTGCGCACACCCCAGGCTACAATCTCGAACAGATAACTATCATTAAATTTAAAGTGACTTTGTTTCAAACATAAAGATAATGCTGACATTGTTTCTTTTTTAATTTCGCATGAAACGTTAAGTATTGAGTTCTAAGTTGTAATTACTAATATTTTGACTTTACATTTGGTGTAAACGCAAGAGACTGAAACAAGTTAACTACGTCGAAAGAGATTGATTAGAATCGTAGCATTGATTAGAATTTTTACTGGTTCAATTTGATTTCTGAGTTCTGAAGAGTTCTTTATATTGTAGACAGAGTAGAATTTAATTAATGTAAAGGTAATAAAAGTAATTTTAAGTTAATACATTGACATAATTTATATGCTGTTGCATTAATGTGAGAGAATAGGCAGTCAATCATGTGAATATTGGGTAATGTGTATAAGATTGTTATGGTATTCATAAAAATGCTTTGTTGACGTCTTGGAAAATATAAGATTCATTTATGTTAAGTGTTTTTCTCAACCTGAAATTTCTTTGTAGGGTTGGTTTTTACTTTCAAAAAGTTTTGGTAATAAAACAACTTCTCTGATTTTTCTATTAATATATGTTTGTTTGTAATAGTTTCTGTGTTTGCTTTGTCCACTTCACATATCATTAATTCACTTTCAGAAATTTTGGATTTTAGTTTTTTGATTGTATCAAATTCTTTAGCCTCATGTAGTTTTTTCTACAGGCTAGAACTTTCATATCTCTTTTATTTCGGTTCGAAGTAAGGCTATATTTTAAGGTCTTTATTTAACAAATTTAAATCATATTCTCCAAAAATAATGTGTGTGAAATTCTTTATTTTATTGTGAAAACGAAATGATAGTTTGTCGATGTCACTTTTAGTGGATAATGAAATGGACTCACGTGAATCAATCAGTTGCCTCAGCTTCTTGGACTGCCTCTCATATTGTACATGACATATTTCTCCCCTCCTCCTTTATGTTGTTAACAAGGATGTTGTTACAAGAGATAAGCGAGAATTCAATCTTAGTTATTATAAATGCACAACGTTCTTCAGTACAGAATAGTACTTATCAAATATAAATCTTGTAACAACCACATTTCGTGCAATAAGTAGATTAGTAGATTAGACTAGTGCGAGTAGATCAATGATAGATAGATGGATAGATAGATAGTTTTATTGCATGTGTTACAACATAGTACTCACAATTGTCATGCAAGAAAAAAAATTTATAAAGTTGTAAACAACAATATAAAATTATAAATAAATTATACATATACTACCATATAATCATAAATAAAATGGTCTTATATAGAATACAAGAAAAACACAATAAAAACAAACAAACCATAGCAAAAAACAACTGTGCTCAGAAACACAATAACAAATGGTCTCAAGGCGACCCCATCTAGTCAAAACGGAAAGAAAAATACTCCTGAAAATCATAGAAGGAATGCTTAGGTGAAAAGGATCTTATGGTCCTTCCAAATTGAGGAGACGGCAAGATCTGAACATGATTTTGTAACTTGTTAAACAATACGATTGGAAAGTATAAAGGCCCCTTCTGAGATTTTGTGAGCCTACAAAAGCCTTGGCCTTTTCCAACGACATCATGAGCGAACATGAGCGCCTCAAAAATATACTGACACACAAAGATAAGAATTTTATATTTGCTGAAAGCACTTCTACAGTCGTCACGATATTGAAGAGAGGAGATATCTTACTGCTAATGGAAATATTAGCAGAAATAATGAAATTCTTAATTCTAATGGAAATATATATCCATCTAAACGGTCAGATCAATAAAAATATAGACTCCCCTTTGCGGGCGAATCAATGAAAATTTAAATAAATAAAAATATAGATCCACCTAACCGGCCAAATCGTCTATGTAGCCAGATCATTGAAAATATAGATACAATTAAATCATCCAGATCACTTATGTAGTAGCCTCATCAATGAAATTGTTTCATTGATTCGGGATCCTAACGATAAAAACATTTCGATTTGTTTGTACAACCTTTATACTCAAATTACTACTATGTCTGAAGCTAGAAAATATGTAATCTTTAGTTCAATTTGGAGTTTATACTATAAAAAACCAAGAACATTCAAAAGTTTTCATCACACCGTGACCATCTCTTTTATACAGTATTATCACAGTGACTTTTCCTAAATATATTTTGTTTTGAAAATGAAGTATAAGCAATTCTCAAATATTATATATAATTATAATAATAATAATAATTAATCCAACTCAAAAATCACTTCTGTATTGCAATAGTAAAGGATATTTTTTCAGAGGTATAGAACTTTAAATTGCAATAAAGCAACGATGGATCATTCGATTGACAAGAATTTTTTTCCATTCGAAAGATAATCTTGTGGCATTACAATTAAAATATGATTTCTGGCATATGGCAGCCACGACTGGCTCGGATGTAGTCTAATCTGGACGTCCAATCTTGACGTCCAATTTTCGATGACTTTTTCCAACATTTGTGGCCGTATATCGGCAATAACACGGCGAATATTTTCTCCCAAATGGTCAAGCGTTTGTGGCTTATCCGCATAGACCAATGACTTCACATAGCCGCACAGAAAGTAGTGTTAAAAGAACAGAAACACAGAAACTTGTGATTTAACACAGAAAGGTGTTAAATCACAAGATCTTGGAGGCCAATTCACAGGTCCAAAACGTGAGATTAGGTGGTCACCAAACGTGTCTTTCAATAAGTCGATTGTGGCACGAGCTGTGTGACATGTTGCGCCGTCTTGTTGAAACCACAGGTCCTGGACATCATGGTTGTTTAATTCAGGAATGAAAAAGTTAGTATTCATGGCTGTATACCGATCACCATTGACTGTAACGTTCTGGCCATCATCGTTTTTGAAGAAGTACGGACCAATGATTCCACCAGCCCATAAAGCGCACCAAACAGTCTGTTTTTCTGTTTTAATGACAATCTCGTTTTAGGCCTATTCGACGAATCTACGCCTTGCTTGATGATCGTTTGGCTTCAATTCTTGCACGAGTTGGATTTTGTAAGCACGCAAAGATCCTTCCGCAAAATCTTCTGAAGTGGATGGACACAGATGCAATTCCTGTGCAATTCGATGGCGGATGGACTCATTCGGATCTTCCTCAAAGCTGCTCTCTATAGTAGCAATATCTTCTTATGTACGCACCGCACTGTACGGCGTCTCTGGGGATGCGAGTTATCAATAAGAGTAAACGTGGTGCGAAAACGTTCCATGGTTAATCGAATTAACTGCTCTGATGGACGATTTTGTCGACGATAAAATGGAGGTAGTGCGCGATACGTATTCCGCACAGAACCATTATTTCCGAAATAAAATTGCACTATTTGCAAGCGTTGTTCAGGCGTGAGTCTATTCATGATGAATTGCCAAACCAAACTGAGAATAAATCACTTCTCAGCTGTTAAATAGGTCGCCATCTTCAACAGTAATGCCAACTTAAAGTTCTATATCTCTAAAAAACACCCGCTACTAGCAAAAATAGGATCAAAATAAAGTCAAGTCAAAAAAAAATGAACAAAATTATCAAGAGAAAGTACTGCTTTTCGCTTAACAAAAAATCAGAAATTCATTAACTGAGTATGGTTCAACTGGTATTTGTGATGGAGGTATACTCCATCACAAATTTGTAAACTTTGCTCCCAAAGTGCCTTGAGCCAGCTATTAGCTGAATATGCCGAGGAAGAGCCAAATTTCATGTATTAGGTATTCTTCTTTCTCATCGTTGAGCAATGTATGGGATACAAATACTTGCATATTCTTCTCTAGTTCCCTTCTTATTTTTTAGTTGTTCAAAGTAATGAGACTGGGAATTAAGGAACATAAGCAACCGATAAACATACATTTCATACACTGTGAGAACAGAATACTTTCTGAACAGTCCGCTGCATGTTTGCCTGTACCAAAGCTTGGCAATTGCTCTCAAAGCCCATTTTTGAGTTATGAAAATATCTTCTGTATATTGGGATCCTCCGCAAAAGATAATTCCATAGGACATGATGGACTGAAAGTTTGAGTAATACAACATCTTCAGGATATTGAAATGTACTTGCTCTCTGAGCGCGAACCGAGTATAAATAACCCTGTTAAGCTTCCGCCTAACGTACTCTACATCAGGGCTTCTTAAACTTTTTTATATAGCGACCCCCTTCAACCTTAGGAAATTTTAAACGACCCCCTCCTCCATATAATGAAATATATATTAACCGTAGATGTAGATGTAATATCGCACTATTTTACAATGTAAATAAAATAAGGATTAAAGAATACGTACCCATTCATTTCACATATATGTATATATATATATATATATATATATATATATATATATAATTGTAAACGTTGACGGGATATCGGTCGTAATAAAACACAATAAATAGAATGACATAAAACTATATATATATATATATATATATATATATATATATATATATATATATATATATATATATATATATATATATATATATATATATATATATATATATATATTTATATATATATATATATATATATATATATATATATATATATATATATATATATATATATATAAAAATGAGATTGAATTCTCGCTTAACTCTTGGTGAAACATAATTGAATATTAAAATAAATTAAACTCTTGGCTTAATGTTTCACGATTTATTTAACAATATGTATAGTCAACATGTTTCGAGCGTTAGCTCATTTTCAAGACTGAGAGTCTTGAAAGACTGAGAGTCAGTTTTCTACATTTGCAAAGAAATCATTGAACCGTTGTCCTAGATTTGTGAATTTAGTGGGTAGAACAGGTTGACTTGCCACTTTATTTGTTGAAAGGCTTATTATCTGCCATGCTGCTCTTGATTTATTCTGACTTGAATTCACATAACTTCCAAAATGTTCTTTCCTGGAATCTGATACAGCTTAATCATAACGCTTTCTTACGGAAATATATCTCTAATACTCTGGATTGACTGTTGAAGCACGAAATTTAGGATCCTCTTAAGTTTTAATGCCAGGGAGCTTAATTTGAAGACTTTATCAGTATTTCTTGAATTCACTAGTATTTTAGGAAAACATTCTTCAAACGCATTTTGAAAACGATCCATAAAACAAATCCACAATTGTTTAACGTCACAGGACAGAGTGTTTATGTCTCCTCAATCAATATCTTATCAATTTTTGTACAAAAATTTCAAGATTTTTGCCATTTATATATTTTTTTGAAAAACTTTCCTTGGATAAGAGGTTTAGATGAATCTGTTTTGTGACAATTATCAATGCATGGCGGTCAGAAATCTTATAGTCAATAACAGTACACATATGTTGAAGTCTGGCCAGAGACTTTCTCTGCTACTTTAACATCGTAAACAGTATTGTCAGTGTCGCTTGTAGCGTCTGCGCCCACATTGCTCGGCTACAAACAGCGTCTGTACCCATATTGGGCGGCTGAAGTTATACTCGCCAAACCGCCTGGTATTGCCTAATTCCCCCTATGGATATGTCATATATATATATATATATATATATATATATATATATATATATATATATTGTTATGATATTATTTATCAAAGTTTTATTGTTATAATTATTTGAATTAATTTTCTAAAGAATTTTGAATTTTATTGAATTTTAATTTAGTTGACTCTCTTTCTCAGGGTGAATTCTTTTTTTAATTGAAATCTTGAATTTTTGTAAATAACATTTCTGATTAATTTTTGAACATACTAACTTTAATTACAACAAGAAATAAAAAATTGAACAAACTCTTAAACTTCTTACAACTAAAATAAAGTTAAGATATGATGTGAAATGGCCTTTTTTTATTTTAATCGATAATTAATTTTATAGTTAAAGGAGGTACCTTGTTTCTTCGAGCTCTCTTCTTTATACTAATTTTCATGAATTTTTTTATATTTCAGCTACAATTTTATTTTCCTCAACTTGGTTTCCAAACTTCTTATAAATTTGCTATACTTATATTTCTCAAATAATTTTTCTTTTTTCCATATATTCTTACAAATTTTATTTTCCAATTTTTCAACTCAACTTCTAAAAATTATTCTTGGCGTCCCTCTCTCGATTGTTCTCCAAATTCCTCTGGATTCTTAGTCTGATATATTTCAAAGCAATCTCTGATGTCCCAATTTTCGAATTTCGTTCCTAAAGTTAATTTCTGTGATTCCTCATTCAATTTTAATTTGATATTGTCTATGCCCATAGACTCTATGGTGTGCTTCAGTCTTCGAACTTCCGAACTTCATATTTGAGGTTATATTATGATTTTACAGATGTCAACAATTTCATACTTATAAATGAAATCATGTATACAATATATTTGAATATCTTAAATAATCATACCATTTTGGTAAGGTGGAATATATTTGAATTATGTTTATTATATATATTTGAATTTTCAGGTTACTATTAAAAGTTAACTATTCTTTACTATTGATTTGATAATTGGATCGATTTTTGAAATGGATTTTACAATTACATTTTATGAATACCATTATTTGAGAAAAAATGAGTTATACAAAAAAAATACATAATTATAAAGAATCAAAATAAATGAACATTACATACTTAACTACTTACAAGTGATGTTATTGATGTGTTGAACATCTATGTTTTGTTATTATGTAAATAACAAAACATAGATTATCAAATTTTGAAGGAAATTTAACTACATAAACATATTATTAAATGGAATTACCTATGTCTACAAAACTGTATGTTTGTTTAAAATCTTTCATAATAAAGTAAAATGCATGAAATATGACTTTGTCGAAACAATCAATTTAACAAGTTAGAAGCATCACCTTGAGAAAAATTGAACTTTATTTATTTTTATTTCATTATAAAGATTGCATAAAAATTTACCATAACAATAACAATATATATATATATATATATATATATATATATATATATATATATATATATATATATATATATATATATATAAATGTAAATGTGTTTTTAAGGGGAATTCGACCAATACTTTACTTTCACTGAATCACTCTGTATTCCTTACCAAGCTCTCGCAACAATTTATTGCTTCATCAGGGTTGCTACAAGATATGTGAGGTAAATATATTTTAAAAAGAACACTCAAAATAAAATAAACTTACAGAACGTGAGATGATATTTCACCACATTTCGACATTAAACAATAACACAGTTATAAAATCAATTTTACAAATTAATATTCTCTGGTACATTGATCCTGTAGACGTTCTTTTATTAAGTATTAGTATTGTAGAATTCAAAGTTCAATCAGTTTTTTGAAGTCCAAAAAACACCTCACTGAAATTCTCATTTTTCCAGAACTTGTTTAATTTTTTGGATGTATTCAACTAAATGCATATAATAGAGTTTTAAGCATATAATAGGGTTTTCGAAACGATTTTCGGTTTACATTATTACAATATTCCTATAAAAATGAAACAAAACAATAAGGTGTGTATTTTATTTTTATTACAATAGCTTCGAAAGTAAATTTCTAATCTCTAGAATAACATTATAATTTTAAGAACAATGAATATATATATATATATATATATATATATATATATATATATATATATATATATATATATATATATATATATATATATATATATATATATATATATATATATATATATATATATATATATATATATATATATATATTCACCAACATTAAAAGTACATTTAAAATGACAATTTTGTGGCTTGTCAAAAATACATCCACATAATACACAGTGTAAATAAACAATTTTACAAATATGTTCCAGATAGAAATAATAAGATATATAAACATAACACAAGTCAACAGATCCGAGTATAATATTCCAACAGATCAGGCTCCACACCCAGAAACTCATCCACAGTGTAAAAGGCCATATCTGTCAAAAATGCCTTAATACTTTTACAAAATCTGGTATAATTTAATAATTTTACACTGTGAGGTAGCTTGTTATACAATTTCGGATTTAGAGAATTATTCAGTGACCTAGCCAACCTGTATCGAGGGGTTCTTAGCTAAGAGCATGATCTGGTGCCATAGTTATGTGTATCCGAATAAACCGGTAATTAACTAACTCTATTGTGAATTTCCTGAAGTGATTGATAAATATATAAACAAGGTACAGTTAAAATTCTATAAGTAACAAAAACGGTTTACAATGAGCAAGTCTTCCTATTTCCGCCATCGTACGCACTGCCCATTTTTGCATACGAAAAATGCGTATTGCTGAGGGAGAGTTTCCCCATAGGCCCAAACCATACGCGGCATGCGAGTTGAAAAGAGCATGGTAAACACACAAAAGAGCATCCTCGCTCATACAGTCTCTCAGCTTGCGAATAAGGTAGATGGCGCTGGCTAATTTACCAGTCAACTTATCAATGTGCGCATGCCAAGACAGTAAATCATCAAGTGTTAATCCCAGTAAATCAACTGATGCTCCCTTGATCAGCCGAGTTTTTGTACTAAATATATTTTGTGTTTTTCTCGGGTTCACCATCAACTTATTGGATGAAAACCATACAGTAGCATGCTCTATTGACTGTTCCTTCATCTGTTCTACCTCCGAGACTTCTCTGCCAGTGCTCAACAGCGTAGTATCATCAGCGAAAAGCACACACTCTCCATCAAGCTGGCAAAAATCATTAAAATAGATTATAAACAGAAGTGGCCCCAAGACAGAACCCTGAGGTACACCATGTTTAACCAATCTTAGGGATGAACTTGCATTTTCCACAGTAACACACTGATATCTGTGAGACAAGTAATCACTCAATAACCTTAAAGGAGTTCCTCGTATGCCAATATGCTCAAGTTTGCTACTTGATATTTTGTGTGATACACAGTCAAATGCCTTTGACAAGTCCAGAAGAGAGGCACAAATCAGTTTACCATGTTCCAAAGCATCAACAATAAGATCGACCAACTTACGAACTGCCTGTATAGTCTATAGTAATATATATATATATATATATATATATATATATATATATATATATATATATATATATATATATATATATATATATATAGGTGTTCGCAATTTCAGGTATGTAGTTATGTCATACTTCAGTTGAAGAAATAATACATTAATTTTTTTGAATTTGGGTTCCTGTAGACTTCTTTCAGTTCTTGTAGTTCAGTTTCTTCTACATTTCTGATTCTCTACTTTCGTTTGCTTATGATAAAAAATTTTATCAAGATCATATATTTCATCAAGATAATTATTATTAGAACAAATCAAATTATCGATGTCGGTAATGTATTTGAATTGTTGGATTTTTAAATTGGAGTTAATTATTTCGCTGACTTATTCATTTCATAGGCTTTGAAAATCTATCTTCGTTAAGCTATTTGAGCTTTGGAAAGTGCTTATATTTCTTGCGATTGATATTTTAAGTTTTGGTAGAATAAGCGATGTTCTGAAATTTAAAATGATCGATTGATATTGTTCAGTCTTTCAGAACCTTGATAAGAGAAGGGTTACTTATTTCCAGTAATTGATCTCCTGTACAAAATTTAAATATAACTTAGTAGTTTTCTGATTTTCACTTTAATTAATTGATCTCCTGTACAAAATTTAAATATAACTTAGTAGTTTTCTGATTTTCACTTAAATTAATTCAAACCATTACAATATTGTTTCGCCAATTCAGTTTATCACATCGGATGTTGATGATAAACTGAGCGATAAGATTGTGGACTGATTGTGAAATGACCATAGAACCCTTTTCTTCTTTTGTAGGGGAATGATTATAGAACATATTTCTTCCGAATTGTGAGGGATTCCCATAGAATACTTTTTTTCGATTGCCTTTTACTGGAATAAATTCATATAAATTTATAGAATTATTGATTAAAACTTGACCATTTAATGAACGTATTTGATTTCTACCTCTTATTAATTGCCATGGCTTCTAACAGGGTTAGTTTATAACCTTTACGTACTGTATGCAATATTTTAAAGTTATTGTCGAATATATGGTTCTCTTCTAAAAGATGTGTTGCATACGTAGAATCGGTTTTATTTTATGCAAAGAATCTTTGGTGTTCAGATATTTTAAGTCTGCAATCCTGCAAGGTTGACCAACATATACTCGTATTTTGGGATAAGTACCGCAACTCAACTCATAGATACCCGATTTATTATCATTCGAAATTTTATCTTTCGCATTTCTGATGTGCCTACTCACCGTATTCGGGGTTTTGAAAGCTATCGTTAAATTTCTATCAGATAAAAACTTCGAGATTTGTGATAGAGGATTGCCTAAATACGTTAATGTTCTGACATTTTTATGACTCTCTGCTACTTTAGGATATACTTGAGAAATGGCCTTATTATATAATCTATTTCATAAACTGTTATCGACGGAACAATGATGATATCCATTGTTTTGTGCGATTTGTTTACTGATATTCAATTCATGAGTGTAATTTTCTGAACAGATGTGAGGACGAACAATGAATTGTTTGATCAGAACTCATGTTTATTATTAGCTTTTTTTATTGTAAGGTGCTTGAAGTTTATAGAGCCTTCCAATTCCATGTCCTTGTAAATTCTATATTTGAGTGAAGTGAATTAATGAATTTCAAAAAGAATTAACCTGTCTATGGGTACCTGTGAAGCAGGTAATAATATCGTCGACATATCTATTATCTTTCTTAGAAAGTTGGCTACTATGAATAGAATTCTTTTATTTACACTAAGAGAAGAATTAGAGGGTTTCCCATAATTAATCCGTCGTACTACTGTAATCATTGTAGTATCATTGAATTGAAAATGTTTTTGGTTTAAGCAAACTTCTAACAGATTTAAAATCTATTTCTCAACTGAAGGGCTCACATTACTTCTTTCTAAAAGATCTTTGACTAATAAAATGGTTTCTTTTGGGGGTATACCAGGGAAAAGATTTTTGACGTCAAATGATTTCTCATTATCAGGCAGGGTAGTATTTTAAATTTCATAGGCTAAATCGAAGGTTTTTTTTAAAACCATACGTTAACTTAAACTAAACTTTAACTTAACTTTCACTTAAAATTTTGTGTTCTAATCAATGATATCTATTAATATTTGTGAAATTTTCATGATGGTGCCGTAACGAACGAAACTACTGGTCCAATAGGATGATTGTCTTTGTGTAATTTTATTAGTGAATAGAGTGAAGGAATTTGCGGGTTCATGTTGATATATTTAAATTTGATTGGTAAGGATGGGAGAATTGTCCATTGCGTTTTTCATTCCTTTTCGAAAAGAACTAGTTGGGTTAAGAGACAGTTTTTTGTGAGGCCTGATTCTAAAAAAGTATTTATTTTCTGAACGTATTCATCGTCGGACATAGCAACTACAGTATTACTTTTATCAGCTTTTGTGAATGTTAAGTTATCATTTTTTATTTTTTCCTTAATTGTATTATATGTAATTGATCGGAATGCATTGTATTGTGATTTATAGGGATGCGTTGAATAATATTTGCTGCTGAATATTTATCAACTGAATTTGTAAATTGATTCTTTTGATGTTATATTATGTTTAATTGTGTGTTTCGCTCCTTTTTCTAATAAAGCAACGTCTTTATTTTTCAAAATGTATCGGATTCGTATCAGATAAAATGTATCAGATATCAATTAATGATCTTTTGTACATTTGTGCTGAAGCTTCTTGTGTTATACGTACCAGGTAACCGAAAATTATCATATAATTTTTCGAAATTGTTAAATTTATAAATACCTATATACTCTCGTGTCTTCAAGAGAGTTTGGTTTGTTGAGGTGGATACTATTTCTCAAGACGTCAGTGCGTACCATAACGAATGTATCTAGAGCTAGAGCTATTTTATCGCAAAGTCAAATTTGAAATGCTTTCTCGTTCATTGGTAAATTCACAAATTACATAAAAATCATTACATATTCGTTGAGCAGCGTCACTCCATAACAATTGTAAGAGTGTCCCAAAATCATGAATAGTTTCATTTTTGAATGCTTTAGCTCTCTAAATGCTTCAAATTTCGTCTATCACGAAAATATTGTTGTTAGGCTGATAGTAATCAGCCTTTGAACTAATTCATCACAACTTGAAATAAACTTATTTCAAAAAAATATTCTCATTTTCATTCAACTCTGGAGAATTACTTGGTTTATTCTTCATTGAAAGACGTTGTAGGTTATTAACCCTTAATTAGGCGCATTAAGAAAATCACACAACTAGTGGTGTAATTTATAACAAAGTAATGAATAAAAATGGAGGCTAAGAAATTAATAAAACGAAGTAGGTAAATTTCATCAAAATTATTGAAATATTTTATTATAATTAATTTTCAAGAACAAAAACATAACTTTGACTTTAAACCAACAAAACATAAAACAATTTCTAAATCCTCTAAAAAATAAAAATTTCAGGCATAGCCGACATCAATTTAAAAAAAAATCATTCTTCAGCAGAATTATTCATTCTGCATCCGATACAATAATTCCTAGAATGATCTTGACAAATAAATTTATCACAATTGTGGCACTTTTTTGTCATTGTTTCTATGGCATGACGAATAACGCCCTCGCTTTGCTGTCGATTAGTTTATAAATTCCTGTATATCATGAACCTTTCGGAGGTTCTTTTTGTCAAAGTAGGGACAGCACGATGTTGAATGCGACGTTTCTGGTGATCTTCCACAAGCTTTGTTGTCATTTTTTTCAAAAATATCTGCCTTATATATGTGCTACTCTTATCAGTGTTCGCCCTGACTATGACAAATGCATTGATACCCTAATTTCCATCTTTTTGTTCTTCTTGCAAACATTGTAATTGGAGCATAGTTGATCATTACAGTCGACACCTACTTTGGTACTATTATAATGGGTAACTTTTTCTGGTTTTTGAGCTTTTGATGTTGTTGGACTTGAAAACTGGGCCACTTGTTAGGAACTTGATATGTGCAGCATACACAGTATCGTTATACTGGGCGGTTTCGAGTGGGCTTTAAATTGTCGGGGGAGCTAAAAAATGGAAGGTTGGGAGAGTAGCCCTCCATATGGAGTGATACATAATAGTAATTCCAGACGAATTGTCTAGAACGAGATCGAGTTTCTTGGCATTGGGGGTTTCTTCCAGGATAAAGCTGGTGACGTCGGAGAGAATGTCTAGCATAATTTCGATATTAGCTTCGCTAAAGCATAGCAAAAAGTCATACGGGATGAAATCAGCATCTGGGTATTCGGGAGGAGTAAGGCGAGTTTTCGCCTGGATCGGACGTTGTATCAAGGCGCGGCCTATTACTAGATTGAACACGTTTTCAATGCGTCAATTAATCCAATTCCTATGAGTAGTCGGGCGCTGTGCAATATCAAAATATCCGCCTAAGAATTGGCTGGATGTATAGCGGGTTCTGTCGATGTCGAGGATAAGGGAAGCGTATAATTGACGCAAAATCGTTTCGGGATCAGCATTCGAACGAACGCTTGAGAGGAGGTTGTGGCAGACGATCATGAGTTGAGGTGGAAGGATTTGTCCTACATCCAGGTGGAAACTGAAACCTGCAAGAGAGGGCACAAATAAGTGTAATTCGGGTTGCGGATCGTAGGTTGGGACGAAGGAGTTCAGGAGTGGCTTGAGGTGTGGTGGAAATTAACATTCCATTAACTTGGATAAGTAGTCCATCCTTAGTGTCTCACTTTCATATTTGAAAGTGGAATATGAGGAAAGTTCTCGGGAATGCAGTTCACATATCAGGAGGTAGGTGTTTAGGATTATTTGGTCGTAACAAATGAGAATGAAAGTACTAGTGGAAGGATGTGATTTCACATTCAATTCAGGGTACCTTTCAGTAATGCAGTAGGTGGAATACTGAAATGGAAAACGGAGATCAGGCTGGATATCTATTACGTTGGATGTTCCGTGATCGAGTTCCATTCGAACAGCTACATCTAACTTTTCGAAATAAGTTCCTTTCTTAGTGGGCTGAAGGGTGGGGCTAGGTCCTGGGGTTGGATTATACCTCTTAGCTGGATCAGAAAGACTGGTCTCATTAGAAATGTTGAAATTTACACTCGTTGAGTGCTTGTTTGATGGTGCTTGCTTCGGCCGTTTGGACGGGAAGAGGGAGTCGTCAGAGAGGATACGGCGTTCATTGTTGCTGGTGTGGCGACGATGTCAGATGACACTGATGGAGTAGCTTTTTGTGCGGACATTGTAAATTTAAGTAGTTTAGTTTTTAACTTTTATATCTATCGGAACGAATTTCGTATAGATAAAAGATGTGTTCATGATATTTAGATTTCAATTGCATAAACTCTGCAGAGTTATCCATGTTGGATTTACTAAATTACTTTTTGTATATTGTATTTTCTTGTAGTGTGTTATTAGGTTTGTCTGGAAGTATTTTCGTGCAGTCAAGATGTTCTTAGAGATTATTTATTCTGGCTTAGCATTTCACAACTTCTGAGATATTTGAGTTCCACTAAAATTCACTAAAAGAAAAGAAGCACTAGCTATAGTCTATATATAAAAAAACTAATTCGAAACTGAAGAAAAGAAATCTCGAGAAAAAAATTAATGAGCACTAGTAATCAATTGAGAGAAAACTCAGAGCACTCTGGAGTATCGAGAGAGAATTTAATTTAGCAAATTGTAGCATAAAGAGAGAAAGAGGGCATTATTTTAATGTGCAGGCCCTCTTATAACCGTCCCCAACACCTCAGTTGTCCCAGATAATTCGGTCGTCCCCAAAGATTAATGCCTACTCAATAATTCAATTCGCTCAATCTTTCCCGACGTAGTAGACAGTCCAGCAACTTCCAATACCGGTGTTACAATCTGAACCGCTTTCTGCCGTCTTCTAGGAACGATTAATTTCCTTTTTCAACGAGGATATATGAGTAAAAGATGATGAGTTCTCGACAAAAGTAGGGCCACTATAATTGATACAGAACCAATATATTTTCAACCTTGTCTATATTTCGAACATGTTTACATTCTTCATAGGACTCTGAAAAAATAAATAAGTGTAAAACAAAGTGTTTTAACCTAAAAATTTCATCTTACGGTTAACTATACTGAAGATGTAGCCAGACTGTACGCAGCAGTGAAAATAGATGGTAAAACAAATTTTGGAACTTACAGAACCAGATAATCTCATTAAAAACGCAATATAAAATATATAAAATAAAATCTGGTGTCACAACAATCATATGTTAAAGATACCGAACTGTCAGGAAACACAGACAAACGTCACTAAGGATCACAGAGTGTCAAGTGCAAAACTCTCTGTCAACTGTCACCACAAGTGAAAGTACACCAAACGTCAAACAGAACAGGATTTTAAAATTATTGAAGTCAAAGTGATGTCCCATCTTTGCCGCATGGAGGGCCAAAGCACAGCTGTCTGGGTGGAGTCTTATATCACTCTTATGGAGAGTAATTCTTCGCTTGATGTTCTGCGAAGTTTGACCTATGTACACTCCTCCACAATCTAAGCATGGTATACCATATACACAGTCTGAAATGTGAGATGATGGGAGCTTGTCTTTCAGTTGTCTGAAAGCACTTACCAGTACCAGAAATGATATTATATTTGGCCAATTTTAAATGTTCTATTTCAGATAGGATGTGAGATAGTTTACCAGTGAGTGAGTGTAAATGTGGTAAGGGCATATATTTGGTTGTAGGAGTCTGTGAATCGATTTGTGATGGTACCTCTATATCGACAGAGATTGTAGAGGATGGAACCGATGGTCTAGTGACAGTCTTCCATAGAATCTTTTTAACAGTTGTTATAGGATATCCATTGTTAACAAGGATCACTTGTAAACGGGTTAGTGAACTATGCCAGTAATCTGCATGTACAATGTTGGTAATACGATTTTAATTAGTTTTCTATGTATTCTTTCATCTTTCAGCCCTTTCCATACCTTTATTCTTGGTATCATATCAAAGGCTTTTTCAAGATCTATAAAAGCTAAGTATATTTTTTTATTTTCCAGATGTCTCCTTTCTTCTAATTGTTTAATTGTGAATATGTGTCTGGAAACAGAAGTTACCTTCGTACTCGCTCCTCCGGTGGAATACCGGGCGTGGGAAGCACCACCATTCTGCCATAGAGCCGTTTCGTCCACTCCCGACGTCGAGGCCGTTTCTGCAGAGCCTCGGCCAAGGACAGTGACAGCTCTGTAATTTCTTTCTTATCGTTCTCGACGAGACCCAACTTACCTGCCATCTTGCGTTCTACCGAGCTATTTTCTTCCAGTTGGAAACCGAAAGAACTTTTCCTTCCCAGGTGGCAATTCGCCGACACTCCCCCGCAGTGCTTTGCTCCCCCAGACTTATACGCAGCATCCCCAGGAGATACTCAAATACCTGTGCTGGGAGTTGAGAGAACTCAACGCCGGCATAATCCTCCTGTCGACTCTCGATCCTCCTCATGCCCTCTTCGGTGTTACCCGTGGGGTAGTCAAATGGGCATGCTACTATTGCTAAATAGAGTCCTATTACGCCCATAGACCTACATCAATCGCTGTACCATACCTTTCCTTCCGAACCATTTCTGGGGCCATATATCGTACCGTTCCGGCGATATCCCGGACATAAGGCCGCTTATGGGTGAGCTGGACCGCCATACCGAAGTCCGCTAAACAAAACCTCCGCCCACGGACTGAGGCATTTCCCGTCTTTATGTCCTGATGAACTATTTTCTGCTGATGGCAAAGTGTAGCCCTGTGCTCACTTGATATAAAATCCAGTCGAAGTCGTTTCCGGTGGAGAGCCCCTTGATGTGCAAATAATGAGCAGATCCGTCTCCATTAACTCCAAAACGAGGATCCGGGATTCTTTCTGCTCGAAACTTGCGACGAAAACCGCCACTTAGGATGTGTCTGTTGTCTCAGAAACTCTACCTCTCTGGCTGCGTAGACAGATGTCGGCATCAATTTACCGGCGTATTCTTGTTGAGTGGTGGCATCGGTCAACCTAAATACAGCCTCAAAAGCGCCCTAAAAATAAATAAAAAGTAAAAAAATATGTGCCCTAAAAGTAAATAAATATGTTTTTAGTGGTATCGTTACTATCGAGATAGAGTGTTAGTATTCTTTCCTCAACATGAATTTGATTAAGACGCTTACCGCGATTACCACTTCTCAAGTTATATACTACAGGAGAAATCATTTCAACAACCGTATACGGGCCCGAATATCTGGGTGCCAATTTAACGGAAATTCCCTCTACCCCGGGTAACCAAGGATACTCTCTACGTAACACTCTAACCCCTAGCTTACAACGACGTTCTCGTCGACGCAAATTATAATACTTACTTTGATTAGATAGTGCTTGAGAAAGCCAAAGGTTTCCTTGAGGCAGTGAACTTGATTGATTAGGGAATCTATCTGTACTATCATCGATTTCCTTGTTCTTCAGCGCTCTCGTCGACAATTTTGGTAACATATTTTGCATTTGGTACATGCATTTCCCTACTGGAATTCAAAAATGCCGAACTATACCCGGTTGACTATTGTGTCGCAGAATTGATAGCAAAAGTCAACTCTCTTATCCTTTCATCTCATAAACGCTGATCGTTTTCAAAAACTGGGCAATCATAGTCTTGATAGTTCGTTTTGAGCTTTCCACCGGATTACATTTTGGCGAATATACTGGCGTTAAACGATGCCGGATACCAAGATCTCTCAAAGTTACTTTAAACAGCCGACTGTCATACTGCGTCCTGTTATCACTAACCACAATCTTCGGACAGCTAAACTTCAAGACTACTTCTTCATAGAGAGCTTGGAACATGCCTTGCACTGTAGCCTTTCTCACAGGTCTACACTCAACCCACTTCGAAAATCTGTTTTGCCTGACCAGTAAGTGACAATATAACAGATACCAAGATCTCTCAAAGTTACTTTAAACAGTCGACTGTCATACTGCGTCCCGTTATCACTAACCACAATCTTCGGACAGCTAAACTTCAAGGCTACTTCTTCATAGAGAGCTTGGAACATGCCTTGCACTGTAACCTTTCTCACAGGTCTACACTCATCTCACTTCGAAAATCTGTTTTGCCTTTTGCCTGACCAGTAAGTGACAATATCCTTGTATTGGACGAGGTCGTTGCCACTATGACCAACTATGTCCGTCCTCACAGTATCCCAAAGCTCTTTAACCACATACTAATGAATTTTTCCTGGAGGTTTTTGTTGTGGAACCTTGTGTCGATGGCACTGATTACATTGACGCACGTACTGAGCAGTTTCTCTGAACATTCCGGTCCAATAATAATTTCGGGCAATTCGATTGTTTACGCTATTCCCACGTGTCCAGCAGTCGCATTGTCATAATTCTCCCTAAGAACTTCTATACTCTGTTTTTTTCGGTATACATCATTTTCAGGGATTTCCTAATTCAGGCTCAGTAAAATCATTGGAATCCCAACCATGGCGATATAATTTTTCTGACTATGCAATAGTCTGGAAACGCTTCTTGATTTAATTTCACTGCCTCCAATTTACTTCTGTACCATGTACAATTCACATTCTTTTTAGTGAGACAAATAGTTTCAAGGCTTGGCAAGAGATTTCTTGACAAACTACCAGACTCGGTTGAGGGCTCCTTTCCGATACTTCATTTTGAAGTCATATTGCTGAAGGAATAAAGATGCAAGTTGTGCTATGCTGTATGCTAGAAATGATGAAGTTGCGAGGTGCGCCATCTTGAAACTCTTCTACTTGGCGATTTTATAGACAACGGAGACTCATATGGTCAGTCAACAAAGTGAAACACTGTTCCAGTTCCACTTGTCTATACTCCACACAATTGCAAGACATTCCTTTTCTGTAACAGAATAATTACGTTCCGGAGCATACAAAGTCCTATCTTCGTGAAAGCTGCTCCAAGTCCTGACTCTCAAGCCTGGGTTTGCAGAACAAAAGGTTGTGAGAAGTCCGGACAGGCTAACACCGATGACTGTGTTAACTTTTCTTTCAAAGTAACAAACGCTTTCTGTTGCGCAGTATCCCATTTCCACTTTTGCTTCTTCTTGAGCAGCAAAGTAAGCGGAGTGACAATAGTGGAAAAATTCTCAATAAGTCGGCGATAGCAGATGGAACCCAAAGCATTGGGTTCCATCTCAGATCCAATAACTTGGTCTAAAAGACGTTGAAAAGTGGACGGAGCGGAGTATAATAAGAACGCCATCACATTAAATTGAAACACTCCAAGTCCAGATACAGTAAACGCTGTGTCTGGACTGTGACTTTCCATTCAGGAAACAGTCTGCAGTTCGTAGATCGATCCTAAAATTATGTGCTCCCATTACATCCATACCCAATACAATAGCTATCGGTAATTGCGGAAATAAAAACATGCCTACTTTAATGCTCCGATCACCGAATCCAATTGTAGTAGAATAAATCCTTTGAATTGGGACTACCTTAACGTCAGCAACGGTAGCGGTAATATCACTTACATATCTCGACATGACTCCAGACATCTCACAGTGTTTGGCGACATCGCAATTTAAAAATGACCTTGTAGCCCCAGTGTACAATAGAGCTCTAAACAATTGATTCCTATTTCCATAGTAATTATCGGACGGTTGTCAGTCGTATATGCTTTCGTACTACTCGAGAGTCTTGAAACTAGCTATCCTTTTGTCTTCCGGAGCGTGATCTGGAGTTATTAGGCATAGAATCATTCTTACACCTTGCAGATAGATTTCTGTTGTGTTCGAAAGAAATGTCCACAAGCCTTACGTACTCGCACTAATGTTGTCATGAGTAAGAATCTTAAACACTAGGCAGCGTTTATTCGTCTTTTCATAATTATCACGCAGTATATAATTATCACTCAAAACATAGGTAACAATCAGTATTTTAATATCAGTCCGTATCTTATAAAACTCCGTGTGTCACACCCTATATAATAATAATAATAATAATAATAAACTTTATTAGTTCATTTAGACATAACATTCATGTATTTGACAAGTCAAAAAAGAAAAATAAGAATAAGCAAAGTACAAAAGGTAATAAAGCACTTCAAAATTGAAAAATTAAAACTTAATTAATTTTAGTGGAGTAATACTCATCCAAGTTGTAGCAACACATATTAATTAAAACTTCCTTCAGCTCTCTTTTGAAGCTTCTATCATTCAAGGTTTTGAGTCTTGATGGTAGGTGGTTGTATAATTTGATACCGCAATATGTGGGTGAATGTTGAAACTTTGTTGTCCTGTGATTAGGAATGGACAATATATCATCATGTCTCGTACTGTATTGATGGAAGCTAGCACATGTCCGCAAGCTGCCTAAGCGTTGACGTATAAACATCAAGGTATTCACGATGAATACACCCGGTAATGTGAAAATCCTGTATCTCTAGAACAAAGATCTACAAGATTCCCGAGGCCCGGCACCAAACATTAAGCGTATGATCCTTTTCTGGACTCCAAACATCCGTTCAACACCCGGTGCGGAACCCCACAGGACGATGTTGTAGGAGAGATGACTGTACACCATACTGTAATAGACACTAACTAAAGTATCTTGTGGTAGGGAGTTCTTAAGTCGACATATTGCGTAAAAGGAACTGTTCAATCGTTTACATAGTGAATCAATGTGGCGATACCATTTCAAGTTGGAGTCAACATACAGCCCGAGAAATTTGACACTGTCAGAAGACTTCAGTTGACCCTTGCTGTGCTGGAGAACAAATGAGTCTTTTGGTCCTGGGCCACAGATGCTAAAAGGCACAACTTCAGTTTTATGAAGGTTAACAACAAGAGAATTTTTGTAGCACCAACCAGCGAAACTCTGCATGATTTGCTCGCAGGCTGACGTAAGCGCACTCAAGCTTCCAGCCGTTACTGCCACCGACTTATCATCGGCAAACAAGGTTCTATATATATATATACATATATATCTATCATTCAGTTTATATAAAACCTAGTTTCAAGTATCACCATGTATTTCTATTTCACTCGGTATATGATTCGGTACAATAGGTCAAATAGATTCAGTTCTTAAATCTTGGTATAAACAATCCTCATATATCAAATCAAATCAATAAACTCAAACTAAAATACAATGCAATAGAAAGATGTGTATCTCATGAAAATACTTCACAAACAATAGAATTTCTCAACAACTTTTCACTATTAAATCGTCACAGAGCAACTCTGACAGTTTCAAACACTAAAAATAATGGAGAGTAGCACATGGTCTATTTTCCAGTGAAAGAAAAACAGACTAATACTGCTAAAAAACTGCCAAGGCAATATAAACCACCATTTCCATCATCAATTGCGTTCATCAATGTATCATAAACATCCTTTTGTTGGTGATTCAGCAGGAGTACATGCGTTTGATCTATAAAATCCAATTCGTGGTGGTAATATCCAAGTCAACGGGAATATTCCGTTCAAATTCTTGATTGAATGCGTCATTCATTTCTTGATTTGCCGCATTCATTCCTAACCTGACTAATAAATTACCGAACATGAGGTAACACATGTCTTCGATCAAAACCTGATAATGTATCTCCCCATTCATCTTTAGGTCGGGATTTCTTGTAATAACACGAATTTGATGTAAAATGTCTACCGACATATTATTATTCTTGTTGTGGTGTATAAAAAGTGGTGTATATATATATATATATATATATATATATATATATATATATATATATATATATAATAATAATAATAATAATAATAATAATAATTTATTGGTTCCAACAAGTACAGTTGCGAATCATCATCACAGCCCACAAGAGAAACAAGTCAGGTGAGTTTTCTACTTTTTACAGTAGTCTAAAAATTCAGTTAAACTATAAGGTTCACATTCCAAAACAAACTTATAAATACATTTCTTGAACACTTCAGTTTTTTCAATGACTCTCATGCACTGAGGCAGCAAATTAAAAAGTTTCATGGCCATATAGAGCGGACCATTTGCAAACTTGGCACTAGAGTGTACGGGAAGGTTAAATGGAAAGACCTGCCGGGTCTTATTCACGTTTAAGTATTTTTCAAAGTAATGCTTTTGCTGTCTCACAAAAAGTAAAAGCTTAAAAATATAAAGACCATACAGTGTTTGAACATTATTGGCGCGGAATATTCCCCGGCAGGAATCCCTGAAGCCCAAACCGCACAAAAGTCGTAGCGCCTTTTTTTGTGTTAAGAAGATTTCATTTGCTGAAGGCGAGTTTCCCCAGAAAATAATCCCATAGACCATTAAAGACTGGAAATTGGAGTAATAAAGAGTATGAACAACTTCCAAGTTAATTCTGTTTTTAAGCATTATAAAGGTGTAAATAACTTTATTTAAACGCTTCCTTAACCTGACAACATGTGGGACCCACCTCAGGTGCCCGTCCAGAACAATCCCCAAAAAGTTCACACTGTCTGTCACAGCGATATTGGTACCATCATTTAGATCAAATGATGAAGGAAAATTAGTTTTAGATCTAATACTAGAGAAAAAGAGACATTGGGTTTTATCTTCATTAATAGTTAAATGGTTATCGCAGCACCACCCCTTCACCGCAGAAATCACCGCATTACCATCCTGTATGCAGGTCTCAACTTCATCAGATATCACAAGAAAATTACTATCATCTGCATAGAGGACAGGCAAGCATTTGACTGGAGGTGTAATTGAACACAGGGAATTAATATAAATAAGAAATAGAAGAGGACCCAGCACACTTCCCTGAGGAACGCCCCTGGAAAGGATCCTCTCCTCAGAGAAGTGGGCCGTGCCATCAACCGTAACGACAACTCTCTGTCGTCTATTTGACAAGTAACTCTCGATAAACTTTAAAGCAATATCCCTGATACCACAAAGCTCGAGTTTCTCAAGTAGAACGCTATGCAATACAGAATCAAACGCTTTTGATAAGTCAAACAACAGCGCCATAGGAACTTCACCTTTTTCAAGTGCTACAATGACAGCATCTAACAATTCAAAGAGAGCTGTATCAGTGCACTTGCATTTAGTAAAGCCATGCTGTTCAGCCGCAATGACTCTAAATTTGATAAAAAATTTTAGAAGTCTAGTTGCTAGTATTTTCTCAAAAACTTTTGCAAAACTTGACAAAAGGCTAATTGGCCTATAGTTATTAATTTCGTTGATATCGCCCTTTTTGAAAAGGGGTTTTACCAGAGCGATTTTAAGATCGTCTGGAAAACAGCCTTCATTAAATGCACAGTTCATGATATGAGCCAATGGCCTACCTATAATATGGGTTGATTTTTTCACAATCGAAATAGGAATGCCATCATGCCCAGAGGAGTTTGAAGTTTTCAGGGATCCCACAGCGGCAATAACTTCTGCTTCGGTAACTTCAAAGAAATAAAAAGACTTATCTAGTCTTTCAGACCTAGAAGTATTTAATGACTGAGAAGGATTATTAAACTTTACCCTATGAGTGGCATTTCCAATGAAGAAATCATTGAAGTTGTTAGCCAATTTCAATGGATTACCAGTTTTTATAGCTAAGTCAGCTTCTCTGCACTTACCCATTAAAGAGTCTAATACCCTCCAAACAGCTTTCGATTTGTTAGGGGCATTGGTTATATAGTCACCGAAGTGAGACTTATATGCTGATGAAATCTCATGATCATACTGCTTCTTAAAATTGTTATAAATTTCCTTAAATTCTGGCCTGGCAGTAGAAATAACAAGAAGATTATCTAAAATTCTTTTCTTGTCTTTTATGGCTGGATTCGCTTTCCAGATATTCATTGTAGGTTTATTACACACAACCCTTAGAGGGCATGACGTTACAAAGACAGTTTTAAAGCGTGAAGAGAAGCAGCTCCACATTGCATTGACATTGCCAGACATGTCATAGATATCATTCCATGACACAAGAGATAAATTCAAAAGAAAATCATTGACAGTTTGTTCATTAATACATCTAATTGAAAACTTACTTGGAGATTTAGTTATAATGGCCTCTGACAGCGTGAACTTTAAAGCGAGATGGTCTGAAATATGGAATTCCAGGGTTTCATTATATCCTTTCATGTTTGTAATAATATTATCCAAACAGGCACCCGAGGCTGGACGAGTTACACATGAAAATGAAAGACTGACATTAAACATTTCAATAGTTGATAGGAACTCCCTAGTATCTCTGCAATCCTCTGAAACATTGACATTGAAATCCCCAGCGATAATAAAATTAGTTTTTTCTAAGCTACATTTCAATAATATTGCATTCAGTTTCTCAATAAAAATGTCTACATTTGCTAAAGGTTTTGTGTTAGGTCTGTAAATACAGAGAATAACTATACTAGAATGTTTTAGATTCACTTGAATCGCAGAACACTCAACAACATTAATCACACTGAGACTCACAAAATCTCTTCTTTCAAACGACTGCACAGGCTTTTTACAGTAAATGGCGGTTCCTCCATGTCTGCCCTCCTCTCTGCAAAATTGAGAAACCAACTTGTATCCAGGGATTTGCCACTGTGAGATCTCGTCGGCAGATTTCCAGTGCTCAGCAATCGTTAAAATGTCCACATCATTTTCTGATAATAGAACATTCAGTTTATTTAGAGCTGTAGTTAGACATTGCACATTTTGAAATATTAGAGAAAAAGGTTTCTTGGGACCATGGTTCACTTGAGAAGAATTAGCTGCCAGATTATTCAGAATAGAGTTATTGTTATTTATTAAGCACGTTAAACTTGGGGAGCATCCCCTGCTGTCTGGGATGGCCCCTTCCTTAATAAAAAATAACGGGACACTAGAGCACCATGTGGCCAAACTTCCTTCTGCCATGCTTTCTTGAGGTTATCATGATATAAAGATACCTTCATAGAAGCATAAATAAGAGGGTGCTTAGATTGAAGAAGCTCACACTGTACTTCAGGAAATGTTGCTGTCAAGAGATTTTTTAAGTCTTCTGGCTTAGTACTAGGATGAAGCCTAGAGACGTGAAAATATGTATATTTAGGAATAGTCTTAACCTGTACGCTTGGTTCGCCTGAGCCCATAACAAATTTTCTGTTTCGTGGTCTGTTACGATTTTTTACCGATTTCCACTCTGATTCATTTGTTTGGTTTACGTAGGAATCTGAATTTGTCACACTTGCATCAGTGTCCGTAGCAATATTTTGAAGATCTTTCATTATTATTGCCTGTTTGGCTTGCATCAATGCAGAATTCACTAGTTTACTATCGATAATAGGCTTGCTCGATTTGCTCATTTTAACATTATTCAGTTTACGTCTTGCTTGTTGACCTTGAACTTGACTAGTGACAGTTGGTGCATTAAAGTTTGCACTGTTTTGAACTATTCCAGGTAGTTCGGTTGTACCGTCATTACAAGTTGCTCGGACAGGGTCTCCTTGGTCAGACGCATGCGTCGGTAATGTAAAGGTAGCCAATTCCGTCTTGTTTACATTTCGGTTTGAACTTTTTACATTGGAATTTTTTGTTGCATTATTTTGATTGTGGGATGATGAAGCAATTTGACCTTGATCAACTTTGTTCTTAGAGGATGCAATAATGACTTTTTGTAAACTTACAGTGTAGTCAAGATCTTCTATCGATTTTTGCATGAGAACTTTTTCACGATTTAAACATTCAATTATGTTTTGTTGCATAATTACATTGGTGGCAGCGACATATTTTTCAGGAGAATCGACTTCAACCAGCATGGGAAGCTTCCTCACACACAAGTCACAAAACCATCTCAAATTCGGATTTTCAGCCAAAATTTTAATCCATGCATCCTTCAGTGATACACAAGTTGTATGAGATTTCACTCCACAAATACAGCACTTAATAGTTTTAGAATTAACGATGAAATTGTCGGAACACTGCGGACACACGTCTTGACTGACCGACATAATGACGTGTGAAATCGTGTAGGCTTTCACGGCCGGTGTCCATTGTGAAACATGGTGAAATGATTTTCCGGGCTGATTGGCCGTGGTCAACTGGAACTCCTCCTCTTCCAGACGTTTCGTCCCTAACTGCGAGAGACATCTTCAGTGGCGGCGAGTGCTTCGACGTAGTGGCGTACTGGGCGACGACTCTGGAGCAACTGATGATCAGTTGCTCCAGAGTCGTCGCCCAGTACGCCACAACGTCGAAGCACTCGCCGCCACTGAAGATGTCTCTCGCAGTTAGGGACGAAACGTCTGGAAGAGGAGGAGTTCCAGTTGACCACGGCCAATCAGCCCGGAAAATCATTTCACCATGTTTCACGATTACTTCATCAGTTAAGATTTGGAATCCAGGGTCTTCACTATAGCAGTTCAGTACTTCCAGGTTCCATGCTTCTACTAGCATATAACAACAATCTTTTAAATTAATTTTCCTAAAAAAAATTAACGTCGTTTCTATTTCACTGTCGTATGCTGATAAAAAGCGACACAGTAGCTGCTTTCTGTATAAACGCTTTAAAGTTTCAATGACAATTTGGTCCATAGGTTGCAATATCGATGTTACGTTAGGGGACAAAAACTTAACTGTGAACTTCCCATTTTCTCGATTTGGTGTTTCAGCGGAAGGGTGCGTTGGCGCATTATCTGATAACAACAATACATCGCCCTCTTTTTCCACGTCCTTTGGAAATTTATTCACCTCAGGAATAAACGTATTTTCATACCAAGTAAGAAAAATATCTTTGTTCATCCACGGTTTTTGTTGGTTAGCGTAAGTTAAGGGGATTTTAACATTTTTGATGCAGTGCGGATTTTTTGATTCACCAATAAGTAGCAGTGGCAATCGATGTGTTCCTTTAGCGTTTGCGCAAACCATAACTGTTACTCTGTCCTTACTCACTTTGTGCCCCGGTGCTGCATTTTCACGACGCGATGCTAATGATTTGCTTGGTAGAGCTTTCCAATTCAGACCTGTTTGGTCCGCATTATATATTAAATCTAAATCGTATTCTTTTTCATCTATAAATTCTTTTAACTCGTCTACAAAAGAGTCGGCTGATGCAACGTTAGCACAGTTTTTCTCCTTGAATCTCCAGTTTTCGAATTCCATGTCTAGATTTGAATCTTGCTAACCATCCACAGCTTGCCTTGAAAGACGTATCACCACCAAGCTTCTGATTAAAATCCAATGCTTTTTCACATAATAGAGGTCCAGATATGTGCTGGCCACATGCTCCCTTTTGTAAGAACCAAGAAAAACTGCGTTATCTAAAATTTCATTTTGAGATTTTCTCATGACTACGTTGCGAGCTTCCATCTTCTTTCTCAAGCGCGCAGGTGAATTTCATTATGGATTCTTCTTCTTCTTCTTCTTTATTTTAGGCGAAAGCCGCCTGTTTATTCTTCGGTCGTTTGTCTGTTACGGAACGTTCAAGTTGTCATTCCATCTTTTCCGTGGTCGTCCCACGCTTCTGCGCCCCAGTGGATATTTATCACGGGCAATTCTTACTATTCTTCTGTCGTCCATTCTGTTTATATGATCATTCCACTCCTGTTTTCTGTTCAATACCCAGTCATTAATGCTGTCCACCTTGCACATGTTTCTAACATTTTCACTCCTTTCTCTGTTGAGAAGTGTTTTTCCGGTTATCCTGCGAAGTACCTTCATTTCGGTTGTCTCCAGTAGTCGCCTGGTTTTCGTTGTTTCTGGTCTAGTTTCTGCGGTATATGTCATAATGGGCCTTACGGTTGCTTTATAGATTCGTGCCTTGGCTTCAATTCCGATATGCTTATTGCGCCATATTGTGTCATTCAGACATCCTGCTATCCTTGCTGCTTTTGTTGCCTGCTCCCTTACCTCTGCCTCGACATCACCATAACTCGAAATCTCTATCCCGAGGTATTTAAATTTCATTTCCTGCTGTATAGATTTACCATCAACCTCAAGCTTGCATCTCAATGGTGTTTTTGATGTAGTCATGCACTTTGTTTTAGAAGCAGAGATTATCATATTAAACGATTTGGCTGTAAGGTTGAACTGGTGTAGGAGGCGCTGTAAATCGTCTTCATTTTCTGCAATCAGCACAGCGTCATCGGCGTAACACAGAATGGATATCTCTTTGTCCCCCATTTTGTAACCCCTCATTCCTCTTACTTTTTTGATTATCTCATCCATGATGATGTTGAACAGAAGGGGGCTTAACGAATCTCCTTGACGAATACCACTTCTCACTGGTATCTGTGTGGTAAGCTCCCCGTCTAATCTTGCCTGGATCTTATTCGCAGTATATATATTTTCGATAGTCTTTATTATATTACGTGGGATTTGCCTGTTGTAGAGCAGATGTATAATGTCTGATAGTTGGACCCGGTCGAAAGCTTTGAGTAAGTCAATAAAGCACATAAATGCTGGCTTATTATATTCTATAGACTTTCTGTTACTTGTCTTATGACAAATACGGCGTCGGTGCAAGATCTTCCAGATCTGAATCCTTGTTGTTCATCAGCGAAAGAGGTGAGGCTATTAATTTTGTTTGTCATAAACTTCGTAGTAAGTTTCAGCGTGGTGCTCAGCAGATTTATTCCCCTGTAATTCGAAGGTACTTTCTTGTCTCCTTTCTTGAACATAAGAATAGTAGTGCTTGTACGCCATTCATCTGGGATCCTGTGATGGTAAAGGATCTTTTGAATTAAAATTGTCAACTCTTGAGTAAGACGTTGTCCGCCATATTTGAGTAGTTCGTTGCTAATTCCGTCCTGCCCGGCACTTTTCCTATTCTTTAATTTTTGTAGGGCTAACTGTACGTCACCCACATTAACTTCAGCATCTTCGCTCACTACTATTTCCGGTGTCCTTAGGTCTTTTTTTGTATCCTCTGCCGAATATAGTTCAGTTAGGTACTCGATCCAGGTCTCGTTGGTTATATGTTTTGTTTCAACTAACTCATTTATTTCTTTCCGTTGTGATCGGATTAGTCTCCATATTTGTTTTTGTAGCCCATAGAAGTCATTCTCCATGTTTTTGGAATAAATTTCCCAGTACTGGTCTTTAGTTGAACGTACTAACGTTGTGGTCTCGTTTCGGATTCTTTGATATTCATTGTACGATGCTGGTGTTCTTAATGTTCGATATGCGAGGTAAGCATGTTTCTTTTCCTTGCATTTTTCTTTAACTTCCCTACAGAACCACGGAGTTCTGTTTGTGTTCTTCTCACTGTTATTTGATATTCTAGTGCCTAGTGCTTCGTATGCAGCCGTGTGTATGTTGTTTTTTATCTTTTCCCAGCTGCGATTGACATCATCTTCCTCTGTTATCGGGTTTTCCTCGATTTTCCCATTTAGTCTGTTCTTATATAGTTCTTCTATGGTTGGATCCCGTAATGATTCAACGTTTATTTTCCGTGTTTTTACAGCTGGTTTAGTATTCTTTTGCAGCATAAATTTGATTCTTAGTTTCCCTAACAGTAGACTATGGTCGCTGCCCACATTAGCAGAGTTTAATGTTCTGACCTCTAATATTTGTGATGGGTGGAAATTTCTGTTTGTCACAATATAGTCAATTGTTGATTTTTGACCCCTAGTATTTGCGAATGTATATTTGTACTGTTCTTCATGTTCGAAAAATGTGTTATTGATTCGCAACTCATTAAAAGTGCAGACACTGATCATTAATTCTCCGTTATCGTTTAACACGTTTTCGTTGAATCTTTGTTTGATTCCTGGTACTATATTATTACCTATACGGGCATTAAAATCTCCAAGGATAATCATCGGCTGATCACGTGGTAAGGAGTCAATTGTATTCTGAAGTTGTTCAAAGAAAGACTCTCTCTCAGCTTTCGGTTTACTGTCTTCGGGAGCATAAATTGACATTATATTTAACCTTTGGTCTTCTGTTTTCATTTTGACAACCAAAATTCTAGACGATATATTCACATTCTTGTATACAGTCTTGGTACCTCGTGCGGATCACTAGAGCAACACCCTCCTTTGCTCTGTCATGTTTCTGTACGCCACTATAGATCACTGTGTGTTGAGCATGGTGTATCTGGCCCTTGCCTTTCTTCTTGGTTTCTTGTAAAGCACATATATCTATTTTGTTATCGTTAAGTTCTTTCAGTATTTCTTGATCCCTGTTGTTGAGTGACTTTATGTTCCAAGTAGCAACACGTAGTAGGTTTTTCCTTTTCCATTTCTTTATCCTTTTTCTCGCATGGGTCGTCGTAGGTTGATCAATCCTGTTCCGAGGCAAATTTCCGGTTCTATGAGCCAGTAGTGCTTTTTACCTCAGGCAGGGAGCTAACCTGACCTAAGAACCTTCCTCCTTTATCCGGGCTTAGGACCGGCAACACAGCTACTGAGCTACTCAATTCACCCAACCGTTGTGCAGGCGGAGTTCATATATTCTTTTATGTAAATATTGTTTAGTGTTACCAATGTAACAGGCATCACACTCACTACAATTCATTTTGTATACCGTATGTGTTTCATTTCGTTGTTCAATTCTTGGTTTGACTTGAGTGAATATTGATGCCGTTACATTATTTGGCTTGTGACTTATTTTTATATCATATTTTTTCATGACGTTACTTATTTTGTAAGAAAGTTCAGGTATAAATTCCAATCCCAAATATTTTATTTCATGTTTATTGTTTTGTGTTTCATGCGAGCCTCGATTATATATTTGGTGAATTCTTTTCTTGATTAATGGTTCGTAAAATTTTTTTGGATATGCATTTTTTTCAAGCGTTTCTTTGATTTTTTTAATATTTTTTGGTCTAATTTCCGGATCTGAAAATATAACTGCCCTATCTGTGAGTGAATTCACCACACTTTTTTTATATTTTGTTGGAACAAGAGATTCGTAATTTAGGTATCTTTCAGACCATGTTCCTTTATTATACCAATCTGTAATAAGTGATCCGTCATTTTTTTTCTAATTATTGTCATATCTAAAAAATTTATTTTGCCATCTTCTTCTTCTTCTTTTGTAAATTGTAATCTTTCATGATATGCATTGAAAGCGTTTAATAATTCATTAATATGTTCTGGGTTTATTGCCGTTATGCAATCATCTACAAACCTTTTGAAAAAATGTGGTTTGTTTTTTATATTTTTTATTACTGTGGTTTCTAATTCTTCCAACACTAAATTAGCTATTGTAGAAGAAATCGGTGAACCCATTGCTGTTCCATAGATTTGTGTATAAAATGAATCTTCGAATCTGAAATAAGTCGATCTCAAACAAAATTCAACTCCTTGTTTGAATTCTTGTTTTGGTAATTCAGTGTGTATTTTTATATCTTCCCATTTTTTATCTAATATGTTCAATGCTAATTCTACTGGTACGTTCGTAAATAAGGAGACTACATCTAATGAAATCAAAATAGATGATTCAGGTATTTTCATGTTTTTTATGAAATTGTGGAACTGCCATGAATCCTTGATATAATGTTCCGAATTACCAATAACTTTTGAGATCGTTCCAGATAGAAACTTAGATAGGTTGTAAGTTGGTGAGTTTTTGGTGCTCACAATTGGTCGACATGGTATATTTTCCTTATGCAGTTTTGGTAGTCCATACATATATGGTGCATGACCATTATGACATATTAATTTATCTTTGGTTTCTTTGCTAATTATATTATTTTTATACCAATTATTAATCATTTTATTGAGATTTAACTGTATTTTAAGTGTAGGATCTTTATTCTCTTCTTTATATGTTGAATTGTCGTTTAATAGTTCATTCATTTTATCATTGTATTGGTTTTTGGTCATAACTACGGTTTTTCGACATTTGTCTGCATTCAAAATATATATCTCTGTGTTTTGTTTCAAAAATTCTCTAGTCTTTTTCAATAAGTAACTGAATCTATTTTTCACTTTATTTTGTTTATTATTGTTCATATAGTTAGTCAAAATATTGGAAACTTTATTACGAATTTCGGTTTTTATTTCTTGACTTTTATTAGTAATTGCAACTTCAATATTTGTTATTATTTTTTGGTAGTCTACTTTAAATGTTGGTATTGGGAATTTATTTCCTAAAGCAAGTATATGCTTTACTGTTTCTGGAATATCGGTATTAGTAAGATTGACTATCCAATTGGGATTCGGTTGGTTGTTTCTTTCATTTTTATTTTGGTTTTGAATATCTTGATTTAATAAACTTCCAATTTTATTTTTGTGTTTCTTTTTGATCTCATTGAATAAACTGTCATATTTTATTTGTTCTTCGGTTCTGTATTTTCTTATGAAATCATAGTTAAAGTAATTGTCCATTTTCTGTTGTATATTTTTCAGCTTGTTTTCTAATCGATAAATTTCTGAGTAAGTATTTCCCAAACATATATTTAAACAATTAAGGTAGAAAATTGTCAAAATTCGTTCGTACTTCGGTTTAAATTTATCATCGAATATACTGACCTTTGATTTAATCTTGAGGAATTTAGGAGTTAATCTCAATGCTTTACATCTCATCAGAAAGATTCTCTTGTTGCGTTCTTTAGCTAATTTATTCATTGTATTAGAGTATTCTCTGAGTAAATTATCGGTGTTATCAATTCCATTTGCATGCTTTCGATTGTTGACATCCATATTTGTCACCTGTGTTGTGTCGATTATCTGGTTCTTTCAAGATATCTATCCTAATCTTCTAATAATATTTACTTCGTATCTTTACTGACCACTCTTATTATACATTTGGATATTTTTTTTTCCTAGGTTAGGGTCAATTTATAACAATTATTACATTAATATTTAACTTTATTTACGCGTTTCGACTACTGTCATTTTCAAAATAATACATATCAACATTACATTCACAATTAATCCCAGTATATCGTCTCACTCCCTCTTAAGTCACGTGGTCTCTGTCATTTCGATGAATGATGTTGTGGTAAATTCGTCCGAAGTTTTCAATGTCTGCTCTTGAATTAACTGTTCTTTTTTCTTCTTTTTGGATAGCTATCATTTCAAATACATTTCTTTTAAATAATGTAACGGCATCAATATTCACTCAAGTCAAACCAAGAATAGAACAACGAAATGAAACACATACGGTATACAAAATGAATTGTAGTGAGTGTGATGCCTGTTACATTGGTAACACTAAACAATATTTACATAAAAGAATATATGAACATAAATATTCAATACAAACAAATAAAAAATCCACAGCACTTGCAAAGCATGCAATCGAACAACTACACTCAATTGATTTTGAAAACACAGAAATTATAAAAAAAGAGAGAAACCAACTTAAAAGAAATGTATTTGAAATGATAGCTATCCAAAAAGAAGAAAAAAGAACAGTTAATTCAAGAGCAGACATAGAAAACTTGGGACGAATTTACCACAACATCATTCATCGAAATGACAGAGACCACGTGACTTGAGAGGGAGTGAGACGATATACTGGGATTAATTGTGAATGTAATGTTGATATGTATTATTTTGAAAATGACAGTAGTCGAAACGCGTAAATAAAGTTAAATATTAATGTAATAATTGTTATAAATTGACCCTAACCTAGGAAAAAAAATATCCAAATGTATAATAAGAGTGGTCAGTAAAGATACGAAGTAAATGTATATATATATATATATATATGTTAGTCTGTATTCAAGACTTGGTTGTTGGACCATTCAATACCGCTGTTGATTGAAGTAATAACTGAAATTTTATTAAACATTAAAACATACATGACAATACATATACAATGATGTTACACTACCTGAATCAACAACAAGTACACTTTAAACATTACTCTTTTACTATACTAAGTATTACAACTAATAATAACAATATTAACAAACATAGAATGTAGCTCCTCGTACCGCTGGTCTAATTGTTCTGCCGTGCCTTAGTATCACTGTCGCTCTCCCCTCCAGGCATGATGCCTCACGCATCCTTAGTTTGGATGAAACCCCAAACTTACTATTACTATTACTATTCTTACTATAATTATTACTATTTTTATTCAGAAATTGAAAGTTTAAATAACCAATCACATTACTCTGAAAACAAAGTTTATTACATTATTTACATAAACGTACACACGAGTAATTGTACAATTGTAAACTTAAAATAGGTATCTCACCTGAAAACAAAGAAACGACAATTAAAGTCTATTACTCTCAATTCCTTTTTATAATAATTTCTTAACGGATGTCATATGCTTCAACAGTGTATGTCGCCATTACAGACAGCGCCATCGACTTAGATAGCCAGTAACTATTTATTGACCATAGAGGTCCATAGAAATACATTAAAGAAATACATTTTCTTCACATATATGTATATATATATATATATATATATATATATATATATATATATATATATATATATATATATATATATATTTATATAAAAAAATACAATTCTCGGTATAGCGCGCAACTCAATTGGAAGCAGCCGTTGACACGTGTTTCGAGGTTATTGGCTCTCCTCAGAACGGCGTAGCCAAGTTCAAGGTGTACGAACATGGAGATGGAATCAACAATAAAAAAACACACCTGCAAAGGAAGCTTCCAATTGAGTTGCGGGCTATACCGAGAATTGTATTTTTGTCATTTGTACTTTTTACCGCAAGAATATTTTTCATTCCTTGTTCACTTTGTCGGTTGAAGACTCCGTAAAGGATAAATAATCGCCACATTGGCGATACGTTGACCAAATCTCCAAACCCTGAGAGTTCGCGTGGAAGCCTAGCAGTGGAGACTTCCTTTGCAGGTGTGTTCTTTTATTGTTCATTCCATCTGTTCGTAAACCTTGAACTTGGCTACGCCGTTCTGAGGAGATCCAATAATCTCGAAACACGTGTCTATAAAAAAATAAAAACGTGTTTATTTCCACTACGGGAATAAACGCGAACGTACTACTAACGCAACCTATTGACATTCAAAAACATCGTTCGATGATATTTGTCAAATGGATATTGCAATTTAGTAGATACCTACGGGTATAGAAGATATGTGAAATTTCGATGCTTGGTGTGTCTATAATCTTAGAGGTGTGTTCTACTGATTCCCATAGATGGAATTGTGGAGTATTCATAACCCTACGGTCTTCCACTTGGAGTCACAAGAAGATGCTTGGGGGTTGAAATCGTTGCCTCACTTCGATGGACGTGGTGCGACTGACGAGTTCCTTGCAGAACGAAACATATATCTCTCGCACTTCCATCAGGTGTGGCATCGATTTAAATATTTCTCTAACATTTATACCTTGAAGGATGATGGAGGCATCACATCGTACACGTTCACATATCTAGCTCTACTATAGCATTCTCTTGATTAATTTAATTTTTCGAATGAATGTTCTAGTGTTCATTTTCTTAATTATTTCATTCAGTGCCATAAGTACGAAAAATTTCATTTCCTTATATATATATATATATATATATATATATATATATATATATATATATATATATATATATATATATAAAGTATGAAGATATTGATTGTCTTGTATGAATTCCAATTTAAAGTTTCTTATTGGGATAAACAATCAGAATGAGAGCAATACACGTTATTTCTTTAAAACATTCTAGCTTTCGCTAAATTTATTAGCTTCATCAGGAATCTACAAATAAGTGGGGTCGTGTTAGACAACAAAATAAACAACAAAATTGAACTTACGGTTATATGAAATTATTCATTAAAATACTGGACATCACGTATAACTTCACTAATATAAACACATAAAAGGTGACAATTTAAAAACATTTCCACAAATTCAAAACTATAAACATCCAAAATAAACACTGCCTAACCTCAACGTATATAAACACAAAGCGTTTGATGTCAGTCCGACCAAACGTCAACAAAAATCAAGGATGACAATTATCGACTCATATTGTAGATTCCTGATGAAGCTAATAAATTTAGCGAAAGCTAGAATGTTTTAAAGAAATAACGTGTATTGCTCTCATTCTGATTGTTTATCCCAATATATATATATATATATATATATATATATATATATATATATATATATATATATATATATATATATATATATATATATATATATATGTATAAAACTTGGTTCTCGGAATGAGCCGCGTTCTAGATTTATATAATCTCGACGTTTCGGCTTCCGTTGTGAAGCCATCTCCAGGAGTTGGAATAAATTAGTAAAGGAAAGGGTTACTCGGTTACGTGGCCTCAATCTGCCTACTCCACGAACTGAATGAAGGAAAATGAGGAAAGGTTACCTGGTTACGTGGCCTCAATCTGCCTACTCCACGAACCAAATGAGGGAAACTAGGAACGATAAGAAATGATTCGGTTGCGTGGCCTCAATCTGCCTACTCCACGAGCCCAATCGTTTCTAATAGTTAACTCCGAAGTCTCAACCTGCCTACTCTTCGGAGTCAACTAGGTTCCGAGAACCAAGTTTTATACATAATTCTGACCGCGGAAACCTTTCTGAACATTTCATATATATATATATATATATATATATATATATATATATATATATATATATATATATATATATATATATATATATATATATATATATATATATATATATATATATATATATATATATATATATATATATATATATATATATATATATATATATATATATATATATATATATATACATATATATACATATATATAAGAGGCCACTATGAATATATTTTATCCAATTTGTCTGCCTGGTCTTTATTTCGACTGTGTTTACAGTTTTCATCGGGACTCTGAAAAAAATGTTTATACAATTGTACTGATAAAAATTATGATCTACAACTTACGGCTAACTAGGAATAAAAGGTATGGCTAAAAACCATCAAACAGGAATGTCTTTTTTTTTTAATTGAGCTGAATTAAATTATAGATGTAAAAATATTCTTATGTACTAACTAAAAACAATGATAGGTGAATAATAGAATAGAAATGACAGGAGTACAGAGAGACATTGACACTGAAAACCGACACAGAGGCTAGAGAGTAAAATCACCGTAGTAACAAATGTCATATTACACACGTAACACGAAAAGTCTATTAAAGTTGTGAGATGTCTGCGAAGTTGCGAAGGTTACCTGAAATGATTTGAGAGTAAATAACTATAAATGCAACTAAGTCTGGAAACGTCCTTCTTCTTATTAATACTGTTGGAGTTATTGTTAATGTGGGCCATTTCAAAAAAAATCCTTTTCTGGTAACTATTATACAACAATTATATTTACATTACCAGGCAATACTCCTTTTCATTATATATATATATATATATATATATATATATATATATATATATATATATATATATATATATATATATATATATAATGTATATCCATGTGTAATACTGTAATGCAGTATAAAAGCGTTGGTCACGGTGTGATGAAAACATTTGAATGATTTTGGTTTTTTACAGTTTAAACTTCAAATTGAACCACAGATTACATATTCTCATCATTGATGGTGCTACATAGATGATCTGGATTATTTCTGTGAATCTATATTTTCAATGATCTGGCTACATAGCCGATTTGGCCGGTTAGGTGGATCTATATTTCTATTGATCTACTGATCAACTGATTTCATTTCTGCTTTATTTTACTTTTCAACTGATAGTTATTTTTGAACTTGATTTCTATTTCCTCGTTCGTTGTCAATTCTATAAGTTCTTCTTGCAGCTGAGGTGACATTGCTATGTTGACATTTGAAAACGGATCCAACACCCAGTCTGGTATTTCCAAGTTCAAAATGTACTGCTATCGTTCGGTGCAGGTTCTCCAAATGTTGGTAGTAGGCAAACAAGTTATCGTTACTGCAGGATACTGATAATTTCGGAAAATTGTGAAACTCACGTCTGCCAGTATTCTTTTTGTGTAGAAGCAGTTTGGCAGCGAATGCAGCAACGACATTTTCTGTTTAAATTAAATGTAGTTCATCGCCTTGCCTCTTGATAGCCAACGATTTTCAGTATGAAGCAACAAACTATTGAAATCTTCCTCATTAGTACCACAAAGCTGATGAAATAATCTAACATTCAAAAAGCTGTTGCGGATTTTATTGACTGCCTTTTTAAGAACGACTTTTTAGTCGTTCACTTAAGTTTGTAACAACCAAATGTTGTCTATGAATAACGCAATGTACAGCAGTAAGGAACATCTGGCTTTTCATTTTTTAATTACGCTATGAAGCTGTTGGGGTTTATTAAGATGTATACCCAAACTCTGTTTGGTATTAACAACTTCATTTAATATAACTATTTACAATGCACTAACTTTAGAAGAATAGAATGATGTTTTTCGTTCGACTGTTGTTTGACAGAAAGAGAAGAGATCTGGTTGCCTTCTCTTGAGGTCACGCCTAGAGCATGCGCAGTCAACTCTTCTTATTTTTCCATGCCTGGTCTAATTGATCGATTGATTAGCCGCTGCACACACCCCCCGCAGTCTCACACATACTTGGCATAACGTGTGGGGAAACGTACGAACCTTCCTGACCTCGTGGTTTTGCTGTGAACAATAGATTGTTCGTTTGGGGTTACTATAGCGTCGAAATCATTGAAACATCTTTCTAGCCTTAGAATATGAGTTATGGATGTCAAGTAATCCGTCAAAATCCAATAACCCAGATCTTCATGGGGGATAGAGGTAGGGTAAAAGAGGGTAATGGGGGTCACTTAAGCGAGAACTCAAATATAATTTCAAATAAAAAGAAAGTATTCATTGCAACCGCCTTCAAACATAATTTACTTATTAAACTATCATTAGAGATCAATTTCAGTCACTTTGGCAATCAACTTTGGAAATTATGAAAGTTTAAAGAAAAACAGATTTTACTCCCATTACACCAACGTAGGGATAATGGTGATCACCCTGGGGGCAGTCGGAGTCAAATAAAATCTAGATTACATCTCAAACATAACCTTTAGCTGACTCCCATCCAGTGCACCCCGCGTGAGCCCATAGTCCACACGAGGTACACCTGTACCACATCTCTTTGTTCCTTCCGAATTCGTCGCATACTAGGCATGTTTCTAGCATCTTCTGCGTCATCATCCTCATCGTCCTGGCATAAGTCGTCAGTGCCAACATCTGATACAGAAGTTTCGTTCTGTTCTTGTAATACTTTGCCTTTTCAGGGCTCTTCTTCTGTGCTTTAGTCTTTTTTCTTGTCCTTTGCCTTTCCATGTCTTCCCTCCTCCTTTACCTCCTTTTTTCTTCATTTTAATAATTTCCTTTTCTAGCATATTTTCTTTGAGTGGTATTGAAGTTAAAATAGTAGCGTGTTGCTTCTTTCTGCCCTGTCTTGTTTTAATAACAGATGCTTTCTCTGGCATTTTTATTAAATCATGCAATATACTATATTGCTTAGGCGTGCCAGGAACCTGTGGTACAACATCTGATTCAGAACCAAGTGGGACTTTTTGGTTAAACATCATAAGATCTGCTGAAACAATTTGAGTTGACGTGCTTTGAACTGGCGAGTCTCCCATTGCAGTCTTGGATTACAACGGTCTCAGATTGCAGAGTTTCTGCAGCGAGAAAATCTTCTTCTAAGAATACCTCCGGATTTAGTGGAAATATTCCAGTTCATCTAAACCCGCGATTCTCCTTTTCTAATAGTAGCAACGTTATTAAATGCTTTCCTCACCAAGGATGCTACGTCGTATTGGGTTATCTTTTCTGATGGATGGCTTTTTAAAACCAAGTCACATTCTTTTTGGAGGCCATTTTGAATGGGCCAAAAATTTTTCTTGGTGTTTGATCCGTTGAAATACCGGTTTCATCGCAATTATAAATATTTTTTGCAACGATTCTGTGTTTTTCCATCAGCTGCCCAATTAGCTCAAAGAACAGACTTACCTCTGTTTTATTAAAGGCCGTGATTTTATTTATGCTGGTCGCTTCCGGTTTTCTAATAAAAATGTTATTTCTAGCCATAAAAGCATGCAACCAATCACGTCCAGCCATTTTGGAAGCTTGATGAAAATTTTGCTTCAAATTTAATTTTTCAGCATATTGGAAAGCGACTTTTCTGATTTGATTAGCGGTGCAACCATAGACAATATTTGCCATTTTCTTCAACAAGTTCGCTAGTTCGGCTTCTGCCTCAAGACTGAAGACAGTGAATCGTCCTAGATGTGGTCCTAAGGTAGAACCTTTCTTTATCTTCTTTTGAAGGCTTCTTTTAGAAGAACCGCCATCAATGAGCTGTATAGCTTTATCTGGGCTATAAGAAGACCATGAAGCCTTTTCAGTTCTCCTGACGCGTACTTTCGGCATCTAGAAAGAAATAATCAAAACATGATTCAACAGTAACGCACAGTTGCGGGTAATAGTAATCACTTGCGGGTGATGGGAGTCACTTGACTCTCATTTCCCACAACTACACTAATGAGTAAAAAATTAAAATAAAAAAAATCTTTAATACACTTATATAATCTGAACTGCATATCACAATTTGAAACGTCTGAGTGTAAATGTCATAATCGCATACTGCAAAATATTCGGCACTTTCCTTCTAATTTTCATTTACGTAAAATTACATCAGCGGAGCGCAAAAACAAAAAACGGTCGTCTCAGTGGCGCATGGGTCCTCCATGGGTTGATGGTCCTCCCGCAATTTTCAATATGATTCAGTTTCATATATTTTGTCACGTGTAAATTACCTAGTAAAAAAAAAGGTTAGTACCAATATCCACAAAATCGAAGCAGAGACTATTTTTAAAGTATAACTTCTTTAGGCATCACATGAATTCCTTGTAAGACGTCAATGCAACGGATATGTGTAACACATATCCGTGTTGAAGGCCAAATTAATCGCGATTTAATCTATTTGTTCGTTGTCCTGATTCCTGGATGAAAAAATGTTGTGCAGCGTTTCAAAAACCTGGCGCCGATACCCTTTCGATATATATGGCCCTACTTTCTCTCTAGAAATATGGCAATATAATGAGGTGTTTTGCTCCGTTGAGCTAATTGATTTCAACATTAAAATTTGAGGATCCTGAATTAGTTTTGAAAGTTCTAGGCCCTTCTCTTGCATTTTTGCGATTTCGCTATAATTTATTGGGCTGGGTGTAGATATGGTGGCGATTCTAGACAAACAATCTGCGGTTATATTTTCAGAGCCGTTTATATATGAAATATTTGTGGTGAATTGGGAAATGAAATCCAGCTGGCTAATTTGCCTTGACGAGCATTTGCCCGGTTTTTGTCTGAACACGTAAGTGAGAGGCTTATTATCCGTGAACAAAGAAAACGTTTTTCCTTCTACCATATATCGAAAATATTTAATGGACGCGTAGGCCGCTAGTACTCCTCTGGCGTATTCGATGTAATTACATTCTGCGAGTGATCAGTTTTCGTGGAAAAATGCTAATTCATGTGTGTTCCCATTGATTCTTTGCAGTAAAGCTCTCCCTATTGCGAAATCTGAGGCGTCCACCTAGAGAATTAATTATTCTCCTGGTTTCGGATGAGCTAAAAGAGCTGCCTGTGCTATTGAAGTTTTACAACTCTCGAACTCGCGTATAGCTTCCTCCGACCAAGTAATTATTCTTTTGAAATTTTTCCTCGAACCCTTCAAATAGTTGTTAAGAGTGGTTTGGATTTGCGATTTGGGATCTCTGGCAAATCCCAATCTACTGGTCCTTCTGCTTGCGGAAGAGTTGTATTCAAATCCGCTATCATATTCCAGAATTAAACCAATGGACTTGGTATAGTTTCATATTGAATGTGATTATAACACCCACTTGTCCGTAAGTTCCCTGCACTCCTGCTACTCCTAATGCTTGTAGCTCTGCTTGCAGTTGGAGATTCTCTATTAAAAGATCTATTCCCAAAATCGGGATCGACATCTATCCCCGCGAGGTAGATGGTTATGTCTGTTGAAATCGGCATCTCAAAATTTAACGATGAGCACAATCTCATATAGTCAATCGTCATGTTACCCCTTTTCGTTTGTGTTTGCCACAGTCTCTTCCATAATAATATGGTGCAATAGTACTGATACATCGACATACTCATGAATTTCTTCAATCCTCTATCAGATGTGTTCTGTGCATTATACGAGGCTCTAACTAATTCTGAGAACGATGATAAATCATCTTAAAATGAACGATTTGCTGTAACTTGAACCATTCCACACTCCATCAATTAGTAGCACATCGTTGATCATTTGATCGTTCTTTTCGGCTGTTGGCGTTGTTGACTGCGCCTCATAGCCTGCCTTTCATAGATAGCTTGAGTCTTGGATTGTCGTTTGGATTGACAAAACGTCGTTTGTAACGACGAAACGCGTCATGCTATGTAGTCAATAAAGTGTAAATCATAAGTTCAAGTGTTTGATTTTAAGTTTATATTCAATTATAGTATAAATAAATAAGTGGATTTACATCAAGTAAACGCCAACACTATTAAATATTATAATAAATATGAAAAAATCATAGTCATAAGTGAATCAATAAAGTGTAAATCATAAGTTCAAGTGTTTGAATTTAAGTTTATATTCAATTTATTATAATAAACTAATAGAAAGTACAGACCACTCTAATTATTGAACCTTATTATGGCACATAGTCAGTCTTGTAGTCAAGAATCTTTAAAATCAACTATTCGTGAGATTAAAAGACGAAAATAACTATAACAAAATAAAAATAGAATTCAGAAACAAAATTAGAAACCAAAACGATAATAATTTTGGATATTTTAATCAGAATCTGGGCATATAAATATGGGATATTTTTCAGTGAGACTCATGCACTCCTCGTAATACCATTTTTGACATTCGGTACATTGCCTCCACATGCGTGAAAGTGCCACATCTTCTCTTCAACTTCTGCACTGTTCTTCTTCTCTATTATCGATCCTTTACCGTTTTGTTTTTGTACTATCCTTTGGAGCTGTTTTGAGGAGTCATTTTTATTTTGGTTTTCTTTCTTTCATCTTTTTTAATTGTAGACTTTCCTTTTTTCTTACTAGTCGTTTATTTCATCATATTCTCTTTGCCTACAGTTCTAAATAAATCTTCTACTTTTCTTTGTACCTTATAATTATGGCTTTTTCCGTTAACGTGAAGACTTTCGCGGAGCGTAGTTTGGAGTAGGCAAAAAAACGTGAAACGATTATTCTTTATCCTTTACTATGTTTACTAGCGGCTCGCCATCATCCGAAAGCGTGGTCTAATGACTCTTGGGATTTTAGTTGAGCTTTTGATTTGTAGTAATCGCTTTTTTTGTAGTGATTTCTTCTTTCTATTCAATATCATCATCATCATGTGATGAATAAGAAGTGTCTAAATCCAAGATTTGAAGTTTGAGCACATATAGTTATATTTGATAAATGATTAATTAAGATTCAGATCAAGATCAGATTCAGAGCTCAGTATTTGATTTTTGACCGTAATATCTAATTCTAAGTCTGATTCATCAGTTGAAAAACTGTAAGAAACAAGAACTGGTTTTTTTTTGGGGTAGCATCTGAAAATTTTGGGGATGTCGATACTATCTTGTCTTTGAATGTTGATGGAAAAATTTAAGAGACATCTGAAACATGAGCTGACTGAGTCGACAATTTTAACACTTTCTTTTGTTCAGACACAGGGCCATTGAAGCCATTAGTTATATGGGTTTAAGTCATACACTTTGGCTATATTCGAGAGAACATTTTGTTAAATTAAGCTTTTTTCAAAGTTCTCTCTTGTGAATTGCAGGTAGTTCAAAACTTCTTTATCCCAATGATGAATTATACCGATTCACTGATTTATCTAGAGATTGGAATTGGTGCGTTGTGTTTGAAGTTTAGCATTAAATAATAATAGTATTTTTTACCTGCTCCCTCCAGCGTCTCATATGATAAATGACACTTTACGCCATCAAGATGAGTGACACTTATCGGGTACTTAACGCTGCTCTTAATGTTGAATAAATTAGACGAATAAGCTGTTGGTCATGCTGCCTTTGGGTGCCATGCTTACCTTTGTTCCTGGTGGCAAATTTGATGATAATTCTGATCTGTTCCTAACCCTTTTCGAAATAATCATGCTCGGTATTAATACCAACAGCATTTATGCACATCGCTATTCTGACGTTTTCGGAGCAACAAGATGTACTTTTGTATTCCCTCTCTTAGCCAAAACTACGTTTTGCTTGTAGACCTCAATACGACACCCTTTTTCATACATGTTTATAAGCGTTCTGGATGTGCAAATATGTCTAGTTCTTCATAGAGTTTCTTCACCTCTTCAAATGGTGTTTCACTATGGGACTATTCATTTTTGGAGCTCTAGCTGGATTCATTAACTGGAGTTTTTTTTTGATATTGACGAGTTTCGAGACGAAAAGATTTTGAGCCATTTGGGTGCAGACATTCTAATTGACATATTGAACGAGTGCTTGATTTCAAACTTCTCACGAAATAAGAAAGTTTGTTTGGTGATAAAGTTAGGCGTGAGTGGTACACCCAGTTTTGCAAAACGTTTGATTCGTTGTGATAAATCTTCTAATTGTTTTGTGAGAATATTATTCCTGCCAATAATTTTATTACTGTTACCGCTTAATAAATGGTTTCTAAAAGTGCCTCTTGGAATATTGAATTTTAATGCTGCAGCATTTGTATTAGGTGATTATTTTGTACTGCTTCCATGATACGTCTAAAACTGCCTTCATCCCATGTACTGCCTCTTTTTTTATGGTCCAAGATTTTTAAAATCTGAAATATTCGCATAAAATTCAATCATCTATCTAATTACCCTCTGTCATATTAATAGATAATATAATAAAAATTCAAAAAATACAAAAGTTACGGAATAGAAACATGTTTAACAATTTTGAAATGCAATAGGTATACTCCCGTTTATGTTATGCTGAACTCTTTGAAACTAATATCTGTTAAACAAAGAATACTCTTTGCTTCATATATTTAGAATGAAAAATCAGTTGCTTCCATGTAATGTAGTAAAAAAGTAACATATGTCAGTGATGTGCATGAATATAATACTAGAAATACTGATAGTTTTCATATCCAAAGTTGTAAGCTCTCTAAATCTAAAAATAACATATACTATGACGGATTTAAAGCTTTCAATAATTTACCGAATATATTGAAAACTAGTACTAGTATTAAGATATTTGAGCGTGATCTTAGATATTTTAAATAATGTGATGATGTGATAGGTATGTAATTGAAAATTGACACTTCAAAATATGTAGATTTTTTGTATAGCTTCAGCTAAATAAAGCTCTTCAGCTCCTCTCAAAACTTGGCTTCTAGTGTAAGTTATCAAGGGTTCTATTAACTTTTTGCACATATTTCTGATTGGGGATTTGATATATGAAACCACCAGTCCAAATGGAGTGTTCTCATCATGAAGTTTAATAATTCCATTTATTGTAGGGGATTTAGGGTTCATCAATATAATATTTGCTTTCGTTTAGGAGTAAAAGGCTTTGGATATAAGCTGTAATTGAAATTTTACTATTACTATTCTTTGAAGCTGTTTTGAGGAATCATTTTTTTTGGTTTTCTTTTTTTGATCTTTTTTAATTGTAGACTTTCCTTTTTTCTTAATCGTCATTTGCTTCATCTTATTCTCTTTGTCTTCAGTTCCAAATAAATCTTTCACTATTCCTTGTTCCTTATAATTAATAGCTTTTTGCCGTGAACGTGAACATTTTGTCGTAGCGTAGTTTGGAGTAGTCAAAAAAACGTGAAACGATTCTTCTTTATCCTTTACTAGGTTTACTAGCTGCTCGCCATCACCCGAAAACGTGGTCTCATGACTCTTTAGTTGAGCTTTTGTTTTGTAGAAATCGTTTTTTGGAGTGATTTCTCCCTTCTGTTCAATATCATCCTCATCGTATGATGAATAAGAAGTCTATAAATCCAAGACTTGAGGTTTAGGCATATAGTTATCTTTGATAAATGATTCATTAAGATTCAGATCAAGATCAGATTCACAGGTGGAACAGACGATATTCTGTGGGAAGGAGATTATAGTACAGAATGATGAGGAGTCATGTTTTGTATCTCCGGGGGTTTCGACGTAATACTGGACTTCAGCAGCGTGGGATGGATTTGATCATTGACCGTAATATTTAATTATAAGTCTAAGTTTTACTGTGCGCGCGAATTGTGACGCAATTGTGACGCCAACGACCGAAGTCCATGAGGCGTGCGATAGCACTGCCACAATACCTGCTTTGAATTTGATGGATCTTGGATAGTGTGTAGTAGAAGGAATATGTCTTTACATCTCGATAACTACTGCTTTTTAATAGGTGGCCTTCAACGGAACGTGACCCTCCATGGTCTATCCACCTTAGTTTGCTGGGGAATTTCAAGATTAGAAATTTTCCTGACTAACTCGTAAGAGTTCTTCACTCAAAACATGTCTTTTGGTGTAAATTATCAAGGGTTCTATTATTTTTTTGAACAGATTTCTGATTGGGGCTTTGATATATGAAACCATCGGTCTAATTGGAATGTTTTCTTCATGAAGTTTAATCAGTCCATTTATTTTAGGTGGTTTGGGGTTCATCATATAAAATTCTGCTTTCGTTTGGATGTAAAAAGGCTTTGGAATTAAGCTGGAATTGAAATATATAAAGGGATTTGATTCTAATTCTTGGAAACAATTATTGTTGGGTAGATCCAAGACTCTATTATTGTAATGCTTTTTTGTGATAGCTTTAACTGTATTAGGGGAAAGAGGGGTAGGCCCACATTTTTTTTGTTATGGTTACTATATTATCAAGAAAAATACAACGAAAACTAAAAATCATTACCACTATATTTATTCGTATTAAAATATTGAAAATCTTAACAAAAATAATATCCAATCCTGATTAAACCCACTTCAATTAGTGGTCAAATTTTGGTATCTTTTCAAAATGGAGAATGGGGAGTGTAGCTGCGGCCGCCCACGTACCTAATTAGTGGTGTTAGAACTTCTGAGAATTGGAATTATGGGAATTTGGAAATTCCTTACGTAAAGTATATTTCAATTCTCATCTTTGTAACTTTCATTGTGCCTGAGAAGTGGTTCCAGATGATTCTGGGAGTTGCTCTTTGAATGCATAAGCGTTGGATCCTTCTCAGGTAGTAAACTTCATGTTCTTTTAAACTTTAGGGTAGTTTCAGTTTTACTTCGAGTCTTAGACGAACAAGTACGTCTCCGGGACGAGTCCGTCATTGTTACTTTTCACGACATTGAAAATCTGAAATTCAACAAGTGGCCAAATAAATTTTTAGCGACACACAGATAGATCACAGTTGTACAAATCCGATAGATTTATATCTACACATGCCTCGTGAGCCAAGTCTTCACATGTTTTGCATTGGATTCAGCCCTCATCGACTAGGGATGGGCGATATTTCAAAATTCGATGTTTTCAATCGATGTTTACAAAAAAAGTATCCGATAATAAAATAATCGATTCATTTTCAATGGGTGGGTAATGCGATTTCTTACATTACCGATCGTCCCGATAATTAGCGCAAAAATTCATTTTTTTTTAATTAAATTGAAAAGAAAATTAAATCAAATCTGGGGATAAATTGATATTAACAGAAAAAATGTACAGAAAAATCAATAAATTTATTTAAATAATATTTATTATGTATTAAAATAACAAGTGTTTACATTTGTAATATAGATATTGTATTTCTATATCATTATATAATAATCTTTATATATTAATAACATTTGGCTATTGCATATAGTATGCGAGACATATTTTTCTTAGGTTCATCAATTCTTTTGCCATTTGCACTTTTTTATTCTCAAACCTAAAAATATATTCTCTTATGAAATAAATTTATGTGTAATTATAAATTGTTATCACACATTTTGAATATGAATGAAAACCTAAATGAAAATAGAAAAAAAACACAAAAAAACATATTCTTGATTTTTTTTTTTTTATAGAGGGGAAATCTTTTATAGACACCGTCGCCTTTGATGTTGTGCGGCAACGGTAGTGTGAGACTCTCCCTTACGGGCATACTCACTAAAACCACCTCTGTTCTTTCCAAGACTTCTAGGAGTCCTCTAGGAAAGCACGGCTTTATTTCCTGCTGCCGAATTATGGTTGTTTGGATGCAGGTTGTCCATTTTGAACACCGCAACACAGCTAACCAATTCCAACCCTTCCCCACGGAACCTTTGTTGTTATTTGGTTCCACCTGGTCCAGTTGGTCGAGGACCCTTGTAGCACTCTCGTCGTAATTCCACATAGCAAGCCCCTTGAGACTCCCAGGTCATTCTCCAGCGACCCCGCCGACTCGCCAGACCACACTCCCCGCCATGAGAGCGTGCACGATGTTACATTAACAGAAGTTGTTGGTACGCCGACAAGCCTGGCGACCGAGTCCTTAACGGGACTGATATTATACTTCTCGATCTTTTTATTATGCGTTTCGTCTAGCGATGGGGCACCAGAGACCACCTGAGCGTCTATAATCCAAGCGCGGCCATCCGACACCACTACTAAGTCGGGCTTTCTTAATCCTACTGTTGTTCGTAGGCGCGGTTCGTTGATAACCCGCCTTCCCTTGTCTTTAAAGAAACCAGAGAGTGTGTTGCACACAGCATCATGCCTTTTGACTCTGCCCCCGTGAGTACGGAAGCAGTTCTGTATGACATGTGCCGCGGTCTCAGTGCAACGACACCCCGCCCTACACGTGATGTTAGTAGAGACAGTTCTCTGGCCTCTAGTGGTCCGTATGCGGGTTGGTAGGGCATTGATCTGAATGTGACAGTACTGTACGTAGTCTCTGCCGGGTATACCGGCGCATCCAGCATCAATCCACCTAGTTGATGCGGAGGATTTGCCACTTTCCCTTAACTCCCAACCGTCATTGGCCCCATAGAGGCGCCTAGTCCACCATCGTGCTCGTTGTTCAGCACTAAATAGTCGTTCGCCATCAAAGTTGAGGACTTTCTCGGCCCACGTGATCTTTTTGTGGGTCCATGGCGTATTAGAGACAGCTCGTGCTGCACTCGAGGATGATTCAGACATCCTCAGGAGTCTGTCTCTTAGCAGACCAGGTATGGCGATTGTGAGCGCAGGGATTCCCAACCCGCCACTCTTACAAGGGGCATGAAAATAGCCCAGTGGGACATCCTTAGGCAATCGGAGCCATCTCCTCACAGCTGCCCTGATCTGGAGGTCAAGTTGTCGTAGGACCTTCATCGTGCAACCAGCTAGGACCAACTGGTGATAATACCTAGGGATCAGGAAGCAGCGGAGGATTTTAAGCCTCTGCTGGGGCTTCAAAGGCGCGCTAGTAATACGATTTAGCTCAACCTCGATAGTCGGACTGACCTTCCGGAGGCCTCTCGGACCGATATTCACCCCAAGATATTTCCACTCATCAACTGGTCCCAGTTGACGGATTGCGTCTCCCTGAGAAAGGGAGAACTGGGGTGAAGTGAGGACTTTGATCTTTTTATCCCTCCCGGACACGACTAAAGAGGTCGCCACACATTTACTTGGGTTCAATGTTAAACCCAGCGCTTGAGCATTCCGCTCCACTGCCTTTAATGAAATGGACATGCCTGCCTTCGATGATGTTATGAGGCATACGTCGTCGGCATATGCAACCGCGCTAACCAGGTTGCCTCCGATTTGATAGCCAACTTCAGAGGGAACGGAGCGTAACACACGATCTATCACCAAAGCGAACAAGACCGTGGACAATGGGTCACCTTGCCGAACTCCCCTGGTGACTTGGATCTTATGCGAACTAGACCCTCGACACTCAATGATGGTCGCACTCTTAGAGTACGTTGAGGCGAGGTAGCTGACGAGAGAAGATGGAATACCAGCCTCGATCGCCGTAGATATGATCGCACCATGACTGACGGAATCAAAGGCTTTAGCGTAATCGAGAGAACTTAAATGACACTCATTCAAGTTCTCCCGTGCATGCTGCAAGACGGCCGCTAATATAGCGATATTCTCCGCGCAACCGTCTGCCAGACAGCGTTGTCTCTCATCAATGATCCCGGCCGCCACGATACGCCTTGCTAAGATCTTATGTAGCTGCCGTACTACGGTGGAGGCTATACTTATCGGCCTAAAGTCGGACGGCAAAGAGCTGTTCGACTTTTTAGGCACGAATATAGTTCTGCTCGTCAGCATGTCTTCTGGAAATGATCCAATATGTAAAATTAAATTGTAGAAAAGCGTCCGTAAGATCGAAGGGACGCCATTCCACATGGCTGGTGTTATGCCGTCAGGTCCCGCCGCAGAGTTGGTAGGGACAGCAATGCGTTCCACCTCAGTGACAGTGATCGGAGCCGAGAGAGCCAACTTTTGTAGATCTTGGGATAAAAAGTCTGGCTGCGGGACGGGGATGGAGGGCATAGTGAAAACTGGCTCCCAGTAGTTCACCATCTCCCCCATAGATGGAAAATTAGATTCGGTTTCACCGTCCAACACAAGCCGGGCTGCTCTCGACATGCACTTCTTAAAGAGTGTCTGCATTTTAGCATATTCCCTACGCCTCCTATGTGTTCTATTGGGAGGCACAGCAACTCGCTGAGCGGGCTCCACTACACGTCGCCTCCTCTCCCTGCCATAAGACGGTATTATGGCTTTTAGAAAGGCCGAGACGCACTCATGATAATCTCGACCTCTCTGTATGCGTTCGACTAAGCCAACCAATTGATCAGATCCTCTGAAGCCAGAATCTCTAACCGTAGGAAGATTGCGCTCAACCTCTTCCATGTATTGGTTGGCTGTGTGGGGTTCGGGGGACGCCAGCGGAGCAATTACTGTCTGCGGGCCTGACACCTCGTCACTCTGTTCGGCCGCGGAGGAAGACGAGGACTCAGAGTCGTCCTCGGAAAGCGCACTCATAGCGGATGTTAATAGCTGCTTATAGGCAGGTGTTTTCCTCATATATTTAATAGAATCAGTTGTTCGATTCGGGAATATAGACGTGAGGAAAACATTCACAAACTTGACCTTTTCGCCAAGCCTGTTCTGGCCATATTTGATGACGTGCGCCTCCTCGGCCGCCGCAAGCCTCATCTCCTCCACGGAGTAGCCCCTGTTTCTTCGCTCAACGTTAACCTCTTCATTGGCCTCCACAGGATGTTCGTGATGCCTGTGGAGTCCCAAGCCAATCTTAGACGCAAACTTTCTACTCGGTACGCAAATGTCGCACACAAAGCCATCGCTTGACGGTGTTGTGTCTGCTGCCGGTTGAGGCGGTACCGTGCCCGATGGGCCCGCATTCGTCCCCTCGGCAGCATGTGTGCGCATATGGTTGGCTAGACCTCTTCGTGACGCGAATGTCCGCTCAGGGACGCACTGAGGGCAAGCAATTCCCGCTGTAGTAGGAATAGTGCCACTGTGGGTACTTGTGTCACCAGTCAACTGTGTCGAAGTGTTGGGCGCAATCAGGCCCGTGCTCCGAGTACACGGGCGGCGGCCGTTAGGCCATGTATCTTTGTGCTGTACTGGTGCTGATTGCTAAATTCAGCGAGTGGGGGCTGCAAACCCACCAGACGCCTAGGGCAGAGCCCTGTGCCTCCCCCTGTCAGAGCATTACGCACCCGCAGGCAGGGAGCCGGCCACTTGGGGGACTGCCCCTCACGGAATGCTCGATGATTAGTATTTGCCACGCCACTGATCCTTCATATACGGCTTTTAGTGTACATTCAGAGGTTTTTATAGAGGTTACCACCTCTGCGGGCAAGGTCATTATGAATGAACCGAGCCCCCCATCACCCGATTCCACATTCGGGGACGGTGTATTCAAGGCGGCAAGATGTCATGCCAACCAGGCCCTCGGGTCGCTCGGGTGCGGTGATCCCCGTACTGCCAGCCTTACGGACAGGCAGCCCCTGAGCTCTCAATCAAATTTTGAAAAATATATATATCCAATAATTGTGATAACTATGTTTCGAGACAAGTTTTAGGCTACCAAAATAATTTCATTTAAATTTCATCCAATTTATTTCATTTCGACGTTGAATCCCTGGTTTTCCCGGACTATAAAATTATTGAGGGCAATAATCGTCATCGAGAAATAATAATAAACAAAAATTTAGCATCACTTCTTGGTCGGCACACCACCTAGATGTTGAACTACTTCGTTAGATGAAGTCCTAAGTTAGATTCATCAAATTTATTTGAAATATTTACCATATTGTGGTGCAGCATCTTCATCAAACAAGTTGAAACTCCATTTGTTGTGTTACCTTGGTATGTACCGTTTCAGCACACTTCGATCCTTTGTGGAACACATTTGTTCATCAAAACATGAATGCGCTTCAATGTCAATTTTCAGAAGATGTGATTGAGTGCCTCTATTGTTGTTAGGTGCTTCATAGGAGTTGTAAGTATCGCCACATATGTGATTTCTATTATCGTGGTCAGGACCCCTACAATATCGACCACGGTGTTCGTTGAGAGCCTTCAATTTGTGAAGTATCACCCGCAAATACAGAGTTAAAGGAAAAGTCAAAACATTTGAGGAAATGAATGACATCTCGCTGAGTAAAGCTCAGCAATACCTTCACAAGCCAAAATAAAATAACACACTTCAAAAATACGCAGAAAAACGATTAGCGAACACAAAACACCACAAGACACATTGATGAGTATTTATCGCTTCTTACCATGTTCAAGACCACTGAAGTTGTGCTATTCTTACACTGGCCACCTCACGGTTATTGTTAAATTTTGACATTGTTTAAGGCATTATCTCTTTGCACTGGCGCAAAGCTAATGTTTTTGGACCAGTATATTTATAAGTTCATCATAACAATGACATCTGATATACAATACCAAGGAAATGATTAGTCAAATTTGTTGGTTTTCCAGCATATGTTTGAACTGCGTATAATTGTGGTCTCTAAACTGATTACTCAGTGAAAAGAAACGAAAATATCTTAGAGTATTCAAGCATATTACACAGGGTAACAGAAATTTTGTTGTCTTAGATCTGTGACTTGTTTTCGACTAAATTTTATTCTCTGAATTCAAAATGTTATTAATTTTTTCCTATCGCGTCTAGTTTTTAAAGAACCTTCTCTCAACCGTAAAAGTCATACAAAATGGGAATACATAGGAAAATAAAGTGGGTACTAACCAAACATATGTGAATATTTTATTGATACAAAGATTATTATAGTATTAAAGTTTAAATATTGTTAATACAAAAATTAAAAAATGCTATTAGGGTAAAAATTTTCGCTTATAACTTCTCCTAGAATTTTCAATCTGAGGACATTCTCGCTTGATGCTCCCACAGTAGTCAGCCATCATACTGACATCTCATCTACCTTGATACCTTGCCTCCAGGACCTTCAAATCTTTGTGGAATTGCTCACCCTTTTCATCACTAACAGCGCCAAGATTTCCTGGAAAGTTAGCAAGATGGCTATATAAGATTAATGCAGTTTGATATTTTTTCTGTCTACAAGTAGATGATTTAGAATGTTTGGGTCGCCAGGTTTTAGGTCAGATTTTGGCGGCCTCTTTGACTGCATGCTTCTCACGAGCTCGGCTGTCCCACCTACATAGAAAACAGGGATACCTGGGTTGTCCCCGTTGCTGGCAAGAAGGAAACAAGCCATTTTAAGGTCAACACAGATGATCCATTGGTGTAAGTTATATTGCAACAAGTAAATGACTTTCTTTTTGTCTTCGTATTCTTCAATAAAGAAACTGAATGACATATTGGGACTGAACGATATAAATTTCCCCTGTGAAAGAGAAGACACTTCAAGCTTATTTTTGAGCTATTGATACACTATCGCCATGCAATTGCGTTATAGTCTGAAATTCCAAATCCTTTCATTAAGCCAGCTATGTTATGGCCATACACAAATCTATCAGAACTTAGGACGAACTGCAAAAATGCACTTTATCTCGATCGATAGGTGATTTTAGCTCCTTATTCTAACAATTTTTTTTTGTGCAGTCTTGATGCTAAAAGTTCTGACGCTTTTTTCGATAATCCCAAATCTCGTACCAAGTCATTCAACTCATGCTGATTAAATGCTTCACGAACAGAATAATCGTCAACTTAGAATCTTTGTCGCTTGGGCCACTTCGATCGTCGCTCAACTCATCTGGTATTTCTAAAGAGGTTAATTCTTGAAAAATTTCCGCCGACAGGAGTGCAGTAGGGCTTTCTGTAATTCGCGTTCAGTTGTGCGAATCGTAATATGCGCAACAAGTGTAGAAAAAAACTTGACGTGATTGAAAAAACTGATTAAAGTTTTGGAATCAGCATGTCATTTTTACCTCAAATCAACCTAAAAATAGACAGTATCGAATTCAACAGAAATTATGTTACAAATTGTTCCCCAGTGCTATCGCTGGGCCATCGCATATCATCAGATCCATGAAATGTTTTTCGTCATCACTTAGCTTCAAACTTTTCGTATTCCATGTGATATTTGTCCGATTCGATATCCTTGAAAACATTCTGAAGCAACATTTTCTGCATATTGCAGAAATAGTACTACGAGTAATAATGAGTAATAATAATCATAATAATAATAAGTGGACTCTGTCCACTCACATACATGGTAATTAGAAAATTACAAACTTATGAGTAATCATGGAATGGCTTTGAAAGCGAAGTTTAGCCATGGCTACTTCCACTTAACCTCCAAAGCATTGCTTTCGTTAGAGATTATGGTTTTCTTATAACTGAAAAATAACAATAAACAAAAAATAAAAAAGATAACAAAAACAAAAAAGATAATTATTAATACACTAATTCATATGTGGATGACCCATCTGTACGAACTAAATGAAATATGTTCCTTAGCTTTAACCTTAAAACGAGAAATTGACATATCCTTATGATTATCATCAAGATCATTATAAAGATTAACTGCGACATATGAAAATCCTTTTCGAAAACCAGACGTACCTACGGTGTTCTGGGATATTGAGGACAAACCGTTGTCTCATAGCTCTGTTATGAGATTCAAACATATAAATTGATTTATTCTTCGAATATTCTGGCTGAGAAGTCTACAGTACTTTATGAATAAAAACGAAATAATGATACCTAAACAAATGGCTAATCAAGTGGTAGCGATCCCTGCGATAAACGAGTATGTTATTTGAGCCAAGTTCACTAGTTTTTACATTATCGGAAACCAAAGTTTCAGCAAAAATTATAATGTCCTAATGACACGTACCCACCGAAACACGAAAATGAAGTCATTTAGTGTTCATACCACTAACATTCTGATAGTAAACTCTTATCTCGTTGCACAAAGGTTTCATTAAAATATAGAATAGAATAGAAATTTGTTTCACAAATATTGCAAATATATAAAAACGATAAATATAACAATAATGAGAAAATTTTCAAAAACTTATAAATTATCAGTGAAGAAATTTTACAAATAATTAAACATGCATATTGAACACTCAACTTAATTTAATCATAGAGCGACAATAACAAACAAATTCATTTCCATCATATGGCTCATAATTTAAAATCAGCCGAAATATATCCTTTCTGAATGCTTCAAAATTATTCAACAGTTGAAAATTCTTTGGCAGCGAATTGAAAAGTTTCAAAGCCATATAGAAGGAGTTATTTTCCAATAGAGAAGTAGAATGAATAGGGTAAATGTATTTAACTGCCCTACGAGTATTATAATTATTCAATGATTCTTCAAAATAATGTTGAACAAGAACGGTAACATGTTGTAAATATACAGTTCATAAAACGTCAACACCCTTGCCGACTTGAATTTCCCTCTGCAAGATTCCCTGAAACCAAGGATGAAAATCAGCCACATAGCCGATTTTTGAGCTCGAAAAATCGATTTGTGAAAAGAAGAATTTCCCCAGTTTTCCGCCTTTTCACCACATTATCCACATGAACACCCCACTTTAAGTGAGAGTCAATGTGAATCCCAAGAATTTTAGCAGAGGCATTAATTTTTATAACACAGTCATTTAAAAGTAAATTACCAGGGAGATTCATATTAGATTTATCATGTTTAAAGATCACGCAATCTGTCTTCCCAGTGTTGAAAACCAATTCATTCCCTGAGCACCATTTCACGAATTTATTCATCGCAAGTTCATTCATCAGGAATATCAGCCACGTCAGATGACGAAAATACCAAATTTGTATCATCATCATACAGAACAGGCAAAAGTCGCCCGTTGAGGATGCCGGGAAATACATCAGGAACATCATTAATATAAATAACGAAAAGTAACGGCCCCAATATACTTCCCTAAGGAACCCCCGACTTGACAATACGTTTCGTTGAGTAACAGGTGGATACATTGTTGTGTAAACAGACCATTTGATATCTATTCTCAAGATAACTTTTCATCAACCTCACCTGATTATGCCTTATACCACAGAGCTCCAGTTTACGACAAAGCTTGAAATGGTTGACAAGGTCAAAAACCTTCGATAAAGCAAGCAGGAGAGCGGTAGGGATTTCGTTCCTCTCAAGAGCCATGATGATCTCGTGGGTAATCTCAAAAATTGCAGTGTTGGTACTTTTATCCCTAGTAAATCCATGTTGATACCTCGACAAAATTTTGAACTTTCTGAAGAAACTCAAAAGAAGGTTTGCCAATAGCTTCACAAAGATTTTTGAAAATGCTGGAAGAATACTTATCGGGCGATAGTTATCTATATTATTAGGATCACCCTTCTTATAGAGAGGCTTAACTACGGCAGTCTTTAAAGAATCAGGAAAAATACCAAGACAACATGATTTATTCAGAATGTACGTTAAAGGTGCGATAATGAAGCCAATGGATTTCTTCATAATGTCCAAAGGTACCTCGTCATATCCACAACAATGACTACTCCCGAAACCCCTCACAATCTTTAAAACTTCCTCCTCGCAGATCATAAACATATAAAAAGAAGAGTCATGACTCATCTGAGGCCTTCCAGAAAAAACAGCCAGAGTTGGAACTCTGCTAGTAGGCAAAAAATTCAAGAAATGGTCATTGAAGGTTAATGGTCAAGTCTGCCAAGTCACTGTGATTGGGAAGTTGATATTTTGATTTGGACCTGTTGAAGGTTGAACTTTAACAACGTTCCAAACTGCCTTTATTTGTGACTTTGAAATAATTGATCCATGGAAAGACTGCTTTGCATTATGAATAGCAAGGTCATATCTATACTTAACTCTTTTATAGTCCCCAATGAGTTCTGGGCCAAAACGAGAAGGAATATAATAATGATCCGAAAGTAGCTTGATATCTTTCACCTCAGGAGTTTCCATAAACGGTTTTCTCATACGACTATACACAAATCTCCTAGGAAAACAATCATCAAAAATAACCTTAAGTCGATCAAAAAAGATGTTCCACATTTTATTCACATCACAAGTAATATTGAAGATATCATCCCAAACCTGAATCGAGAGCCTACACAGAAAATCATCAACATTTTTCGCAGTATAAGAACGTTTAAAGGTTTCAGAGAGAGGAGACGATACATTGGAACATGGAAAAAAAACATGAATTTCTGACCTAAATGATCTGATGTGTGGGCTCAAAATAAGGATGAAAGTCCACCCTCCACATTAATTAGAATATTGTCAATACAAGAGTGAGAAGTAATTCGTGTTGGTTGCTGGAAGAGTAACTTGCAGTTAAAAATTTCCTGCAAAAATATAAGAACTTTAGCTTCCTTGGAATTCTCCAGAATATTTATATTGAAGTCACCTGCAACGATAAAATCGGCACCTTCAATAACACATATCTTCAAAATGTCAGTAAGTCTTTCAAGAAAAATCTCGGCATCACAATAGGGTTGAGTTACTGGTCGGTAAATACACACAAAAATGAACTTCGAACAGTCAATCACTATCTGAGCCGCGCAGCATTCAATTACATTGACAACGGACAGATTTAACAAGATCAAGCCTGTTTGTGGACTTGTAAAGATTTCTGCAATATAACGCGCATCCACCATGTCTGTTTTTATCACGAGAAAAATTTGAAACAAGCTTATAACCGGCAAAAACATATTCATTCAGTTGTTTCTCAGACCTCCAGTGTTCTCTCATACCAAAAACATCAACAGCGTTTTTGGCGCTAAAATAAGATCAATCTTATTCACCTTAGAACCACTGGAAAATCCCAATGATTAAATATTTTGACGACTGAAGTTGATCAGATTGGATGTATTATCCACAGCTATCAGGTTGGTATTATTTTTTTCCTGGCCGTATGCACACTCCATGGAAGCTGTACCAAACAGTCGATTTAGTTGTATTGGAAGTGTTGTTGGCTATATCTTTCATTATGATCTGACTGCTTCCTATTCTACTCCTTTGGATGGTTTCTCTAAAAAATGTTGCTTCATTTTCTTAAATCGAAATGGAACCTTCTTATTAGTATATCGTTGGGCCAAAAATCTGCACAGTTGACTTTTTCAAACAGAGAGGCATCAATTCCAACTTGAAACGCATGAGACTTTCCCAGCAAAGATAACTTGTAATCCTCGACTTTGTCTGAATCAGTGATTTTCATTTTGTTTATGATTAACTATAGATTCAGTTACCGTATTCATTACCTTCCCCACATAAAGCCACATTTTGCTAGACTTAGCTCTAAATAAGTCTGTTTCGGAAACAGGTGCAATTCCTTGGGTCCCTAAATTTTTCAGCCCACTGATGGATGTGCGGGGCATATTATTCTTGTTCCGTCTCTTGGGTTTTATCTCTCTGAAGCCATCCTGTATATTAGTAGTCGCGGGCGGTTTATTCAAATTAACATCTGCCTTATCGTGATTCACGTTTATTATTTCACTCATCAGATTTCTTTGTTTGTTTAACAACTCTTGGTTGAAAGTATTATGCATTGGACGATTGGGCGCGGCCAGGCCTAATTGAATTAATAGTTTGTTTGACACCATAAAGCACATGTCCTCAATTGAAATCAATGCTTTGTTGTAAATTTCTTCACTGATTTGTATATTTGGATTTCCCATTCTATTCCGTATTTGATACAAAATATCATCACACATATAATACTTGTACTTGATCCACAAATCAATTGGGTTTGATGGGAAGCATGTAGATATGATTATAGAAAACAATGTTCGTATTTTATGAGCGTGTGATGATATTACAGCATCATTAAGAGTTTGATCCCAATGAGCGTCATCTTCTAGCAATTGCAAACGTTGAGGCTTCTCTGTAGGATCCACACAATTCACCATCAACAGTTCGTAAATGTTGGAATGATGTTGGGCCACGTACATTGACTAATAGCAGTCGTAAATAAAAACATTTATCATTGCTTGGATGTACTGAATAAATTCGACCAATCGCATCGGTGGAATATACATCTGAGTATCCTGGAACTGGTTTTCCTTGTTTCCGTCGTATAAATCTCCTTGAGAATTGATTCCAAGTGTAATATTTCGGCATTTCAGAATTTAGCAATTTTTATCCAAAATCATCGTTTCAGTATGTCTCAAAAAACTTGGTTAATGTAGTAGATGTTGGCTGAGCAGCTCTTTGTACTGCGTTCTCTGCTTTAAAATACACTTTTTGTTCATTTTTTAAATGCACAGCTAAGTGAACAACAGAAGAGTGTCTCTCATGAATAGGAAAAGAAAATATTCGCCAAACTGCTTCATTACTACTAACATCGCGGCTCATTTGGTTTTGGGTAACTTCAACATCATTGGAATTCTCTGCACCAATTCCAATCACAGCCATATCAATCACTTCGGTTACATATTTGCTAAAGTATTCAATAGATGAATCAACGTTGAATGGCTAGATTCAACGTTGATGTCTGCTTTGAAGGTCTTTGATAAAATGGGTGAATATGGAACAATCCAACGATTATCTATTTCAATATCTTGTTGGTTTAATTTGACAATTATTGATCTTCCATTGTCTGCTGTCGATCGGCGATGATACAGTGGATAACCGTCATTACCAGTAATCGTTTCCGATATTAATGTCCATGGATATCGTTTCGAACATTTACCATCCTTCATACACGGTGAATTTTGAGAGTTCCACGGGGACCATGTATCATGTTTTTGATAACTACCTCATGCAATCAAGGATCTACTTGTACATTAAGGATTTCAGCTGATATCACTTCATCAACTTCATTTGGCCTTATCTTTTCAACCAACCAAATCAAAATGTGTGCATGTGGCAATCCTCGTTTCTATCACTCCACAGAATACATCCAGCAGCGTGTCTCACCAAACACATAATGTTTTACGATGAAATCCATTGAAGATTTCAACTTTTGTCTAAAGAAGATGTAAATGTGAGGAACTAATCTGCTGTATCATAATGACGAACATACGACATGGCATCTTGAGCATATCCGTGCATATATCGAGAGCTTCCGATGTATTTTGCTGGACGAATAGTCATCCGACCAACGTTCTCTGCATTTCCATCAGTATTAATCGCATCTCGAAGATGAATATACTCTTCAGATCGGAGTTTGATCTGATTCAACCTGATGAATGTTAATCTTTCCGTTTCAATGTTAACATACATGTCAACAACATATTTGTGATATAATCAGTTATAATATCACAAGAGCATAGAAAACAATCGATTATACTTCCGAGTCCCGAGACGTATTCTGCGAAACACCACGAGAGCGTAGCTCTCGTGGTGTTTTAAGACCACGAGAGTGAAGAGGTTAGTATAATCGATTATTTTCGTTTGCTAGAGTGGTATTCGTTACGATTATATCAAGAGTTAACTAACGAAATTTTTTTATTGGTTGAAATTAAAAGTACAATTATTATAATAAATATTTGTTGTATTATCTTTAGAAGTTGGATCTGAGGTGATGGTGATGGTAGAGTTGGCAGAATCTTGTTTATTTCTTATTTTTTCAAGTATCTTTCCATGGTGTTCATTAGTAAGCTTTAGATACGGCTTCAGAGATTCAGATGATGAGTGGCCTGTTATCTTAATAATTTCTTGCAAGTTTGCTCCAGAATGTGCCAAGATGCTAACAGCGGAAGAGCGATTCGAATGGTTAGATATTTTTTGCTTCTTTGTATCAAGTCCTATACTCTCTGCCGCTAAACGTGTCCATTTACTCAATTGATTAAGGCCTACAGGACAGTTTTTATACCATATTTTAGTTTTCTGCCAATTAGGATTAGGTGTTAAAAATAGACGATTGGTTTTAATGTTTGGTGTTCTTTTGCTTAACATTTTCTTCAACAGACTGGACACTTATCTCCACAATTTTTATTCGGTGTCAACCATTTAGATTCAGCTGTATGTTTTTCGCCACCTTGTGCTGTCTTTGAAAATATGGTATTGTACCCAATACGTGATGTGGGTTGACCATAATTGTCGCATTCTGCTTTGAAATAGTCAGTTAAGCAAAAGACTGCTGCATTTCCAGGCCACGCCAGTTCCACAGAACAAATTTGTTAAAAAATTTTCTGTAAACGATCTGGAGTATTTTCTTCAAAAATTGATATAATTTTGCTAATTTCTTCCGCTTTAAGGGCGACAGAATTTGTTTTTCTTTTTTCAGGAATTGCTTGTAACTTCTTTCTTTTAGCTGCCCGCGCCTTTCTTGCATCTTCAAAAATGATGCCTCTGAATGGATTTGTTTCTCGATTAAAATCTCCATAAAACTTTTTCTGGACAAGTTTAGCTGAAATATTCCAAATCGTTTTTACGGTACCTTCTTTATATTCGGTGCCGTCTGCTCGTTTTATATTGAATGCCCAATCTTTCAAAGTACTTGCTAATTGTTCTTCAGAAGTTTGAGCACAAAGTTTATAATTCCGCCGTTCACAAAATTCTGTGAACTGTTTTCAAACATATTTATGTGTTTTAACGGTATTTTGCGGTGTCAAATCTTCAATTTCTTTATCTATTTCGGTCCCCAAGCTTGTACCAAAGCGTTTCATGTCGAAAAAATTTAAAAAAACACTGATAGAAATTGCTGAATATTTTTTTGACGTTTATCAACAAACTTCAAAATAATGGTTACCATGACAAAATTCACATTAATGGAGGAGGCGAAACACCAAAACGGTTATATCACGTCGTCAAGAGTATATTCACTTATTAATACACGGTAACTATGTAAAATTTGTAATTGCTATTGGCTAAATTTCAAACGAGGGATATAATCGCCGACATTTCAATATGTGATTGTCTTCATTTTCCCGAATCATTAGGTGGTATGAATAATAGTTCATTGAAGTGACTTTTTTGTTGGTTTCAGAACCTGTAAATAGATTTTGTTTTAATAATATTGAAATATAAAATTAAAATACATTGAAATATAAAATTAAAATACATGATATGGTAACTGAAATATTATCGTCATAGCTAAACTAATATTTAGATTACCTCAAATGGGATTTATCATTTTTATTGAGAAATCATAGCCATCTTCACCTTGCCAGAATATAATGGGATATTGCAGTGCATCATATAAGTAGTGGGTGTCCTTTATAGGTTGCAATTGATCATTCCAACGATGTAAAACAATATCACGGTATTCCAAGTTTTCTCGAACTACAACGATAGCAACTTCATCAATAGTTGGTGCATTTAAACATCTTTGTGTTAACCCACAGGTGTTTTGTCAAATCCATTGCAGTTTTAAACAATATAACAATTGATTGTGTTCATGAAATAAAGTTTGTAATTGTTCTACTGTAGACCTCTTTACTGAATTGTTATGTGCATAACGCAGATCAATTTCTTGTGGTTAATTGCCCATAAAATAAATTTGCAGGAATTTGTAGTTGCTATCTGACACTGGTAACAGTGAACGTGCCCTGTGGTATATTTAGCCTTGTATCTGTAAATTTTGAAAAATATTATGTTTGTACCAAACACTATAAAATAAAATAAATAAGCAATGTGGGGTGTAAATGTATGTATTGTCAGTGATCAAACTTATCACTGATCAAGTGATCGAACTTTTTCAAATTCAAATAATATTTGTTGTCAAAAATTATATCTGTCTTCGAATTTGAATGACCAAATAATATTCAATATGCTTACCTCAATATGTAATATTTAGTTCTAACTAACACCTATCATCAAATAATTATATTGGGTTTCCAAATAATAAAAGTGACACCAAAACTGAATCTAAAAATAATATGATGACTAAGTGATATATTTCTTAATGATTAAAAAATTGAAGATTAGTGACACATCTTAACTTATGTGACAGAAAATATTGTTCGCTAAAATAATTATGATTAACTTCTGTAATTTATACCTTGAAAGTTGGCATAAAATATTCCCGAACTACATTTGTTGCCCCAAATGAAGTCATTTGAAAGCAACTGTTGGATATTCGTCAAAAAGTGTATGGAATCGGTTCCTATTCCTGAAACCAGTGAGTACAATGGCTCTGGTGGTGGATCCACTGGTATCAATTTCACTTTACCATTTGCGCAACACAATCCATTGGCTTCGTTACTGTATTTCAATGCCTTACAATGTGAGCAAACAGAGTTCATAGAACAAATAACAACACATCGGTAGTTACTGTAGTCAATTGACACATCGTTACTGAAAGCAGCTCGATTCAACTTGGGCGATTATTAGTTGAATATCGCGCTCGCGCTTCATGCGTTTGTGATATCCGAATTATTTCACGTTCATTTCGGTCGTCAAGTTCTTGTGCAGTATGATTAGATCGGTAATTAGCTTGGTTTGTAGCATTTCGGGTTCTTCTACGTAAACTGCTTCGTCTTATAGGAGGCATATCACTACATAGTATAGAGCAAAGTCGCTTTTTCTGTCCCTTTGTCCCTTTGTACGCTTTAATCTTTGAAACTACGCAACGGATTTTGATGCGGTTTTTTTAGTAGATAGAGTGATTCAAGAGGAAGGTTTATACGTATAATAACATCCACTAAATAGTGGAGAAGTACTGTTATTTTTGAGGTTTCTAATGTGATTTCGTAAATAATTACATTTTTTCCGCTTACATTGCAAACGCAGGCTGAACCCTACGAGTTTTATCAAAATAATGTACTAAGTATTGTACACATTGAAAAGGTCTACAGAAAAGTCCGTGATGGTATATGTCTATCTCTTATGGATAACCCACAATAACTTTTTTTTGTCATTTACTTTTTGCGACAAATAATGGCTCATTTTCGAAGCGATTTTAACATTACGAATTTAACCAATACAACATTAATCCTTATCCAATTAAATACCTTAAATACATTGTAGATTTCATATAGATTTATATGGCCCTTAACAGCATATGATTTAAATGAATATTTTCGAAGATATTACAGATTTACAGAGAAAGCGACTTATATATATTATATAAGTCTTATATAATAAGTACTTATATATATATATATATATATATATATATATATATATATATATATATATATATATATATATATATATATATATATATATATATATATATATATATATATATATATATATATATATATATAAATATAATTATATATATATATATATATATATATATATATATATATATATATATATATATATATATATATATACATTTGACAAATTATCTGATTCGTGAACCATTTTATTTATATTGTATGAATTTGAATCTTGGGTTTTTTGGTTCAATTGAAACAAAATGTATTATGTAGTTTATTTCCAAAATTACGTTTCGGTTATTATTTTAACCTTTATCAAACAGGTATATATGTCATATGCTCGCTAAAACAAAATTAATATAAAAACAACGCTCACAAACATGATTTTAAATCTTACCACAATATAAATACTTCGTAACAAAAGTTCATAGGTGACAAACAATCAACTATATTGACAATTCTACTTAAAAATTTTAAAATTTTTCCAAAATAACAATTCACGTCTATCTCTTAAAGCGTATTACAATTATATGACTGAAATCGGAAATTGATTCCACATCTGCAATATTACATACCCACATCAATGATACATTTTTATGTTTTTCCGCATGTTCTTATGCGGAAATATATTATATTATATATATATATATATATATATATATATATATATATATATATATATATATATAATTATAATAATTTATATGGCAAAACAACGTTGGCCGGGTCAGCTTGTCTTTGAAACTACGCAATAAATTATTGTGTCACATGCAATAATTATTGAGCCTAGGTAAGTAAACACTATGCACCAAACACATATACGAATTTGTTTCGTGTATCAGTTGACAAAAGCAAACTCAGTAGAGTAGGTAACAGAAAATTCAAGAAAAACAACACTTTTAGTTACACCGGCAAATCTACATCGATAGTTTGTTGTTTCAATTTTCAACTTTTTTAAAATTTGATATGACATGGAGTCAAATCCTTTAAGCCGTACCAATGTTTTACGTATGTAAAATAGGGATATTAAATTAATAATCAAAAATAATAAAACACTTTTGGTAATCGGTTTCGGTTTTGGTTTGTGTTTGGCTGATGTAATGTCGTGAAAACTGATGCATTTCATTAAGTCCTAATTATTATGTGCTCCAACGGACACACGCACTCTACGTTTTAGTTAGAAAACGTTTGTATGAGAAAAAAAAGAGCAGTTTTTAGGATTTTTCCGGCAATTATTTGAATTTTTCTCGCCGTAAAAATCATCCTTGAACTTCAACGAACATTTAAAAAAAAGAACTGACCAAATTGGTCCAGGCGTTGTTGAGTTATGCGCTTACCAACACATTTTGCGATTCATTTTTATATTATAGATTTGTTAGGAATTGATCATAAAAAATTCAAAGTAGTAAAATATTAATCTCTGAACATTTCTGAGTAGTGCACCTAATCTTCATTATCATCGTCATTGAAATTAGACAATTCATCATCCAGCCAATCTTGATATTGAATATCTAAAACGTCGTTGTCATCATCAGCATATCCCCGTTTCTTTCACCTGTAAAAAAACATTTTAAACAATGAATATCTGAAAACACACTAAAAATATGAGAAACGAAAATAAATTACCTGATTGTTCTTCCAGCGACTCACTGATAAAACCTGGTAATTGATCTCCATCGAACCAGTGAAAATCATATATGCCGTCTTTTAACGTCCAGCCATTAGTTTCAGGTTTGAAAATATTTATTATCTTCATAGTTGCATTGTTCCAAAGACTAGCAATATAGTTAGCCCGTCGGAACTGTCGCCAAAGCTCACTTTTGCAAGGTGATAAGTTGGTAGCATCGAAATTTTCAAATTTTTTCTGGCTGAATTCTTCATTAATGTCAGAAACCATTCAATTTGTCAATAAACAGTTGGAGACTGGCAGCATCTACATCAATGATTCCAGGAACGTTGTATACATCACAGATAAATTTTTGTATTACGTTAAATACACGTTCTTCTTCATCTACATCCCCAACAAAATCCAAAGAACCAAAACGGTGCAATGCTTGTTGGTATTCTTCATTTTTCTTCAAAATATTAAACGGCCTTTGTTCGTCCTTCTCAAAAAATGCTGGATTCAAATCACAATCCTGTGATAGCATGAAATGTAAACTTCGGCACAATGATGGTCTGAATTCTTCGCAGACAGTATTCATTCAACATACCTCTACTTGTTACCAGTGCCGGTCAAAATCCAAACGTGGGAATCACCTTTTTTCAAATGATGCATATTTCCCAGCATTATGGCTGCTATATCACTATCTGAGCATCGTATCTCAAAATTAGCCTGGGCATCGATGTTGTTCATGATAAATGTTCATGGATTTCATATATAAATTTATTGTTAATCACGATGAAAGAGTGTCATTGTCGAAAATTTATAAAAATGTTATTATTGACAATGAATGGAATCATCTCATCAGTAGCCCAGTGTAGTATAAAAAATTTCAACGAGAGACTGTTTGAAATGGATGTTTTTTAAATCTCTCGCGAAATCTGATGGACGAACTTGATCTGGTCCAGTAATGTTGAATTCTAGTTGTGATGATTCATGTCGACGATATCTTACATAATCTCTTATGGAGGGGAAATAATACTGGTCAAAAATGACATCATATCTCGTTGCTTCCAATTGGGTCACCATTTGTAACATTTTTTTTGAGATACTCCCAAAAGTTTTAGGCACATTTTTCATGGTATGAAGCAAAAAAAAACCATCAATCAAAACATCAATGTGAGAAGGTGGATCGAGTTGTACGCCTTTTTCCAAAGATTTCATTAATACGGATTTTTGAGTCTTACAAATGCCACTCTCGAAATGACACATAGACAATGGCATTGGAGTTATGGGGTTTGATAAGATTTTGGACAGAGAGTAATACTTGAAGAGAGTCCGAGCGGAAGTGCCTTCGCCATTTTCGTGACACTTTGCGCATTGTAGTGCGCATCCACCATATGAGGCACGTGTATATGTAGTTGCGGACACACCCTTACTATGGGTAAACACCCTAATGGGTAACGCCCTTCCAACGTCTGTTACGAGATGGCGCTGATAACTGACGTTGTCTGTTACAAGATGGCTATCTCTGTTCGAAGTTAATTAACATTCTTGAATTGAAGATGACAACGATAGTATCCTAATATTTAAACGAATTTGCGACGAAACGACAGCCTAATAATACCTAGATAAACTTTTTTCAAAAAAATTTCAAATACCCCTTTTTCTTTAACATGTTACTGAATGTCAGGAATGATATTGTCCGTCGTAGTTTCCCATCTTAGCTAGACATAAACATTCCAAATCTATTCCGATAATATAATGGTCCGTGGTACTGTCATTTTTGATGATAAAGGACGTAACTTGTAATTTTTGGAAATTCAAAATGGAATTCAAAAATTCGCCATGTCCGATCTGAATCTTCAGTTTTACATATCTCCCGAAAAGGAACAACACTTCGAATGAATATATGGTCAATGCGGGTTGAAGATGTGGCGGTTACACGGGTTGGATCCTTGATGGTCGAAAGGAATCCGAGAGAATCCATAACGTTCATATAACTTTGGACTTTTGAATTACTATTGTCTAATATATCGAGATTGATGTCTCCAATCAGAAGGTTATAGTGGATATGTCCAAAAATATATTTGGGTTATATCCCAAACAGATCTCCCTGAATACGTACTTGCACCTTGCCAACTACCTTCGTTTTTATTTTCTTATGAACATAATCTACCGCAAAGTTTTCTACTGCCACGTTTTTTATGCTCTTTTCAAATCTATTTCCATTCTCTTCACATTCTTCACCATTGTTTTCAGTGGTGACACACTTGAGGCTGCTTTTCCAGATGAAATATTTAGTAAATTATCTTGAGGGATTTCAGCACTGAACGGATTAATAAATTGGTTAAATGTGTCTCACAAATCATTTTTTCTTTCAAATTCCACATTTATTCCAAATAGTCTTCGCAGCTAATGGTATATTGTTTCTGTTCATCAGTTTTATTTTATCAAGTATTTCAGCAAGAGTGTTTGTAGTGTGATCATTGCTTGACTAATTATTTTATTGCATTGCCGTACTTCTGCTGTTGTTCCTTTCTCGAATATTGTCTGTCAACCGTTGAGATTGTTCATTTATTGATTTTCATGCATTTCTCTGAGCTCTCCTTCATTTTCTTCGACGAAACCTGTGTTATCCACATTCTCCATGGCTGGCGTTTCTGTTTTAATTTTGGTGGATACTGCTTCCAGTGTCGTTGTCTTCATTTCTATTACCTCGTGTTAGTTTTCTGCGGAATTGATTTCGTCACTTTGTTGACATCTCTGGACTTTTTACAGGTGCAATATATCTCTTGTGTTCCTTGCGAGATGTCCTGTTTCTCGCAGTTTGCTCATTTGGAATTTCTGCCATTTGGATCCTTCCCTAGTTTACGTTCACTAAACCATGCCTGATATTGTCGTTCATTGACTATGTGCGTGCCGATACCTTTAGCATCGCTGACATTTCCCAGGTTCCGTTGATTTATATATGAAGAAATATATTCTATCACGATTACGGATGCTGTCCGAACTATAAGCTCAAGGACCTCTGACAATGCTTGAGAAATACATATTAGAAGGGTAGCTTCCCCTTGACATGTTGACAAAAATCCCTGACAATGATGGAGAACTACATATTAGAAAGGTAGCTTCCTTTGACAGTATTGCGTCACCAGAACAGTGCATGATCGACCTCGTGAAATGTACAGCGTTGACAAATATCCGTTACGGCATTGACAGAGAACTACATATTAGGAGGGTAGTTTCTCTTGACAGTAATGCATCACCAGAACCATGCATAATTGAGCTCGTGAAATGTACAGCGTTGAGCAAAATCGGTGACTGAATGGAGAACTACATATTAGAAGGGTAGCTCCCTTTGACTATGTTGCATCACCAGATGAGTACATGATTGATCTCGTGAAATATATAGCTTTGACAAAAACCCCTGACAATGATGGAGAACTACATATTAGGAGGGTAGCTTCCTTTGACAGTGTTGCATCACCAGAACAGTTCATGTTTGACCTCGTGTAATGTACTGCTTTGACAAAAATCCGAGGATCCATTTTTCGCCAAGATTTTTTCTTATATTAGTATTGGTAGTTCTCGTTTGAACAGGTCTAGTTCATGAGTCTTGTTACATTGTTTTAACCTACATTATATTCTGGCAACATATATTTCCTCTAATATTTGCCACTCGTTGTTTCCCTTCCTCTTTCTTCTTGTTTGTACAATCCTGAAGTTTGGTCACTGACATTCCAAATTCCTGCTTGTGGACAAATTGGGATATTCATTAAATTTTGATGATTTAATTACATTAGTTTAGTTATTTTTTCAGTAATAACAACAATATTTAAATGTAGGAATTCACTAGTTTTTCTTCATATTTACATTCAAATAGACTTCAGGTTGCTTCAGTGGATTTCATAGCACAAGACAATGTTGCATTTAGGTAACGATTCATAGAGGATTTCGACAAAAATTTGACGTAGTCGTAAATAATATGCTCTCCTTCCCCAAGCATCGTCTTATTCCACTTCAAGTCATAAGAATATGCTTGAGGATTAAAATCGTTGCCTCACTTCGATGGACGTGGTGTGACTGACGAGTCCTTTACAGAACGAAGCATATGTCTCGCACTTCCATCAGGTGTGGCATCGATTTTAGTATTTCTCTTACATTTATCCCTTGAAGGATAATGGCGAATCACATCGTACATGTTCACATATCCAGCTTTACAATAACATTCTTCTGGTTAATTTAAATTTTTCGAATGAATGTTCTAGTGTTCATTTTCTTATATATATATATATATATATATATATATATATATATATATATATATATATATATATATATATATATATTGTAGGCATTTTTAGATTTTATAGCCACATTCAGTGCAATCTTTGAGATTTTTTCATATTGATCTGTTGTAGATCCTTTTGGACCTCTTTTAGCCACTCTGTTCCGCATTTACTATTCATAATTATATCGAGTAGTTTCTTCGGTATTCTGGACTGTTCATCATCCTAACTGATCATTCTGTAGACATCTGTATAGAACTTTGCTCGTCGTTTTCTGATTTCTTCCGTTATCGTATTTGTCTTTTGATACAGTTCATTCTGAGGTCTTTTCATCCAAATGCCGTTTCTATTGATTGGCCCGTAAATCTTTCTGAGAATTTTTCTATCTTTGAAGAAGAGGCCAGTCAGTGTACTACATTTATTTTCGTCAAAAATCAATCAATATTTACAAAAATCACTACTGAACTAAAAGACCAAGACTTACCAAATAGTTGAGATTATAAAATAAGCCACATGGCAAGGAAAAAAGAACTGAATTATTTCTATGTTACTGATTAAAACGGGATACAACCATTACTGAAAATACTTTAAACAAAACTCTCAATTACATACAGCACAAAACATCAACAATCTATATATATATATATATATATATATATATATATATATATATATATATATATATATATATATATATATATATATATATATATATATATATATATATATATATATATATATATATATATATATATATATATAATAATAATAATAATAATAATAATGTTTATTCGTCCTGTATGACATTACAATATGTATAGGATACGTCAAGAAAATTATTAACAATAACAATTACATTTAAACAATTTCAGCAGAAAAATATTCTTGCAAGGAATAAAAACAATTAAGTAACAAGACTCTGCAAACTTCCTTCTTAAATTTCGACCGACTCAAGGACTTGATGTGGTTAGGAAGATGGTTGAATAACTTGATGCCCACATATGTTGGAGAGGATTCAAATTTAGAAGTTCTATGAGTCGGAATAGAGATGGTGAAATTATGCCTCGTGCTGTAGCTGTGGAAACTAGAAGTTGTATCAAGCTCTAGCAGTTTACTGCGAACAAACAGCAGACACTGTAAAATGTATATACATGGCAGCGTCAGGATCTTGTGTTTAATGAAAATCGGCCTGCATGATTCTTGAGGCTTCAGGTTGAAGATCAATCGAATACACCTTTTTTGCGTCAGAAAAATTCTGGCACTCGCTGCTGAATCGCCCCATAGGACTACATTGTACTTTAAGTGGGTGAAAACTAGAGCATAATAAGCAGTAAGCAACCCATCCAGAGGTAGCGAGTTCTTGAGTCGACTTATACCAAAAAATGAAGAATTCAACTTTTTGCTGAGATATTCAACATGACAATGCCATCTCAAATATCTGTCAACGTGGACACCTAAAATGTTAACGCTGCCAGCTGACTCGAGTTGATGGTCTCTAAACTCAGTAACAAAAGGTGTATGTGAAATAGATTCCCGCAGTTGAAAATAGATAACTTGAGTTTTCCCTAAATTCAGCATTAGAGAGTTTCGATAACACCAATCTGAAAATTGCTTTATAAGTCTCCTGCATTTACTGTCAAGCTCGCTCCTTGTCTTGGCTGATACTCCCATCGTCGTGTCATCAGCGAAAAGAGTGATAGATTCAGCTTTAACATAATCTGGAACATCATTTACAAATAACAAAAATATTAAGGGTCCCAAAACAGAACCCTGAGGTACTCCCATAGATAGGGGATAGTTTTCAGATTTACGATTTTTAATCTCAACAAATAGATGACGGTCAGACAAAAAACTAGAAATCCAATCCAAGAATACACCCCTGAATCCCATACTATACATTTTACTTTGAATGAATGAAAATTGTAAACAATCAAATGCTCGTGACTGGTCGAAGAACATACCTGCAACGTGCAAACCACTGTCCAAGCCAAGATAAATAAACTCCAAAAATTGACAGCTCGCAGTTTGAGTAGATTTGCCACTACAGAAGCCATGTTGGGAGCTTGATATTATGGAGAATTTATTTAAATAATTCATCATTCTTCTATAAACTATCTTCTCAAAGACTTTCGAGATAATGTTAAGCATAGAAATGGGGCGATAATTTGCCATATCAGTAGGATCGTTCTTCTTGAATACGGGAATTACTTTGGCCATTTTCAATGAGGAGGGAAATTCTCCTGATGTCACAGATAAATTAAATAAATATGCTAAATGCGAAGAGATAAGCGGTGCAATTGCTTTCAAAACTTTCGTTGGAAGTGAGTCAGGACCAGGACAAGTGTTGTTTTTCAAGCTAATGATAACCTCAAGAACCTCCTCAGGCAATACAGGGTAGAAAAAAAAAGTGTTCTCAAGTAGGTCGTGGGTGGTACATGAGGTAGACATATCATCTCCATAATGTTGTTGCAAGTTCGAAGCGCATATAGATGAAAAATATTCTCCAAATGCCTCGGCAACTTTCACTGGATCAGAAGTAATGCAATCATTAACATTCAAGGTGATATCGTTTGAAGATTTCTTCTTACGGCCAGTCTCTCTATCTATGAGCTTCCAGATTGTTCTGCTTTTGTTGTCGGATTCATTCAATAATCCGCTATAGAATGATAACTTACTTGTATCAAGTAGCAGCTTATATTTATTTTTAGCGGATCTGTAGGCGTTAGTCATCTCCTCTGATTTTAAGTTCACACTTAACCAGTGCAGATCTCTCAGATCCTTCGCAGCTCTTGTGACTTGTGGAGTGACCCAACTCTTACAACGTCTGGATGGAGGGCGGATCTTTCTTATAGGACAGGATTCGTCAATCAAGGATGTCAAGATCCTGAAAAAACTGCTGAAGCTGTAACCTACATCCAAGTAATGATACACAATGTTGAAATCGGCTTGAGACGTTAATAATCGGAGGTTATTAAGATTATTTGTTGATATAACGCGGTATTTGTCTTTCTTATAATTATCCTGTTTGAAACTATCCATGGGGCAATAACTCAAAATTAGACATCTATGGTCTCCAATATCAGTGTCAATTACAATCGTTTTGATTAATTTCAGATCAACGCTTGTGAGAATGTAGTCTATTTTGGTCGCAGATTTTATGCCGTTGCAGTTAGTAAAAACTCTGGTAGGTTCCATTGACGTAGTGTGCAAGTTAAAACTCATCAATAAATCTTCAAGATACATCTTTCGAGTGTCACGCTCAGCTAAGTAATTAATATTAAGGTCACCGCATACAAATACAGCGGAAGACTTAGAAGTAAATTTTCCCAACACGTAAGACAGAATATTCACAAACAACTTGAAGTCGCCATTGGGGGGTCTATATATACTAAGAATGCAAATCTTCGTTTTTTCTGTTTTTAAGTATATTCCACAAATTTCACAATGCATTTCAACCGAGACTGCACTGATTTCTCGAATTGGAAGAAACTCATAGTTGTCCTTCAGATATATAACTGCGCCTCCGTGTTGTCGGGAAGAGCGGCAGTAGGATGCTGCAATTCGATAGCCCAAGAGAGCCATATACTCCATTTGAGCTTCTTTGCACCAGTGTTCAGTTATGCAAATAACAGTTGGTTGTTCCATCCTTGTAAAAACTTCTATATTATTGATTTTGTTGGTGATACCCTGTACATTCATTTGAGCAATAGTCAATGGTATATGAATAGATGTATTTTTATTTAGGATCTCTTCAGGATTTTCAGGATGAAGTTGAATGTTATCTAATACTACTGAAGGTGGGTCTAGGTGAGAGTGGTATTCGGACGACGTTTGACAAAAAAACGTTTGACAGCAGCACCTTCTGGCCAAAATGATGGGTGCATTGCCTGATCTAAAGACTCGAATGGTATATCAATCTTGAAGGAGGAATATATGTCAGGCCTCCTCGAGGTCAGTTTTTCGCATGATACACTGGGTATATTGACCGCAACAAATTTCTCCAGATCCTTCGTGTCCGTTGTCGGGCTTAGTCTGGAAACATGGATGAAAGCACGACGCTTTTTGGGGACCGTGATCAGCGATCCAGACCTCATTGTTCCCACAACGGGCACAAGAGGCTTCCTACGGCCCATTTCCTGCTTTCGTGTTGATACAGTTTTGTCGTCAGCAACATTAACAGTCTTAACAGGAGGCTTATTCGATTTCGCTCCTTTCTTCGATTTGACAAGTGTCCAATCAGAGCTTTTTTCAGGTGTCACAGATTCATTATAACGTTTAGATTTAACATCATGTTCAACGTAAATTAAATCATTCATAATTTTCTTTTGTTTCGAGTCCAGAGCTGAATGATCATATGAAGATACTCTGTCGGTAGGATTGTTGTTCGCGGTTGCAGATAAGTCACACAAGACGGTCGTAGACTCACCGAGCAAGTTCTTGTTTCCAGATGCATTTGTTTTATTAACGTTTTTATTTCGCTTTAATTCATTCATTTCCGATAACAAATCTCGAATTAAGGTTTCCTGGGCGGCTAATATTTCTTTCAATGAAACGATTTCTGCAGTAAATAAATTAGTGATTTCCTGTTTGAAATTCAATAAATCACTCTTATTTAAGCACTCACCAATTTTTTTTCGGCAAGAATATACTTCATTTTTTGAAGCGTTCGAGTTATCAAGACTGACTACATCATCAATATGTTCCAGCTTATGTAGAATTGACACATTAGATTCACTTGCAGCGGAATATTGAATGCAAGTTTCACATATCCACCGATTTATCTTGTTTTCATCTCGTAATTTCAAATAATCATCTGTTGATTGAAAACTACATTTACTATGAAATTCACTTTTACATTCAACACACATAATAGAGTCATCATATCTGTCTATTTTCAGATCACATCGAGAGCACATAATTCCACGTCCGCGCGACATCACGACACGTGTAATATATATATATATATATATATATATATATATATATATATATATATATATATATATATATATATATATATATATATATATATATATATATATATATATATATATATATATATATATATATATATATATATATATATATATATATATATATATATATATATATATCTTTATTCATGCTCTATACAAAAATAACCATGAAGGTAATGCGTATTTGCACATGTCAGGTAATAAATAATATATTATTCTCACAGTGATGAAAAATCTAACTTGAAAAAATCGTTCACATTATACAAACATTGACAATTTAAAAATTTTTTCACACAAATCTTAAAATTACGAACAGACAATCTTCGAATTTCATTAGGAAGTATATTGAACAGCTTCATTGCAAAATAATCAGGGCTCTTCTGCGACACACTCAACCTCAACAGTGGTAAATGAATATTCCGTCTACTCCTGGTATCATACGTATGAACATCACCATTTAACTTGCAGTTATTTGCTCTCTTGTGTGCATACATTAAATTCTCGAGTACGACGAGACCAGGCAGAGTCAAAACGTTAAACTCCCAGAGGGTGTCCCTACAACACTCCCTAAAAGACAAGCCTCCAAGAATTCTCACAGCACGACCCCATGCTACCGATCCATAGGTTAATTGTGGTCTAGCTATAGCTCTTATCAGGGTCATTTTCACTCTAGTTGTCATCTCGCTCTTTCTATTCAGCAACGGATATAATTGTGCCATTGCAGCTTTCGTCTTCTTAACTGCATTTTCTACGTGTTTTCTCCATCTTAAGCCTTCATCCATGGTGATGCCAAGATAGGTGACTCCTTTACTCCACTCGATTTCATTGTCTTCAATCCTGATGTTTTCGGTTGGTTTCTGTCTTCTGCGTTGAAAAAGAATAGCCTGGCTTTTTTGCCCGTTTATTGCTATTTTCCACTTTCTACACCATTCTTCAATCTGATCAGTCTCTTCTTGAAGTTTTCTTGTCAGAAATCCAACATTCCTGTGTGTACACGTTACTGCCGTGTCATCGGCATATAGTGCCAGTCTTGTGTGGTTGGTCGTCGGGATGTCATGTGTGTATATCGAGTAGAGTGTTGGTCCTAATACAGATCCTTGTACTACTCCTGCCTCTAATTCTCTTTTCTGATCTAATATTGCCTATCTTCACGCTGAAAGTCCTGTCATTAACATAGTTATTTATGAGTTTGCACAATTTTCTTGTAAATTCGGCTTCCAGCATTTTATATATCAGTCCATTTTGCCATACTCTGTCGAATGCCCTTGTTACGTCCAGGAACACTGCTCCGGTTATGGCTTCATTTTGGAATCCTGATGTGATGATTTCAACTAGTATGAGTATATATTGTTCTGCAGAATGCTTTCTCCTGAACCCAAATTGCTCCTTTGGAATAATATTCAATACTTCCGTTTCTTCCGATAGCCTTTTAGCTATAGCCCTTTCAGCTACTTTGCTTATTACAGGGAGTAGACTGATTGGTCTATAGTTTTGAGGGAATTTTTTGTCCTTCTTCGGTTTTCCAAAAACAAACACATCTGAATGTTTCCATATTTTTGGAAAATGACTTGTAGCTATGATTCCATTTATTATAGATGAAAGTGTCTCTCCGCCTATTTGGGATAGGTTCTTCAGCATAAAGTGTTTAATGTCATCTGGCCCTGGCGCTTTTCTTCTTTCAAAATTCTTGATGATATTCAGAACCTCTTCTTCTGTTGTCGGATCTGATATTTCGTTGTCTGTTTCTTCTTCTATTAGTTCTCGGACGGCCCTTGCTACTCTCCTTCTGTGAGTGTGTTCCTCGTCTTCATGCTCGTTGAGTCGGCTTTCATGCTGTATCGAGTCTGCTAGAGCTTCAGCCTTGTCTTCCGCAGTGTAAACTATTCCATTTTCACTATGGAGTGGTGGAATATGTTCTTCAACTCTCCTGAGTTTCTTCTACATGGTCCAAGCTGTGTGATCTCTAGTGTCCAGTGATTCTATCCTCTGGTACCATCGGTTTTCTCGGTATTCTCTCAGAGTTTTTCTAAGCATTTGGCTGTGTGTCCTCAGTTCTTCTGTCTTGTTGTGTCTGGTGTCTTCGGTACAATCTTCTCAGTCTCCTGTTTGCCGTTATGATTTATTTGATTTCATAAGGAATTTCCCCATATGGATATCTGTTTACGTTTTGTTCTTTCCTTCTACTTGCATCTTCGAAGGCTTCAAGTATTTTGTCTTGAAAATCTGCGACCGCATTTTCCAGTTCTTGTTCGTCTGTTATTATTTCGGTGTTAGACATATTCGTCTCAAGTAGAGAGTGAAATTTCTTCCAATTTGTGAATATCCGTATATCCTTATTTATTGTTCTTCTCTTCTTTCTAGAGTTAGCATAATTGCATTATGATCTGACGTTCCTCTTTCTAATGTAACTAACTCATGTTCTGAGGTTACATTCTTGAGGATGGCGATATCCAAAACATCCGGTGTACCATTACATACTAGTAAGTATGTTGGTATTTCCGGTCCAATTATTTTTCCTCCATTTTCTTCTACATACTCTTGGAGTCTTCTTCCATTTGCATTTTGTATTCTACTGTTCCAAAGTTACGGCTTGCAGTTGAGATCTCCTATAAGTATTTTCTTCCCATTCCCTCTGAGAAGATCGTCTATGTCCTCTTCCAGTAGAATATACTGTGGGGTTTGTATACAGATGTAATGTGTATCTTCTCCCTTCGTGTTGTCACTTCCACAGTGATTCCGTCGATTTCGGTTTCTTCATTTCTTACGAGATGGTGTCTGATTGAGGTCTTTATAAGTATGGCCACTCCTCCTCCTTTAGCTTTCTTGTCGTATCTGTATGTTTCATAGCCTACTATCGAAAACTTCTGTTTATAAGAGAGTTTTGTTTCTTGTAGAGCTATAATGTCTGGTTTTTCTTCTGCTATAAGCTCTTCCAGATCAATTAATCTTTGTTTGATCCCACAGACATTCCATGAGATAATCTTTAAAGCTGAAGGTGTGTGGTTCTTCTTGTCTGGCATTCATTTATTTACGAATATGTCCTCCAACAGTCCTGGTAATACTTCAGTCAGAGTCTGTTTTATAAAATCTTTGAACTCGTTTGTTGTTGATTTCTTCTCTGCGTTTTCTGTTACTTGCTGTTGAAGTTTTCTACTCGCGTTTCTTCTAGCTCTTCTGCCTTTTCCTACTTTTTTCCTACTTTTCCTTTTCCTAGGTGATAGCGCTTCTCTTCTCGGACTGTCTTCTTATCTTCACAGGACTTACTAATCTCGATTATCTGAGTCTTCTCGGTTGATATTTACAACTGCGTGGTGGTGAAATCTTCTGAAGAACTAATCACAACCACTGTATTGCTCTGAAAAGAACAACTAGCTGTCAGAGAGATAATTAATTTATTTGTATAGCGAAGTTTATAGTGAAGTGTTCTGAAAAGAACAGATAAACAGGAACTGGCTTCAATCAGAGGTACTGGTGAAGGATTCTTGTTGCTTCCTATGTAGGGGATGTTCTATGATCTATGTAGTATGCTTCTGCTTCGACTGCTAGCTCTAGAATGATGACCGGTTGATGATAGTCTGCACTGGTTTTGTATTGGTACTGTTATGTTTATCCTTTGCCTCTTTATCTTTATTTCGCCTTTTTTCTACTGTGTTGGTGTGTGATTTCTCACATGTCGTTAATTAGTGCGTTTTCAGCACTTTCTCTTCTTGTTTGTTTGAAGTGTTTGTTCATCCGAAGATCTCTTCAACTGGGTCAACGATGTTCTGTCACCTGTTGTTCTGGGCTTAATTTTGGTTGTTCTCCGTATTAGGGTGTTCTTGTGTGATGCCATCTTTTCAATCAACTTTTTTCTCCGTTTTTGAATGTTGTCTGAGATTTTTTCTAGCTCCAGTTCTTCGTAGAGTGTTTTGTTGGACATGTATCTCAGCGCCCCTACTGCCATTCTCACTATTCTGTTTAGGGTACCCTGAAGCTTCTCGACTCGTGCGGAGTTGTCTATTACCCAGACTTCACCTCCATAATGATTATCGTTTTAATAATTTTCTCCGTTGTTCTCCGTTGACATCCTGCTCTCTCTGTTCAGAAGGGGGTACAGGTAGGCCTGCATTTGCCGGGCTTTCTTGATGTTAGTGGAGACTTGTGTTCTGAACTTCAAGTTGCCGTCCATTGCTATTCCTAAGTACTTTGCTTTATTTTCCCACGCAATGGGATGTCCATCGTAGTTTACTTCCGGTGGTTTTCGTTTTCTGTTCCTATGGTCAAAGTAAACCCCAACTGTTTTATTAGGGTTCAATTCAATTTTCCACTTTTTAAAGTACTTCTGAATTTTCTGTAGATCTTCCTGTAAACCCTTCTGAACTTTTCATTCTTCTTGAAATGTAGAGCGCAGTGTCATCGGCGAACTGGGCTAACTTGTACTTGTCTGGAGTTGGAATGTCTGCCGTGTAGAGGTTGAAAAGAAGTGGGCCGACTTTCTTCTCAGTAGATATTTGGTCTCCTATTCTCACTCTAAATGTCCTTCCGCTTAGATACGTTTGGATTATATTCACCAACTTTTTTGGAAATTGTGTTCTTTTCAGTTTATATATCAAACCGTGATGCCATACTTTGTCAAAAGCCTTTTCTATATCTAGAAATATGGCACCAGTCGGAAATGATATATTCAGTTTGTCCTTGATGTCTTCTGTCATTCTTGCCAGTTGATGAATTGTCGAGTGTTCCTTTCTGAATCCGATTTGATGCTCTGGAATGATATTCTTGTTGTCGGCGAACGTTTTCAATCTTCTGTGTAGAATTCTCTCCATGACTTTACTGATTGCCGACAACAAGTTTATCGGTCTATAACTGTTAACCTAGTTGATCGGTCTTCCTTTTTTGTGTAACATTATCGTTACTGATTGTTTTCAGATTTCTTGATATTCTTCAGTACGGAACACTCCAGGTGCTATTACGGCTATTTCTTGTATTGATTCATCTGGCAAATACTTCAGAGCCTGATTTTGAATTCCATCTAGGCCTGGTGCTTTTCTGGCTTTTAAGTTTTTCAGGATTGTCTTGATCTCATTTACCGTTATTTCTTTCAGTTCTTCATCGTTGTTCTTCTCTGCTGGTTCTTCTCTTCTGAGGCCAATTCTACTTATGTTTTTCATGAAATCGACATCAAGGCTTTCCGTATTGTTGGTTTGTTGGTGAATTGTGATTCCAAATGGGTTGCGAAGATTTCGGATTTTTCTGCGTCTGTCAGTGCAACTCCGTCTACGTGGACGATCCTCCGTATTCGTCTTGTCGTCTTTTTGTTCGCCAAGGACTTGGCCATCTGCCAAAGTGAGTTGTTTTCACTTTCCAGCGACTCAAGTTTTCGGTTCCAATTTTTCGTCCTGTGCTCTCTGATTTTTTCTTTTACTTCATTTGTTTGTAGGTCTTTCTTCTGCTTTTATCAGGGCCAGTTTCACTCTGGTCGACATCTTGCTTTCAGAGTGAAGTATCGGATATAATTGAGCCATAGCTGCTTTTGTCTTCTTTGTAGCGATTTCTATGTGCTTTTTCCATGTCAATCCTTTGTCCATAGTTATTCCTAGGTATGTTGCTTCTTTGCACCATTCTATTTCGTTCTCTTCGATCTGTATATTCTCCATTGGTACCTGTCTTCTGCGTTGAAATAGGATGCATTGGCTTTTCCGCAATTTGCGCATTTGGCGTTTCTTCTATTGGATTCTTTTTCCAATTTGCACTCATTTGAAGAGTGATTGCCTGCACATTTCACGCACCTAAATGGGAACGTGCAGCGGCTCTGTGCGTGTCCGTACCTCTGGCATCGGTGGCATTGTCCAGGCTCGGTGGGTCTTCCCTTCGGTTCAACTGTTATTTTAAGGCAGCATAGAGTCTTAATATTGAACACTTCCTTGTTCTTAGTTTTCACTATGAAAAGTGGAAGTGGATTTTTTGTTTTTCTTGAAGTCATTCGTATGACCTCTGTTGCTTCAATTCCTGCTCTTCTGATATCTTGAATTCTGATGTCTTTGACATCGGTATTCAATGGCAACCCTCCAATTACTGCGTGCAATAATATCTCTTCTTGGAGACAGTATGAGTAGTATCCTCTCTTTTCTGCATTCAGGAACGTTATTAGGTTCCTGTAGTCAGTACTTGTTGAGGGAAATACTTTTATTCCATCTCTGATGGTTGAGGCTTTCGTGTACCCTATTTTTCTTGCATAGAGCCTTTTAGATAGCATCATCCAATCTTCATTTCCTCGAATGACGACTGGCGGGATTTTGCTTTTTATTGTTTCCTCTTTTCTTGTCTCTTGTTCTGCTGAAGCTTGTTTTTCACTGTTATTTTCCTCATTTGCACTTTCCGTTAGTGCATTTACATAGCTTCTCGATGGTTTCTCTATTTGTGGACTTTTCTCCTCCATGGGTACTGAAGGAGATTCTTCTTTTTCATTTTCTGTCACTCGAGAAGTGAGAGGTGCGCTGGAAGAGAAGCTATCGTCCGATTCGAGCGATATATTTCTAGTTCGCTTTTTTTGCGGCATTGCACTTTTGATAAAACTAACACTTTTTCACTCACTTTATGTACAATAACAATTATCAATGAAAATATAATAATTACTTAACAATAATTAGGCTAATAAATAATTGTTTATAATTCTCTAATACTACGAAAGTTCTTCAGACTTTTCAAAATATTATTTAATTTTATGAAAGACTATTTATGTACTATATAATTATCAGTAATTATTAAATGTAGTTAATAACCACTAACAATTAAACACTACTTATCGATTATATTTTAACTAATACTACGAAAGTTTATGTAAATTTTTACTATAAGACTCACCTGGTAAGTTGATAGCGCCTATCGTTCCGTATTCCGTATACTATAATGAACGTGGATGTTGCCTGGTCACAAGCCCTGGGGGCGTATAACTCTGGTTACAACACTAACACTTCACTTTTAACACTTCACTCACTCACTGTCACTTTGTTCTTGAATGAGATTTTTCTTAATATTTATGTATTTATGTGCAGACAGTAAAAGTTCTGAGAAGAACAATATTGCCCTATGCGCTACGTTGTTCTATAAAGAACAATTATTCGTATCATTTTACTTTTGTCCTAAAAAGAACAATTCTTCAAAGCAGAAACAGACTTCAATCAGTAAAAAACTGTTAGAGATGTCTGTCTTCTTTCTTCTCGGGATTCTCACACTCGTAGTACGATGTTACTCCAACCACTGTAAGCTCTCGAATGGTTGACTGGTTTTTTTTACTTTGACATAATCTTTATTTGAGTACCAATATTACATATCACCTCTTAGTCTCTATGAACTTAAAAATTACATTTTATAGTGTGACACTGAAGGTGTCCTAAGTCATGTTTAGACTTTACAGTCAAGGCTTAAGATATAGTATATGAATTTAATAATTCGTCTTCTTGTGGATTCAGTCCTGGTCTTCGCGGAGTACCAATTTGGGCCTCTTGTGTTTCCAGTTTGCGTCTTCTTCATAGTCCCCTAGATTTGCTACCAAGGGGTTCGGGTTCGTTGGAAGGGCTGCGAACATTTTCGCTGCAGTCGCTCTGATGATCTCAAGTACACTCGGCATTCCGAGGTCTCTGTGAATCTGGGAGGTTCTCACGTACCATGGGGCGTCGATGGCCATCCGTAGAGATTTGTTCTGCACAACCTGCAGCTTGTTGATGTGAGTTTTTGCTGCCTAGCCCCAGACTGGTGAGGCGTAGGACATCGTTGGTAGGATGATTGAGTTGTAGATACGGATCTTCGTAGCAGCACTGAGTTTGCTTCTCCTGTTGATAAGGGGATAGAGCTGACTCTGTACTGCTTTGGCTCTGGCTGTGCAGTAGTCTATGTGGGATTTCCATGTGAGCCTTCGGTCGATGATTACTCCCAGGTATTTCGCCTAGTCTGTCCAGGGGATTGGTGTGCCGTTGAGGTGAATTTCTTCATCTGGCCGGTGTCTTCGTTTGCTGAGAAAATGCACCAAGTTGTGAACCACTCTTGCAAGTTGTCTACTGCCTGCTGCAATCTCTGCGTCGCTATGTGAGGAGACCATGATCTGGTGAAGATGGCGGTGTCGTCAGCGTAGAGGGCGAGGTTGGTATCCTGTGACTTCGGCACATCTCTCGTGAAGAGGTTGTAGAGCATTGGTGAAAGCACCGATCCTTGGGGCAGTTCTGCTTCCATGATACGATCCGTGGAGTGCGAGATGCCTACACGGACTCTGAAGTGTCTCTGTTGTTGGTACGATGCAATGAGTTGAACCATGGCCTTTGGGATTCCTGCTTCAAATAATTTGAATAGTAGTCCCTCATGCCACACTCTGTCGAACGCTCTGGAGACGTCATACAGGGCGACTTCAGTTGACATGTTCAGGTTGAAGCCTTCGCTGGCATATTCCACGAGGCGTAGAACTTGGTGTACGGATGATGTTTGTGCTTGGAAGCCGAACTGCTCGTCGGGGATAAGGTGGCTTTCTCTAACGTGCTCCTTGAGCCTTGTCAGGATGATGCCTTCAGCAATCTTGGACAGACTAGGGAGGAGACTGATTGGTCGATAATGCTGTGGAAATGCAGCAGCCTTTCCAGGTTTCTGAAAAACAATTACGTCTGCGCTTTTCCAGTGACTTGGAAAGTAGCGCAGACGTAACATCGCATTAATTATGGAAGTAAGTTGCCCTATGGCTCTCACCGATAATTGTTTGAGCGCCTTGTTCGAGATACCATCTCGTCCTGGTGCTTTCCTAGTCTTGCTTTTCTTGATGCGGTACTGTACTTCGGCTGATGTAGTCGGTCGGATGCTGCGGTCGACTTCGTGTTGTAGTCTCCTAGTCACCTCGTTTTCTATCGATTCTATGTGGTCTAGATCTGCGTCTTCATAATTTGTTCGGAATTGAGACTCCAGGTGATCTGCAAAAGCCTCAGCCTTCTCTGCTTCTGTGTAAACAAGTCCCCTTTCTCCGTGGATCGGTGGCATCGGTATGTACTTGTTACGAAGAATTTTAGTCATCCTCCATACGGAATGAGTTTCTTCTTCTAATAAGTCCAATTTGGCGTTCCATTGGGTGTTTCGGTGATCTATCAGGGCCTATTTCGACTCGGCAGTCAGGCGTCGGTATTCTTGTAGGTGTTCTGGGTCCCAGGTTCTCTGGTATCGTCTCCTTGCTCTGTTGCGGTTTCTAATCATCTCGCGGACGTCTTCTGCGGATTGTTGCTGCGAAGTGCTGTGCGGTGTTCGCGGCTGCAAGCCTCGATTGACCTGATGATTGCTTCCTCGAATGCTACGACTGCAAGCTCAAGTTGATCCTGAGTCTGCAGTGGCTGGAGCGGAGGGAGTGTTTCATTCAGGTGGTCCTTAAATGCTGCCCAGCATGTTGTCTTCGTCTGCGTTTCGATTTCTTCGTCGGGATCTGTACCTAGGGAAAGTAAAACAGGATTATGGTCAGATGACAGATCACTTACCGAAGTTATTCTGTAAGGAAGCGTGACTTCCTTCAGAATAGCTACGTCCAGCACATCTCCTACGCCTTGGTGACTATAGTGAGTTGGCTCCGGTGGTCCTGCAACTACCATGTCTCTGTCATCGGCAAACGTTCGGAGGATATTCCCGGATGGGTTAGCCCTCCTGCTGTGCCATGACTGGTGTTTGGCGTTGAGGTCACCTGCTGCAATAGTTGGTATATTGGCGTTGAGGATTGTATCCAGGTCGGGCTCCAAGAGTCGTTGATTTGGGGGGTTGTACACCGATACGAGCCTAAGGGTTCCTATCGATGCGGTGTTGATCTCTACGGTCGTCGCCTCCATGTTTTCCAGGTCGCCTGTTTGGGCAGCGTGGTGATCAAGGTGCGATTTAACGTAGATGGCAGTGCCGCCTCCTCGTCGGTCTTGTCTGTCGTTCCTGTATGACACGAAATTTCTAATCTTTTCAGTGTCCGCGGCCCTGAGGTGGGTCTCGTTCACTAAAATGACGTCAATTTCGTTCCTCGCAGCGAATTCTTGCAGTTCTAGCCTTTTCTCGTGGAGTCCGTTGGCGTTCCAGAACGCTATTTGTAGCGATTTTGGCTTTAGTTTTTGTCTACCAATTAACTAAAGATTTCGCAGATGTCAGGCATGCATTGGAAAATTCCAATCATGATTTCAGGCATAGTGGTAGCGTTTGCCATCAGAGTGCTCATCTTCTTGAGTACGGCTTTGAATTTCTCGATGTTGAAGTTCGAGAATATGTCGAACATCTTGCCCATGTTGAAGGTTTCGGATTTTTCTGTCCTCTCTGCAGGTTTGGGTGGAGTTTTCGGGGCTGCTGGAGTCGGTTTCGGCGCTGTTTTTCCTTTCAAGGCCTGCGTGTAGTTGAGTCCGGATGTTGTTGGCTTTTGTGGTGGTGGAGTCGGCTTTTCCTGGGGTGCTGTTCGATTCGCCAGGGGTTTTTCTGTCCTTGTGACTCGAGGTTGACGTGCAACAGGCTTTGCGGTAGGGTATGCCGCGCAACCTTTGTAATTTGCAGGGTGTGGGCCACCGCAATTCGCGCAGACTACAGGCTCGGTCCTGGGTTTCGTGCATTGCACGCTGTGGTGAGGTACTCCGCATTTCACGCATCTTGCAGCTGCGTGGCATCTTGCAGCTGCGTGGCATCTTGATTGGCCGTGGTGGAATTTTTGGCACTTGTGGCATTGGCTGGCTCCAGGTTTGGTCCTTGGGGATTCTACTCGCACTGCTAGTCGATTTACGATTTTAATGTCGAAGATCTTCTTCGCTTCGTTCGTTCTCTCTAATGTCACTAGGAACAGTGGCATTGGTTGTTTTCGAGCATTGGTCATCTTGCTCACAGTCTTGACAGGAAGGTTCTGGTTCCTCAGATCTTCCATGATTTCTTCAGGATTGGATTCATACGGAAGGTTTCGCAGCACTACTTTCAGCGGCTTCTCTTCTGGCAGGGCATATGTATGGTATTCGACCTGCAAGGAATCGAAGAGGCGTGTTATTCCTCTGAAATCGTTGATTGAGACAGGATTGATACTTATCCCGTCCCTGGTGTTTTTGGCTTTCGAGAAATTAAGCCTAGAGTTCGATATTTTTCTCGACATGTCGATCCATTTCGACTTCTCTCTGAGAACAATTGGTGGAGGTGATCGTTCCTTCTTTTCTTCTTTCGTAGTCGTGAATTCGGAGGCGCTCGGCTCCGTGGTTTCAAGATTCTGGAGAATTTCGAATCTATTCTGCGTCTCGGTGCGTGCGATTTCGGGTTCTGAAGTTTTTCTTCGTCTTGGAATCTCAGTTGGGTTACCGAGGGGTGGTGTCTTCGCTGCTCTCCTCTTCCTGCTTGTTCTCGGCTGCTGAGTTGCTTCGGAAGCGATCTCCATGTCGCTGCATTCACCCTCGCTGCTGTTTCTTGCCACGGCTTCTTCTCTTTCGAGTGACTTAAGGAATTGGATGGCTTCTTTTGCTTGAGTCATTCGCTCTTCGTTCCATGTCTTGATGACCTCCGATATATGGCTGGTGTAGTTGTCCATGGCTGTGTTTGAAAACACAGCCATAGATTTATCTAAAATGAGCTTATAAAGTTTTTATTATCGCTTTACCTATTCTGGAATTTCGGAACTGAATGCCTGGAGTTCCGTATTCCGTCAACTTGGCTTCGGATGGTCTGAGGGGGCGTGGCTTAGGCCCGTGCGATCGTCGAGTCAGGTGATAACGCTTCTCTACTCGGGTTTTCTTCTTGTGTTCACAGGACTCTCTTCTCTTGATTTTATGGGACTTCTGATGTGAGATTTACAACTCGTGGTATTGAAATGTTCTGAGGAACTTATCGCAACCACTATATTGTTCTAAAAAGAACAACCAGCTGTAAGAAAATTGAGTTAATTTATTTTTATAGCGACGTTTATAGAAAGTGTTCTGAAAAGAACAGAAAACAGGAACTGGCTTCAATCAGTGGTCACTGGTTAAGTATTCTTGTTGCTTTCTATTTGGAATCGTCTGGGTAGATGTTTCTCGTTCGACTGCTAGCTCTAGAATGGTTGACTGGTTGACTAGTGCGTCAATATTTATAGGTGTGAGTGGCTAGGCAATATACCCGCTTCGCTCTGATTGGTCCACTTCAACGCGTTCGTTGGCTACTGTTGGACCAATCACTTTCCGTTTCAGTGCAGGGTAACAAATGTTCCTTATTCTCATAGTTTCTTCTATAACGATTGAAATTGTCGCGATGCTTGTATATCTCGATAGCCTCTCCTTGAATCCTGGCGTGGTAATTTCGATCCGTGGAGAGAACCTTAGCGTCGTCGTACTTGATATTGTGCTTCAAGTTGTTATAAGCATGCTCCGCTACAGCTATCTTCTCAGGCTCTGCTATGGGCTTCTTGGTTTCCGAAGTTAGAATCAATTTCTTTCACTTCTTCATCTCTAGTTATCTTGTTGTTATTTATACAGCTTCATCTTTTTCTGGAGTTCAGGTGTTGATGAAGTCTCTTTCTAGTTGCATTCTTGGCCGGTTACTTGTTGGTTCGTCCATTCCGTATTCCGTCGCCTTTCTTATTAGTCTGTTTTCGTGAGACTCTGTCGTCTCGTAGCATTTTGGTGCTCTTTCTTTAATACTTTTAGTTATCTGGATTATTTTAATTCAATACTTTGATTTCACTGTCTTTGTTATACATCTCTATTCAATATTGTTCTGGGTCTTTTTCTTGTTCTATCGTCTATCTCATAGTGTACCGCTTTCCTTATTAATTCGTTCTCATGGTTCGTTGCTGTTTCATAATTTTTCCTTGCTTTTTCTTTTATTTCGTCGCATATCATTCTCATTTTCAGATCTTCGTGTATTTTTCTGTTTCTCACAAACCATGGTGCGTTTACTAATTGTCTAAGTGTTTTATTTTGTATGATCTGTATTCTTCTTATATTAGTTTTGCAAGTGTTCCCCCATATTGTCGATCCGTATAATATTGTGGGTTTTATTATAGTTTTGTAAATAAGTGTTTTGTTTTTCAAATTCAATCGGCTGTTTCTGTTGATCAATGGATAAAGCTTGTTTTTCACTGTTGTAACTTTCTTTGCTATATGTTCTATATGTTTTTTTCCATGTTAATTCTTTGTCAATAATAATTCCCAAATATTTAATCTCATTTTTCCACTCTATTTCTCCGTCTTGGATAGTTTTTTTTTCTATGCTGATGCTTCTCCTATTACTTATCAATATTGCTTCAGTTTTCCCTATGTTTATTGTTATTCTCCAATCGTTCATCCAATTATTTATTCTTCCTATGGCATCTTGTAGTCTTTGCCTAACTGCATCGGGTTGTTCACTTGATGTGTAGATGGCTGTATCATCTGCGAATATTGCAAGATGTACATTCCTTGGTAATTCTGGTAGGTCATGTGGTAGGTTCTGCTGTGCAGAGCCTCTGTGCATGGCTAAATTTTTGGCACCTGTAGCACTGCCCTATACTTGCTCTTTTCTTCAAACTTTCAATTTGTACACATACATCTACAAGTGCAATCTCATTGTATATCCTGTTTTCATTTCTGGATATTTCTACTAACACCATCGGCATTGGGGTTCTCTTATTACCTGCTCTCATCCTGGATATTCTAATTGGATGGTAACCTTTGTCCTTTAAATCTTGTTCTATTTACTCCTTTTCTACTTCACACGGTATTCCTTTCATTACAACTTTTAAATTTTTATCCTCTTCTAATTGTTACGTGTGGTATTCTAATCGGGATTTGTCAAGCATTTTTGTTAAAGCTCTGTAATCGCTGCTGCTGCTCGGCGTTATGCTTATGCCTTCATTCACGTTTTTTGCTTTCGTTATTGTAATATTACTCATTTTCATTTTTTGGTTCACTCTTGTCCAGACTGCTTTGTCTCTTAGAATTACCTGTGAAATTTTTTCTGTGTCAGTTTGTTGTTTGAATGTCTTCTTCGTTTTTTCTGTTTCTCTATTGTCTTCTCGTTCAATTCCAATTTCCATGTCGCCTATGTCATCTATCTTAATAAATAATCCCTCTAAAATTGATGTGGTATGTCTTTTTTCTTCTTCTGTGTCAATCATTTTCACTTTGTCTCACTAAACTAGGCGAAATTTATACAAAGTCTCTTATCTTCAAAAAATCGCACTAATCTCTGCCCGCTAACATCGTCTACGCGATCGCGTTAATGTTCTCACTTATCACTATACTCGCTCGTTCGACAGTCGTTAAGTTATTGTTTGAAAAACTTGATAATAATTATTTAAATATCAAAAAGAGTCTCTATCTCACTTTAAAAAAAAACGCGGCACTGCACGCGAATATACGCGTCCCGGCACAAGATCGCCAACGTCTCTGGTCACTCGTTCCGTATTCCGTCAACTTCAGTAAATAACACCTGAATCGTGTTTCATGTGCAAATGGCCTTAGGCTTAGGTACCTGATCGCTTAGCTACCTGAAGTATATCTTCTCTGTTTAACTTCCTGACGTCGAATGCCAACTTCACACTGACTAGTGCGTCGATATTGATAGGTGTGCGTGGCTCGGCAATATGTCCGCTTCGCTCCGATTGGTCCTCTCCAACGCGTTCGTTGGCTACTGTGGGACCAATCACTTTACGTTCTAGTGCAGAGTGCCAAATGTTCCTCATTCTCATAGTTTCTTCTTTACGATTGAAATTGTCGCGATGCTTGTATATTTCGATAGCCTCTCTTTGGAGCCTGGCGTGGTAATTTCGATCCGTGAAGACAACCTCAGCGTCGTCGTACTTGATATTGTGCTCCAAGTTTTTATAAGCATGCTCCGCTACAACAGTCTTCTCAGGCTATGCTATGGGCTTCTTGGTTTTCGAAGAACACCCTTTATAGTTAGTAGGTTGTGGCCCCCTACAATTGGCGAATTTAGCTGCGACATCTCGTGGTTTCAAACATTCGTATGTCCAGTTGTTTTCTCCACATTTGACGCATTTGATTTCTGCTTTGCAGAGTCCCTGAGCGTGCCCGTACTTTTGGTATCTGAAGCACTGTCCGATATGTCCTAGTATCAGTGGCATGGGGTTTCTTTTGTTCCCGATTCTCATTCTTGTTACTTTTATTGGGTTGTATTCCAACATTTTGAGATCTTCCGTTACTTCCTCTTCGTTTACTTCGCACGGAATACCTTTGATTACCACCTTTAGGTTTTTGTCTTCCTCAAGCTGGTAAGTGTGGTACTCTGCCCGATTTTCGTCCATAAGTTTTTCTAAGGCGCGGTAGTCTTGACTCGTAGTCGGAATAATGCATATTCCTTCCGCTATGCTTCTTACTTTTGTTATGTTAATTTTTTGGATCTTCATGAGTTTGTTTATTTTGATCCATTGTGCTTTTTCCCTCAGAATAATTGCGGGAAACTTGTTCTGTTTGTTGTCCTGTTTAGTTGTATGAGTTATTTGGTTATACCTTTGTCGGATTACTTTCGTATTACATGTCACTGATCTCGCTGCCGCTTTAAGCGTCGAATCGGTTACTTGTACTCGGTCCGGGGGTTAAGGACATATTCTTCGTTTTCGCTGCTTTCTTGGGCGTTGCGAATTTAGCCACTTCTATTTGTCTCCTTTTGTATTTCATTTTTCCTTTTTCTGGGTTGATTTCTTGTTTTTTCTTGGTTATTTCTTCCAATAATTGGGCCAGAAATTTGTCGATATCGACACCCATTTCCAAAGTGCGACAAAGCCTTCCAGGATTGCCGCTGTATGTTTCCTTTCTTCTTGTTCTCTGCTCATCTTGGTTGTTTATTGCTTGAATATCTTGAAGTAATTATATTCGTGTTTGAATAATAGTCTCTATATCACTATTTTCGCGGCACTGCGCGCGATATACGCGTCGCGGCACTAGCTCGTCGCGTATCCGGTCACTCCTTTCGTATTCCGTCAACTACTTTCGATTTACACCTGAAGTCAATGCTCTAGCACAATAATCGCCTTAGGCTATCTCGAATTTGAGTACCTGGTCGCTCTGCAACTTGAAGTTGATCTTCACTGTTCGGCTACCTGACGTCGAATGAATGACTTCTCAGGCTGAACTCGGCGAAAATGACCTTCGTGTTCTCTAAGGCGTGTCTTGATACTACGCTTCGTTGTTCGAATATAAACCGAACCGCATGAGCAGAAAATCTTGTAAACACCGGATGAAGATTTGTTTGTCTCATGCATCTTTCGCTGACCGCAACAAATTCCGAACTTGATGAGTTGGCTTGAAAATAGCCCTCATTTCGTGCCGCTGAAGTAATTTTTGGTATCTTTCATCATGCTGTTTTCACCAATTATATGTTCAAGTTTACTGGTTGTAGATCGTGTGGTATAATTAATGTTGTCAAGTGTAGTCAATAATTATTGACTACACTTGACAACAATAATATTTCAATTGAAAATCATTACTTAATTCTTCAATTTGGTAATTTTTTTCTCTGATTTAATCAGTGATCCAACTTATGGATACGGATTTCTAAATTTCAACTTCGTACAATTCCTAGATACCTTTTCGCAATGCATCAGATAATAATTTTCCGCTAAATATACTGCGGAAAATAGTTTTTCACAGCTCATATCCCACCAGAACTCATGGTACTTTTTCAGTTTAAGGCGAAAACATAATGAATAACGAATGAATATGATAAGATATATAGATAAAAAAAATTTCATTTATTTGAATTAACGTGTCTCGACTACTTGGTAGTCACACATGGTACAATTTTTACAGTTTCATGTAATAGTGTTAATGCTACAGATACTTAAATATAATTAACAATTTAATTGTAGTAAAATTAGATGGAACTGTATCATTTCTAGATGTGTAAACTACTACTACACAAGGTTGAATAAACCGCATTTCTCGATAAATTCTATTGTAACTTCGATTTGGGCCGTTGTGCTCAGAATGTCTTTGATGTTGTGTTTTAGTCCTAGTTGGTTACGAACTGCCTCATTTTTTGGACACCAGATGAGTATATGTTCAACTGTAAGGGTGATATTATCACAGTATTCGCACTTGGGTTGTTCGCCTGATGTCATCAAATAACTGTGGGTCAGTTTCGTATGACCTATTCATAGTCTCCCAGCTACTATTTTGTCTTGTCTATTCAGGGCTAATCTTGTTTCTTTTTGAATTTTAGGTTGAATTTTGTGCAGCTTTCCATTGAACTTGCCATTCTTTAATGATTCTATTTTTTATTGATTGCATTAGATGTGTATGAACCACAATGTTTGTAACATTAAGATCTGAGGATTTTGCAAGCTTCGCAGATTGGTCCGCAGATAAAAATTAATAATAGTGCGATACTTATGTAGAATTTAGGTAACGGGAAAAATCGGTCCTATGAAGTATTTAAAAACTCATTTATTCATAAATTCAATGGAAGATGAATTAACTCTGTGATAGTTCATATTTAAATGAGAGATAATAAGAAATACTCGTCTAAAACTTACTGACTGAACAATTCTTTATTCGATTAGTTTCGCCTTTCATGGCATTATCAAGAATGAATACATATTTCAAATACAACTTTTAAATATTTGCAGATCAGTTCGAACCACAGAATACACTATGAACATAAAGGTGGGATTTCCAAACAATCAGAGATTCAACAGTGGGGAGTGTCTATCCAGATGAGACTAATCAGGTCTAACCACTCCCCACTGTTAAATCTCTGGTAGTTTGGAAATTCCCAGCTCTATGTTCTATGGATAACGAGCATAGAGCGTAGTTGATATTGATGTTCTATATTCTACCACCTCTAGGGAACGAACCACAGAAAATACCAATGTAGGATGTATTCTGTGGTCCGAAGTGATCTGCAAATATTTAAAGGTTGTCTCTGTAATATGTATTCATTCTTGATAATGCCATAAAAGGCGAAACTAGTCGAATAAAGAATTGTTCAATCAGCGAGTTTTAGACAAGTATTTCACCTCTTATTGTCACCTCTCATTTACTCATTTATTCTTTACAATTCTCGATATATCGACCCTTTTTGTGTCTTCTTCAGGAGAGAAAACATTTCAGTTTAGAAATATTTAGTGAACAAAATGGCAACAAAATAAGAGACGTTTGTTATAAAAAAGTGTTAGTTAGGTTATGTTCACTGCATAAACTCTTATTCTTGTTTTTTTTCTTCTAAAGAAGACACAGAATTGTAATGAATAAATGAGTTTTCAAACACTTCACAAGACCAATTATTCCCGTTACCTTAATTGTACATATATAGAATAGAATAGAATAACATTTATTTTCATAAATTAAGAGAAAAATAAAATACATTTCACCTTATTAAGAAAAACGTCAGAGAAAACAAATATGTGCCACTATGTGGGTAGCTTACAAAAATGAAAAATTCGTTCAAGGAATACGGTTCACAACTTAATATCAATTTATATATTTTTTTCTTGAATACACTATATTCACTAATTTTTTGAAAACGGCCAGGTAGACAATTGAATAGTTTCATGGCCATGTAAAGTGAATTTTGTTCATATAAAGTACTGCTATGAATAGGATACATAAACGGAAAAACTTTTCGGGTATTATTTAGATTCCTATAGTTCTTAAAATACTGAGGATTCTGATTAACAAATAATAGGAGTCTGTAAATATAAAGGCCATACATAGTTAAGAAACCTTTAAACTTTTGCCGACAAGAGTCTCTGCGCCCAATATTCAGCATAACCCTAAGCACCAACTTTCGAATTAGAAATAAGGTATGTGCGGCTGAGGAGCCATCCCAAAAAATTATACCATAGGATATCAAAGACTGAAAATTTGAAAAATAAATCAGCTTCAAAACCTCAACTGAGACCTGAGATCCGAGTACTAGCAAGATATACAGAACTGAATTATGCCTCCTCCCCAGCACAGCTACATGTGCACTCCACTTCAAGTGGAACTCCACATGAATACCTAAAAATTTTATGTTATCCTTCAACTTAATGGATGATTCTCTAGATTCAATTGCAGTAGGAATATCGATATTGGACTGACTATGAGTGAACACTATGCACTAAGTTTCACTTTCATTTAACACTAAACTATTTGTTGTGACACCATTCATCGAAAGTATTCAGAGCAAAGGTGCACCGCTGAGATAAATTTCCAACACCACCGCAGGAAAATACGAAATTAGTGTCGTCAGCATATATTATTGGTTCAAAAAGTTCGCCAAGTCTACCAGAGAACATCGCAGGTACATCGTTAATATATAACACAAATAAAAGAGGACTCAATATATTTCCCTGTGGGACTCCAGCTGTAATTTTACGCACAGGAGATTCGAAATTGTCACCAACATTAAGTGCAACTCTTTGATATCTGCCACATAAATAACTATGCAGCAATTTTGATTTTACACCCCTAATATCATATAGTTCCAGGTTGTTCAAGAGCCGCCTGTGTCTAACGCTATCGAAAGCTTTGCTGGGTCGCAGGATTTTCACCTTCCTCTAAAGCTGAAACGACCCTAGTAATCAGTTCAAATATAGCTGTTTCAGTGCTCCTGCACTTTATGAAACCATACTGATGGTTTGAACCACATTGAATTTTTTTATGAAACCCAAAAGACGAAGTGCCAATACCATCTCGAAAACCTTGGAGAATGCTGACAATACGCTGATGGGGCGATAGTTAGCTAAATCATTTATGTCACCTTTCTTTTATAACGGTTTCACAATAGCAATTTTCAAATTATCAGGGAAAAATCCCTTCCTGAATGAAGTATTTATCATAAAAGTAAGAGACTCAAGAATAAAATTGATGAATTTCTTCATGATAGACATTGAGTACCATCGTGCCCAGCAACATGACTGTTTTTCAATTTATGAACAATTTTCATGACTTCTTCACAGGTTACATCGAAATAATAAAACGAATCAGAAATCCTTCGACTATTTCCTACATTCGCTTCAACCAAAATCTCTTCATCCATCAAAGCAGGAAATGAATTCAAGAAAAATTCATTGAAATTCTGAGCCAGTGTGGGCAGATGATCGCACCTTGGAAGAGTAGTTGAAGATTTTCTCTGATTCGAGGTTGAAGAGGTAACAATTTTCCATGCTGTTTTTGATTTGCTATCAGATTCCAGTATCATCTTTTCAAAAATGTCTGTTTGACTTTATGGATGGTTTTGTCGTACGTATTCTTTGCCTTTTTGTAAGCATTCAAAAACTCTGGGTGGAACCTTGATAGTATATAATACTGATCAAGAACAGATTTTTCATGCTTCAACTCAGGAGTTTCCTCAAAATATTTGCTCTTCTGGTTAGCGAATTTGGTATATGGAAAACACACTTCAAAAAGAGACTTATACCGATTCAAAAAATGTTCCGACATCACCTTGACATCCTCACTGTCAGCATAAACGTTATCACAACTTATGGCAGATAATTTTTCGAGAAATATTTACGTATTTGTTTCAGTGGAAATCCTTTTAAAACTTACAGTAGGTTTTCCCGGCTGGGGGGTTTTTTGAATATAGATTTCTGTCCAGAGTGATCGGATATGTGAGATTCAAACAGAGAAGCAATACCTTCAGTAATATTAGTTATAATATTATCTAAACAAGTAGCTGAGTGAGGAGTGATATGAGTAGGTTCATCAAAAAGAAACATACAAATATAAGTGTCCTGAAAAGATAAAACACATTGGGAGTCTTTAGAATTATTCAATAAATCTATATTTAAATCATCCGCAATAATAAACGGACAGTTTTTAGTAACACACTTTTCTAAAATAATTGAAAATTCATCAAAAAATACAATTACATCAGCAAACGGCTGTGTATTTGGGCGGTAGATACATACAACAAGAAGCTTTGAGTTATGAACATATTCTTATTCTTGATGGTCTACTTGATACTTGCAAATTTCTAATATCGAAAACTGGAATAGTATTATATATGAAGGATCATGTTCCAATTAGAAAATGCCAAATATTTGTTCTTTCTGTTGTTCCTAAACAAACAAATAACAAATGTATGTGCCCTCACTCAAAATTACCTTTCAGTTAATCAATTGATATGTTTCATTTACAGTTTGGCAGTTCCAAATTTGTTATCTGCATGCTTCAGTTTCACCTACAATCAAACATAATACATAACATTAGACTCGGAGTGTATCGTTTCTGAAATTTATTTTAATAAATACAAACAAAAAATCAACAAAATAATAATAATTTTTTTCAGAAAAATATTCAGCCATTTGTACCGGATTGTATGAGGGTGCGTACAAATTTATTGGCATCCTCGCCGTTTCCAATCAACATTGATTAAATGATATACATATTAATAAAACATTTTTGTTACCACATTCCATATAACTAAATTAACCTAATTCTGTAAAAATCTAACTAAATCTTATTAGTATAAAGTATTCGTAAATATTTCGTGTGAATATTTCTGCAAGGCATTTCCTGCCCGTGCGCAGATAAGATAGATCGTAATCAGTATTTTTCAGGGCACTTCATTCTGTGGAAGTAGATCTTGACTCCTCAATAAATTCTCTATTCTGTGTATGTAATCATGCTTTCGAAGCGTTCAACTTCTTTGGCTCGCTTCAATGTGTTTGGGATTCTCAAACTATTGAAGTTTTTTGGTCCCTGATAACAGAAAGAGTTCAAAGTGTGGGTCCGCTTAACTTTGGGGTGCACTTATGCACTTAAATCATCTGGTGATCTGTTGTATTTTTGAATTCAGTTGGTTATAAATGATAACAACTGGCGTGCTCTGAAATATCTTCTGGATGTCCCTTCTTGCAAATTTCATGGCGTGGGTGTCCATGGAATAATAATAACCTTTATTAGCAACATATTGCTATACAATAAAATTTACATAAAAATTACAATATATCATTAGTTTATATGCCACCTTCAATATAAATATTCTATATGTATACAAATCTATGAAACTTTCATATCATCAATATATTTTGTAACTAAAGTTCTCTTAAATTTATTTACACTTTGCATTTTAAATGTCGACGGTAGCTTGTTGTATGCTAGCGTTGCCTTGAAAAAAATTGAATTCTGTCCTGATCTTGTTTTTTTGTGGTCAAGCATGAAGTTTTCTCTATTCCTTGTATTATGTTCATGGACTTCACTGAATTTAGTAAGCCTGTTTCTAAGATAATTAGGTGTTAATCCTAAGCTAATCTTATGAACAAAGTGCAAAGCATTTATTTCAAGCATATCTTTTACTTCTATCCATTCTAATGCATGTAACATTGTTCTTACACTTGTCTCTCTTTTACAGTTCAAAATAACTCGCATTGCCCTGTTCTGCAACAATTGCAATCTATTTATGCCCGATGTGTTGGCCAAATATAATACTGTACTGGCAAAATGATAGTGTGGCAATATTATTGTGTTATACACAGTCAATTTACTATATTTAGATAGATAGCTAGATGTTCTTTGTAATACCCCTATTTTCTTAGCTATTTTTTTACATACATAATCAATGTGATCACTAAATTTTAATTGTCTATCAATTATTATTCCCAAGTATTTGACTCTTTCTACTTGTTCTATTACGGTCATTCCAATTTTTATTGTAAAAGACTCAGCCTTGCCAATAACCATCATTTTAGTCTTCTCAGTATTTAACTTGAGTATATTCTGTTTAAACCACTTACTAATGTCTTCCAAATCTTCATTCAGTTTCTTTTCTATTTCATCTTTGTCTTTTCCCGTTATATATACAACTGTATCATCAGCAAAAAGGTGTATCATCGAATACTTTAATACTTTCACTATATCGTTTATATATAAAACGAATAAAAGTGGACCCAATGTGCTGCCTTGTGGCACGCCATCTTCAGCCTTTTTGTTTTTAGAAAGTTTATCTTCACATCTCACATTCTGCCTTCTCTCATGTAAGTAGCACTCTATCCACCTCAGTACATTACCTTTCATCCCGTAATTACTCAATTTTAGAAGTAATCTCTTCCTGTCTACTGTTTCAAATGCCCGTCTTATATCTAAAAACACAATTACTGTATACAATCCAGTCTCACTACTTTGTTTCCAATCATTCAGCACAAATTGTATAGCTGTCTCACAATTACAGTTTTGTCTGTATGCAGACTGATATTCACTCAAGATATTATTTCTATTTACAAATTCCTGTATTTGCAAATAAACAACTTTTTCCAATAACTTGGCAAGGGATGGTAATATATTTATAGGTCTAAATTCAGTTGCATTAATAGTTCCTGCCACTTTTCGGACAGGCACCACAGTTGAGGTTTTTAGTTTTTCTGATGGTATTTCACCCATTTCCAACGAACTATTTACAAAATTGAGCAACATTTCCTTTATATTTTCAAAAAAGTTTCGCAGCAGCTCTATTGTCACTCCATCTGGACTGCTTTTTAGAGGCATAGAATATAATAATTCTTTTAATTCATTAAAATCAAGCATTTTAAAAGAATCTAATATTGCAGTACCACTTCCCCACTCTTGCAAATCAGAGTTATTAGTTTTACCGATTGAACTTATTAATATTTTAACACTATCAATATAATAGCTATTAAATTTTTCAGTAATTGAGATTTTATCACTACATACAATTCCATCAAATTCAATCAAATCATACATACTCTCATTTCTTCCTGATATTAACTTCTTTAATGTCTTCCACATTTCCTTAGGTCTATTTTTATTTCCATCTACTTGATCTCTATAATACCTGTATTTTTGATTTCTTATGAGTTTCGTAACATTGTTTCTGGTTTTTGTATAATCTAGCCTGTCTTTTTCTTCATTGCTCAGAAGCCACAATCTGTATTTATAATTACGTTCCTTAATTGCGTTTAAAATTTCAGAACCAAACCAATGTTTGTATTTTTTTCCAACTGTTATTTCTTTTTCTGGCATAAATTTATCGATAGCCAATAATAAATGTTCATAGAAATATTCAAATCTTTTAGAAAAACATTCATGATAATTATACCCCTCTGATATCCTGAGGATCATTTCCTTAAACTTTTCCACATCGGTTAATTTAGATCTTCTAATTATCTTCCTTTCTTTATTTTCTTCTCCTAGTACATTTAGTTTTATAAGTGCATGTCTATTGAAGTTGTAGTTCCGTAAAATCTCACACTCCATGTCACAGTAATTTGTTATGATTAAATCTATCATTGATTTACTGCCTAACGGCGACACATGGGTATACTCATTCACCAACTGTACCATCCCAGAATCTTGAACACACTTTTTCAGTCTTCTTCCATATGTACAGTCTGTATTATAGTGTATATTGAAGTCTCCAGCGAGAATCACTGCATCACTTTGATTTTCCACTATTTCGTCACAAAGTTCTTCAAAGTCTACCAAAAAATCACTATGGGACGCACTAGGGGAGTGGTACACTACCCCGATCACAAATTTTAGTTTGTTTATTACCACCTTGATTATTAAAATCCAATAGTTCATTTGAACACTTAATTTTTTTATGATCTTATACTTCAAATCTTTTCTTATGTACATTAACACTCCACCAGTAGATCTACTTACTGAATCGGTTCTGCAAATGTTGTAATCATCCATATAAATCTCAAAATTATTGATTTCTTCAGTCAAATGTGTTTCTGTCAAACACATAACAGCTGGTTTCTGCTTTATTACAAAATATTGCAATTCATCAAAATTCGCTATTAAGCTCTGAATATTTTGTAAATAAATTTCCTCTTTTCCATTAGACTTATACTCTAGCTTATTTAGTTGCTATTGTTCACCACAATAATCAACTTTTCTTTTTTCTGTCTCCAGTTTTTTCTTCAATACTTCGCATTCACTATTATCATAAGGGCAATGGTCAGTTTTGAACGTCAATTTATACTCATCATTCACTTCACAGCAGTTTGGACACCTTTTACCTGTATTTTGACACTCATCTTCTTTGTGATCTTCGTTACCACATTTCATGCAGACTGCCTTCTTTGTACAATTATTTGCAACATGGTGAAATCCAGCACATCTATAACATCTAAGAAGACTCACATGTTCAAATACTGAGCACACTGCAAAACCAATGTTTAACATACCCTGTTTCATGATGTTTTCAAAAGTTTCCGAATCAACTTCAACAATTGCATACCACCGTTTCATCATTCTTTTTACCTTGATTAATTTCAGGTATGATTCCTTTTTGATATAAGGATTTTGACACCGCATGCTTTTAATTATTTCCTCATCCTGCATTTCTTCTTCTATACCTACTATTTTAATTTTAGGTTTTTTATATCTTGTAACATTAATTTTATAAGCATCACCTAATGCCCTTTCTGATTCCTTCTTGATTTTCTCAATACTTTCTTTATTTTTACATCCAATTAATACCCCCCCTCCTTTGGTATTCTTTACTTCACATATGTTCAAACTTAATCCAATAGGATCAATATGCTTTCTTAATTCTTCCTTTGTAATCTCACTTGTCTGTTCACTATTTGGTTTAATAACTATTACATTTTTTTTGTAATTACACTTTCTGAATACGTTTTTTTCTTATCTATTTCTACACTTTTTACTGTTTTTCCATTTTTAACAGTATTTTTATTCATTATCTCTTGCCGCAGAAGTTTTATTTCTTCACTCTGTGTTTCAATAAGCTGATATAATTTTCCTATCATTTCGGCAATTTTATTAAATTTTATATCATTTATATCTAATCTGTCCATACCTTCATTTTTTGTGATAAACCAATAGTTATCTTATTCATTATTTCAGGAATATTCTTTTTTTGATTGCTTTGCAAGTTTTCATCTATAATGTTGATATTTGCTGAAACCTCAGGCATAACCTTACTTTTACATGTTTCACATACGAATCTTCTTTTGCCTTTTTCAACTGCTTTTACATCTTCGTTTGAAAGTTCGGTACATTTTTTGTGAAACCATCCACTACATTCACCATCACATTGAACACTGTAGTCTCTGCCAGAAAATTTTCTCCCGCATTTGCGACACGCATCATCTCCGTTTTTATTCATTATTTCCACCACATGCAGCTTATCCCTTCTGCCTTCAACTGCACCAGTTCCCAACTAATTACTCTTCACTTTCCACATATAATATACCATATTTTACAATTATTTACTGTATTATGATCAATATTATCAGGACCAAATTTATACACCATCCACTCACATAACCTCACTATGAAGAAGTTTCAAAAGGATAAAATGTTACGGAAGAAAGTCCTATCACAATTTGCGGGAGATCCAATAGCACTACGGCCTCTTCCTTCTTGCCGCAAGAGACCGTAAACGACGTTAAATTTTACTAAACGAACCTCTTACCGCTCACTGATGACCGATCTTCTATTAGATCTTTTAAATCATCCATTTCAACAACTCAAATTTAAAAGTCCACAATATCCTGGACACATAACTTAATTTCGTATTACACTGCCACTGGGCCCCCCTTATACACGCCCCTCGCTGCCCAATATTTCACAATCATATCCACATAGTACAATAGATCTAACATATGTTTTGTAGAATGCTATCTTTAGCTTCTATGGTAGTGGTGTTGTTATGTTTATGTAAAGGTATATGTTAAGTGCCAGTGAACTCCTCATTCGATTTGCGTCTTGAAGGTTAGTTTTTTATCCAGTAATATCCGGAGGGATTTCAGTTCATCCGACGTTCTTTATTTTCGTTGTTGATTTGTAGTCTGTGCTCTGGTCTTTTAATTTTTTTGGAGATTATGACATTCTCAGACTTCGATGTGTTTATTTTTAATTTCCATTTTCTATAGCTCTTGATTTTTTTATGCTTTTTGCAGTTATTGCTATGTCATCCGCATACATATAGGTAAAATTTCGTATTTGGATTTGTTGGAAATTCCTTCGTAAATATAATAAACATTTTTAATAAAGATTTTCAAATAACATGGAATTGAATGATGAAAATGCTAAATTTTATTTTTGATATTTATATCTATTAAAGTATCATGATCGGTCTCTGTAATAGTATAGTAATTTTTGCCAATATCTCAGTAGTTTTATTCCTACAGGCATATTTTCGCAAAATTTCGGAAGGGAACATTCAACGGGGACGAGTTGTTCCATGTGTGAGGCAAATTGTGCCGCTTAGAGAATATAAAAGAAATATGAAAATAATATAGGTATCTTTTAAATAAAAATAGTAATTTCGAAATATACATATTTATTATGTGTTAGTGCAATGGTATAAACTATAAAGAAAACACCAAATCATAGTTACATATGGATAAACATTTTGCAATGGTTAACTAAAATTGAGATCTACAAGCTAAAACTTTTTATAACTAAAATATATTGGCACTTCCATAGCAGAACTTAAAAAAGCATAAAGATAACTCCAGACTAACGTTTCATTAATAAGTGTAATGACAAGTGAGATCACAACTTCAATTCTAATTAAATAACACAAGGAAACCTATAAAACTAACTTCGGAAACTTTTATTCTTATTCATCATTCAATTCTTCGTCTGACTCACAATTGGGGCATACATAAAAGTAATACCATCATCATTTATACATTCAACATGTGCCCAATTTTTACATATGATACATTCTATCCATTGTTCTCTTGGAAGAAAATTTGAATATGAATCACAACAAACTATGCAGTTCCATTCCAGATCCTCGTTTCTATCACTGTCGCTTTCTTGTAATACTCTTCTTTCAGATTTTTCTCCAGCTTTTTCCTTTCTTTTTCTTTTGGCATTAACATTTCCTTTATTATTGTTGTTTTCTTTTCCGTTGTTAGTAATGTCTGCGTTCTTCTTTGCATGTTCTTCAGCTAATCCGTTTTTTTCTGGCGTGTCAGTCAAAACAGCTGTGTTTCTTATACGTCGCTTTGTAGCCGTCTGCCGTCTTGGTGGTGCCTTTGGTAAAGGTTTTACAATTTCAGGGTTGAACACATCTGAAGCATTTATCTATTCTGGTGTTGATTGAAGTTCTTGTCCACTATTAATAGTCAAAGTGGTAACCTCAGAGACATCACCTTGATCTATTGCCAATTGCCGAGGTTGTTCACCAATCCGAACCGATGTTAAAGTGGCTATGGTTACACGATCTGGCTGCACATTATTTTGAATTGATATTTGAATATTGGATGGCCCTGGCTGGTCAACTATTTCAAACGGAACTGAACTGCTCGATGCCTGGAGGGGTTCCTCATTGGACATAGCTTGGGACGAAGTTGCTGGTAACAGTGGCCGATCTGTCACGAAAGATAGTGCCTAATCCTCCTCTGTAAATACGTCAGGATTAAAGGGACATATTCCGGACTTCTCAAAAGCGTTCATAATAGTTACAGGGGTTGCTGCTAAAGGCCATGCTGATTTAACAATTCCGGGAATTTCATAAATTGACATTGTTTTTCCCGGGTGATTTCGCAGCCAGTTGTCTTGAGCTTTACTACAATATGATTCAAAAGGCCCATTGATGCCCACATCTGGTGGGTGTAACCTATGTGTGCAGTGAGGTGGAAATGACAGCATTATTATTGAGTTTGCTTTAGCTTTCTCTAATACATTGATGTCTATGTGAGACTAGTGGTTGTCTAGTACTAGTAACACTGGTTCTCCTGGAGTGGGTTTCGTGAACTTGATAAAGTGGTCCATATACGTGAGGAATTCAGTGGCAGTCATCCATCCTGACTTATTCCCAGCGCCGATAGACTCAGAAGGCCCATCTCTTAAAAACAAGTCTTTATATTTTAATCGGGGAAACACAAACATTGGTGGAATCGTGTTTCCTGCGGCATTTGCTGCTAACTCGACAGTCACTAAAGTTCCACAGTCAGCAGACACTATAGCACCAACCTGTTTTGTACCTTTTTGAGCTACTATCTTCTTAGGCTTTTATACAGTTGTGACTTCAGTTTCGTCCAAGTTCCATATTCTTGAAGGTGGTAATTTATATTTCAGTAGAATATCGCCGATCTTAGTGAAAAATTCATCTACATTATGTTTGTTAAATGCAGATGCTTGTCCTGCACTGGTCGCTTCTGGTGTTCGTATGGACAATATGGAGTTTCTTTCTATGAACCCAGTGAACCAATCCTCCCAGCTTCTCCTCTCTTGTGCCATGTAGGGGGAATGTTCCCCAAAGAAAATTCAACTGCACATTCATACGCGAGTTTTCACACCTCGCTTGGCAGGAAACCGAAATATATTGATGAACACCTCAAAATGTATTTTGAGCTCTTTTTCCTGTTCCGTAGTAAACACTGATCTGCTTTTGTAACCTGCATTGGGATCTTTACCAGCTCTCATTTTTTTAACAAATCAATGTAACGTCATGTGGCAAATTTCTAGTTCTCTGATGACCGTTTTTATTTTCCTTCCATCTTGTATGGAAGGAAAATAAAAAAAAAAAAATTTCCTTCTATCTAGCATTGGCACCTTGACGTAATAACGATATGGAAGTTTTACCCCTCTCAGTTTTTCGTTTGTAGTTACGTATCATCCTTAAAAAGAAAAGAGAATAATAAAATACGAGAGGGGATAAGTTGTTCAGGGAAACAACCAGCCCCTTAGAAAGGAACTTGTAGCTTCAAAGAAGGTTTTTGTATAAAAACGGTCACACAAGCAAATTAACGAAATCGATTGAAAAAACATTCAAACAATAAGATATCTAACTAATGCCTTTTTAAATAGGAAAGACACACATAAATCGGTCAATTATAAAATAGAAATAAAAATAGACCAAAAATGTTAAATACCAAAAAATTTACTCACGTGGTGTTCTAATGCACGGTGCACACAGCCACTCGTCCGCCGCTCTCGGTACAACAAAGATGGTCGCCGTCGCGGCGTGTCACCTTATGCTTAAACGACGCTTTTTGCGTGTATTTCTATCTCTTTTCTTCACAAAATTATAACTGTCTTGTATCAGTCTTCTGATTAAAAACTGTTCTATTAAAAAGTGTTCTCGTCAGTATGCATAGTTTCTTGTCGATTTCTCCTCTGTGCCTCTACATGATAAGAGTTTCTTGCCATACAGTATCACATGCTTTCTCTATATCTATGAACAGTGCTGTCGTTTTTGTTTCATATTGGTTATTCTTCATTTCATGTGTTATTCTCTCCGCTTGCATCACTGCATCATGTTTTCCTCTAAACCCATTGATTTGGGTTATAATTATCAGTTCTTTCCTCTTGTTTATTCATTCTTCTCGAATAATTTTCCCATCGAGTTGCTCAATGCGATTGGTGTCTAGTTTTTCGGATTTGTATGGTTTCCTAGTTTTCTGGAAGGTGAAGTATTAGAGTTTTTCCATCCCCTCAGTAAAAAGTCATATTTTAAAATTGTATATATAGTACAGCTGTACTATTGCTTTCCGCGATTATTTCTATAATTATTCCATATAAATGCCGAACAGATTTCATCAATCTGTACGGCATTTACGTACGTCCACTTCCCTTTCTGTTTCATGGTCCGACAGATTACGTGTGTTATGTGTAACTGTTTTGATGGTGCCTCCTAGTATATTTCCTTTTTGTTCATCTCTATTATGTGTTCTATTATTAATAATGAAACAATATTAAAATTTTTCTGATATATTAAATAATAATACATATGTCGCCTGTTCCGAAGTACAATTTCTTCTCTGATTCTAAATTAACACTCATGCAATTTCTCAAATACAAATAATTATAATAAATTCAATGGACGATGAATCTAATCTGTGATAGTTCATATTTAAATGAGAGGTAATAATAAAAACTTGTTTAAAAATCACTGATTTTTACAGCATTCTTGATAATGCTGCAAAAGGCGAAATTAATCGAATAAAGAATTGTTCAGTCAGTGATTTTTAAACAAGTTTTTATTATTACCTCTCATTTAAATAATTATAACTAATCTAAAGTGTGAAAACATAGAATACAAAGCAAGAACAAAATCAGGAAGAAACGAATCGTATACCTGAAATTGAACCCAGAAAATCGGTTTCTTAAGCCAGGTGTACCAACTAAAATGTAGGAAAAGATACAGAAAATGATTATACAAAATATAGATTGCAAAGAACAAATGAAAGAAAAATTATATTTGAACATTGAAAATCATAATTAGGGGTAGGTATAAATTGTAGATAAAATAACTAAGAACTAGATAATCACTCTGATCTGCTACTTGGAATACTGTCATTGAACATATCTGTTGAAGATTACGACCGATTTAACAGCTGAGAAGTGATTTATTCTCAGTTTGGTTTCGCAATTGGTTGAATGGGCCCAAAACGAGATTGCCCTAGTTCCCGATTTTCATAAGCGAATTTTGTTTAGCGATAAAGCGCACTTCTGGTTGAACATTCTGGTTGAACACGTCAACAAACAAAACTGCCTCATTTAGAGTGAAGATAATCTCCAAGTGTATGTCAAAACACCGTTACATCCAGAAAAACTGACTGTTTGGTGCGCTTTATGGGGTGGTGGAATCATTGGTCAGTACTTTTTCAAAAACGATGATGGCCAGAACGTTACAGTTAATGGTGAGCGGTATAGAGCCATGAATACTAACTTTTTCATTCCTCAATTGAACAACCATGATGTCCAGGAGCTGTGGTTTCAACAAGACGGCGCAACATGTCGCACAGCTCTTACCACAATCGATTTATTGAAAGACACGTTTGGTGACCGCCTAATTTCACGTTTTGAATTGGCCTCCAAGATCTTGTGATTTAACACTGCTAGGCTACTTTCTATGGGGCTATGTAAAGTCATTGGTCTATGCGGATAAGCCACATACGCTGGACCATTCGGAAGACAATATTTGCCGTGTTATTGCCGATATACGGCCACAAATGTTGGAAAAAGTCATCGAAAATTGGATGTCCAGATTAGACTACATCCGAGCCAGTCGCGGCGGTCATATGCCAGAAGTCATATTCAAAATGTAATGCTACTAGATTATCTTTCGAAGAAAAAACAATTCTTGTCAATCGAATGATCCATCGTTGTTTTATTGCAACTTGAAGTTCTATACCTCTAAAAATAAACGCCGTTTAGTAACCAAGAGTTAACTAAGCTTGAATCCAATAGGTAGCAGCAAAATCAAAACTACTATTTTCACGATTTTATTTTATACAGTATCGACCAATAATAATTATTCATTCATTCAATAATAAAGCTATCTATCAAATCAAATATGTCCGTCAACCTTTAGATTTTATAATTTGTCTTTCCTTCTATTGTCTTATCATTGTCTCATTTTTTCTCGTTTTCTGTTGGCACTTATTTGTTGTCTTTCCGTGCCAACAATGCCATAGGTACTTCATAGGCCATTCCTGACGTATGTTCTTGGCTTACCCCACTTTGTTATTTGTCTGACCAATAATGCCTGATATTTTATTGGTGAATTACAAACATGAACATGCGTTCTTCTATACATCTTTTTATAACCATCTCTGGCAGATGATGCCTTCCATTTCCATACCAGTAATATAATATCAAATAAGTATAATGTTTATTGTGAAACTTTCCTTACATTTATACAATTAATACAGCAACTATAACTAAGAAAAATGCTCACAAAAGACCTGTATTCAGTTTTGAGTGTTTGTAATGAACTTTATTACATTTTGATCCAAATAATTGGCGAGGAAATCATTGAGGGCTTGTAATTTATGAAATGACAGCTACAGAATTATATTTGAACGAAATTCCATAGAATCTTCCTGCATTACTAAATTTTTCGGCCGTCACTGTTAATTTCCGATTTTTAGTTTCGGTTCTTGCTTTTTCTCTGCTACCTTTCTTTTTTTCGTTCGTTTTGATCGGTGTCATATTCATTTCCCCGCGTTTTGCTGGTTTCATAAATGCTGAGATTCCAAAATTGTTGTACCTTTATTCTTCAAGTCAACAATTTATAAAGAGTTTTTATTATTAATTGAAGAATCCTTTCGTCATATCGGAGATATTTCATTTATAAATTATAAAAGGTTATTTTTTGACTTAAATAATCAGATCCTTCAGTTTTATATCTTTGCTTTCTTTTTGTACGAACACAACTGATTAACTCAAATTGTTTATACCTATTTTAACAGTTTTACAATTTTTGCATTTGTATTTATTAAATTATAAGTTTTCTGACGAGCATCAAGAATTCCTTTACTGTTTCATATGTTCAAAAAGACATGATGTGTCTAACTCAGCCTTTCCCAAAGTGGGCGATAACGCCCCCTTGTTGGCGCTGCATGCTTAAAGAAGGCGGTAAGAGACCCAGAAAAAAATTTCATCTAGCTAGGAAGACTCTTAGACACCGACTGAGCTCTCTACTCTCGACTACAACTTGTGAACATCAACTTATATTAATTTTATTAAGAGATTGTTCAAATTCGGTTCGATATTTCTCTCCTCGTAGTTCATGTATATGTCCTGTTTTATTCAATAAATAAAAGAAAAATCATGTCAATTGGTTGCTCAGTTTCGAAATGAAAGTAGACACAAACGAACAAATAAATAGGCAATAGACACACTTTGGCATTTCAATACTTATTAGTATTCTTAGATAGCTAGTTTTCGTAGATAATAGACTGCGGGCAATCATGTTTTAACAAATTTTTGTTAAGTAACCCGATTTGTGAATTCCTGTATCAATCGGCTTGTTCATAGAATACTTGTTCAAGGGCGTCGCCAAAGGGGGGCAGGGAGGGGCAGCTGCCTCCCCCTAGAGATTCTTAGAAAGTTGCCAAATATAAAGCAACCAAAGTCCTAAGTCTTTGAGTTGATTTGCTTGAAGTTCAAGCCTTCAACAATCATGAATGAATTCACCAATTCCACTCCTAATATTCCGTACGCTCAACTGCGCTCTGCCTGCTCTACTCTGTCGTTGAAGCGGGAGAGGGGGAGTGGGGAAGCAGCATGTAACTGCGCGGCGACCGCGCCCCTCACACAGCCGCTTTGTTTTAGCGTCTGTCTGTCATTTACTCGTGCGTTAGCGTTCCCACTGCCCGCTTTTGCGTTTGTTTTGTGCGCTATTATCACATCTAAATAGTTGCTGTGAGGCTGTGACCACATAATCAATATGGACATCAGAAAGTTTTTTGGTGGGTATCACTTGTGTTTAGCTTCTGTATTTTCGGTCCGTAAAATAACTTTAATTGATTTGATTATAAATGCTGATTTTGCATAGGTTTTTAAAATCGCAAAAAATCCGTTTCTAGACACGATATCTGATTCTTAAGGGTCGTCAGTTTAAACCAAAAGGAAAATTGATTAATTTAATGGCTCAATCGAAAATAGAACCGTATTACCATAGCTTAAAGTAGAAAATTGCATGAATGAATATCGGCAGTGCCGATTCAGCACAGTTGGCTCGCGTATGCTTGAGACTGCGGTGCGTGCGTCGTCGCGCCCGCTCTAGAGTCCTCGAGCGAGGATGCCCGAGACCGCGCAAGCATAGCAACGGCGCGGCGGTTAAACCGCCCGAAATAGCTAGGACTGTTGATATAGAAAATATCGTTGACGCTCGACCTTGCGCGGGCTCGGGCCTGCCACCGTCTTGAAGCGCATTTATGCTTTCAATGTGAATTGCGGACCAGAAGAAGTTGTAGCTATTTCAAATATTTTGTTTTGCAGTTTTAAAAAGAAAGAAACCTGAAGGAGCAAGCAGTGACAGCGATGATTCCGTGAATGACCTGACGAGACCTAGCACATCCAAAGAACCGGACTTAGTTCCCGACTCTTCGATAAATGACTGCAACGAAAATGACATCGGTAAATTTATTGGGCAAGCATCAATCTTATCGACTGAAATGAAGAAAGAATTGCTTGAAAACACTTGGTCTCCTTCTTCGACGTATGACTTTGCGGAAGACGCTAAACATTTGAAGAGGAAATTCAATTATTCATGGTTGGAAACGTACTCTCCATGGTTGGCCTATTCCAGGCACCAAAAAGGAGCCTTTTGTAAATATTGTGCGTTGTTCCTGCCAAATTCAAATTCTTTTAGAGGCGTATTAGGGTCATTTATCATAAGGCCGTTTTGTAAGTTCAAAAATATTCACGAGCATTGCAAAAAGCACATGGAAACCCACTTCCATAAGATGGCACTGGAAGCCGCTAAATCATTTCTTGGAAGTGTGCCTGTAGACTTACAACTCAAAAAATACTCCCAGGGCATTATTGAAGAAAACCGAAAAATTATAACATCTATTATTTCCTGCATTACGTTTTGCGGATCACACGACTTAGCTCTTAGAGGAAAACATTATGGCGAAGGTATTCTCGAGGACTTATACAAGCTACGAATTGACGCGGGAGATTTAGTTTTGAAGAAACACTTTGAACATGGGAAAAAGAATGCAAGCTATCGATCGATTGATATTCAAAATGAAATTATCGCAATTTGTGGAGATGTTATTAAGGCACACATTGTGAAAAAAGTAAAAGAAGCAGAAGCTTATAGTGTGTTAGCAGACGAAACAGCTGATATTTCCGGTACTGAACAATTATCGATTGGCTTGCGATATTTTGACGAAGAAGTCAATGAGGTCCAAGAAATGTTCGTCGGATTTGTTGAGCTGAAAGGTCTGGATGCGAAATCTATCGCATATTGTATCGATGAGTTTCTAACAAAAGAAGACCTTAATCCTGCTGATAAATGCGTTGGTTTTGGATTTGATGGTTGTTCGACGATGTCTGGAAAAGACGGTGGAGTACAAGCGATCCTGCGCAAAAAATATACCAAAGCATTGTTCTTTCATTGCTCGTCCCATAAACTGAATCTGGTAATAAATGATCTCAATATTCTTCCTGAAATTCGGAACACCATGGGAACCACTAAAGATATTATTAATTTTTTTCGGGAATCTGTTTTGAGAAAAAAATTGGTACCTAATATTGCCAGGCTCTGCGAAACAAGATGGAGTGAGAAACATAAAACTATCAGAGTATTTAAGGAGAATTTTCTTGTTATATTGGAAGCCTTAGAAAACTTATCGCGTGAAGGAAATATTGCAACTCGAAAAAACGCCTTTCAACTCCATGCGGCTGCTTTCAAAATTTCGTTTATACTTTGTATTACTTTGATAGCTAAATACTCTGCTTTGTTGGAACCTGTTGTCAACGTACTCCAATCCATAACTTTGGATGTGGTTAAGGCCTCGCAACACGTCAAACGCATTTTGCAATTGCTTAAGAGCCACCGTGATAATCCCGAAAGAGTCACAGATGAAATTATAAAGGATGCTACTATTGTTGCGGAGAAAGTCGGCCTGGAGGAGGATATCACTCCAATGCCGCGCATTGTTGAGAAACAACGTCATCGAATCAATCACCCAGCAGAAAGCCCTTCAGAATTCTGGAAAAGATCATTAATAATACCATACTTGGACTCCGTTATTACATCGCTTGAAACACGCTTTGCTGAAGAAAATACTCCATCATTTGCTTTATCTAAATTACACCCCGCACAAATGCAAACGATGTCAGTCGAAAATCTCACAGAAACTTCGAAACAGAAAATATGAAACAGAGCGATATTGAAACTATCGCTCAGTTTTATAATTTACCAAACATAAAAATTGAAGTCGAACAATTTGTTTTGCCAGAATTGCAGCAATTCTGGCAAAACAAACCAAACTCAACAGATCAAACCGTTGTTGATATACTAAAAGAAGCAAGAACCTTCTTTCCCGACACGGAAAAAGCATTGAAAATTTTGATCGCTCTTCCATGCACGACGTGTACGGTAGAGCGATCGTTTAGCAGCCTCAGGAGACTAAAAACCTGGCTAAGAAGCACTATGAGTGAAAATCACCTCAATGGTTTGGCCATGATGAGTGTGCACCGAAAACTTATACATGGAAACTTACAAGATTTTAATAATAAAGTGGTCGAGAAGTTTACAATGAATCCCCGAAAATTATGTTTTAATTAACCTAATATAAACAAACAACGACCACTATATTAAAATCTGGTAATTAAAAAAAAAATACGCTGTACGCTGTACACTTATTCAAATTCAAACTCTTTTTCATTCTATTTTTGTAATAAATGTTATTATAACTTATTTACAAGTTTTTTATTGCATAGTCAAGAGCTCGTGCTCGTGTAGTTTTACACATTAGACTCTGTACTGTCACAGAATATATATATATATATATATATATATATATATATATATATATATATATATATATATATATATATATATATATATATATATAGTACTAAGATACTGTTGTTATTACAATCGCTGTAGATATAAGGCTCGTAGTACAAGTGAAAAGCTTCATGCGCTGTCGACTTTACCTACAATTCATACCTACTTTTCTCATTCTCTATGAATGAGTTGTAGTAGGTATAGTCAACTTGCCCCCCCCTGCGCCATCGGCTGGCGACGCCCTTGTACTTGTTCTTACTTGTTGAGTACTATTGAGCGTCGAATGAAATAAACAAGTTTATGCATGTTTGTCTTATTCCTGTCTGTGCGTACTGCTTATGCAATCCTATATAAACAACGTAATATTTATATTATTTTCATTTGCGGTTTCGCGCGTAGTAGATAAGCAGTACTTAAGTTCAACACTCACTTACGTATTTCTCAAAACAAAACAATATCGGAAGTAAAAAAGAAGACACGACAATACTGTGCGGAATATATTAAATTCGGATTCATTGAAAATCCCTCAAACCCATCGTCGCTTTTGTGCCTTCTATGTCTAAAAACATTTACGAATGAAGCCTTCAAGACCGCAGGTTCATTTGAATAAAATGCATCCAGATGAGAAAGACAATAATGTAGCATATTTTCACGGCTAAGAAGAAGCATAATGCTTTAAAAAGAGAAATAGTTTGCATGTTACCGAACTGGCGACAGAGAAACAGAAACTGTTGTAAGAAGATGTTTTGATAAATTCAATTCATTTGGGTGTATGAACGAAACAGTTCAAATTGATTTTTGTATTGTAAATATATTTTTATCGTAAATTTATTAACACATTTTTATGCTTAGGTGATGGAGAGAAGCAAACTGCTGGAAACCTGAAAGGACAATACTCAGAAAAATATTTATTTCAATTAAATTTATTGAAATCATTATGAAGGAACAAGCCAAACAAAATATCAAGAGCAGGGGGAACGAAAAAAATTGCTTTATTCGATTAATTTCTCTTCAGTTTTTCTGAAGTTTAAATTGAAGTCGTATCATCAATTTGAAGGAATTCAGTGATTGCAAATGAAAATTCGATTTCATTAACATTTAGATGAGAGATTGTAGTTAGGTAGGGATTGGAAATGTCGAAAATGGAAACATCACAAATACTCTTGTACAGATTGTTGTCATATTCAATGTATTTTTCGTTTGTTTTTGCATTCTAGTGTCAAAGGCAAAAAAACAGTTTTCCTAAACCTTATTCGGTGGTTACTATTGTTCATCGATACTTCTCAAATTATTTACTGGCTCAAATGTACACACATTCTTACAGGCCGAGTAATGAAGGCTACTGGTTTCTTACTTACCAGTTGCACAGATGAATAATGTCCAGAAATCGAAGACAAGAATTCGTTCTATTTATTTAAGAAGAAAAATGAACAAGTAGATCAAGCGTTTCTTCGTGTCCCATTTTTCACTAAACATTTCCAGCATATAACAATATAGGGGAAGGTTGGGTAGGACGGGGACTTTAGGTAATTCATCAATAAAACCCTCTATATTTTATTGCACAAATCAGGAACTTTCATTAAACAATCAGTCTTTCTTTTTTTAATTACAATTTGTCATAACAAAAATGTAAAAGTCTTCTCATAGAAATATCAACTTAAGAAAAATAAAAAAATCTTCATGTCTTGTCCCACCAATAAGGCAAGATAGTGTACCCCCTAGGGTTAGATGGGGAATGACATATTCCATCGTCTTCATCTTCCCAAGTAGGACAGATATGGACGGCTTCATTGTCGTTATCTTCCACTCCTGTACAGCCACAAGCCCATTACCGCAAGTCTGGCATGTAATCCAACCTTCAATAAACTCGGAATATAGGCCGTGATAGTACAAACATTCTGTAGTATCGTCATAATCTGCTTTCTGAGGTTCTTCGTCAGCTTTCTTGTTTCTTTCATTTGTTTTTTTTTCAATTTCTTTTTGTTTGGTTTCTGTTCTTATTGTTTTGTCTTCCTCGGCTTTATAAGGTGAAGCAGTGATAATGGTGGCTTTACCTATTCTTTTAAGTTGTCTTGTCCTTTTTTCTGTTCCTGAATATGGCATTAACTGTTTTGAGCTAACCAAATGAAATGCTGCATCATCCGGAGCATCATTTACTATTGTTTGCTGTACAATAGTGAGGAGTAGGTTGAGATGCTGCTGTGTACGTTGTAGAATTCAAGGAGCTGCAGGTGGCAATTTGGTTATCATGAGCTGACGATATTACTGATGGAGTGACTGTCAGTGTTGGTTGTGAAAATATATCAGTCACGGGTTTATATGTCAGCGTCCAATATGATATCCGTGACCTCTGCAGCAATAGCAAAGTCGTCCTCAGTAAAAATTTTTGCATTGTAAGGCAAAATCCCACATGCTTCAAATGCATTCATTGCAGCTGGAATTGTTGCTGCTCGAATGAATGCTTTCCCGAAGAGTTCAGCTACTTAAAATTGGGTCACTACTTTCCCAGAATTTGACCTTAACCATGCTGTTATGGCCTGATCATAAAAGATACTCAACGTCCGCATAAAACCAACATCTGCTGGCTGAAGTTTGTGCGTGGTGTGCGGTGGGACGCATAATATGGTCACACCATGTTCACGTGATTCATCGATTAGCTTCAAATTTTGGGTGTGAGAGGCATGACCATCTGAAATAAGCATTTTTGGGTTGGTTTTAGAAACGTTGGTGAATTTAATGAACTTCTGAAACCATCTTGAGAAAATTTCGGCAGTAATCCACCCAGTTCGGTGGAGCTTCAACAATTCGGGCTTCATACGTTTTCCGGGATAAATAAACAAAGGTGGAATGTCCCTGAAGCGTTTAAACAAATTTCAATAGTTGTAGTTGTGCCTTGTTCGGCCAACGTCAAAGCTCCCACTTCCTTTTTATCAGTTACTGTGGACCGCGATTTTGTCGTCACAGTTATGAATCCAGTACGGTTGTACCCTATTCTCATTTTTCTTGCTTGATTAACTTTGCGCTCGTTTGTGTTACATTATAAGACTTATTAGCTAATTTGTAACCCTTTTTTTTCTATCTAAAACCTCTTGAATAGCTAATTTCATTTGATTTTCATTCCACCCTCCTCTGTTAGTTTTTCTTCGTTAATTTTGAACCATAATCTATAAAAAAATTAAATTAACATAACTAGAGACACTCATATTTAATTATATCGAAGTGAAAGAAGTGAATTAGTCGAATGAAGAATTCTTCAGTTAGTGATTTTTAGACAATTATATCTTATTACCTCTCATTTAAATATGAACTATCACGGAGTTGATTCATCGTCCATTGAATTTAATCTATTTTTGTATGGTGTCCATCTTACCTCGCTTCCTCGACATACCCCACCTTCCCTACGAGATGTTTTGTGTTTCTTGTTATAAAAATGAAACATGAATAGTGTACAAATCCAGCTCGCGCTAGAAGCGAATTTTATTTTCATTGCAGAATTTGTACATCTTCGAATTATTTATAATTATTTGTAACTTTCAGATTTAAGTGATTGTAATCACTTAATTTTTCTGTTTCTCTAACCAAATTACTCGTTGATTTTTTAACTATTTCTCAAATTATTTTTTCTAAAATTGAATGTACTTATCGACCTATATGAAGAATTCGTAGTGAGCTTCAAACGTAATAACTCGTACATGTAATGCGAAACCAGTAATATAATCTATTCCTGATTATTGTGCAGGGCAAACTGAACGGCAAAGATGGCGGTCCTGGAAGAGGACGAATATCCTGACTGCGAAATCTAAGAGAGTGGACAAGAATGACATTTATAGATTTTTTTCTAGCTGAAGCAAGAGTGAAATCAGATGAGCCATTGTAATCGACAACGATGTGAGCCTTTAGTTACAGAGGTTTCCAGCTTTCAGTCCAACCTTCCACTCTTAAGATATTACATGTTCATATAATTTTCAATGTTTTAGCAATAACAGGCTTATTTTAATGTTAGGAACTTTCTTTTCAAAACTTCATCAAAACTAAAGTGTTTTTTTCAAAGTTTTGACAAAATTGTGATAAAAGACGATACGTCAATGAAAATAAAGTTTTTAACATTAAAATAAGCCTGTTTTATATATATATATATATATATATATATATATATATATATATATATATATATATATATATATATATATATATATATATATATATATGTGTGTATGTGTGTGTGTGAAATCTGTACATATACATATATGTAGAATAAATGGAATATTTCTCAGAAAAAGATTATTTTCAATAATATATATATATATATATATATATATATATATATATATATATATATATATATATATATATAATCTTGAAATATTTATTGCCTGTTTGAGGTATTTATTTTGAAAGTTTTTAGCATTAACAATTAAAATTAATGAAAATCAATAAGTGAATATACAAAAAAACTAATTTGATTTTTCTAAAAATTAAGTTTGACATTTGATATCCATAGTAACTCATGAATTCAATTATTCATTAGTTTTGACAAAGTTGTAATATAACAACGAAACGTCAACAGAAATAAACTTTTTCATATTAAAAAAGCCTGTTAATGCTAAAAACTTTCAAAATATATATATATATATATATATATATATATATATATATATATATATATATATATATATATATATATATATATATATATATATATATATATATGAAAGTATAAGACAAACAAAATATTCTGAAATGAGCAGTAATAAAAATATAGTTTGACTTATCGCCACTAGAAATATTCCATTTATTTAATTCCAATAAATATATACAAAGTTTTGCTCATTTATAATATTACCTATATAAATCTTGTGAAATATAATATGTTGTGTCATTGAAATGGAATCAACAAAAGTTTTGAAAATAGATTTCAACTGCTTTACTGACTTGTTTCACACATTGTTTCTTTCATGCGTTTCTAATTATTCATTTAAAATTTGCAAATGTCATTTCGTGATAATATAGAGTAAGCGCTTTTACAGTCTGATAGTAATGTTAATCCAATCGAAACTGACATAGAAAAATTGTAAAACTATTTTCTCAATGATACTAAATGAATTCATTCGCATTGGAGTAACAAGAATAATTTATATATTGGCATTCGAACGAAATAAAAGGCAATATAAAGACGTAGAATATCAAAAACTGTAGTGTTGCCGTCTTAATTGTAAAATGTGATAATTAAACCTCTTCAATGTCCAATTATTATTTATAATTTAGGCGTTTTCAGCAGGTACTTCTTTCTTCATTATATCAATAATCTAATATATGAAATCTAATTAATATATGATTTCGAAGAATGTATATATATGCACATATAAATTAATAACAATCTGCATAATTTTTTCAAATACCTGTGATTTAACGAATTGAAAATGTATAATTGAATTTAATTGAAATTTTGTAGACTTTCAAGAAAAATAATTGAAAACTAATGAAAAACATTAATAGATGTTAAAAAATATTGCAATTCAATTCTAATTTGCCTCTGTATTTCAATTTGAATTATAAAATTTGTGTTCAAGTAATTGTTGACTATTCCACAATAATTATTCAAATGTATGGACAAGTTTTTCTAGTTTTCTTGCGTCCAATCAGATCACACAGCAATTAAAGAGACGTGGTCAACGGTTGTGGAAATAACAGACAGACATAACAAATACCTACATGCATCATGAAAAAACCAACGAGGACCAATGCCCGTAGAACTGCCTATGATTTTGAGAAGGGGCCTTACTTTACCATATGCTTAATTGACTTATAGTAAACAGATCCAAATAATTCGTAGAAGCAGAAAGAAGAAGAAGCAAACTTTATGATATTTGAAGGGTCATGAGACCACAGATGTTTTACAATTAAAATACTACACCCGTAAAAGTAAACATAAGCCAAAAGAATTTGTAAAAGCAGAATAAAAAAAGAAGGAAACTTTGTTCACATCGTGGAAAAAACCAACCTGAACCTATGCCAGTAGAGCTGCCCATGATTTTAAGAAGCGACCTAACTTTCACCATATGATTCCTTGACTTACAGTATACATAGCCAAAGACTTCGTAGAAGCAGAAAGAATATCAAGGAAACCTTGTGATATTTGAAGGGGTCATGAGGCCACAGGCGTTATAATATTAAACTGCTAAGCCCGTGAAAAAACCTATTCCTACCAATACCAATTGAGATGCTCATCGAGTTAAGTAGGTGTCTACTGATGAGTGTTCATCTGCTCTATATAAAGCACCTTGGCCTCCAGTTGAGAGTATCAAAGTATGTTTATTATTGTGTAATTCTTTAATTAAAATCAAAAGAATGCTCACCACATTTTAGGTTCCTGTATATTGAACTGAATCCGAATATAAGATGTCAAAAATCTCACCATTCTTGAAATAGCTAATCCAGACCAATATCAATTGACTTACTTCACTTCAACAAGTAACCTGTACATATATATCGTTGTCCTTCAGTTACAAAAATCAAAAAACTGAAGCAAATGAGAGGAAGATTAATATGTGGTATTAATAGCACACAGCAGAAATGTTTTTCAGACAAATTTCTCAATTTTTCGATGAAATTCAATGATGGTTATCAAATAAAGAAGCCTTCTTTTTTTCATATAAAGCCAACGCTTCAAGGGAAATGAAGGAAGAAAGTCGAGGGAAAATTTGAAAATTCAATCAATATTAATATGACTGAACTATTGTAGACGTCACAGGAAAAACATACAATGAAACCAAAGAATTTGAACAACTTGACATCAAAAGAAGAGAAGTTATTCAAAAAAAAAGTCCTCCAAGTTCAGAAGTCACATCTGTTCAGAGGTCCTCTTTTTCTGAACTCGATAAGAATTGGACAATATGAATTCTATCGAAATACAGATCAGCTAATAATCATAAAAAGGTGCCCAAGAATGCTTAAGAAAAATTAAGGAAATAAATTTTCCTGGTTTAATCAAAATCTCCAGTTACACTTTTATTTGTTGAAGTCCTTTCGAACGTACTCTATGCAAATGAAGTAGCGAAATTGAATATGTTTTGAAGGTTGTGTGTGCATTACTCCCAAATTAACTCTTCTTTCGATGATCTCCGAAGCAAATAAGTGATACTAGGATCATACGATATTCGCAACTGGGAAGTGATAAAACTTTTTAACTTGATTGTCTCTTTGATAGTTTGTGTGATCCGAGAATATAAACTGAACAATTCTGAACGCTTTACTCATATTGTTTTCTTTCATTTTTTCTATTTGTAAATTTTATCATAAGAATCTGTTTTGATTTATATATATATATATATATATATATATATATATATATATATATATATATATATATATATATATATATATATATAATATATATGTGTGTGTGTGTTTGTATAGATAAAGCATATTATATTACCTACCGCTTTGTTATCTCTATACCTCATTTGTTATTTTTGCTTGTAGAAATACATGTTTGTAATAAATATTCATTTTATACCACCATGTTTTATTTAATTAAGAAACTAATTCATTTCATAAAATATTGATTATATGTCAATATAAAATGAATCAAAAACATTCATCAAATTTGCTCTTATAAAAAAGTAGATATATTTTTATTTCATTCATAACATTTCTTAGATATTCCACGATATATTTTTTCATTATTTTAGTTTTATTTCCCAAAGAGATTACCGTAATCTATAACAGGTTCCGAAACAAATTAAACCCGTACTTTCGGTGTTTGTTAATACAAATTACTTGAAACTTGAATGTCGAACAACATGCTCCTTTTTACAACTAAAGAGTAGTTCAACTCTGTTACTATTAACACCGGTGAAGGATATAATGTGCTTCAGACAACTTGAGGTCAACCAGACAAATACCTTAAACTATTTTTATTATCAATAACCAAAAAACTTCAATGCACCAGAGTATCACATACACTCTAACAAGCTGAAGAAGGAAATTTAATTTTACCGGGAATTTAATTTCTGGGCACTCTTGCTTGTCCAGCAACCAAATCCTGTTTGCTAAAATCACGACCATCTTATCTACACACAGTCTTCCAGATATACATAAAACCAAGCATTATCTAAATATTGTAAATCGAGTCGAGTCAAATAATGTGTAACTGAAATTACATCATGGTCTATTTACGTTAAATGAGAATGTATTGATAATATTTAATACTATCGCTATTAAACTATTTTTGAATAGTAGCGAGTAATTTCGTAGTTGAAATACTCGCTTCTCTCCAAATGAATGGTGTTTTGCAAGTTCAACAGCCTATAATCCTAAAACCTAAATGAATCAACTGATTATGCTAATCGTAACGACTTTTTTAGAAGGGGTGGTTGAAGTAATTTGCTTAAGCAAGTTTCATTTGCTTACTCTTATAATGCGGGGACTTAATATTGCACAAGCATTCAAATTCTACATATTTGGTGAGAAATTTAAAGTTGTTTTTTCGCCCCAGCGAAATGCTATTTCTGTAGCAACTAATGAACTTGTTGAATCAGTTTAGCTGTTGAATCAGTATGTATGGGCGAGTGGTAGGAGGTGCTACTTTCCCGAAAAAACTAGAATGCAATGGATTGACACGACTTAAATACTTGCTAATCTAAACGACTACATTTTTACTGTTCAGGCGAGTTCAATTACTAAATAGATTAAAATACTGGCATACTACGAACTAGAGATAATTGAGAAATACACATAACAATTGTAATACGTTGATAAAGTGGTCATATGTCGCTAGTTTCGTAAAATTTCGTAAATTTCAATTTTAATCTAAATTAATTCAACTCTAGCACCCACACCTAATTAAAATTAAACAAACCAAAAAATATGGATAATAGTAATCCGAACTGCGTCTGACACTTTCTGGACAGTTGTTAAATCATATATCATTGTTACAAATTTGTAACGTTAAGAGTGAGTTGTATGTATTGTAGAACACTTCTAACTACTATATTGTAGCTATTCTGAGCTTGGAACATAATCACTGTTGACACTGCCACTTTCTAGAGTGGCAGTGACAACTTCACAACAATTCAATTAAGTTTGTAATTACAATGTATGCGAAAATATCAGATATCATATGCCTCGACCGAAAAAGAGTGCTGTAAGTACGTGTCTAAAACACAAGTATACTTGTTTTACGCTCATTCATTGCCAAACCATTCTCGTTACAATAATCCTTCATTCGGCAAAATCCCTCTTGCATTCTCGATGATAATTAGTGATAATATCTGCTGAACCGATTGATAATATATCGTTTGAAGATCCCCAGATTCCTCCAATTGTTCTATCAGGTCATTAGTAAGGATTATTCATGAAACATCGCGCAGCCCTGTAGAATTACAGTTTCGATTTCGATTAGTTTTTCAGAAAATATCTGCTACTGTATTAAGCTTCTGGAAAATTATCCCTTCAACAACATAGAAAATACTGAAAGCAAAGCGACAGGTCTAATAATCTTAACATTACCACGATCATCCCTGTATGATCATTTATGAGAACGATTATAACCGTCTTGAGTTCAGACAGAAAGTAAGTCACAGTCACCAGACGTCAAAAATCTTCGTTGGGCGAGTCGCTCAAGGAACATTGAATGCATATTTCTTCTTACTAAACATGTCCAGTTACAATACAGAGGTCTAAATTTACAAGTCAATTACTTCACAAAATCAATGAAGAAATTAATGAAACAATTGCCTTGTTCAAAACAACGTTGACCGCAATCCGATTCAGATAACTAATATATGTGACTGATTTTTTTGCCGTAGTTGATATATTGAATTTAGCGCCAAACTGCAAGGTACTTTACTTTTTCAGCTCCCACTAAGGCCTTATAATCAGCCTACTTCACAGACACGGCCACCTTCAATAGAGGCCATGAAATGAATATCTGTCATAGAGTAGACAGTGGTTCAACAATCCCGCCATTAGTTGAGCTGGAATACTAATGCAAATAGGATGATTCCCAAAACTTTCGCAGTTTGAAGTTAAATAATTTGAGCTTTTGGTATAAATTCTATATTTTTCAATTGTGTACAGTCAATTGTGTACAAATCAGTGTTGATGTTGACAATTTGTTGAAATCTCAACATCCAACTATAAAAAACAAAGTGTTTAGTTTGTTTACAAATTTCAGTGAAACGAAATCAATTTTGTGTTGTTTAAGACTTTCGTAGTAAAACTGTTGTGAAGCGATCTATATTCTTATAATTGAATTTTGTTTGTTAAAAGAAAATCAGTAACTAACTTAATTGTTTGACGAGTAGGACTGAAGAGTTGTTCATAAAAATTAAGTGGATAATTATAATTTCTTGAAATTTTTACTAGGCGTGAGTAAAATTGAGAGCAATTAATAATTATTTTCACACGAAAGGAACACGATTTTACATGGTTTTCTCTTTCTCCACATTCACATAGGTCGTTGTTTCTGACAATAGCAATGATTGGACCTCAGTCTACAGAAAGTTGTAATGTATTTTCTTAGAAGATCTATATTATGATAATATAGTTTAGTAGGTAGTAACTACAGTTTTATCATGGAAATGTACAGAGAGCCCTTGATAGAGCCCAACTCCATCCACTTCTCTTTCCATCTTTCACAAATAACCCTCCGAAACATTTGCCAAAATTCGGAGGCGTCTACTTTCAATAGTCATGATGACAGTTTCTGAAAAACGGGTCTCTAATGTTCACAAATATATACTATTCACAATAAATAAGATATTTCTACAGAAATTAAGAGTTTAGTAGGATAAAAATGCAATTTTAAAATATAAATTTATTTGTTTACCTAAAACGCTTGTGAGTGTCGGCGCTTGTGACATCACTTGTTGGTTAACTAAACACTATCACGCTAGGCGCTGAGCTCTTGCAATAATTTAATTATTTCGTAATAAAAATATGAATTCTAAAGTGTATGAATGGTGTGCGGTCCCCCAGTCTGAGAACACATCCATAAAAACTCTTCTTTAAAAAAGTTTTCTGAAAAGCCAATTATAACATGCAGTAGACCGATGTTCAAAGATCGATTGGTCTACCGGAATGAGCTGATGCGGCGTTGCCAAGTCTATGTTCATGGCCTGTGGTACGGCTAACTTTACTACAGGGCTAACTTTTTCCCTCAGTGTTGCCAATTTGTGTTAAGTGATATACTCTCCTAATCAGTTGTTCCCAACACAACGATGTTTTCAATAAAGCCCCACTGCGTAAAAAATACTTCTATTAGTCAGTGGGATTTATTTACATGAAAAATTGCCTAACCAACTTCATTGAATTATTTGAGAGAATAAGAACCTTGAAATAAACGCTGTAGGAATTACTCAAATTGAATTATTTACCTAAGTATAAATAAATATTATATTTCTGATTAGCCCAACCAACAAACTTCTTTATGGAAGTATTGAGCTTTCTTCGTAATTTTTTGATTCAGTTTTCTAGTGTCCGGCATCATTATTTTTTTTTGTGTAGTCATTCAATAAGATATTCGAAAAAAATGGAACAAAGCATGTTCAGAATATTTTGATTGTCTTCACCACATAAACATCAATAAAAATCATTCAAGGACTCATCCAATAACACGCTTAAAATAGTGAGATTACACAAAATTGCTTTCTGGTGTATATTATTGTCATTAATAATTTCAATGTATAATACAAATGTAATATACAAATAATAATAAGGAATGTCATTAATAATTTTTATACACATGGGAAAAAAGACATTTTTAATTAAATCTGTAGGTATATTCAGTCCTCCCCGATGCAAATAATTTAAATATTATAAATAAAATCATAGCTTACAAATAATGTTTTGAGGAAAGTTTGGATGTTGAAAGAATGTATTATTGTTAGTTAGATTTGTGAATAGCTTGAAACTCAGTGAATCATCTACGGAATATCTCCAGTGAATCATCTACGGAATCCTCTACACTATATTTCACAAAAATATTATTTGTAAGTAATCCGTACTCAAAAACAACACAAATTCGATTCGATTAAATCGGTACACACGAAACACTTCGTTTTTATAATTTGATGTTATGTTATCCACAAACTATCAACACTAGAACCCAAATAACACAATAGACAATTGATGAATAGAGGATTAGAATTGAAATCGTAATATATTCAACTTCAAATGACGAAAGTCTTAAACAACACAAAATTGATTTCGTTTCACTGAAATTTGTAAACAAACTAAACTCTTTGTTTTTTATAGTTTGATGTTGAGATTTCAACAAATTGTCAACATCAACACTTGTATTACACTGTACACAGTTGGAAAATATAGAATTTATACCTAAAGCTCAAATTATTTACTTTCAAACTGCGAAAGTTTTGGGAAACATCCTATTTGATTGTTAGACCACCTCCTTTCTATGACAGATATTCCTTTTGTGGCCTGTATTAAAGGTGGCCGTGGCTGTTGCCAATCACCCGTCGAACAAAAAAGTTATAAAGATGTCACTTACAACTATCTATGATTTAGAACACAGAATAATATTAATATTTTACTTGTCAGAATAATATAACCCATTTCCAAAGATAAATATACATATTTATATTTTGTTGTTACTATTTGGAAGTACTCTACTCGAAACAATACATTGTGTGCGAATATGATGATAGCTTTTAAGGCACTCTTTTAATTGTCATACATATGCTACTACTCAGAAATATAAAACGGTTCTCCACTCACAAAATGGTAAAATATCTCAAACAGCAAGAAGCTATAGATATAGATGTAGCCCTTTTCAATGAGTACAAATTTTCTGTTGATCAGCTGATGGAATTAGCTGGTCTAAGTTGTGCTACTGCAATTGCTAAGAGTTATCCATTGAAAGATTTTAATGAAAAATCAGTACTCGTTTGTTGTGGTCCAGGAAACAATGGTGGAGATGGATTTGTATGTGCTCGACATTTGAAATTATTCGGCTATAATGCTGTTTTATATTACCCAAAAAGGGTAGATAAACCTTTATATAATAATTTACTACATCAGTGCCAGTCAATGGACATACCATTACTTGAGAAAGTTCCTAGTAGTGAACAGATAAACTGTTATGGTCTCTTAGTTGATGCCTTATTTGGTTTCAGTTTTAAACCTCCTGTAAGAGTAGAATTTCGGCCCATAATAGAAATTATGATGCAATCTGATGTACCTGTTGCAAGGTAATTTAAAGTAATTTCTTCTTATATATATATATATATATATATATATATATATATATATATATATATATATATATATATATATATATATATATATTCCAATTAAATTTTGAATTCATAATGTAACACTTCAAATAAGATATAAACAATTTCAAAATATACACAAATTTGGTAACGTTATGCATTATGTGTTCAATAAAGCTGTAAAATATAAATAAAATATAAAAATAAAGCAGCATAAAATGAACATAATTTCCAATTAATTCTCGTTGATATGACAAAAACAAAATTCATATATATTCCAGTAATTTATAAGTTCAATCAATTTAACAACCATAATTATAAACATGCTTTTCATAATGTCTATAGTATAAAAAGTGGGCGCGATTGAATGTATAATAATACTGAAAAAAATAATAGAACCATAATGGCATCTAACACAGTAAATTGCATCTATCATAGAAGGTGCTAACGTCACCTAAAATAAAATACCTACTGTGAACTTATGGTTTTTACAAAAAAACCAACTTTATAATAGCCACTTATTAAGCAGCTTAGCTTCGTTTATATTGTAAGGCAATGATCTTATATGGGAAGGCAAGGTATTATAAATTTTTGTCCATTAATGCTAATGTGCAGCATTGAAATTCACAAAGATATTGGCAAATGTCAGTGTAACAATTTCCAGGTCCATAATTCATGTTGTACATAGTCCTTATAATAAGACTTGTTATCATGAATCTGACTACATACTTAATGTACAATTGGGCAATTTACTTTCTCTGAATAATAACATAGTCTAATATATACTCCATTAAAAAGTAAAGTTTTCAACAATATGTATCGGTGTTAAAATAGATTTATTGAAACGATGATACTATAGCCAATAATGAGAGAACTATAAACTATTTTCAAAGTGTTCAGTGTTACTATATGACTCTTTTCCACAATGTATATATTAATTTTATCTGTAACATAAAGGATGTGTCTTTCCATATTAAACATATGGAACATAGTATATAAGATATGGGTTTATATACATCTGTATAAAAACCAAAAATAGTGATACATGTCACTATTTCTACTGTTGCTTCACTTAATTATGAAATATACTTGTATAAGTATTCCACTAAGAGAAATGTTGGAGGGGAAACTTTCATTGTATTTTCATATTATTTCAATACACAATTAGTTGCTTATCTTAGTTTCTCTCTGGATATAATCTGTTCTACGCCACTGTGGCTGTTTTCAGAATATCAATATTCAAAAACTTGGTCTTTACTTAACCATTAATTGTGGGTACCAAATTTATGTTTCTGGTTTTATATGAAACTTAAAACAGTAGCGCGAAGATACATTTTTTTTTTCAAAATTCTTTGACAATCGAAAGTAGATATTGCTTTTGCTCTTCATTATTGGTGATCAACTTATTAAATTCATTCATTAATGCAACAAGTTCTGCAATATCATTGACTATTCTCATTGAATGTCCTTTCCAACTTTATACTCATCAGCTTACCAGTCCTCAACATTTTTTGTTTAAATTGGATGATGATCCAATTATCTCAAAGAAGTGGTATGAATTACTAGACACCGAAGTATTAGGTATATTTTCATGCAATATCTTTGGTTCTAGACTTCGCTTCGCTTCAGAGAGAAATCGAGCTACAATATCTAATGCCTGTACCTTCTTTTGTTTGATATCTAAAGCAATTACCTCATCAAAAAATGCAAATGATGGCTCATGTCCCATAATTTTTTTCAAAGCAACCGTGGATAGTACCGGAATTATATTTTCGAATATAATCAGGTAATTTCTGGGCGCTGACGAAGCAACATAAGCTTGATACAAGTATTCAACGCAAATCATGACTGAAAAAATGCAAATATGTTCAGTTAGTATTTCTTCTTTTTGGTCATTTTGAACTGATTTTTAAATAAGAATATTTTCAAGGAATACCTAGCTCATGCCGCCCAGCAAGCCCTATAGAGTCTTGCTGCCATTCTAAATAATATCAGCTTCGCAAGAACTCCTAGGAAAATAATAGTTAGATTGAGTAGCTCTTTATAATCATCTCGAAGCTGCTACTGGTTAAGTTGATTTTGAGCGAAGCGAATCATATCCTGACCTACGTTTTGAACTAATTCCATCGAATGAGGATCAGATGTTACTGTTTTGTAGTTGGTCTGGTCAATTTTGCTCCAGTAGTCCTTAAATATTTTGAAAATTAAAATATCAGGCCCACTTGAAGGACCTAGTGATGTGCTCACGAGATCTTCTAAGTACTTGAGTAAGTTATCTCTAGTATATGAGGGCGACATTTAACCTAAAGCCGTTAGAGCTTCAAAGATCAAACAATGCGTCTATTTTTTGTTACCATTACTTCTCTTTTTGTCTTATTGCTTGCGAACGTTTTTCCTTGCTCCTTTTATGATTTTACCACCATTTAAAGTATTGTACCACTGTAGCAATTACATGTGTCTTCAACCTGGTCGGTATTTCAGCGTTTTCACTTATTGCAAAGACTTCGCAGTCAACCTTGGATGGCAACTTCGTTGCACTCCAATTTGGTGCCATTTGTCCACTTTCCCCACTTTTTGTAGACATAATAATACAATAAACGACGAGAACAAATCCGACGACGACGTGCAGCGTTACTTACGGCCGAAACGGAACTTAGGCGAGTTGCGGGACAGGACCTCAAGAATGACACATTTGAGGGATTGAGGGGAGTCCAATTGAGAACAAGTGGCCTTTATCGTCTGATATAAACAAAAAACTCATACCATGTTGTGAAGTCCTTCATGAAAATTTTTCGTGATCATTTCTCTTATTTTAGATTCTTTTTTAATTTCAATATGACGGTCGCGACCCCTAAACGTTTGAGAAATCGAATGAAGAATTTGTGATCATATTAATTTTAGAATTGAATTTGACACAGTTTACAAATTATTACAACTATATAAAATTTACTTTTAAAATTATTACACTTTGATTGGCCAGGTATTTTATTTGAATCACCTAGCGTACCATGAGTTTTTCAGAGGTTTCCTGATAGTGAAGAAGGCTAATAAATTTCCTTATGGAATGCTGAGCTAGAAATATTCTCTGGATACTAAAGAGGCAAAAATGCCAAAGTGATTTCTTTCAAAAAACTCACAATTGACGTTTGATATTCACAGTTATTTATAATATTCAATAGTTTTGATAAAGTTGCAATTGTTAACGAAACGATAACAAAAATAATCATATCAAACATGCAATAAAACCTTTAGAAGATTTATATTATATATATATATATATATATATATATATATATATATATATATATATATATATATATATATATATATATATATATATATATATATATACTATAACCATTGTTCCCCATGAGGAGACCGATTGAACTTGAACAATTCGAAATTATTAGGACTTTTGATTCATCCTTTTCGCTTCTCAAAAACGCTTCATCATTTCTGAATGCTTTTTCTTCCGTTCATTTGTCCATTTTATTCCAGGTTGGCGATTTGATTTTTGCTCAAACTTCACATCTGCGATTGTATAGCAACACTCAGTGCGATCTTCGAGATTTTTATTGATCTGTAGTAGACCTATTTTATCCACTCTGTTCCGCATTTATTCTGTATAATTATATCGAGTAGTTTCTTCGGTATTCTGAACTGTTTCATTCAGTAGACATGTGCATAGAACTCTGCTCTTCGTTTTCTTCATTTATTGTATTTTGTCTTTTGATAAAGTTCATTATGAGGTCTTTTCATCGAAATGCCTTTTCTATTGATTGGCCCGTAAATCTTGCTAAAAATTTTCCGTTCTTGTTTTTCTATTTATCTCATTCTTGAATGACCGTCAAAAACCATTGTTTCAGCTTCGTAGATTGCTTCTGGCAGGATCGTTGTGTTATAATGCCTCAATTTGGCGCCTTTCAAAATGCACTTTTTCTTATAGTACGCCCATGTAAGGTTGTAGGCCGTTTGGAGCTTGGTAATTCTTTGTTCATTAGCGTTTTATTAAACCTTTTTTAATAAAACGCTATTTTTATTTCAAAGGGATCTGATACGTCGCCCATAAATTCAACTTTGGAAGTTGTAGCTGTAAGTGTCTGTTCTATAATTTTTCGGGTCTTTCGATCGATCCCAAATTTTTTGATGATTTTAAAAAGGGTTTCGCGGTCTACCGAATCATATGCTTTCTTGAAGTCAATGAATGTGATCACTATATTTCTACATTTCCTCGTCTGTAAATACATCTTTAGTCCAGATCTGTTCAGCGCATGATCGACCTTTTCTGACTCCAGCCAGGTATTCCCCAATAATGTTTATATCCAGGTTTTATTCCCCCCCAATAACCTGGATCCGCTTGTTTAGGAGTGCTTTAGAAAGTATTTTGTAAGCAACCGGGAGTAATAAATTGCTATGTAATTATTGATATCCATTTTGTCCCCCTTTTTATGCAATGGATGTATCAGCGCGCAATTCCAATCCTCTGGTATATGTTCCGTCCTCCAGATTTCTGATATTAAATGATGAGAAATATATATATGGACGCTGCCATGTATTTATATCTACAAGTGGATTTTGTTTGTAAGTCTAATTTAAATTAATTTGAGAGACTAGGTGACCGTCATATGCATAATACACGAGGTGCCTTTCCAGTCATGAAAAAAAAAACATAGAACTTTCAAATTCGAGAAAGACCCTAGTTTCGTAGGACTTCAATTCTTCAGTTAACTACCAAGATAGTCTTCCAAATATCCAACTTCCAACTGGAACCCAAGAAGGCTTCCCGTTCCAGTTTTTGAACATAACCTGAAGGATTTTCTCATGGTTGCTACTACTCGACTCTGAATACTTGTAGGATGATGGGCTCTAAATCCGATGTTTTCATTACAGTGTTTTTTGTTTTTTTTTTCAATGTAATGTTTGTGATGCATAATATTTTTAATGTGTATTTCACTACCTCTATTAACGTGAATATGACATGACATATATATATATATATATATATATATATATATATATATATATATATATATATATATATATATATATATATATGTGTGTGTATATTTTCTGATAATATAAGAAACATGTCTTAGATAATTTTTTTCCTAGCATCGATATTCCTAGTGGATGGGATGTAGAAAAAGGTGAACCAGATGAGGGTGGAATTAAACCAGATCTTCTCATATCACTGACAGCTCCAAAAATGTGTGCAGAAAAATTTGAAGGAAGATATCATTATCTTGGAGGAAGGTTTGTACCGTCAAAGTTGGCAAGAAAATATGACTTATGTCTGCCCGAATATCCTGATACAGATTGTTGTGTTCTCTTGAATGATTGAAATTATGAAAAATATATTTCTTCATTCTTGAATTTTTTTTAATGATTTTCTGTTGCTTATACATTCCTATATATTGTTATTGCTTTTAAGAAACGATACCCTACGCCTTTAATGGAATACACGCGCTTATTCGTAATAAGCACTGAATGTTATGTGGTCCTAATACATTATCTATAGGAAAGCTCTTGCATCAAAGTGAATGTAAGTTCACCTCTGAACTGAATCTAATAGGTATACCTATCGTCAAGGTAATTTTGACCGAAAAAGGTCAAAATTTCCGGAAGGTATAAATATCGCCCTATTGGCGGATAATTGATTCAGTCTGCAGAACCCAATAGAGACATTCATTTCAAGCCACAAAGAGGTCGTTTTCTCCACGTAGAATTTTGTGTTTTAATTAATTTTCAAGTTCGAACAACTGAAACTTGAACTACGCCGTTCTGAAGAGAGCCAATAGCTCGAAACATATGTAAACGGCTGTTACAAGTGCAGGTCTATACCGTAAGTTTCTATACCTGTAAACCTTTTTGAATTATATATATATATATATTTATATTTTATTATAATATACCTGTGTAAACCTTTTTGAATTTATATATATATATATATATATATATATGTTTGTTAGTACCCCATCGGGCGCCTCTCCGGGTGGCGGATAGGGTAAAATCTCATAGATATAGAAGGCACTGATACACGGCGGATCAAAAACTAATAAAATAAACCACTGGCGTCTGTTCAGTATCTGACGGTCAATGGTCAGCGTCTGTTTCTCTAGTTGAGGCGGCTGTATTTCAATCTTCTCGAACTCAAAAATCGATTCGTACACCCTGTGGTCTAAACTGAAACCACCACAAAGCTTTGTTCAACTTGAACGCATGATGGAAAAAAAAATCAAAGAATCACTACCCCAGGCACCAGTCGAAAGACTGGCTTCACCTGTGTATAGGATTCTGAGGGACCAGAGACACCATGTGCAGAAGAATCGGAGCTTCTCCATAACCTCAAAACACAAACACCACAATGGTACAATTAACGTTAATACACTCGCTAAAACAGGTAAACTGAAACAGCTTACCAACACCATAAAAAGTTCAATATAAAAATCACCGCTCTCCAAGAAACACGATTAATGGTCGAGAATCATTTCGATACCGACAGTTTCAGAATCTCCAAGGGGAAACCTGCCGTGAAAGTAAAAGACAAATTACCGCTTTTAAGTACCGAATTCGCGATACACAATTCCGTACTCGACTTAGTTATTAATTTCACCTCGCCCAACGAGAGAGTCTCGTTGCTTTCTATGAAATCAACTAATAAAGCTTATACTCTAATCAAGGTGCACGCTCCCATCAATCACCACAACAAAACCGTTCCAGAAAGCGTAAAAGATTTTTGGGAAACATTGGAAGAAACAACAAATAAAATATCAAAACACCACGTGAAAATCTTGCTAGGCGATTTTGACACACAGAAAGGAAAGGCAATTCAGAGATACTACGGGTCCCCATACCAAACACAAACGTGCAAACAAGAATGGTGAAAGGTTGATCGGTTCTGTAGGAACTTCGGAGTCAAAATCATGAGTACCCAATTTCAAAAACCTGCACATAAGTTAACTACTTGGAGATCGCCCATTCTCAGGAGGGTGAATAGCAAATTGATCATGTCGCAATTTCCAAGAACAACGTAAAGGAAATTATAAATGTCAGAACTCATTAGAAGAGAAAAACTGAGATATGATAATAATAGGTGTACCAAAATACAGAAGGATTTCACCAATAATAATACTAGACTTTTACAAAACTTTCAGGAAAACTAGAAAGGATACCAAGCGCCCATTTTTGCTTCAAAAAATCCGATGATACGTTGGAAACTAACACAAAAATAACTGCAAATGTTTCTTTCAATAACGTTCAAAATGCCAAATATTTCAACACCCCTCTCAACAGCAATCCACCCCAATAAAAGTTCGACTTTTCGGTGTTGACGCATCCAGACTCGCAAACTTCTGACTTCTGGAAGAGATTACCGCAATTATCACGCAACTCAAAAACAATAGAACTCGCAAAGGCGTCTATGATTCGGACCACCATCTCCTCCAGAAAAAAACGAAAATGCAACCCCGTTAAAATAAAAAATTCAGGTTGGATCCTGAATATCTGAAACTCCTCAAGGAAAGAATCCTTGCACAAATCAATCGGGAAGAATCGACAAATTATTCCCTAAAATAATATTCTGAAAGTTATTACACTAGGGCAACCTCCTCGCACCAGGAAAGTTCGCTGGTGGAACGCAATTTGCAACTAAGCTTTCGACAAGAGAATAACTGCTTGCAAAAAATTTTAACTGAAATAAAAATGAGGAAAACTGGGAGAACTTCCTTATAACTCAAAAACAGGTAGCCAAAAAATTTGAGAAGAAAAACGGAGATATAATATAATAATAGGTGCCAAGAAATACAGAAGGATTGCACCAATAATAATACTAGAGATTTTACAAAACTTTCAGAGAAAACTTGCGAGGATACCAAGCGCCCACTCTTTGCTTCAAAAAATCCGATGGCGCGGTGGAAACTAACATCAAAAAATAACTGCAAAATGTTAGCCGAATATTTCAGCACCTTTCTCAACTGCAATCCTCCCCAAGAAAAACGTAAGTTCGACTTTTCGGGGTTTACGCATCCAGACTCGCAAGCCCCTGATATGGAAGAGATTACGGCAATTATAAAGCAACTCAAAAACAACAAAGCAGCAGGAGAAGATGGGATTATTGCGGAACTCTGGAAACTGAACGATCCTATTTTCACGCAAAAACTTCATCATTTAATATCAGAAATCTGGAGGACGGAACAGATACCAGAGCATTGGAAATGCACGCTGATACTCATTGCACAAAAAGGGGGACAAGATGGATATCAATAATTATATGGAAATTTCCTTACTCCCGGTTGCGGACAAAATCTTATCTGAAGCACTCCTAAACAGAGTAGAACACCAAGCGGATCCACTAATTGGGGAATACCAGGCTGGATTCAGAAAAGGCCGATCATGTGCTGAACAGATCTGAACTTTAAAGATTATATTACAGGTTAGGAAATGTAGAAATACAGTGATCACATTCATTGATCTCAAGAAAGCATATGATTCGGTACACCGCGAAACCCTTTTCAAAATCATCAAAGAATTTGGGATCGATCGAAAGAGCGGAAAAATTATAGAAGAGACACTTACAGGTACTACTTTCGAGTTAAAATTCATGGGCGAAGTATCAGATCCCTTTGAAATCAAAACCGGTGTGCCGCAGGGTGACGGACTTTCACCAATCATTTTCAATATTGCTTTAGAAAAGATCATTAGGAAATCGAAACTTCATGTGAAGAGCATACAAGTGGGCATCAAAAAAGAAAATCGAATAAAAGTCAAATGCAGACTTTTATGCCTTTGCAGACGATATTGTTATCATCACAGACAACAGAACTGAAGCCATTCTCGCCGTAGAAAAACTACTTAAAATAGCGCAGAAAACCGGATTACAAATTTCTTATGATAAAACCAAATACACGGAAAGAAAACCAAAAAAAGTCCTAATAATTGCGAATTCAAGTTAAATCGCTCTCATTATGAGGAACAATCGTAATTATAATTATATATATATATATATATATATATATATATATATATATATATATATATATATATATATATATATATATATATATATATATATATATATATATATATAAAAATTATTCTAAGAATTATATTTAATGCAGGTAAACTAAAATTAAGTAAAAGAAACTTACGTTGAAAATTAAGTAAAAGAAACTTACGTTGAAAACAGCCGTTTACATTGCGTTTTTCAAAATCGTCTACACATTTTTCTATATAACAGCCGTTTACAACAATAGGTTATTGCCTATCGTATATATATATATATATATATATATATATATATATATATATATATATATATATATATATATATATATATATATATATATATATATATATATATATATAATGGGTTTTTCAATAGGTGCCCTTCAACTTTTTTCCGATAGGGGCGGCGAACGACGCCATGTTTTTCCTTGTTCTCTTGACATATGAAACTTCATTAGTATACATTTCATCATGGAACGCTACACACTTGAACAGCGATTGCAAATTGTGCAAATTTTTTATCAAAATAATCGTTCTGTTTCTGCTACTTTAAGAGCATTACGGCCATTTTACGGTCCATTTAACAAGCCAGCCCGTTCGACAATCGACCGTCTAGTGGCAAAATTTGAGTCTACGTTTTCGCTTTTCGCTACATAATGCCCCAGTGCCCGTGAGAGCAAGAAGTGCTCGAAGTGATGAAAACATCGCAGCCGCCAGCGCTTTAGTTCAAGAAGACGCGAATGTGTCGCTCACACGACGTTCGCAACAATTGGGCCTTTCTGTGACGTCATTGTGGCGAATTTTGCGTGAAGATCTTGGCTTTCTTGGCTTGTTTGAATTTGGCTCCGTAAAATGGATAAATAGTCGCCACAAAAAATATGCGGCGATACGTTGATCCAAATCTCCAAACCCGGAGAGTTCACGTGGAGGCCTAGTAGTGGTTCGAGACTTCCCGCGCTCGTTGACACCTCTAGGTGTTCTTTTTATTGTTCATTCCATCTCCAGGTTCGTATACCTTTGAACTTTGAGCTACGCCGTTCTGATATGGAGATACCAATAAGAATCGAATCAAATGTCAAACGTCAAATCACTTATTGATTTTCATCATTAGAGGAATATTTCTGCTTCCTTCGGAATTGAGTTCTGAAAAACTCATGCTACCATATATTTTTTTATAATTTTGAGAATATGTATTTTTGTTGTTTGTGTTATTTGTGAGTTTTTTTAAGTTGTTGTAAATAAAATTAAGATGTTTAATGTCTGTTCTTTCCCAAAATTTTTACGCTAAAATTTCTCTACTTTTTTTGAAAATCTTTTTTGTAATCATCATCTGTTATATATATATATATACTCTTCTCATATATATATATATATATATATATATATATTGCTAAAATATATATATATATATATATATATACTGTATGAGCTTCAGTAGTAACGTTTTCGTTTTTTGGGCAGTTTTTAATAAATTGGATAGCTACCGACAACAAAATTCATTTTTGATGTTCTCCATATTGAATGAATGACAAATAATCCATTTGTCATTCTATTTCGACATATTGTCGTTGCTTTTCGGATAGAAAAATTTGGTTCGAAATAATGGAAGCAAATGGATTTTGAAAGTTTTCCAGTCTGTATTTCCAAAAGCCATTTTATTACACGAATATGCTCAGAGTTAAAATTCCGTGTGTTTCAAACAATCCTTTCTTTTCAATATAAATTTGATATGAGTACTGTGGCAAGTTTTCGAGATATCACTCAATGGCTATATAGGATTCGGCAACCTCTCGCAAATTATCAAGAACTTAAAGGATTACCTAAAGATGAGTGAGTATAGTAGGTTGTATATAGTAGGTATATATAAATGTTGAACATGTTTTTAATCTGAATTTTTTACTTCAATAATATTAGAAGTTTATCTGATATTTTGTATTTCAAATTGGCAAGATTTTCGGCTAAATCGAACAATTACTTAAATCAAGAACATAAAGTAATGAACGAAAGTATTTTGAACTGTCGCGTTCTTGATTGAAGTATTTTTTTTATTATTGAAGGTATTAATGCACAATTTATTTTTAATACGAGAAAAAAATGGTGCCCTCTAATAACACTGTTATATAAACAATAAAATCAATATGTAAATCCATACAAGTAATTTGTAACATTAAGTGAATTTTTATATTAACTAGGTATATGAAATTAACGAAAGAGAATAAGAACAACGTTTGTATAGAACATATATACAATGATGTAAGCTAATGTAAAATATAATTTTAACGCAGATATTTCAGTTGATATTTTCCTCTTGATGAAAGCACCTCTAGGAATGGTGAGGTATAATCCCCACGAAAGTAAAATTTATCACAATACCTGCCGGGAGGATTGAAATCTTGTAGCGGTGTATTCAAAATTTTGAACCGCCGAGATTCACAACACTTCGAATTTTCTTCTTTTAGCTTTCAAGATTGCTTTTCTGCTTTTAGCTTTTAGATTCAAGATTTCAAAACCCTAGATTTTTATATCTGGGGTTTTTAAAACCACTACACTATTCTACCCAAATAAATACACGGTATAAGCACATTAGGAGAATAGAAGAAGTTCGCATAGAAAAAAAGAACAATCCCAATATAATTCGAAAATCAGTTGGAAGTATTTTACAACGGACAATTAAATGCATATACCTAAATGGGGGACTTGTTATAGTTTCGTTACTTTTATTTTTTTTATATTACTTTTAATAATTTATTGAATTAATGAACTTTGAAAGAATTGAATTATTTTAACTGAACGAACCCAATTTTTTCATACTGAAACATTGAAAATAACATAGTACGACTTTTCAAATAGGTATGTGCATACCCATTTCAAAAACTATATAAAATTACAATTTTCAACCTGGAAAATACACACTCGATTATAGGTATACAACTATAAAAAAAATAACAAAAGTGGTTAATAGTTATTAAATAGTAACTCTAAAATGAGTATGAATTCGAAAGTTTTAATAATTCATCACTAAAAGTTAATAGTAGTAATGTTTTCGGCACTAATTTCTTAAAAGTTTCTAAATTCAAGTAGATACATTTTCTGCTCAAAAATTAAAAGTACACATTACAATTTAGTTTTTTGTGATTTTTTCAAACACTCAAACGGATTTGGGAAATTTTTATGTACAGGGTGTTGTTTTAAAGTTTGAATTACCTTCTTTATTTTATTAAAACGGGCCTGTATTTTTTCTGATTACATAAACCCGCTCGAGCAGTCTAGATCGCTTTCTCCTGACAAGATCTGTGAGAGTACGTAGAGGCTTTGTAGACGTTTCATTCGAACACGTTTGAACTTTGTCTGTAGATGTATAAGAATGTTCCCTAAATTATCGAACCAAATCACACCCTAACGGGGAATTCAATAACTAGTTACCAGACTCACAAATCCTTCATTGTTAGTCAATACTAAGAGTCCTAATCGAAATATTTCAAATAACACTCTCAGGGGGCTGTGTACTCAAATGTTCTCAACGAAAATACAACCTATCGCTGTCGAGAGTGAACATCAAACGATTTCTGATTGAGGCATTGTAGCCAGGTTCAATCAATCACGTGAAAATTAGAAGTCGTTCGTTGTGACTCGATTAGTAATGTTCGACACAGGACAACTTTCAAGAAAATACCTAATTTCAGAATTAATGTACCAAAGATGGCTGTCATTGTTTACAACGTTTTATCAAACGTTGTTCTAAGTCTTGTTAACATGGGTAGTAGAAAACATACTAATCCCTGTTGAATCAATGTCAAAATATCCTTTTTTCATAGTGCTAAAAAATCGAAAGAAATGTACTCATTTTATTTCAAGAAATTAGTAACAGGTTGATAATTGATTTAAATAAATGATTTTGAGCATTATTCTCAAAGTCAACATTGAAAAAATTGAATATCTCAATAATTATGCATGAAATATTCAAATAGGAGTAAGAAAACTTTTCTCAATATGATTTTTATTATAAATATTAAACAAGTAATTTTTAATAGGAAAAAATTCATTCACTTTCATAATTTACTGAAGTTTATCAAATTTGTTTTTATATCTAATATATAGATGATGGACACCTGTTGCAGTTTTTATGTTCATTTTTCTTACTGACAATATATAAGGGGACAAAAAATATGTTTTCTGATGCACTATTTTTTGAATGTTAAATGTATTATTTCAATTAGAAGTGTTTTCAATGTTACCATTAGAATACCGTAAAAACTTGGATATATAGGGTGATTTTTTAAGCGTAGTTTTTTTTATTGAATAAAACAGTCAATACATTTTAAAGATAACCTCATGTTAATGTTTCCCGCGGCTTTGTATCAAATGGTCCATTCGGAAGGTCCAATTTTACATTTGACATTTCACGATCCTCATTAACACTGTACGCTACGGCTGCAATATTCTCTTCAATACGCACTGTACGCATGCGAGACAATGGCTTAATGTCCAACAAAGTACAATTGGTGATAACAGCAAGAATTGTTGATTCGCCAGGTTGAATATGGTCGTAACAAACGATACACATTTTTCACAGAGCACGAATTTTGATAGTAAATTTCAACAATTTGCAATTGTTGTTCGTTTATAAGTCTTTTCATGATAAAATGGCAGAGTATACTAAAAACTTTTCACTTTAACAGATGACGTTTGGACGCCATTACCAACCAGTGCCGCCAACCTGAAAAACTTAACTCTTAAAAAATCACCCGTTACTTCAAATTATAAGGTGTTCTTCGAATATTATCCTTAATTAAATTTTTTTCAGAATCTTCGGTTTCCTGAGCCTTTTGACCACCTTATGTCAACATTCTTATAATGCTTTTGTGGTAATTTTTGCCATGCTTTATAACCTGTCACCAATGGTTGATTCAATTTTATACTTACTCCGGTTCCTCTTAGACAAGATAATAGATATTGGCGAATCTGAAGATATGAACGAAAAATTAAACAAATTGTTAATTTTTTCAGGTCAGCTTTTAGTGCTCTCAATGGTAATGTTTATGATTTCAACATTACTGATCATTCCCATATTCAATCTTATTGGTTCTATCTTTTCCTGTACATGGGGATGGATGGGTCTACATTATGTATAGAATAAAGTTCCTGAAACATCTAAGAACTAATTATTTCACTTAAGTATCACGAATATATTTTGAACAATGGCTAATTAATCTCTAAAAATATGACTAAAACTCAAACAAATGGCTAAAAATAAAATTGAATATGTGTTACTAAGAATATTTATCAGAGTATATGTTGAAATATTCTAGTGTGGTACTAGCAACCATCAAGCATATATGTATAGGTACATATTTGGGTATATTTGTTATGATATTTATTACGTTTTGACTGTATAGAAAAATACATGAAGTATTGACTACAAGTACTATAATCAAAATATATATCAATATAATTTTGATTATACACTGTAATCCAATAAAAATAATAGCTTTAGAAAATCTTTTTTTTTTCAATTTGAATTTATACTCATACTAAACAGAATTTTTGATGATTAAATGAAGTAATTATATAGAATTATTTGTCAAAATTTATATTTTTTTTTGGTAAATTACTCAACTGAATAATAACATATCTGATTCATCCATACTTTCTAGCACTCTTTCTACAAATTGAGTTTTTTTCTTCATAATCTAAAACAAAAATTATCTCAACTTTCTAGCTCAAAATTAACAACGGATTTATTTCACTCACCTTGACTGTCTGTTTTTTAAAGGAGTTTTTGTTGAAACGTACTGAATCATTCATCAGTTCCAAACCGAAACTTCTACAGTCTTGGATAACATCTTCCTCTGTATCATATAACAACAAATATTTCAAAGACGTCAATGGAAACGTTAAAATTTTGCTGTTATAGGCCACAGACATCATTTCAAGAGCTTTACTGAAAAAATAAATTGATAATGGATCATATGGAAATACGATATACAAATATTTTCATAACCCTTAAGCTTTATTCTATCCCTTGAATAATAAAATAAATTATGTATTTGAATGACTTCAGTACATCTAATTCGACGTTGTTAAATGTTATATTGACATTTACAAATATTATTTTTGACATGCACTGTTGCATGTTCTACTTGTCAAATGAGGCTTTGGGTATGTCCTCATACATATATCAGTTAGTTTAATGTAAATATTTCTTATACAATATATAATACTCTATACTATAAATGAAAAAAATTAATATAAATATTATAATATGTAGTATTGTATACCACATATTATAATTTATGTGTATTAAAATGGGAGGTAATAATAAAAACTTGTCTAAAAATCACTGACTGAACAATTCTTTATTCGACTAGTTTCGCCTTTTACAGCATTATCAAGAATGTTCAAAATTTAATTATCAAAATTGTTCAGTCAGTGATTTTTAGACAAGCTTTTATTATTACCTCTCATTTAAATATGAACTACACAGAGTAGATTCATCGTCCGTTGAATTTATGCGTATTAATCTCATTTCCATATTTCTCTTTACGTAGAAGTAGAGATTAGAAATTTACCTTCTTATTTCTGTTAAATGTAAGGCAGATATGGCTAATAATATTGGAGGTAGATGCTTGATATATCTGCATGCTCTCAGGTAATTACATCTCAGGTAATTCAGTGAGATTAATATTGACTTTTTCACTAATGGGGTCCTGAAAGCAAATAATCAATAAGAATAACTAAACGTCATTGATAAGATATAAAATGCATATTGAATAATTATCATATACAATTATTATCATATACAATTAAATTACAGATAAAGAAAAAACAAATAGCTCATTGACACAAGCAAAATCTTGATTCAGTAGAAACAAATCACAGGTTACTGACAAAAAATCCCAAACCATCACAAATCCAAAGTTTATCTGAAAAGTGCAGTGTAACGGCTGACACTGCTCAAATTTCAGCCAAGAAATAAGTCATAACTTTCTTGAGAATATTCTTTCAACAAAATTTCAAATGGAACGACCACACAGAGATCCTACAATAAACTTCCAAAAATAACTTACGGAATCAATGGATATACTACTACAAACGATAGTTTAGTAGTAGAAGATAGATATGTTCTCATAGCTAAGACATTTTTTTTGTCTAAGGCACTTCACCTTAGGCAAGGGAATCACAAACGCAATACACCAATTTATAGGAAAATAATCAACCAAACAAATTCTACTTGTACCAAAAACTATAAATTTAGACTTTTTAACATTCAGCGATAAACTGTTATCGCTTAGCCATTCATTTATTGCTGCCAAGTCTCTATTGATCCATTCTGTCATGGTCTGGATATTTTTACCACTAATAAAAATCATAGTATCATCTGCGAACAATCGTATAGAGCATTTTTTCACATGCAAAACAATATCATTGATGTATAAGGAGAATAGTAGTGGACCTAAGACCGTACCCTGAGGTACGCCAAAATCAACTCCAATGCTGTCCGAAATAACACCATTGAATTTAACTTTTTGAGATCGCGATTGTAAATAAGAATTGAACCATTTGTTCACTAAACCTTCAAAACAAATTTTTTCTAGTTTTTTCAACAGCAATGATCTACATAAAGTTTCGAACGCACTTTTGAAGTCCAATAATACTACAATCACTACCTCTCCTTTATCGATAGCTCTATAACATTCCTCGCATATGCTCAACAGTGCTGTCTCACAGGAGGAATTTCTCTTGAAACCTGATTGTAAGTCAGAAATAACTGAATTTTTTCGCATAATTCTAGAACCTGATTTTTAACAACTAGTTCTAGAATTTTTTCGTATGGTGGAAGAATGTTTATAGGTCGAAATTCCTCCAATTTGACAGTGTTACAAATTTTAGGCACTGGTATTATCACTGAACATTTCCATTCATTTGGAAAGATTCCATGAGTCAGTGATGTGTTTATCAAATCTAAAAATCTATTTCCAGAAATGTCAAAAGCATCTTTTAAAATCTTAACAGTTATATCATCTTCACAACTACCAGTGTTTTTCAGATTTCTCACAATAGTTTTCAAACCTGCCATATCTATTTTTTCGAAGGTATCCATTTTCAACAATTTCGGTATAAATTTCATCACATAGTCATGGTTATGTTTTGGAACTATAGAATCAATTATTTGTTTTATACTATCAACAAAGTATAGACTGAAACAGCGGGCAATATGGTGATCATCCCGGATTATTTCATTATCGATTTCAACATATAACGTATTGTTTGTTTTACTTGGTAATAATTGTTTTAAATGTTTCCATAGTTGTTGAGAATTGTTCCTATTGTTGTCTAAAATATCAATGAAATCTCTTTTTTTCGACTGCCTTATCATTTCTACAACTTCATTTCTTATCGTTTTATATTCCTGCCATGCTTGGGCTGAATAATTAACAATAGCACTTTTATATTTTCTGTCTCTATCTTTCATCTTCATTATGATTTTACTTGTTATCCACTTATTGACTTGATTGTTGTGAAAATGCTTAACTGTTTTCACTTTTGACATTTCGCTCAATATTTTATTTAATGGATTTATCAGATTGCTTGCTAAACAGTCGATATCAACAACAGAATTATTCCATTCTGTTTTTAGCAAATTTTCGACCAATTTGTCTCTATTGTAGTCTATATATTTAATTATCGTATTTTCTACAATTGTAGAATTTTGTTTCTTCATTGTTAACGATATGATATTATGATCACTTATCTTAGGCGTGAGAAGTGCCTCACAAATGATTGATTTTTCGTTTGTTATTACATAGTCAATGAGAGTTTTACTATTATTGGTTATACGTGTGTAGTCTTTAACAATCTGATACAATCCACTATTTGATAATAACAATTTACATTTATTTGTATAATAGCTTTGTGCTTTATAATCATAGTTGAAATCGCCCATGATAATTTGTGTCCCTGTGAACTCAAGTATATCTTCAATTAAATTTTCAAAGTTATCTATAAAAATATTATTTGGTCCTGATGGTGATCGATATATTCCGGTTAATAATAGTTTATGTTGTTGAATTTTTAAACAAATTGACAAGAACCATAAAGTACTATCAATAGTCTTATTATTTATTACATTGAAATCTATTCCATTTATAATATAAAAGGTGACTCCACCTGTTCTTCTGTTTTCACTAAAGCAATTCACAGAATTATAACCGTTTATATCGATTTCATTCTTACATATGTCTTCTGTAAGATGAGTTTCAGATACACAAACAACCATAGGTTTCACATTATTTATATACACTCTCAACAGGTCTATATTATTTGTAAGTCCTTGACAATTTAGATATATTATTTTATTTAAACTTAATTGCTACTGACTACGTTCTATTTTACCTTGTTCTTTAGTGACCATTCTCAGATAACAAGGACATTGTTTATCATGAGCTGTATGGTCGGTTGGTAAATTCAGCTTCGTTTTTTGATTTGCATATACACAATTTACACATTTGTTTCGGTTTTCTTCACACTCCTTACTGTTGTGTTTACCACTGCACTTTACACACGTTATTTCGTTTTTGCAATCACGGGCTAGATGATTGAAACGCGCACATTTATAGCACTGTGTAATACCAATGTATTCGTACACAGTACATTGTCTCCATCCAATTTTTATGATCCCATTTTCCAATATTGTATTGAATAGAGTGGGATCTAATTCTAATATGATATTTCCACAATTTCTTCTGTTGGTTTTTATATATTTTTTGAAAACTTTCAATTTACTTGTATAATCTTTACTTATTTCGTTTTGTTCAATTATGCTTCTTATTATGTCCTCATCATTTTTCATTATATAGTCAGATTCTACATTGATTATTGATAATCTAGGTAGTTTCATTTTCACGTTTGTAATTTTATATTTGTCTCCAAATTCTTCCTCCACTTTGCTCATAATTTTTTCCTTGGATTTTTTATCATAGCAATTTACTATGATACCTCCATTTTTGATGTTGGATATTCCTGTTATCCCGACTCCTAGATTAACTGGATCAATTTTAGTTTGCAAATCTTTTTTAGTTTGCAAACTACTTTGATCTAAACTTGGTCGTACTATTATTTTATCTTTAGCCTGAGTCACCGGTTTTTTCGTGACTGTAGCATAAGATGTTTCTTCTAGGCTATTTCGAAGTTTTGGGATGTTTCTTGGTGCCTAATAACATTGAAGGATAGACTTTTCAATAAAGCTTGCATAAATATGGGAGCATAAGGACCTGGTGTTTTACTGCAATTCCCGATGTCTTTCACGTGAAAATGTATTATTTTATATCTTCTAATTACACGAAAGAATTCGCATTTTTAAAAACAAGAACGTCATGATACCGTCAAATACTTCATTGAACGAGATTTTTTGCTAAAACTAGTATATTCGAGCAATATATTTGAGGAACCAAATCAATTAAATGTGTCTTCACAAGGCAACAGCACGCACATTATGAAACTATTAGAGAATATAGAGAACGTTTAGGAAGAAACTGCACAGGATAAAAAATTAATTAAGTAAACTATGCAGCATCTAATGAACTGATAGTCTCAGAAGACTAGATGACCCTTTTAATAATTATTATTATTATTATTATTTTGCCTTATTATTACTGGCTTATTCATTGAAAAATATTTATTTTTATGCCAATACATATATATTTTCTATTAAATTTTTATCAAATATCGATAATTTGATAGAAAAATTGTTCCAAATGAAAAAAACCTTGAAAATATTCTTACTAAGAAAATAAACGCTTTGCAAGTTTTCATTCAAAGATCAAAGCTATTCAGCTCCTCAACATATCTATTCATCAAGCTCTTCATTTAAGGGATGTATTATAAACCAAATGAAACTATTCAAGTTGACATTTGCAATTACATTTTCAAAAAGCTGCAATTTTAATCGCTTAGCATATTATTCTTTTTTCAACTTTACTTATATGATATCATGTTGATATGCAATTTTAATTAATATTCTGCATAATCTGAATAAATACCTCAAACATACCTCTTACATTACATACCTCCATGTGTGTGATAATTTCAATACTCGGTGAAGTGCAACCTCATTTCCCAAATTCAAAACAACATATAGCGCCTCAAAAAAGGGCCTCGATTCTTTTAGAAATTCCAAATCATTAAAATCTCTACTGTTCCATTTTAACATCTCTTCGATCTCATCATATATAACCAATAAGCGTTTTAAGCATTCTTGAAGATGTTTGTTGTTGAGATGAGGATCAAATGCACTGATTTCCTGATCGCATAATCTGAAAACTTTGAAATGAGATAATACCTTGAAAAAAATTAAATATGAAGGTTCTAAACTTTTTTTTTCTTCATAGAGTATAGAGTGTATCAAATGTATCACGATATAACAAATAAATTGTTGTGTGTTTAATGTCTATTATAGCTATGAATAATAAAGCCATACCTGTCTATGGGAAAAAAATTTTAAATTAAAATAACAAAGTTCACCAGAAAAATTTTAAAAAAAAACAGAAAAACAAACTTCAACAAACCACTAGTACTATCAAGAATTCACAAAGAAAAACAGCCACAATGGTTGCACCTTCTGCAAAGAGAAATACTCTGGTTCTTTTTTTGAAACATGAAAACATGATTTTTTTGAGGGTGCGCTTAACACTTGTAAAGGCAAAAGATTGATATATCTAGGTCCCAGAAAGGCCATATCTGTCCAATGGTCTTTCTAGACGAAGAGGTTTTTATCTTCGATGACTCGACGCTTCTGGTGTAATATCCGTGACATAATTTGTTGTGGGCTAAGAACTCCTTGTCTTTGTAGAAATATATAACCCTTTGAGAAAATTCAACCTCCTAAGATCCAATACTTGTGCTTCTTTAAATAACAGCTCGCTAGGGTAAATTCGTTCTTTTTTGAATAATATTTTTAAAATCGTTTTTTGAAGAATTTGCAATCTTCTTAGGTGTGCGTCAGAGGCTCCAAATCAGCCCAATAAGCCATAAGATAAACGAGATTCTATCACCGAAGTAAAAAATTTTTAGATGATGCAAATCTAACACTTTATTGCGATACTTACATCTTCCCAGAATGGAACGCAAAGTTTTTACGACTGACGAAACGTGTTGGTCCCACTTGAGATGAGAGTCCAGCGTTACGCCAAGATACTTGATCTTCAGAACTTGTTTCAAAGATATAACTTTTTCATGGTTGGTGATAGTTAGTGTACGTGCAGGAAGATGATTCACATAACTTGAAACTGGTAAGTAAAAGGTCTTTTCAAAATTAATTGTCAATAATTTATGGTTAAACCAATCAAAAAAATCTAGTTCAATTGATTGTTTCAGATTTTCCCAGTCATTTGATGTGTAGAAAATGACCGTATCATCAGCATAACTTATAATCTCGCAACTGTATCCAGGCTAAGCAAACCATTTATATAAACAATGAATACAAGTGGCCTAAGTATAGTTCCCTGAAGCACTCGACAGCAATCTCTCTAGATGAACTAATAAAATCATCTATCATTACACATTGTTTTCTTTGATTCAAATAAGAAGTAAAAAGAGCAAGTGGAGTACCCTGTATACCATTATCTCGCAAGGCCCCCAACAGATGGGAGTGATCCATAGTGTCGAAAGCATTCGCAAGATCGAGGAAAACAGCCACTGCAGGACATCTCTCATATTGGATACAATGTCCACTATAGCGTCATTTGTAGATTTATTGGCCCTAAAGCCATATTGTCTCCCAGATATTAACATCTTATTAACATCAGACTTTTAACATATTTTCGAAAATGTTAGTGAATCTTGTGATTAGAGAAATCTGACGATAATTAGACATTACATTATAATTACCTTGTTTACACAGTAGCTTTATTATTGCTATTTTGAATTTTTCTGGATATACTACTTGTTAGATTATTTTATTGAAAAGAAATCTCAAGGGCCCCGCAATTTCCACTGAAATAATGTTAAGAGTTTCAGCCGTAATTCCGTCAAATACCATTTTCCGACATTTACCATTTTTTAGAGTATTTATCATATCAACTATTTGTTTGCAGTTTGTGGGCCCCAAAAATATGGATTCACCAACTATCCGTTTCTTGCCAGGAAGTCGTAAGTTGGGGGGTTTTGATCTGTTTGGACAGAACAAATGCTACATCAGAGAAATATCTATTGAAACTTTCCGCAATATCCTTCTTACTATGAATAATTGTGTTATCATCTTGGCATTTTTCTTTAATTTTTTTGTTTCCTAACTTTGACTTCGTGATTTTATTTACAATCTTCCATAGATCTTTAGAATTAGTTGTATTTGGCGTAACAAATTTTGCATAATATTGAATTTTGGTTTTTTTAACTTCTTCTTCTCAGTCGTTCACTCTTGACAGAGTGGTCGTGGTCGTGTCTGTGCCACTGCGTCCCACGCAATACGGCGCCACACTGCTCTATGCTTAGCGGATCTAGAGTTTTCATTGATGCTGGAATGCGTCACAGATTTTATTACATCTGTCCACTTTGTTGGAAAGCGCCTACACGATCTTTTGCCCTCGACTTTCCCTCGAACCAATCGTTCGATAGAGTCTTCGTTTCGGGTTATATGTCCAAAGAATATAAGGATTCGCTGCTGCACACTCGACGATAACCTCTCTTTGAATGTTTAGCTCCTTCAGAATCGAGACGTTGGTTCGATGTGCACTCCACGGTATTCTGAGCAAGCGTCTCCAGCACCACATTTTTAACGCATCAATTTTGCGACGATCTTGCATCCTCAATGTCCATGTCTCAGCTACTTACAAAAAGATTGGAAAGACTAGGCATTTTATTAGTCGAACCTTTGTATTTTTGGTTATTCTGCGGTCCCTCTAAATCCTTGTGAGCTTTTCCACTGAAGATCTTGCTATGGCGCAACGCCTCCGCATTTCGTCCTCGCAGCTGCCAGCGTTTGAGATCTTGGAGCCCAGATATACGTAGCTGTTGACTACTTCACATCCCGCAATGTTTTGAACATTCACCTGGTTGTTATTAGGGCGGTCCACGATCATAATTTTCGTCTTATCGCGGTTAATAGCAAGTATTGATTATTATTTTACTAACTGTTGATACTATACTATTGATTATTAGTTTTTTTACTAACTCTTGCAATAAACTTCTATAATTCAGGAGTTGCTCTCTCACAACTGCATTTTGTCTATTTCTCTGATACCGCTTATAAAGTTTGTCTCTAGTAATAATTGACTTAATGATACCTTGAGTTATCCGTTCCTTTATTCCAATATTTCTATTTTTTAATACAGAAACTATAGTATTGGCCAAAATCTGTACATTAATTACATTTAAAAATTTAGTTGTTGCATCCTGCGCCTCCTTACTTTTATAACCTCAGTTCCAGTCATACGAAGCTAGACTTGATTTCAAACTTGCATAATTTATTTTCTTACATAAAGAAATTTTTAGAGGTTTTTTTTCAAGTTCAAGAAATATATTAGAGTTTAGAACTGTTGCCTTATGATCTGTTATCAAGCTGTCTAAAATAAACCCAAACATAATAAACAAATAAAACAAAAATGTAATCTATTTACGAATACACCGAGTCTTGGATTCTTGTATGACTATTAATAACCGAAACAAAATTGAATTCGCTCATCATAGTCAATCATGAGACTATTAATCGAGATATCAAAATATTTCAAATAATAAAAATGGTCCCCTGCCTTATCGCTCCAAATCTCACCGTGGCGGGCAAATAGATAACTAATTTCCAGATTCACGAATCTTTCATACTTATTCAATACACATTTGAAATATCAACATATTTCAAATAAAACTCTCAGGGAGCTGTGTACACAAATGTGGCCAACGAGAACGCAACCTATCACTTTTAAGAGTGAATATTAAGTGCGTTTTTTTTTAAGTGGGTTAAGAAAGAATCCTGTGTTTATGTCAACAGTTTTCATATGTTTTCAACATTATGTTTGAAATATATCATAAACAGAAATAGTAAGTTAATAATTTTGCATAGAGAACATTCAATAAAATTTCTAACTGAAGATTTAATAAATTTTATGTACTTACTTATAAGCAGAATATGCATGAAATCTAACAATAGGTTGTAATAAACAAATGGAATATGCTTTGGATGTATTTTGTATAACCATGTCTTGTCTAATAGATCTCAACCGGTCAGTTATAAAATTGTATTTGACAATCCACGATACTTGGGTATCATTTATTACACTGAAAAATAAATTCTATATTTAGTTTTCACCAAATTTTACAAAAAAATTTAAATTACTTTTGCAAACTGCTAACTTATAATTTCAATAACAATAATACAAAAGAATATTAAAACCTTCAAGTTTTACAATAAATTTTTTCTGTATAGCCAGAGTAAATTCCACAACAGAGAACAAAAGTAATTAAAGCAAAGAAAAAACTATTACAGCTGGAGATATTTCTAAAAATGAATGGCTTGATCTAGCTGAATATATATAATCACTTTGTTATTTTTATAAAAATGCATATTTCATAACATACATCAAAGTTAGCATTACATATCTTTAAAAAAAATTAATCTGAATACAATTAAAAATAAGTCTAGTTATTATTGAAAAATTTTATAGTACTCTCAATGATATATTAAGAACTATATTACTTCTTGTTAATATCATTTCTGCTGTAATGTCATGAACGTTATGTTTGCAAGTAACAGATTAAGAACTTTAATAAAGGCTGATTCATTTGCCAATATACTTACTGAAATAATACACTTTTTATTTGTGTCAGTGAATATTCAATTTGGCTTCTAGGAAATTTCACAATTTTGGTACTAATAACTTATACTATGAAAGTGGAATATTTCGGAATAATAATCGCTTTGTTTAGATGCAAAAATCTAATTTTGTTTAAAACAAAAAGAATAGCACAACAATATGCAAACATATATGGCTAATACATGTGTTTTAAACAAAAACTAAAAGAAATAACATATTACACATTATATTAACATAATAAATATTAATCAAGACAAAAATTGTCCAATATTTTTAAGCTGTTAGTATAACTTTTATTACAAAATTCTTACTCATGAAGCAAATAATGTAAAGTTTGCAGTAAAACTTCAGGAGGCCTGAGATTGTTTTCATTCGTCATAGATTTTCCTGCAGCTGATCTATTAAATTCCTTAACAACACGGTTTGGATCGGCTTTAGGTTTATTCAATTTTTCTGGTACCCGTTTCATTTCCAAAACGTGCAGCAAACCACGCTGATCTATTAAATTCCTTAACAACACGGTTTGGATCGGCTTTAGGTTTATTCAATTTTTCTGGTACCCGTTTCATTTCCAAAACGTGCAGCAAACCAGCCTTTTCTCTCCTAAAATAAATAATTACGCATTTCAATATTCTTCAATTTAATTTCAGTTGACAAGAAATCACATTATCATTTCTTCTCTAGGACACATTGTTTTACATTTTCCCAGCACATATTTTTTTAAATCAGCACTATCCAAGTTCATTTTGAAATCCGATCGTTTAAAATTCAATGAATTAGTTATAGGTTAAGTTATACAGTTATAACAATAACAATGCCATATTGAACTAGAAAATAGACGAACTACACATTGTTTAACTTTATTTTAGTTCAATGCAATCTAGGGAGATTTATAATAATAATTTCAATAATAATGAAAATATCAACGATTATTACGGAAGCAACGTTTTTTCTCTAATTTCAAATCCTGATATCAACGAAAGATATCAACACTATTTGCAATGAAAATGTACTTTGAGGACAAGTTGACTCTCTAATTTCAGAGAATTCTTTATCTATATTGAAATTAAAGGAGAAAGTCAGGAAGGTCAAAACCTTTTTATATAGTTAAACTAAAAATTGAAGCAAAGTAATTGAACTTAATGAAATTGCTGGGTAAAGTATGAAATGTATACGATGTGCGGCAACATGGTTAAAACCCAGAGGAACTCGTATGGTAAAAAACCCTTTACACTTTAGGAACATAAGGAATCGTTATGTAGATACATAACGATAAAGAATCTTGAATTTAAACCAAGAACGAGGACGCACATTATAAACTGTTAAGTAAAATGAAGGATATTGTTTGTCAACATGATTCAGATTCAACACAAATGTTGGGAATAAACCCAAAGTTTGTATAGATTAATGAATCTTCATGGTTCATGGCTCCACATGGTCGTTGTATACTTTTGAAGATATAATGATTTAAGGGATCGTTGCCAAGGTACTAATTTATATGTACCAGCAGCCCTTTGTGTTTGAATGAAATCTTATAGAAAACGACATTTCAAGAAATGTATGTATATATTTATAATACAGTATTGTGTAATATATCGTCAATAAATTTTTAAGTAGAGAGACAAACGGTAGTTATTTAAAGATGCCAACGACTAAAGCTTAGTTATTGTTGATGTTGACTGTTATTATCTCTAAAACTCGGTCTTTTCAGTCTTTACCTCTAGTTAGGACAGCAATTTAATTTCAAGCTTTATGGTAGATTTTTGCGTCTTTTCACTTCCAGTTAAATTAAAAGTGGTAGATAAGCTATTTCATAACCGCCGAAAGCTTCACTTCTTGTTAATGTTGGAATTGAATTAATATTTGCCGTATGATTTCTACACATTTCTTTAAACTGAATATAGTTAATTATGCTTCTCGTTGGTATTACATAAACTTTTATTAGAGACCGAAATTTAATTCAGTTTTGTTTTCAAGTTTCTAGAATTGACGCTGTTTTTGAACCTAATTACCGAATTAATCATTTGCACAGCAAGCTTTTCCAGGCGTCCGTATAAAGCCGGACATAGTTAGGCTTTGTGATTGCGTATCCGGCCAAAATTAAATGTGTCCCGCTTGTCCGGCCTTTGTTAGGATTTTTATATTAAACAAATGAAGATTGAGCTTGTAACTTCGGTCTTCAAGCCATAGTCATTAGATAACCATACTTAAATTTGGATTGATAAGTAAGATTGCACAGGTTCTTTCACAAAATGTTATTTTTCAATAGTAATTTGTCAAAAATTACATCACTTTCGTTTTAAAAAATTCAACTTCTGATATCCACTTCTCTCTTTTTAATTAATCTAATTGTATATTCTCCTTTTTTGATTGCAGCTTTTTTTCTAGTTTTATAGCTTCTCATTTTGCAATTCCAAATTTTTCCTGTCTATTGCTTAATTTCTCCGCATTAGTTCTTCTCTTTTATGTTTCTCCTCAATAAATCCTCTATTTTAAGATTTGAATTGTCTAACCTAAAAGCTTAGTGTTGGATGCTTTTTTTGTTTTTAATTATAATTATGTCCATTTTGTATATTTTGTTCTAAAAAACAACAAATTCTATTGTTTCATTGAAATATATTATTTTATTACATACCACATTTGAATGTGTTATTTGTTAAGGTAACATTACTAGATCTTCCAATGTATGGAATTAATTGTGAGGTGAATAGAGTACAATATTATAACATACAATATATACAATAACATATGTTCTCCCTGTTTTCTTTGTAATTGGCATTCCGAATAGTAAAAAGGAGCACAACTGATGTTGAGAATTTGCAGCGAAATATCAGAACATTGCTTACAAAGTTTAATAACCACAACTCAAATCGCAAGGTTGAAAGGACTATAGTCTACCAAGACATGAGGGCGGTAGAGAATTGGCAGATATCGGTAACTTGTTCCAGCAAATATCGAATCTCCGTGACTATTTCTGCAGAAAGTCTGCTGGTTCAAAGTTGATGATTTCACTCCTCTGAAACTGGGGTAAGTACAGGTTACAAGTTATTCTCAACCCAACAACGGAAACCTAGGAAAAACGGAGAGCTGAAGCCTCAATTTGGAGCCTCTCGAAATGAACTTTGTATTATGTACCTACGCCCATGTTAGGTTGTATGCCCATTGGAGCTTGGTAATTGTTTGTTCATTAGCGATTCTTTTTAAACATTAGGACTTCTTCTGTAGCTTCCATATATTTCCTATAACTTCTACTGTATAAAGAGGTATTTAAAATGGAAGAACTTGCAGAATTTCACCGTGCTTTGTGATTAGAGCAGATTTATTTGTTGATTTTATTTCCATGCATTTAGTTTTATCCTAAGAAACTTATATCCCTGTTTTCATAGCAATTTCATGTAGTTTTTTTAAGTAATCGGTTCAGTTCTGTTTTCTGTGATAACAGCAAGATCGTCTGCGAAAGCAAAACATTCGACATTTATTTCATTTTCTTTTTGATACCCACTTCGATACTCTTTATGCGAGGTTCCCATTCCCTAATGATCGTTTCTAAAATAATATTGAAAAGGATTGGTGAAAGTGAGTCCCTCAGCCTCACATCGCTTTTAATTTCAAACAGATTTGATACTTCACCCTTGAATTTCGGAGGAAGTTCTATCTATAAGTATCTGTTCTATAATTTTTCTGGTCTTTCGATCGATTCCAAATTCTTTCATTATTTTAAAAAGGGTTTCGTGGTCTACCAAATCATATGCTTTCTTGTATCTGGTATCTGTTCCGTCCTCCAGATCTCTGATATTAAATGATGAAGTTTTTGCGTCAGAATAGGATCATTTAATTCCCAGAGTTCCGCGATAATCTCATCTTTTAGGATTTTCACTCCTGCTCTTTTGAGTTTCTTGATAATTTTCTTGATCTCTTTGATATCGGGGGTTTGCGAGTCGTCCGGATGCGTTTTATGATAAAATAATACAAAATAATTAGGTGTATAGGTAGTTAAATAGAACTTGATTACAAACCATATTGGCACTCAAGAGCAATGAAAACTCTAAAAGAAGTGAGCGCATGTTCATCTTGGGATATATCATGAAATTAAATTATGTATCGAAGTTGATTGTTGGCTGATCTCTTGCTGAAACTTGGTCAAATATATTGAATGAAATACTCTAATTAATGAGTCTAGCTTTTGAAAATGTGGTTCCATCCCAAAAAATTGTCAAGTGGTAGTTTAACTTTTTGTGTATTTTGGTTTATTTCGAAAAATATCGATCTAAATATCGATCTAAGTCGTTGCTAATGAATTAATGAGTTAATTCGGTTATAAAACTACCGGTGACGTTAGTCGGAAGTCGCCGTCGTTGATATACCGGTGACCTAAAACTCATCGGTAACCTTATCTCTACGCCGTAGTACTTCGTGGCCGTAGTCTTAGTTCAGGCAAAATCTCGTTCTTGTTCTTGAATTATCTCATTAGCAGCCAATTCTTTGTTGCAGTTAACTATGGTTCTCACCCCAATGTCTTCTTCCACATCTCCTTGATAAAGATTTTCCTCCCAACAGCTGCTTTGCTTAGTACGTCATCTTTTTGGTAGATCTTATGTTAAAAATTCTACTTTTCTATGTTGTGCTCACGATACACAAACAAGTCACTGTATCGTGGTTGTGATATGTTACCGGCTGTTTGAGAGTTTGACACATCTGACGTGTCTGTAGATAAACGTACTAATAAATTCTTTAACATTTACATATGTATACCATTTACCTCGATATTTGAAGGAATTTTTTTTAGAGCCAATTGTAATTTTTTACGGTCTCACTTTAATACTTCAGCAAAATGGAAGTATCTTCTCTATTTGATGATGTTAAACGAATGAACATGCGTCAGGTAAGTTCGGTAAAGTATTACTTTTATTGCAATACATATCTGAAACTTATTTTTAGTTCTACTATCAAGTTCTTAGTTTTGGTATGATAGTGTCATCAGCTCTGATGATATGGAAGGGCCTTATGGTTGTTACGGGTAGTGAAAGTCCTATAGTTGTTGTTCTATCTGGTAGTATGGAGCCAGCATTTCATCGAGGAGACTTACTATTTCTAACAAATTATCCTGAAGAACCTGTGCGTGTTGGAGAGATTGTGGTTTTTAAAGTGTTAGGAAGAGATATTCCAATAGTTCATCGAGTATTGAAACTTCATGAAAAGTTAGTATTTATGGAAAATATTTGAATATTTTTCCAATTTTATAATTCATTCAAAACTAATTCTTCAATTAATTAACCATGATACTAAATTACAGTTTTCTTCTTTGAATTTTAGAAGTAATGGCACAATAAAATTTCTCACCAAAGGAGATAACAATAGTGTAGATGATAGAGGATTATATGCACCTGGCCAGTTGTGGTTGACAAAGTCTGATGTTGTAGGAAGGGCTCGAGGTTTTTTACCTTATGTTGGGATGGTTACCATAATGATGAATGAGTATCCTAATTTCAAAGTAAGATTTTTATGTCATTATATATGCTATGACGGTACATTCTGGTTATAATGATGGCCAATGGACTGGTCGTATTATGTTGTACTAACCAGATGTCATTCAAGTGAACTGACAATTATAATTTTCAATTTTCACTAAAATTATCACATATGCTCAATATATGTGTTTCTTCTCCATTTCCTTTACTGTCTTTGGCAAAATTGGCCATCTGGCATTATACATATGTATATATGTAAAAATCTGTGACGTATTAGAGAAGAAAAACATTTGTATCAAAATACATATATATTTAATGATGTTTCACATTAGTAAGAATGAAAAGAAATGAAATTTCAGTTGAAATAATCAACATTCCTAGTTTCACATAAACATCTAAATACACTTATATGTAGGTATTTAAATATATGTACAATGTATGGTAACAAAAGAACTCTGCTTATATGTAATGTACCTATCTATGTTATCTATACAACTAAGAACGAATTATCTACTGCAAAAAGGGAAAAGTTCAGTAGAAGTCACTTTTATATACGTACAGTATATATCTACGTATTGGAAAGGGAGCGCGCGGGCGGAGTTAGCTTTTTACTTACGATTTATTTATAAACATGTCAGTGTAAGTCGTCGTTGTAAACGGACAAAATTGTGGCATTCCCAGGTTATAAACGGAGTCGTAATAAACGAATGTGCTTTCTTAATGGCTCATATCAAAACAAAACATAAGCATATACCTATGTCGCTAAAAACGGATGGTTTTTATATGGGAAGTCGTACTAATCAGATTTTATTGCATATAATACTTTGTCATCGAGGAAAGATAATTTTAATAATTGAAAAGTTAATTTGCTAAGAACATTCCATTCAAAATGTCTGACATCTAAGATATTTTATTCAATTAACAACAGTTTAACTGTTTGTATTGCACCTAGCTAAAACCTGTATGTGCTAACTAACTAACTAACACAACATATCACTACAAAAAAACAACATTAAACCAAGAGATTAATTTACAAAAGAAATGAAAACTTAAACTATACTAAATACTACTAAGATGAATCCAAGCTTATAGTAATAAGTTCTTTATTCTCAACAGGTATAACATCCAATTACATAAAATAATAACAATGTTGAATATTAACTAAATAATTAAAATGAAAAAGATATAACAAAGCTCAATCTAATAAAATAGTAACTAGAATTACATTATAGAATTCAATGAAATATTACAAAGAACTCAATTTAAATCATTTCATTTCAGTCAATTTTCTTTGTTCACATAACTCCTGATAATAACTTCTATGGTATCAAAATGATTGTCACAATTATTGGCAACTCTATTGAATATAGACTCCATAAACCAAATGGGGGATTGTATTCTGTATTACGAGAATTCTGCCTAGAAACACGAAATTTCAAAGCAGAGAAGAGAGGAGGACAATCAATACTATTTTGGAGTAATTTGTACAAAAATTTAAGTGATCAAGTTTCTCTCCTGCTCTGCAATTAGATTAAACTAAATACACTGAATAATTCGTTATGATTGACTCCTCCCTGTGGATAAACTTCATCCTCCCTCAAAACTAAGAGTTTCAAGAACCTTCTCTGAATAGCCTCAAGATGGCGTTGATGGCAAGTGTAAATGGGATGCCAGATCATGCTGCCATACTCCAACTTGCTACGGATTAGGGTATTAAATAGTCCTATGAATGTATAGGAATTATTAAAATATTTGCCGTTACGTATAACGAATCCATATATTTTCGCTGCAGATGAAATAAGTTGGGTGCTTATTATTCTTCTTTACATAGAATCACAATATACCCAAGAATGAATGTCTCCCAATAAAGATTTTTTCATGAATTTTATGGTTGTTGGACAACATTTCATTTCTTTCGCCAACAAATAGAACATTTTAGGCGCGACATAAGAATCTTTGACTATCCTGACGACGAAATAATGAAGTTTTTATAATATTATTAACATTTTATCTCGTTGCATGACAATGTGTTGGTAACTTTATCATATGCCGATGCTTGTTTACGTAAACGCAGCAGAAATGGTAATACAGAGATCTCATGTTAGTATTTTTTCATTATACTATAGATATGTCGGATATAAGCGTGTTTTCCAAGTAATCACTTTTATTATTTAATTTTGAAATACATTCAGGGGGTGTAAAACATTTTTGTAAAGTCCACCCCAAAACAACTAAACCTTATTTCAGAACAGACTCCACTAGTGATTTATATAAAATGAATAAAAGTTTTTGTGAGAGAAATTTTCTCAGTTCATAAAAGTTACAGATTTGTTGTCTTAGTTTGTTCGTCAGAGTTTTTGTCAAACTGTATTCCCAAATATTTTATTTTGTTAGTACTTCCTATATGACAAGTCCTATTCCGAATTTTCAACTTGTTGTTAGGTCAATTTATATCTGTTAAAGATAAGGCTATATAATTTGTTTCAGAAACATTCATCGAAAGCTGTTTATATATCCATTTCTGATTCTTTCCTAACTCCTTGTCAATCGTTTGCCGTAAAGGCAAGCACAGTGTCATCAGCATAGGACACAACTGCCCCAATTGAAAGATCAAAAAAGGAGTTAATATAGATTAAAAATAGTACAGGACCAAGCGACGTCCCTTGTGGCACACCCATCTGTACATATTTGTCATCACTTGGCGTATTTGATTTGGCCTACCCTTTGTTTTCTGTAATAGTCTCCAAACATATTGAACACCGTACCTCAAATACCACAAGTAGTTCAAAGAGGATACATGTGGAACTCTATCAATGCCTTGGCCAAATCAAGAAAAACGGTTATGCATTTATGACCATTGTTAAAGTAGTTTTTATTTTTTGAACCAATTCAAACATGGCTCTGTTAGTACTAATGCCAGTTCTGAATCCAAACCGTTTTCCATTTGGAATATTATTATACTATGAAAAATCATACAATCTCATGTTAAGAAACTTTTCGAATATTTTCCCAAATGTTTTCATTACACTAACGGGCCTATAAATTTCAATGGAATTTTTATCTGCGTTTTTGTATATTGGTGATTCCTTAAGTTTTCCAGTAATATTTCCATCAGAAAAAATCAGATTGATTATGTGCAAGTAGTTTTACGATATGTTTATTACACTTCTTAACGGCAGTTGATGTGATTTATAAGCTCATATTCCTTCACAGCTTTAAGAAACAAGGAGTTTTTAACCGCAGGGTAGAATATGTTAGCATTATGACAATATCCCTACCAATTTTAATGAAATGGTGATCATTGTAATTTTTCATTTATTTATCATCTATAAACTGGTTTCCATCACCATTTTTATGTGAATATCATGATTTGTTTTACTACAGATTTCATTTGTAGCCTCTCTCACAATTCTATAGAGTTTCTACATATTTCTATATATTTTCTCGTCGTTTGAGCAATTTTCACTGTTACTTTTGTTATTGTTAGGCAAATAATGATCTATGAAAATTGAATTTATTACATATGATTCAGGTATATTCTTACCATTATGTTGTAAATTTTCTCTAATAAAAAACAAGATTTTAATGTTGGCGTAAATGTAGTATGTGTATTTATGAGATATTTAAGCCTGTAGAACATCAAAACAGAAATATATTTTTTAGCTATTGTATTATATTCGTCAAGTATATCATAATTAAAATCTCCAATAAGTATGTCAATATCCTGATATGTTACGTTGAAAATACTATATTCTAAGTCATCTATAAATAAAGCCCTCTTTACGGATATCTTTACGATATTAAAATATTTTATTCAATATACTTCAACTTCAGTGGAACTATTCTTACAGTGACTCCACTATGTGGTAATTGGTTTCGTGTAATTACGTAGTTGAAACTCCATCGCATAGATTAATCGTGCTAATATTGAAAATTGTTAGAAATCCCGGAATGGTAAAAACTGACAAATCACTAACAAACCAAGTTTCAGCCAATGCAATTATGTTAATGCTATCAAAGTCAATAACACTCAGATACACCATAAATGCACTCTTTATATTTGAATGTAAAATCTAAAATATTATAGTCCTTGATTCTTTTAATAATTCCAGTAAATTATTCCATTGCCTCTATATGCTCCAACATATTAGCGGCCATCCTCTAAGTTATTCAATAAAGCAATTAGAAATCATTCCATACATGTATATATATATATATATATATATATATAACTATATATTCTTTAACTTATTCATTCGAAAAATTGAAATTAATCAAAATAATGTTATAGTAGAGCTAGATATGTGAACGTGTACGATGTGATGTCTCCATTATCCTTCAAGGGATAAATGTTAGAGAAATATTGAAATCGATGCCACTCCTGACGGAAGTGCGAGACATATATGTTTCGTTCTGCAGGGAATTCGTCAGTCGCACCTCGTCCATCGAAGTGAGGCAACGATTTCAACCTATAAGCATCTTCTTGTGACTCCAAGTGGAAGACCATTGAGTAATGAATACTCCACAATTCCATCTATAGGAATCAGTAGAAAACACCTCTCAGATTACAGACACACCAAGCATCGAAATTGCACATATCTTCTATACTCTCGATGACAACTGCGTTCTCGTTGACAACATTTGTGTAGACAGCTCCCTGAGAGTTTTATTTGAAATATTTCGATTAGGAGACCTTGTATTCACTATATTATTATTATTTATCACAGATATTTTTCTATATTATCACAGATTATTATTTATATATATATTCAATGTATTCTTCTTCAATGCATTCAATTTAAATAATTTTCTAATGTGTTTTTCTTTTCAGATTGCAGTCTTAGTTTGTTTAGCATGTTATGTCCTGGTCCACAGGGAGTAGATTAATTTATATTTTGTATGATTATTGTAAGTTTTTTAATTGTCAATCTGTTTGTAACAAACAATGAAAACAATATAAGTTCAAGTTGTGCAAATTTCTTATATTTCCCATCTACTTATAAATCTGGACACATTAACATAAAAAGTATTTTCAGTCAGTGGCGTAACTAGATCATCTGGGGCCCGTGGCAAATTCTTTTGATATCAGTAAAAATCGTCAAGTTTTACTTAGTTCAATTTTACTGAACTTTGAGATTTTCAGCGTCCTCAATAACACGTTGTATATGTCCCACTACCGGCAATTGGCCTATTCTCTTAGGCGAAGAGGGAATAGTACCCACACTAACCCAATGCGGATTGGAGACTTCACATTCATCATCTATTCGCTTGCTTTTCGGTGATCCAACAACATCGTGAGGAAACCTGAATACATTTACAATGAAATAAAAATAATAATTTCATTTCGATAAGATATTAATTTAAAAAAATATATTTCTCTTCCGCAAAGTAACATCATAACATAAATTTAAAGATCGGGCCATAGAATTTTCAATAGATAGAATCGTAAAGTTACATAACCTGTCTTGTCCCATAAAATTTGTTAAATAGGTTTTAATTAATTTTAGTTTTGAAAATGATCGCAGGAATTGTAAGAAATAACATTAATGCAGTGCATACTTCAGGAAAGCTGCAGGGCATAAAATGATTCTTTTATATTAATCGGCAAGGTCTCTAATGCACCAATATTTTTCTATTTCGTCTCTGAAAGTGGATCGTTAACTGAGAATTTCCCTGGCACAGATTCAGATATGTTATATATATATATATATATATATATATATATATATATATATATATATATATATATATATATATATATATATTTTACAAATTGTAGAGTTTTTTAAATAGATCACTGTCATTTAAAACTTGAAAAGTGGAGAATATTGAAATTTTAAACAATTTCATTCATCGGAAGGAAACGTGATTTAATTTTGTTAATAATGATGTCCAATACTTGATAAAATATTTTCACTTTGAACAAACTTTCCGGATCTTGGAGACGCTCATCTTCACAAAGCTCGTCAAAATGGCGTTTTGCCTTACTCTGAGGAGTTTTAGAAAATTGAGGGTGATGGACCATTTTTCTGCTATACTATTTGCTTCCATTTTTAAATTTTCAAATTCATGTCGATACCTTTCCGATTCTTCTGGACAAATTTTCAAACATCGATAGTTCGTAGGATCTTGCAATGGATAACCAATAACATAATAAAATTGTGGTTTCAATCTTCTTTTTAGGTGAACAGCTTCATTTCTTTCATCTGATTTGCAATTTAACACAATTGTTTTCGTTTGCGCTTGTTGGACTTCACCAAACCGGACTTTTAAAGCAAAAACGGCATCATAACGTCCTGCACAACTAGTAGGGATTAATGTTATTGAAGTTGAAGACTCACTTTGTTTTTTAGATATAAAACTTGATAAAATATTCCATCTTTTCATACTATGCCCAAAAAAATTATAAATCTGTTGAACTGTTTCAAAAAAATTTTGCATATTAATAACCTCTCACTGCATCATTGAGTACTAGATTTAAGTTATGAGCAGCACAGTGAACATATACGGCATTTGGCTCGACATCTTTTACGAGTTTTTGAACTTTGGCATAAGTCCTTTTCATTGTGTTAGCACCATCATACACTTATTTAGAGGAATATTTTTGTCATTTATGGATTTAATAATTTGCTTGGATATTGCTAAGGTAGTTTGATCCTTAACTTCAGAAAATCCTAGAAAATATTTCTTTAATAGCGAGTGCCTTTGGGATCCTATTACCGTCTTTTTCATCATAAAATAACGATAAAGCTCACACATTTGATCAATTTTTGAAATATTTTGAGTTGTATCGAATATGATAGAGAAGAATGGTGCGGCATTTATTTCATTTTATGAGTGCATTTTCCTTTTTTAAAACCAGGACAGAAATTAACTCATTTACTATTTTAGGACTTAAGTATTTTATCTGGCCCTTTGGTTTACTTAACAATTCTTGTAAAATCGGGTCGTATTTTCCTAATAACTCAACAGTACTCAAAAAATTTCCTTTGGAGCTTGGATCACTGATATCTGCGTTTTTTCTGTGGGCACGAAAGGCTAAATTACACGTTGAAAGTATCAGAGTAACATCAAGGAGTCTAGAAAGTACTTGGCGCCAAAAAGATTTTTCTCTCTTGATCGTACTCGTAGACTCTTGTTCCTCATCGAGTGTTCCATGTAGCCGCCACAGTTGATACGTAAGCCAGGAATACAGATGAATTTTCGGTGTATCGTGCCTTGGTGTGGCATCTACAATATATTTTCAGGCGTCATAGCTATCAATCCAAACATTTTGTATTTTCTTAGATGCTCGATTTGCAAATAACCAACACGGTTCACAATACGCCTTCTGTATTACAGAATAGGATAGCCGTGTACGTTAGTTTCAAGCCAGACTTGAAAACAATTTAGTAATGTTTTTCTAGAAAAGATCTATCGTCACTATCTTTTAAAGAAAGGGCCCTTTTGGTTTACAATGTCCGTTTTCAATCTCGAACCTTTTCACTTGACGAGTTAGATCTTTAAAATTACCATTATCAGTAACATATGGCGCAGATACAATATTGTTCACGCTAAAATATAATTCGCTTGGATTTTTGCTAGTACCTTGTTGTGGGTGTTCTGGATCTGGATAGTCACTGGTGTTTGGTGCTGAATCTGGTAATTGTGGTATTCTTTTAGTATACCGATTCTTCACTTTTTGAAAATAATCACACAAAAAATACGCATTTAGTAGAGCCCTCATAAAACAATTTCAAATCCGGAATTCCCCTAACATAGTGTTGCTAGCTGGCCAAAGCGCCACGAAAAAAGTAAAAACAAAATGAGAGAATTCCTTGATCATCAATGCTCACCCGCGCTGCCAACGTACCGCGACCAAATATGTACAAACCAATGGATGCGTTCTAAAATTGATCAAATTATTTTTGTTTAGGATGTGTTGAAATGCTTAACGATTAACTTGAAATTGTATTATGGTCTTTAGTTGTCTCAACTTTGATTTTAAGCAGAACTTATAAAAAATATATATATTTTTCCAGTAAAATAAAATACTCTGGTACAATATAAAAAAAATTCTGAGCTCACGGCTCTCGATTAGGCGGACCGTGGCTAGCCCTGCCATCCTATTGTTACGCCACTGTTTCAAGCCATGTCTACTCCACAGGGATCATATTATTTTATATCCTTTTGGATATTGAAACTTGAAAATTTCATATTTGTCATAATTTGGCGTATATGCTAAAAAAATGATTTTTACATAAAAATTAATTGTTCTAATCTCGCTTCTTAATAATAGGAATTTAGGATAAGAAGCTTTAATAAGCTTCCTATCCTAAAATAATATGGACATATTGCTGTTCTTTCAAACAAAAATACATATTTTAAATACTGAATTGATGAGTTATATTACTGTGTTATAGTCAATTATCTTAATGAAAAATAAAGTTTTATTGCTCTATAACTATTACAAAAGTTTGTTATTAAAACAGTATAGAAAATTCCATTTTTGAAATTTAAAATTGGAGTTCATTAGCTACAGCAAAAACGGAACATTTTTTATATTTGCTTAAATTTCTCACTTGTAAGCATCAGGTAGAAAGATAATTCAGAATTTATTCAAATGAGAATTAGAAAATTTTTGGTGTAAACCTTCATTGGCAATTATGCATATATATATATATATATAATATAAAGATCTATATCTATATATATATATATATATATATATATATATATATATATATATATATATATATATATATATATATATATATATATATATATATATATATGCATAAAACCAACATATTCACGCAACTGATAAGTTATTAAATTCATATTTTTCAATTTCCTATATGATAACATGTAAATTATGATACAATTTAGCAATACTGCATTCCATGTTATTTAGTCTCGCACAGAATGCAATGAATGAAATTATTTCAACATAGAAAGAAATTTAAATAAAAATCATTTATTTTTATATTAACACTTTATTAATTAGCGTTTTCCGCCTATACGAGGTGCAGCTTTTGCTACATTCTTGGCAGCTTTTTGTTTGGGTGCTGCTTTAGCTTTTGCAGGTGCTGTGGTCTTCTTTGCAGCTTTCTGCGTTTTCTTTTGCTCTTTAGCAGCACTAGAAATAAATATTAAATTATCATCTCAATTCAATTAACTTTTAATATGTGATATATTATCATATCAAATTTGACATTAATAAATAATAATTTAAAGGTAGCATACATCTGTAGCCGCATATACTCAATATACATTAAGTACAAATTTGAAGCAAGAATCCATTGATATTTTGAAGCAGAATGTCACACAGTAATTGCACATACCAAGATTTCATAGAATGAATGTAGTGCTTAATAAAATGAGCGGAATAGAGTAACTAACTTCAAAAAAATGAAGTTAAAATTGGGTGAAATTGTCAATACTACCTTCTACTTCAGCATAATATTAGGATCATACTGTTGGGTACAATTCGGAATATTTACATTTAAAAAAGTGTTTTGCTTGTTCATTAAGTGAAAAACAACAGTAAAACTAGATATATAATATTTCTGTGAAATATGTTCTAGAAAAGAATCAGAATGAAAGAGTTACTGTCAGTCTTGAAGCTCAAATGCATATTAAAATGAACTAACAATTATAGGACTACTTATACAACATGCAATATGAACTTAAGAAATGCTGAATTAATTTTAATTTATGTGACAAATCAAAAACTCAATGACTAATATGAGATTTAAGAAACACAACAAACTTCACAAATATACACACCTAGAATGTAAGGTATACATTTCATAAAAATCAAGAACATTTATTTTTTTGAATAAATTCTTCAAATTTGTTCAAATCGTCATTTCTTTCCACATCAATATAATTACAATCAGATTGAAATTCTCAAATAGAAATTCCACATGATTTGGTGCCTTAAATTCGAATTTCTGCTGAAAATGCTTTCAACTCAAATGTTGATGAAAAAATTTATACAAAAATTAGAAGGAAAAAAAAGTCTGGACAACTATATGTTCAAAGGAACCAAGAATTTTTTAAATAGAAAAAATAATCGAGGGCAATTAATAGTCTCCAAGAGAATAAACTATGCTATAAATTTCCATTATAGTCTCTATTACAATATTTTTCATTGAAAGTTAACTTTAATTAACATTTTCATAAACTGAAATACAGATGACCATTCCAACCAGGTTTAGATATATGAAAATAAAATTATACTAATTTCATAAATCCAGAAATCATTATGGTTGAAAAAATAAAAAATTGTATTATCATACTTAAGGACACTTTGAAATTGGTGCAGTTATCATTAGTTTATATCTATAGTATCCAAAAATTTTACTAATTGCAAACTTTCTAAAATTTTATCAAAAACAAACACTATAAAGTACAATACAAAAAACTATGGAAGTATCAACATAAGTAAATGAATATTTAAAAATGAAATTTTCACTGGTTATCAATAACACCAGAAAATTTGAATTCATGTAACATTTAATACTCCTGAACAAAGAAGACTACTTATTTTAGTTACAGAAAACAAGGCGAACTTTAGTTGGGAGTTAAGAGTTTCATGCATAAGTAATTGCAGATGCTGTACCTTCTTGCAATCAACTGTTCACAATTGAAATTTATTAAGATACTCTTTCATTCAAAACTTCCTTTGAGTAGATCACCAAAAATCTATAATTTCTACAAATCGTGATTCAATGTAACTGGTCTAAACATGTGATCTCTCAGTTCATTAGTCAAATGTTACTATCCTCACTAATTCCAGATATTTCTGATTTTAACATAAAAATTTCAAAATGGGATTTCTATTCCCTACACATTCAGAACTTGATATTTTGTTGAAAAGAAGTATTTAGTTATTTCTAGTAAAATATAAAAGTACTGAATAAAATATTCCAATTTTCATGCATAGTAAAACACAAGTAGAGAAAAATGAAAAATTTTTCATCACAGCGAAACAAACTGAGATAATAAACTAAGAAAATTTGTAAACAGTATTAATATTTATCATACAACAGTTCATGTAATGATGCTTCCCTTCCTTAGCTTTTTATTTTATTTTTGCTACATATCTTGTTTGCTTAGGACAAACTCAAGATTATGTCGAAAATGAAAAATTCTGATTTGATTTCATACCCACACTTATTTCACTGTAGTTGTTTGATGGTATGTCGGTCAGTTATTTTGTATGGAACAAATGAAATGTTTGCAAATTAAAAATATATGTAATTAAGATGTTATTTCACTAACCGAATCGCTTGTTCTCTATTAGCTTTCCTAACTTCTGGTCTCTGATTCCTCTTGGCAATAATGTCATTCAGAGAAGCTCCTACAATAGCACGTTGGAACTTATGGGTTCTACGAGTACGTTTTTTAGAAGTTTCCTCTTCTTGTCCCTTCTTATGTTTACGCCTATAGAGTACAGTCCAAGTTACTTTACGAGGATTTCTCTTCATTAAGTGTGCACGTTCACATTTTGAGTTGAGGAATGTGAAGTTCTGAAATAAGGTTATGTTATTTCAATAAACAAAAATTAATATGTATCTTATAATAACAATCAATGTATGAAAAAACATACTATGTGATAGGGAGTATAGCCAAACGGTACTCACTTTTCCATCTACTTTGACCATGGTTTTTCCATGACCAGGGTATATTTTATAACCACTGTATACGCAGAGTCCGATCCTACAAAGAAAATATGATAAATTTAAAACAACCAAAAAACAGCTTTTCGTAAATGAAAAAAAGAATTGATATTTCTACCAGGATTACTTAGATAAAATCAAATATATTCTGAATAAACACTTACTTCATTTTGACAGGTTCCTTAACACTATAAGCAAAAATCGATAAAGATTTTAAAAACTGAAAGGTTAATCAGAGAAGAACTAGTATATTGACTTTTATTCTATGATCGACATAACATTTAGTCTTGTCTGTAGCTCTACATGTCCAGAACACACGTATGATTTATCCGTACGGATATTGAAAACTAGAATTGGCAAAACTTTCAATAACCCGTATAAAACTTCATTGTAGAATCACACTTTTCATTCAATTTTGATCAAAAGATGCAAGATGATAACGTTCTAAACTAAAATTTGGCTAAGTCCTATAATTTTGTTAAATTTGTTCGATTAATTCTTCTGTATGTAAATTGATTAATACTTCACACTATAGAAAAAGATTATCATGAACAAATGGAGCGCATTTCATGAATGTTCTTCAAGAAGGAAGAGCTATTTATAGATGAGTATTTTATATTGCCTAATAGTGTAAAGCACGAATAAATAAAATAATGACAATAATTGGGCACATTATTGAATTCATAGGATGTCTTCATCAATAGTTCTTTATTATTAGAGCAGTGTACTTATTAATATAGTTTAAAAGGGTCACAATAGATATTCTAGAACAGTGCCTCATAAATATTTTTACTATCCTTGACGATTCTATAGAATCTAAAGTGTTTACTTTGCCCTTACAATGTGAAGTGAAGATAAATTCGAAAATTATTAATTTTAACGCCAATCCATAAAAACCAGCAAACAATCTCCAATAAAAAAAATTCATCTATAGCAATAGAAATTGATCCTCAGAATGTATGTACTCATATATCTTCCGAATAACTTCACCAAATAGGAAAACGTTTTTTATGTGTACGTTATTGTTAGATAAGATTATTATAGAAAATTTTTTTTAAAAATTGAACTGAAAATATTTTGATCTCAATTGGTGAAGTGAATGCTTGAATGGAACAGAAGACTGCCAGAAATCTTCATTATATGTTTTGTCAATATATTGACCAAACATTGTGAGAAAGAAAATTGACATTTAGGATAGATTAACATTATTTCTTTTTTTAACAGCAAAACGGTCTTTTATGTGTTTTGAATTTTATTTATAAGCTTTATTGTCGTGTAAGAAAATACCACCAATGATGCTACAAAATATTGTAAGCGACAATATATCATGATGACGAAACATCTACTTGAATTAAGCTTTCAATAAAGAAAGATTTTTAACGAAATTACCATGTTTAGGATTTTTCATATAATTAATGAAGAGATACTTATAAAGCAAGTATCTGCTACAATATTACAACTTTCAGTTCAACTATAGATCTGACAGGTTCATCACTTTCGATATATCAAACGTATTAATATATGGAATTATTGATAACTAGCGACCCGCCCCGGCTTCGCACGCCGCAAACGCTACGCCCCGCAATTTTTAAATCTGTAATATCTTCGAAAATATTCACTTAAATCATACGGTGTAAAGGGCCATATATATCTATATTAAATGAACAATGTATTCAAGGTATTTAATTGGTTAAGGATTAATGCTGTATGGGTTAAAATCGCTTCGAAAATTAACCATTATTTGTCGCAAAAAGTAAATGACAAAAAAAAGTTATTGTGGGTTATCCATAAGAGATATACATATACCATCACGGACTTTTCTGTAGACCTTTTCAATGTGTACAATACTTAGTACATTATTTTGATGAAACTCGTAGGGTTCAGCCTGCGTTTGCAATGTAAGCGGAAAAAATGTAATTATTTACGACATCACATTAGAAACCTAAAAAATAACAGTACTTCTCCACTATTTAGTGGATGTTATTATACATATAAACCTTCCTCCTGAATCACTCTATCTATTAAAAAAAAACCGCATCAAAATCCGTTGCGTAGTTTCAAAGATTAAAGCGTACAAAGGGACAAAGGGACAGAAAAAGCGACTTTGCTTTATACTATGTAGTGATTCGTCTTAGTTCGTGGGTGCCCTCTCGGTTTCACATGGGATAAACAGCAGAGCATAAATAGTATAACACGTCCTTCGGGATTTTCGAAAATATTAAGAAAAAAATATATATGGTGTACAAATTTCGCGGGGTCAGCTTGTTTATTCCGATTAATTTCAGAAATTCATATATTAAAATTCTAGTTGAAGCTTGAAAGTGCTTTCGAAAAATGATAAATTTTCTAAAGTAAGCATGGTAATCTTTAAAATATGAAAAGTTGTTTGCGGCAAGATGATAAAAATTCATCCAAAATTTTACAATTCATAATTCTTCGAAAGACTTCCAAGATCGTTGTAATTTCATTTTAATCATTTAGAATTTGAATTGATACTTCGTTATCTATAAGTCAATTAATATAAATACCTATTAGTCAACCAATGGAAAATTTTTAATGCTAATATGGTACAGTTATGTAGTTATTAATGAGATAATAACAGTTTTGAATATATTTTAGAATAGTTCATCATGCAATTGACATCAAATTTCAATTGTTTTTGGTGATTCGATGGTAGAAGCTTGATCATTATTTTTAATTTCTTTTTCTGTTGATTTATTAGGTGATTGTGATGATTTGTTTTGATATATTTTGTTTCCATTATCTCCTGATGCTAAATCCCATTCAGCGGCTACTTGCTGAAGAGTTTGCAAACTCTGTACGCTAGTTTTCACTCGATTGAGCTCCATATTACACATACTTTCCACTTCTAGAAGTTTTCTTTTATAGTTTTCAATGGCCAAATTTCTGTGGTAATTAGTTATATTTAATCGTCGCGTTCTTAAATCACTATGATATTTTATGAGTTGCAAGTCTTCATCACTCTTAGAACCACTACAAATTCTTCTTTGCCTATCCAGACCTTCAAAATCAAGAGTACTATTCCATTCAGGGCAACAATAACTGTTAGCATAACATAATGCATGCGTCATGTAATGATTTTGTGTTGCAATAACTTCGCAAATTTCTTGCCTCCATAGTTCTCTTTCATTTTTAACAAGTTCCTTCAAGCCTGATATTAATGTCTTCAACGAACCCATTCGGCGTTTTATTTCTTCCTGACTTTTTCTGATAAGCTCTTCGTTGATTACCATATCTAGTTCAGTATCGGTTTCATTCGTGAAATCTTCACCAGACTCCTCATTACCTTGTTCGAAATAGTTTGAAATTCCTTCTAACAAACTTTCACATGATGATGACTCATCATTATCGCCCATTTTTGAAAAAATCACGAAAAAAAAACTTGTGACTTTTACTATGTGACATAAGATTTTGTCAAAAGTAGCTTACTAAGAATTTTGAAATTGTTATCAAAATTGACGACATTCTATAAGGATTCGTCATATGCATTAAAACGAATTCCTGTTTAATATTGCTGTATTCCTATTGAATATTATACACGTATAAGCAGTGGAGCGTATTTAATAGAATATCAAAGCTAATAAGAAACTGCATCAAACAAGAAAAATTTTTTGTAAAATGATCAATTTGAGAATATTTGTGTAAATATAGAAGCCGGCGTCAATGAAGCTATATTTATTATAATTCTCTATAATAATAAAGTTTTAATCTTATATTAAATCTCATAGTAGGCATTTTTTGAGTGACGTTATTCTTGAGTAACGTTAACTTGAGTAACCATTTATTGTAATAAAAGAAGGCCCAATAGTGACGTAAATTTAAAGCCGTATTTTTGTATTTGACGGAAGAACAAAGTTGTTTCAAAATATCCGGTTTTGTTTTTAGATGAGTTTGGAACTCAGTTCATGATTTATTTGACAAATAGCATTAATTCCCACACTTTAACAGAAACACTTAAATCAGTCTTATCACATGTCCATATTTTGTTCATATGAGAAAAAAAATTCAAGTGTGCTACTTCCACATAGACACATAACGTACTCAATTATTGTGGAAAAAATTGTTAAATGAAGATATATACGAAAGGGTTTCCAGTTGAAACATTCTCGATATTCCAGCCAGAGATTTTTTGCACTTGTCGTAAGGTTGGATATAAGTGAAAAGTCACTGCTAATAAATACCAGCTTGATCAGTAAAATCCATTACTTTCTGTATCTCTTCCCATTTGTTAAATTTCTAGGTTTGGGTTGAATTGACACCATTGCTCCAAGTATTCTTTGCTTGTTTTATAAAACTCAACTCTTCGTTTTTCTTCTTCTTTTTCTTGTTATTTCACAAACAGGTGAGGAATGCTGCGAGGAACGAAAATCGTATTCTCTTTTAGTAGCGTAGCAGGTTATATTGTAGACGATCAGTTTCCTTGAGTGACACATTTTGACCATCAATTTTCAACACATATTCATGAAAGGTTACAAATATAACTACAATTTTAGCTGGTGTTTTCGTAGAACGTCTTCAAGATATTTGGGCGTTTATCGATATTCAGCTTAGCCTTTTTTCAATGCTAAAACATTTTTATACCTCTTTCAAGCGCGGGCGTCCACGTAAGCCAACTTGGTTTATTGTAGACCAGCAGATTTTGGAATTCGGTAGAATCACAAAGATCTTTCGAAGCTTCTACTCGAACGCTGTAGATTTAGAAATAAGTAAGTTCTACCATAAAAAATTTTGGGTCTGCAAGATCAAACAAATGAACTTCTGATAATATGTTCAACTATTCAATCCAAATGTAATAATAGTAATAATTTGTCTGCAAAAAATGTGGCATTTTGTGGGGTAATGGCAACGCAAATGCTAGTGGTGTTGCTAAGAAATAAATGAACTGAGATAGAATATCATAAAATGTTTGGTTAATGCAAAAGTAGGTGGTTTGCTCTTATGCCTGCTTTTCAAACGATTATAAAAATGTTTTAATAGTGAAAATTTTTTAACATTGACAAATGTTCCTAAATATCAAAAAGTTTTGTTTTCAAGATCACGCATCAGAATTCTGAGTTTATTTTTTAATCAATAAATTTTTTACCAAGTTGTATCGAAAGTGAAATTTCATCTGCAATTGAAGTTGCAATAGAAATTAGTCAATTGAAAGACATTTGGCTCAGAGACAAATCAATTTCTTTCCTCTGCAGTTCATTGGCGAAATTGAGTCGATAGCACTGACATTTTGATGGAGAATTTGTGAAAAGTAATAATAATAATAGTAATACAACTTTATTGAATGGCAACTCATCACAGTGTTTCCTTGAATATTAACAAACAAGTAGAAGCACATAAACAACGGAAAACCATTTCAAAAGGTGGTTGATATTGGCTTTCGCCAGTATTACTATAGGGTGATTTTTTAAGCGTAGTTTTTGTTACATCGAATGAAACACTCAATTTGCATCATATATTCAAAATTTTTATTGAAATTGATAACTTGGCCTTTGCCATTTACATTTTAAAGATAACTTCATGTAAATGTTGTCCGCGGCCCCGTATCAAATGGTCCATTCGGAAGGTCCAATTTTGCGTCACTGTTTCGAGCATTTCGGCCTATACCCCACGAATTACGCGTGTTACCCTGTAAGGCTTCAATCGTATTCGGCTTGTCCACATGCACTAACCACTTTACATAACCCCACAAGAAATAATCCAGAGGCGTCAAATCGCAAATCTTGGCGTCCAATTCACAGAGCCATTTCGAGATAAAAGTTTATTATTATTATATAAGAATAATATTTTCACTAAATTCATCCTTCAACATGTCCATTGTTTCACGAGCTTTGTGGCATGTGGCACAGTCTTGATGAAACCAAATGTCAACCAATTTCAACTGAGCCAACTGGGGCAAAAAAAATTGCGTATCATGGCTCGACATCGTTCGCCGTTGATGGTAACGTTTCTTCCACGGTCGTCTTTGAAGAAAAATGAACCGATGATGCCACCAGCCCATAAACCACACCAAACTGTCGTTTTTTCGGGATGAATCGGTAATTCTTGTATGTCATGTGGCTGTTCATCACTCCAGATGCGACAGTTTTGTTTATTTACATATCCGTTAAGCCAGAAATGAGCCTCATCGCTGAACAAAATTTTTTGATAAAACAGCGGATTTTCATTAAGCTGTTCTAAGGCCTATTCACCAAAAATTAGACGTTGTGGTAAGCCATTCTGCTTCAATTCTTGCAGAAGTTGAATTTTATAGGCTTTCTAACCCAAATCAACTATTAAAATTTTCCATGTGGTTGAGTAACACATGCCCAATTGCTGAGAACGGCGACGAATTGACATTTCACCATCCTCATTAACACTGTACGCTACTGCTGCAATATTCTCTTCAGTACGCACTGTACGAATGCGAGACAATGGTTTAATGTCCAACAAAGTAAATTTGGTGATAACGGCACGAATTGTTGATTCACCAGGTCGATTATGGCGACTATAATATGGACGTAAAAAACGATACACATTTTTCACAGAGCACGAATTTTGATAGTAAATTTCAACAATTTGCAATCGTTGCTCGTTTGTAAGTCTTTCCATGATGAAATGGCAGAGTATACTGAAAACTTTTCACTTTGACATTTATTAACCCCATAGAACCAGTCCTAAGAATGTTTTACTTTCCTTTATTCTGTAGCAATAACATTTTCATTTGTGTTTGTAAATTCAATAATTTCATCATTTTGTATTCGTTTTTCAGTTGGTTTAAATATTTAGAGCCCAAGTACGAAAATGATGCCTGAAACTTTACGGTGTTATGTTTTGGTATATTTAACAGCATTTTGTCAAAAATGTTTCGATAATAATTTATTTTTAAAAACAATTTTCTGGGTCAGATACTTGAGGCAAGATGTAGATAAAATCTTATGTGTAAAGGCACGAAATTGTGATTGAAATCTGAAGTCCATTTTTAGAATTTCATTGTCATTATATATATGACTTATATGATCAAAACGTCTCATATTGTAGCAAAAACAGATGCAAGTATTTTGTAAAAGTTATAATTTGCTTTTGAGCATACTTAAACAGAGAAAATATACGGCATTTGCATAATCACACCGTGACAGAATTAAGGAGTTATTCAGAGTTAATTTTGATTTGTTGTTTAATATGGATTAAAGCGGCGAAAGAGTTTTTTGTAGAGTTGAATTGTAGTTTTATATGTTTTTCGAATATTAATTGTTGATCCATTAATAAACCGAAATTTTTTATTTGGTTACATTTTATTATTTGTTCGTTCAGAATTACATCGGATAAAAAAGAGAATTTATCGAGATTTGAGGAGGAATCAATGGAGATAAGTTGTGTTTTATCTACATCAAATTTCATACAATCATTTTCAGCATAAACATTTATTCGTTCAACATCATTAATTCATGTTTCGCTTATGTTTGGAACATTACGTCTATCATATTTTATAACACAAGTGGCGAAGAACACAGACGTTCAAAAAGCACTAGAAACATTTATTGCAAAATAATATATTGATGGTAATAAAGACACGGACATATCTGCGGAATTTTCATTAATTTGTACATATATTACGATGAAAAAAGTACCGAATGGTATGATCGAAAAGTTTTTACCGAAGCTCGCTGGACAGAAAGATGAACAAATTACGGACGACAGAAAATATCTAGTTTTGAAAAATATATTGGTGATTGAAGTGAATATGAAAAAATAGTGCACAAATTTTATTATTTTCTCTTAAATCCTCACGTTCTGGTTCGTCTGATAAATACATAAATAACTAGTTGGAGAATATGTTGCGTAGTATTTTTTAATCCTGATGATTTAACTTTCCTTATAAAGAACAAAAGAAGTGATAGAGTGCTAAAAGTGTGATTTTTATTCCACTGTATTTTATATTTACATACATACTGTCACACGTCCGACGATACATGTGCTGATCCCCAAATCACATTTACAATTGAAATAAGTTGGGTGATGTGTGGGTCAAAGGAAAGCTTCTGGTCGTAGACTACACCAAGATCTCTCACCTTATCAGAACAAGAAAGCACTTGACCACCGACGCTATAATCACAGTCAATTCGGTCTCTTTTTCTTGTGAAAGAAACAACATTACTTATGTTCTGTGATAGAGATGGTTCCAAAATTTGGCGGGTTTTGAGATCCGTTTCGTTTTGTCATTTTAGCATCAAACGTTTTGCCTACATTTCTAATACAGAGGCATTTGTTAAATAGTGTATTTTACGTTTTGTTCGTATCCAAATTACTGTGAATTTGGGAAGATGAGTGATTTTAAAGAAAGTTGTTTACAATATTTTGGAAATAGTGACTTTTATGAAATATTGAAAATTAAGAAGGATGCTTCTCAAAAAGAAAGTAGGTTCTGAATTTAACGTTACGAAAATATGGTATTTCAAAAATACAATGTTATTCCAAAAATCTATAACACCAGTACTGAATTAATACTTTAATTTTCAGTTCAGAAAGCGTATTACAAACTTTCTTTACTGGTTCATCCTGACCGAGCAGAAGCGAACGATAAATTAATTGCCACTGAAAAATTTAAAGTACTTGGTAAAATCCATTCAATTCTACAAGATAAAGAAAAACGAAAAGTTTATGACGATTGTGGAGAATATGATGAGGAAGAACACAGCACCTTCAACTGGATGGAATATTGGAGAAGTCTCTTCAAAAAAATTAGTATTGAAGATATTGAGAACTTTGAAAAAGAATATATTGGATCTGAGACTGAGCTAAGAGATATTAAAAAGGCTTATATTCTGTCTAAAGGAGATATGGATGTGATGCTCGGGTTTATTCCATTTAGCAATTGTGATAGTGAACCTAGAATAATTGAGATTGTTAGAGAAATGGTTGAGAAGGGTGAGGTAGAGGAGTATAAGAGATTTTTCAGTGAATCAGCAAGAAAAAAGAAGCGAAGACATCAAAAATATGAACGAGAGAAGAAGGAAGTTGAAAAAGAATCAAGTAAGTTTCCAATGTTCATCTGTGTGTTAATTTTTTTTTGAACACATCTTATTTATAACATTGAATGTGTGTGGTGTGTGTTAATATTATCTATATATGAATTACATAAGTTTTCTGAATTTACCTTTCAGTTATTCAAAAGTTTATCTTACTAATTAGATTATATAGGGAGGAGAGAATATGTTTACCGCACCCTTACAAACCCTGCAATATTTTGAAGTCATATTATGTACGAATTTGATGTCTGTTAGCAGGCCAAGTTGATACTCCTTTTTCAAGTATTTATTTGTATTTTTTTTATATTACACAAATACATATGTGTGTATGTGTAATATATAATATATGAATGTTGTTTAATGTGGGGGAAAATTTAAAAAGAAATGAATATTATTGGTATAGGCTGCGTCTATACTCTCCGGATTTTTAGTTTTGATGAACTAGTTCACCCTTGAGCCGACTATTTATCCAGGTTTATAGGATATATCAACATAATGAAAAGTATAATGCAGAACCTGATGCGAAGCACATGTGTTTCAATTCGTACCGATATGATATTATAGTCCGAGAGCCAGGTGAAAATTTGGTTAATTATTTCTTCTCAAGAGATAATTGGTGATATGCATCAGACAATAGTATCATGAAGCCTTATGACCGTCAGCTGCGGCACGATTGGGGGGATGAGCAGTTATAACCTCCCACGCTCGAAGAAAAAAAAATACATTCACTCATTTCCTCTCGGCTAAAAATTCACCTGATGATAACTTATATGTAACTATTGATAAATATATACGTCAGCTGTCTGTATCTCGGTGGAAAAATTGTCAGCTGATACTTTGAAGGTCGTTACGTAGAAGTTAGCCCGAAGCATTTACTGACTATTTAAATGTATCAAATGATGCTTGATGGCATCAAGCGTAATATTAATCCCTTCGATGTAAACTTAATTAAACAAAATTTATATAACATTTCTACTGGAGAAGGAGCACCTCAGCATATTGAAAATTTCTTGCTCAATGTTGAGAAAAAAGGTAATACAAAACGAGAAGCTTATATTCTCAGTTGTGTAAATGACCCAAACCAATTTGAGAAGGCTATTTCTAGGGTAAAATGTCATACTTTTGTATATATGATGAAAAAAAAAGTTACAGTTGCTCGAGGAATCGTGGAGCTGCAAATGCAACGTGATTTATTTGGACAATTACTTCAAATCTCTTTAAAAAAGGAACCTGATTTAGCTAAAGTTCTCACGTATCCTTTAACACCAATTCCATTGTCTCTCTTCCACCTTGATGGCACTATGAGTAAAACACAAAAATCCGCATTAATGGCTCTATTAGAAAAATATGATCATTCGGAGCCACCAGAAAATACAGATGTTATAGTGTATGACGGGTATTTTATGTTACATCTGATGAAAGATGTACCTCTGAGCTTTGGATAATTTCAAAAAAAATACTGCTTATGATATGTGCAACCACAGCTAAGATAATATACATTTTGCCTTTGATAGATACATTTTTCCATCAATAAAAGATACAGAACACAAGCTACGAGATATGGAGCAAGCAAACTTCCATATCGAAGGCACTGACCAAGTGCGAAAAAAAGATTTTTCCCTTGAGCTGAAGAACGTTAATTTCAAGGAAGCTCTGGTACAGTTTCTTTTTGAAAATTGGGGAGAAGATTATATGTGGCCTTATATAAAGAATAAAACTGTTTATGTAAGTGCAGACACTTGTTTGAGTGACTCAAAAGTTATAAAAACTCGTGTTGAAGAATTTTCGTGCCCGGCTCACGAAGAAGCGGACACAAAAATGATTTTCCAGGTCTGCAACATTGATATTAATGCGAACGTGACAATTCGTTGCTCCGACACTGACGTGTTAATAATTATGTTAGCTAACATGGCTAATATATCAGAAAATATCCAGGTTTGCATGGAAGTTGGAGTTGGAAAATATCAAAGAATTATTAACGTAACACAATTATATGAATCTTTAGGATTTGATTCGAGAGCAGCACTTCCGGCATTTCACGCATTCACAGATTGTGATTTTAACCCGGCCTTCTTCCGAAAAGGAAAAAAACGGCCTTTTTCAATAATGGCTAAATCGCATGATTTCATCGACTGTTTCGTCAAAATGTCAAAATTATTAGAGAACAGAGACAATATTTTTGAGAAAATACAAGAGTTTGTTTGTCATATGTATGGATTTAATCGTCTGAAAAAGGTCGAAGAGGCAAGAATAGCGTGTTGTTTGAAAAAACATATAAATTCTTGGATACTGAGACATTCAAGTTACCAAAAAAAGGTATTGATGGCTCTTCTCTACCACCTTGCGAATCAGAGCTATATCAGCAATTTTTAAGAGCATGTTACATAGCTCAAATTTGGTCAAATGCACACCTGAAGGTTCCAACTTCTGATGATCCGAAAAACTATGGTTGGGAAGAAGTTGACAATAAATATGATTTCACCTGGTTCTTTGGAAGTCAGTTACCAACATCGATTGATGAAATAATTATCCAGCCCGAAAAGGTAACATTTTATTATCATATTATTGATATGCTAAAATACGCATTCTCATTTTTTTTGTACAGATGATGACGATGAAAATATTACCGCAGACAACTCTGACAGCGACTCGGACAATGTATCAGAGACAGATTGTTGTGATTCAAGCCAAAGCGAAAACGAAAATGATTGAATAACATTGTCATTCTTATTGTAATTTTTCATAATTTTTTTATAATAAATATTTTTTATCAAGTAACTAGTTAATTTATACTGAGCAAATAGATTATTTAAATATTGGAATAGAACTAAAATTATTTGAATATACACGTATAAGTTTAAAAAAACTTGATACGAAATATTTGTTCCACCTTAACACTCATATTGGTTGCTATGCCGAATAATTGAAGAGATGACATTTCCTCCCACATGAAAATTTGTGAGCTGATTTTAAATATATTTCTGTGATAAATAAAAAAATCAGCTAGCAGTACGTCGAGGGAAACCTAGTCAGCTGATACATTTAAATAGTCAGTAAAGGCTTCTGGCTAACTTCTACGTAACGACCTTCAAAGTATCAGCTGACAATTTTTCCACCGAGATACAGCCAGCTGACGTATATATTTATCAATAGTTACATATAAGCTATCATCAGGTGAATTTTTAGTCGAGAGGAAATGAGTAAATGTATTTTTTTTTTCTTCGAGCATGGGAGGTTACACCTGCTCATCCCCCCAACCGAGCCTCAGCTGACGTTCACGAGACTTAATGGTTCGATTTTTTGATGCATTTTACTAATTATCACTTGAGAGGAACTTGGTCATATATTTCTGTCACTGGCTCTCGGACTATTAGAAAGAATCAATAAAAACCGAAAATTTAGCGATCAAATTCTTGCAGTGCAATAGATTTTGAATCTTTTTCTCGGAGATGTGTGATCTTACTGCAAAATCCAAACAAAAATGCATTGACGATTCATCAGAGGAGTATCACTCATTTAAAAAAGCTTTCAAATAGAAAGAGGAATAAAAACTAGACAACAAGAAAGTGAACGATAACAAAACTCCCGAAGCTGATATCGACCAACCTCATGTGGAACCACAAAAAAAGTAGCATTGGAAATATAGAGAATGCAGCATCTGATACGGAATCTCATTCCTGCACACAAATCAAAATAAACAATCGAAATGTAAAGGCCCAACGCCCCGCAAGATAAACATGTGATGGGAACCAAAGACACAATCAAAAATAAATCTCCAACAACAAATTTCTCTACAAAAATTTAATAAAACTTCTTTAAAATCAGCGTTAAAATAAGTAACGCTGAATATAAACAACTATTTTTTATTACAGTGGTTGAAAATAAAATAATAAACAGAGTGGAACAAAGTATTTTCTAACTGAAACGACATAATAATTTAAAACAAAGTAGGATACTTAATAAAATCCATCAGGTAGATAATAGAATTGCTTAGAGTGCTGGAGGAAATGAAGAATGAGAAAGTAAAAACTAACTTCAAAGGAACAAGAGAATACTCCAAAGGAGCAGAGAAATCAGAAAGCATTTCCAGTGGTCATTGTGGAGGTTGGAAAAATTATAAATGATGAAGAAATCAGTAAGCATCTGAATGAATTGAATTTGAAACACAGATTTTGCAAGAGAATTTCTAGAGCATACAACATGCTTGCCACATATATAAGAATAATCAAAGGTGAAGCATGACATATGAGGAACTTCTAATTGATGGTATGTTTTTCAAAAACAGACACTACCTCGTATGTGCAAGCCATCCACTGGAGCCCACTCCAATACCTTGCAGTAAATGTTAACAATGCGCAAAACCAATATCCCTCCAAAATGGGTTGGATGTTATTCCATAGAACATCCCACATGGTCATAAAATGTGCAAAGCATCCCAAAAAACCTATTGAAGGCATCCCAAATGCCACCATTAGACTACTCAATAAGAGGACCAGAGAAATAGTTAATTTGCATAAAAAGAGTGGAACACACCGATTACGATACATGATGACATAAACACGTGCATCAGAAAGTTGAATAACCATAAAAACACAAATAGGGAGGAATTGATAAATAAACTCAAAAGAAGATTCACATGGCAGTATAACATAGACACAACATTCGTATTTTCAGGGAGCAGCGTATATAACTTATGTTTTTGAGGCACATGATAAATAGTACAAAGGCGCATCCCTTGTATTATTTATTGCATCCAAGCCTAAATATGGGTAGGAACAATCTTCCTAAGCTAAACAATAATTAGAATGAAACCCTGCGTGTCACAATACCTTTCAAAAATGATAAATTACACATGTTTTTGAAATGAATGTTTTTGAGTGAAAAACTTAGATATTCCTTTAATATAGGCTATACTGAACATATAACTCCGCACTTCTTATCTAGAGAAATACTTAAATGTGACAAAATGTTTTTGTGCCAATAGGCTGTCTTGGTTTTTAAAGTAATTAGAAGTAATGAACCGTCTTACCTCTTTGATCTATTGGAAAGGAGGAACTCTTGTCATAAATTAAATATTCGTTTTAAAGAGCTTCTCACTGTACCTGCCCATAGGACTTCCCAGTTTGAGAAGAGTTTTGCATATATGGCCTCAAATATTTTTAATAAGCATCTTGATATTTTTATGGCATGTAATTCTGTTGCATGTTTCCGTGCTAAATTTAAGAAGTGTATGCTGCAGTTGCAGACTTTGTGAGATTGATGTGGCCCTGCCTGGCCTACTTGCTTTGCATTTTGAGGATATTACTGTCATTAACGTCTCTTAAATTAGGTGGAAGTGGTAGAACAGAGAAGACAGCACTTCAAACCTTTTGTACAAATACTAATAGCAATGTTTTGTTTGTGCAATAAAATTATTATTATTAAAAAAAAATCCACACTCCAAAATTGAGGAGACAATATTTACAAAAGCTACACTGGCGAAGCATCATTCGTTTGTACATGAACTGCTTCCATTCATAATCAGTCTGATCAAGATTAAACGAAAAATGTACAATGAATACCAGCGCTAAACTAACCTCGGCTAAATGAATACAATAAGAACATCCATAAAATTATCCAACAATACGGAGAGCTTACCTGGATCCAAGCATGCGAAAAAATCAACGTTTCCAGGGGAAAATCGTTTTACCAAAAAGCTAACAAGCTATCAAAATACAAAAAATGTCAGAAAATTCCGATATTAGAAGACAATAATCAAGAATGCAAAACAGAATGGGAGAAAGCATAGCTTTTTGCTACACATTTGTTATATTCATTTAAATATGAGGATAATATAAACACTGATAAAACAACAGAAACACTTGTTGATGAATGGTACAAACATGTCTTTGTGAGGGATAAACCCGAGGAACTGACTAACATGAAATTGAAGAAACTTCATACCTTGAACTACTTAATAAAAGTGAGAATAGTGCACAAGGAATAGATGAGGAAATCTGGAATCATTATGAGGAAACTAAACAAAGACATTCACACTCACATCATTCAAAAGTTTGATTGTCAATACTGTATTAACAACTTTATTTTCCCTCAAATATGGAAAACTGGCACTATAACAGCAATTGCAAAACCTAACCAGGATAAAAAATGAGTCAAAAACTATAAGCTCACCACTTTACTACCTGTACTTGAGAAATCATTTGAAAAAATCATCAAAACAGATTCAGTAGAATACCAAGAACTGATTATTCCCGTTTTTTAGTTTGGATTCCCTACAAATATACTGTACACCCACTTACAATATTGATATCGAACATTCAATATTGTTTTTATATTACAGTTGAGTAATATAAAACCTGAAATACTGGTTCTAGACATACATATTGGCAATAAAGCAGTTGATACCCAATGGCATAAGAGACCACTATATAAATTGAATAAAATAAATACACCCAAATACCTTATATGGATAATAAAAAAGTTTTAGAAAACAGACAGCTAACAGTTAGAATACAAGATGCAACACCTAGACATGTCTCCCCAGAACAAGGAACACCTCTGTCTCCCCTACTTTACAATATATACTGCTCTGAAGTCAGCAAAAGTCAGTATGTATATCCTACAATATGCAGATGACACTTTGTTCGTAGCATATGAAAAAACAATAGAGAAATGCATTAGCAAAATACAGCAACTGACTGACAAAAAAATGAATGTTTTTCAAAGTGGCGACTAAAACCCTAATGAGTGTAAATACATTATTTACAACCATAAGATCACACATGATTCACCAACAGTAACAATAAACATAATGAATATAAAATCATCATAATCTATAAAATATCTGGGTGGACTGTTTGAAAATAAATTAAATTTCAACCTTCACACACAGTCAGTGAAGAAGAAAACAATATGAAGAAAAAAACTGATACCAATATTCAGTCAGTATTCTATTAGCATCTGAAGAAGTCGTTTGTAACGACGAAACGCGTCATGCTATGTTGTCAATAAAAATGTAAATCAAAAGTTCAAGAGTTTGAAATTTTAGCTTATAATCAATGTTTGAAATACGTTTGAAAATTTTCTGTGACTAAGACTCATCAAAACTGTACATTACTTAGCTTCTTTGTAAATTATAATAATAATAATAATAATAAACTTTATTGACTATAGATCAATTGGCTATCGACCGAGGTCTTCCTGCCAGTTACAATTTATTTGTTATTTTAACATTATATTTTGTTGTAAGTGTGTAGCTTTATAAGGATTTTAGGTATTCCATTAATGGAAGGGCTGGTAATTTGATTGTGGGAGCGTCTTCTTCTTGGAATTGATGGATTAAGTGGTTTATAGTTTCTATATTGTTTTCGTTGTTAATAAATTTCTTGCTGAGCCTGTGTATTCTTGTGAGTATCGGTTCTATTCCTGTGGATTGATATAGTAGTTGGTTAGAGGGGTTGTATAACGGATTTTTGGGATTTCTCAGTTTGGTTATTTTTCTGAGACAAGTTCTTTCTGCAGTGGCAATGTTATTGAGACTTGTTTTGGATATGTTAAGAATTGCTGCATGGGCGTATTCCAGGATAGGTCTACATATCATTTTGTAAATTGTACTTGCTGTTTTGATGTTTATGCCTGAATTCTTGTATGTTAGTGATCTGAAATGTCCTGCTCTATTGATGGCTAGCTTTTTTTGGGTTTTGATATGATTTTTGAATTGTAATTTATTGTCTATTTGTACCCCTAAATATTTGCATTTCTGTGAAGGTTTTATCCAGTTATCTATGAGTTTTATGCGTGGAGAGTCGTTTCTGAGTTTATGGTTGAATATTATTAATTCTGATTTTGTTGGATTGGGTTGCATTCTCCAAAGTTTCATCCATTCTACAGTGTTATCTGTTAGTTCTTGTAATTGTTCTATGCATTTATTTGTTGTTTTATCATGGGATACTAGAGCTGTATCGTCCGCAAATTGTAGCATGTATGCTTGTTTGTTTATATGGTTGTGCTTCTCATAAACGTGGCTATATATATCGGAACAGAACAAATTGTACAACAACGGGGAGAGGGGCGATCCTTGTGGGAGTCCCTGTGCTGGTGTGAACTCTTTTGAAATATCATTTTTCACCTTAACTTGTACTCTTCTATCTGACAAAAATTGATCGATTAGTTTCAGCATGTATATCGGAACATTTAGATGAAAAAATTTGTAGACTAAACCGGCGTGCCAGACAGTGTCAAAGGCTTTTTTTATATCCATGAACAGAGCTGCTGTCTTTTTTCTCATTTTTCTATTACACTGTATATTTGAAGTAAGTATAACAAGAGGGTGTATGGTGGAAGTTTTGGTTTTAAATCCGAATTGATAAGCTGGAATGGAGTCCCCCATTGTTCCTCGCATCCTCTCGCATAAAATTTTTTCGAAGTTTTTTCCCAACACTGACAGCAGGGTTATAGGCCTGTAGTTTTCTATATTTGATTGATCTGTTTTTGATTTTGGAATAGCAATGACTATTCCCCTCCTCCAGTCATCGGGAAAGTAGCAGTTATTGAGACAAAAATTATATATTTTTATGATAATGGAGTGGATTCCAGGATCCAGTTTTCTTAGTATTTTCCTTGAGATATTATCATAACCCGGTGTCGTGCTTTTTACCTGGTGTAACGCTTTATAATATTCGTCCTCTGTTATGTTTTCATAGTTTGTTTCTGGCTGAATCAGTGGAAAGTCGTTTTGATACCATTGTTCTATCATGTTTTTGTGATCTTCATCGAAATCTCCATCAACTGTTGGAGGATTTTTTGAAAGTGTTCAGCGAAGGCATTTGAAATATCTTTATCTCCAGTCAGTGTTTTCCCATTAATTTGGATAGGTTCTGTCGAGTTGTGCTTTGTGTATTTAGATAGTCTTTTAATTGCTTTCCAATATGTTCGTCCTCTGTGGTTTTCTATTTCTTTGCAAGCTTCTAGGTATGTATGGGATCTGTAACTGGAGATCAATTTGTGTATATCTTTGTTTAATTCATTGAATTTTCTCTTCAGATTTAGGTCATTGTTAATTCTATATTCTCTATATAGTTGTTTCTTAACTCTGATTAATTTTAGGATATATGGTGGAAGCGTTTGACTGTAATATTTTTTCCTTAAAACCGGCGTTTGAGCTGTTATTATTCTAGATAGTGTGTCGTTAAAATCAGATATATATTGAGAGTTTATTTCTGTTTCAGGGTTTATCATTTCCAGCATTTGTTTATTTACCTCTTTTATGTTGCATTTGTCGAATATGAATTTATTTTCCTGGGAATATTCAGTTGGCTTTATGTTTGTATTTAATGAGAATTCAATTGCCAGGTGATCCGACCCCAGATCCGGATTAAGGTTGATGTTGTGGATGTTGCGTTTTATATTTTTTGTACATAAAATCAAATCTGGTGTCGAATCCGGGTTGTTTTGCATGAGGAATGTCGGTGGTGTGGTAATTTTAGTGAAGTCTGAATTTCGGAGAAACTTTTCAATTTGTGTCCTCTTCCGAGTATTTGTGTTGAAATCTCCCAAGATAATGCAGTATTTGTATTGTGAAGCTTTTATCAACAGATTTTCTTCGATAAGCTGGCTTGAGTGATGAATGTAGACCAGAAAGAAGTGGATCTTGTCATCTTGGTACGGAATTGTAAAGTGCAAGACATCATTCCATGGGTTGTTTAAATGTGGTGGATTGCCTTTTCCAATTTCAATTGTTTTTTCTGCCATCACTAGGGCTCCTCCTCTTATGTTTCGATTTTGTATGGTCCCATGTTTACATATGCATCTCCAATCTTCGTAATTTGTATTGCTAGTTGTTTTAGTTTTTGTTTCGACAAACATTGCGCAGTTTATGTTGTTATTTTTAATGTAGTGGCGTGTTAGTTCTTTTTTGTTGTCGAAGCTGTTTATATTCGCATATAAGTTTCTAGTCATTGGTTGTTCGATGAAGTTGGACCCCCTCCGTGGGTTCTGTGTCTACTGTTTTTGTTTCTATGTCCATATCGAACATCAGCACATAAAGTCTGTTTCCCACAAAAGTGGGTATGGTGTTGATGCGATAGATTTCTATGAATCGTTTTTGTAGGTTTTGTATAAGTGTAGGTCGGTCTGTGTTTTTGGGTTTATTGATCTTATTTATATATGTTTCAATTATATAGTCGTGGATAGTGATATTTTGGTGGATTCGACTGTTTTTAGTTTTATCCTTGTTTATTTCAGCAGTTTTTTTTTTATTGATCTTATCTTCACATTAGGTATTCCTTCTATTGGTTTGAGTGGCCTTTTGGGGCATTTTGTTGACCAAGCTACATGTTATTGAGACATGTAGCTTTAACACTTGTTGCATTTAATGGGTTCTTTGCAATTTTCGGTTTTATGTGTAAACTGGGTGCATTTGTTACAGGGTATCGGTAGAGGTTCAGGAGGATTGCTGGGTCTAGTTGTATAATGTCTACACTTATAAAATATCCCTTCATTTATAAGTTTTTCATACGACGTAATATCGCCTGTGATGATTCTGATGAATAATGACGGTCGGTTGGTTTTCTTGGAAATAATCCGTTTGCAGTAACGATGTTTAATTTGATTTGTTTTTAGTAGTGTAGCTATTTCTTGCTCTTCTATTTCTATTTCTACGTCTGAAATGACAGCAGGATTCCGAAAATCTTGCGTTTAGGTTAGGAGATGTGTTTTCCGTCGATTCTGCATAATCAGATATTGTTCCTTTTGTCTTTAAGTTTTCCAAGGCCTTTGTCAGAAGGATTGAATTATTATGTCCTTATTTGTAGGGAATATTTTTATCCATTCGTTTGCTATTTGTATTCTTGATGTGTTGGGCAGTGTTTTAGCCAGATATATGCATTTAAATGTTTTGAGCATTGTATCTAATGCTGGTATTGTTTTGTCACCTGTGTTTGGGTCTGTATTATTTTTTGTTGACCGTCTGCTTTGTTGGCTGTTTTTTGGTATGCTTGGCTGGATGAATTTCAGTGTTGGTGGTTCTGGTCTTATCTCCGGAGACGCATTATCGTTAATTTTTTTTGTTGGGCTATTAGTTTTGTTTGCTTTTTTCTTACGTTTTTTCCTCCTGACGGTCTGAAATTGTGCATCTGGTTCTTCTTCCGTTTCTGAGGAATTCTGTACTTCCTCACCCGTTTGGGACATTTCCGATGTGAAAAATGCCTCAAAATCTTCGTCGTATACCGCGTGGCCGGCAATTTTGAAATTTTATTTTGTGAGAATTCAAACGTTTTGCTGTAAATTTCTTTTTAATTTGCGAGGAGTTTGAAAGCACGTGTGATCACTACAGATGTTTAACACGCACTGTGTAAATTATATTTGTTACATGTATTGATTTATAGGGGTTCCAAATTCGAATTATAATAAATTGTAAGAAAATTGTTGATCAATAAATATCATAAAGCTTGAATTCATATTTTTCAAGCTTATCTTGAAGGTGTAGCTTGAAAATATGAATTGGAAATATGTATATTGAAAAATTATATTGGTTTCATCCTATGTAGATTATAAAAAATGTTCAAATAATGATGAAAGCTAGTAACCGTCTTTTGACATTGTTTTGTATTGGTTGTGATTTATTTAGGTTGTATTCAATTTCTAAAAATACATTATCTTAATATAAAATTGAAAATTTTATTTATTGCAATATTATTTTGGAATTACTTATGTTATATAATTTCATCAGTGGCGGATTTGGAAAAAATTGCAAATGTTTTTTTTACAACAGAGACGTAGTGATAGGTATATGGACAATTTAACCTTCTTTTGACATGGTTTTCCCATTCGTTGTGCGTTATTTAGGTTATATTCAATTTCTTCAAAAACATATTATTTTTATATAAAAATAAGAATTTTATTTATTAGTTTGATATTCTGGAATTACTTATGTTATATAATTTCAATCTTTCAGTGGCTGATCTGGATAAAATTGCAAATGAAATACAACAGAGATGTAGTGATAGATTTATGAATATGATTTCTAGTATAGAAGCGAAACATGGCAATAAAAGAAAATCCATCAAACAGGGAGAAGAAGCCAAGCCTAAGAAAAAAAGGTCTAAGAAATAAGTTAAATGTAACATTTTCTAAATTGTCAATGTGTAGCCTTCCATGTGCTGCAAGGTTTGTTAGGATTACAATAATTATTCTGCTTTATGAAATTTTTGTTAAGACTATAATGTTCATAGAGAATAATAAATTAATAATTCGTGCTTAATATTCCATCATGATCATTTCCTCTAGGCAATTTTTGATTTAAACTATGAATTTAAATGAATTGAATAGTTTTTTTTGTAATTGAAAAAATTTAAACTATTTTTGTTTATTTATATTTTAGTATTGATTTTCTGATGCTTTTTTAAATTTTTTTGAAGTTTGTTTCTTATTCAAAGCTCAAATTCATTTAGTCCCAGAAAATACAAAATCAGAGAATTGTTTCAAGTTTCTTATTCATAGTTCAAATTCATTTAGTTCCAAAAAATACAAAATCAGAGAATTGTTTCATCATATAGAGGATCATTTGAATAAAATTGTATGATTATTTAATACGAAAAAAATTAATATTATGCAAAATGAGGAAGTTTTTTAGGCAGTATATATAGCATCATTTGACTAAAATTTCATGGTTTATATATATTTAAATTTTGCTCATTTAAAATTGACATTTGTTACACATAGAAAACTTTAATATAATAAATAAACTGGTATGCCTAAAAATCTTGGTGCATCTTTTTCTTTAAAAGCCTTCAAAGAGCACCAAAATTTATGTGGAGATAAATATTGAGGAATAATTTGATGTATTGAAAAAAAATAGCTTTTTTTCAACAACACATGAAAAATTGAAAAGTTATTACAATTGTTAAAAATTCTCATACATAATTATCAATTTGCTTATCAAGTTATGAACAGGTATATGGCTTGTCTAATAGCCACTATTCTTAAAGTTTCAGAAACAATTATGAGTAATAACTCATTATTATATTATTGTTTATTATTAAATGAATTTTGAGTCATACCTGATTCAAAAAAGTATTATGCTTTATTAGTACAATTTCTCTAATTAAATGAATATTTATATAGTAAATCTAAAGTCTTATCTCTTAGATATATATTTCTTCAACAATTCACTATTTAATTCCAATCATAACTAATTGACATACTAATAGCAGTTTTGATAATTGTAAGAAATGCACTTCCACTTTAGTGACGAAAAGCATGTCATTTTATAATGATTAAATCACAAGCATGATATATTAATCATTTTAAAATGACTCCCTATTCATAACATGAAAAATTTTGCTATTGAATGAGACCTTTTATGTCACTTACATGTTTTTTTATATAATCGGAGAAAATTAGACACCCCAACCTACAACCAAGAGGGTTTGTATGAATAACTAGTTATATCAGCGAATATCAAGGACGTTATAATTGAGTTAAGTTATATTCTAGTTTGCTTATAATTTATGTTGAATCGCAAAATATAAGTTATTTTTTTCTGTAAAGTAAATAAATATAGTATAATGACAATCGGATGAACATTCACTTTTGCTAAAGAGACGTTGAATACACAAGAGAATAAAAATATATTCATTATGTAGTAATGTTAATAAGTGTCTTCTTCATTGTGATTTTATAGATATTGCATCCGTAATTAGTTAAAGTACAAGTACTTAAAAGTTTTTACATCAATCACAGTGCTCAAAGTAAATAATATTTATTTCAACTGGGTGTTCTAGTTATTAAATGCGATACTGCAAATGAATAACGTCAATAATAGCAATCACAATTAGCATAATAGCACATATTCCAGTAATCATCCATGGAGTATGGTTCCAATACAATTATCAGTTTTTTAACACTATTTTTCATAGTTTTTAACATTTTTCAAGTCAGTAACTCAAATCTCTTTACACTATCCGGAAGTTTATTGAAGAATCAATCTCACAAAAGTGTTACCTGGATGTTTCTCTTTACATGTTCACATATCTAGCTCTACTATAACATTCTTTTGGTTGATTTGAATTTTTCGATTGAATATTCTAGTGTTCATTTTATTTTTTTTTTTTGAAATTTTAATTTTCTTTTTTCTTTCCTCTTCTCATCTGAAGTATGGGAATTTATATTATTGATTTATTGTAATTTTTTTTATTTATATCTAAGTAGGCAAATAACTGAAAAGCCTGAAAGTTGGTTTTTTGAATGCGCGATCGTTGTCTGATCACTTAGCTGAGTTTGTAGATCTGCTTCGTAGAGAGAGTTTTCATATTATTGGTATCTTGGAAACATGGTTGAGTGAAAACATATTGTCCAGTTCACTGAATATAGATGGTTATTTTTTGATAAGGAGGGATAGAGGTTCTCGCGGCGGTGTGTAGCCTTTTTCGTTAAAAATAATATTATCTTTAAAGAATTGGAATCGGAATTCTACAAATAGGCAAACTTTTATAATGGGATGTTTGTATAGACCACCTAATGTTGTTTTTAAGGAACACATTTGGGGACACTTCGTCTAATTTTTCTACTACGAAATTGATTGCGGAGGGAATTTGAATGTGAATCTTATGGATTTGGATAGTTCTAGTACAAAATTACTGTTGGACAGAGTACATTCACTCAACCTGCGACAAATTGTTAATAGTGCTACTAGAATTTCGGGCTTAAAGGATAGTTTGCTTGATGTAATACTTATATCAGATAAAATTGAAATGTAGATGTGGAGGTCACGGACGCCTCAGATATTTCGGATCACCCTTTAGTTGGTTGTTGCTTAAAAATACCTACACCATAAAATATTAAGAAAGCAGTTAATGTAATAAACTTCAAAAGACTTGATGATGATTTGCTTAAAAATTTCTTACAACGAACTCCCTTTGTAAATGTGTCGTATATTCGTAATATTAATCAAAAGGTACTTTTTCTGAACAAGTTAATTTTAAATATATTTGATACATTGGCACCATTGAAGAAAATTTTTATCGAGGATGCTAAACCTCCTTGGCTGACTGATAATGCTCAACTTATGATCAAATTCAAAAACAAAGCCTTTAAGAGATACAAAAAGTCAAGCAATGGACCACACTGGGATTACAAACAGTTAAGAAATCAAACCAATGTGGCGATTTCATACGAGAAAAAACGTCTGGAATTTCTTGTTAATGGTTATGCCCATGATTCTAAAGCATTTGTGGAGAAAGATCAACCAACTTAACATTTACAACAAAGCCCTAGCGTCATCGATACCCGATCATTTAAATTTACCTAATGAAATTATTTTTTACTAGCTTCAAATAATGTTTCGACAGATCGCTCTTTATTGAATTTTTATTCACGGAATAGAAAGGTTATGTTTGACAATCTTTTTAATTTTGATGTTTCTGTTTTAAGCGTCGAAAAATATTTGACTGATAAAATCGGAAGTCTGGACTTAACAAATTTTGAAATGATTTAGTTATGCTGTCCTGATATTTTGCCATAATATCACTAACATCATAAACTCCTGTCTACTTGAATCTGTCTTTCCTGACTGCTGGAAAATCTCACGTGTCACGCCGTTACCAAAAAAGAGGGATATATCTCAACTAAGTGATTTGCGTCCTATTAGTATACTCCCGTGTCTATCAAAGATTTTGGAGCGTCTTATGTACGATCAAATCTCAGAGCATTTGAAAGGGTATAAAATACTTCCGGATTTTCAATCAGGGTTTTGACCGGGGCATAGTTGTGCAACAGCTTTGCTGAACATAATAGACGACATTATAAGGGTTATAGATGATGGTAGGTGTATTGTTTTAATTTACTCTGTGATAGGTGCCAGTTTGTTGAAACCTCGGCAGGTCGGCCGGAGAGAGGAAATGTCCGTCGTGGTGTTCCTCAAGGATCTATTTTGGTTCCTTTATCGTTTAGTATTTACGTAAACAATATAACTTCCTTCTTGAAACATTGTAAGATACATCAATATGCCGATGATACACAACTGTATTACTCTTTCTTTCCATCAGATTGGTATCAGGCTAAACAATTTATGGAAGATGATATTGCAAGATTAGTTTCTTCTTCACAGCGTCATGGCTTACAGATTAACCCAACCAAGTCATCGGTTATGGTCTTTGGAAGGAACAGAACTTTTATACAGTCGGAGTTGAACTTAAGGGTAGGTAATTCCACTCTGGTCTGCGAGCAGGTGGCAAGAAATTTGGGGATGTATGGAAAAAAGACGGAAACTTCACAGCCTGGTGATGTTTCATGGGATCACCACCATATTTGAGAAATAAAATTGAGTACCGGACTGATGTACAAAACTTGAATTTGAGATTAAAGGGACTTATTTCACCGCCGTCATACAGAACAGCTATCTTTCGTCGTGGATTTACTTACAAGGTTTTTGCGTTATACAACGGAATACCCACTGAGTTAAAACGTCAAGTTTCTTTATCTTTTTTTAGGAAGAAGTTGAAGGGCAGGTTCATGAACATGTAGGGTGGCGAAGTGACTGGACGGGACCGTATTAATTCATTTTTATATTTTTTGAGAAATTGCAAATCTTTTTTTTTTATTTGCTTCTACCTCTCTGACAGTAGGCTTATCTTTGTGATGGTTGACAAATTATTTTTGTTTCTGGGGTCTGATGTTGAACTTTTTCGAATTGTTTTGAGCTCCTTTTTGCATTCAACTAAGAATTTGATATGTATATGTACTTTTTCAACAAATTTTTGACAAATTGTTCAAAAGAACAATTCAAGAGTGAGTCGTAAATCTCAAATCTTAGAATCAATGAAGAGCACATTAATACATGTCCTACATTGAAAGTTTCACACGTCCTTATCAATTAAGATACTACATTTTAAAAGTCTGGCTATTTGGAACAATTTCATCTAATCTGATGAAGTAATGCGCCATCTAGGTCGCGGTTGCAGAAACGCTCGTCATTTCTCAAAACATGTCAGAAATTCACTACAAGAAAAAGAATTCTGTAGTTCACTTGCTATGTTAACGCACATGTAGATATTCCCTATCAAAATACACTATAACTTTCTTTTGATAGTTTTTTTTGACAAATTATTCAAAAGAACATTAAAGCAGAGCTGGCATTGTGAATCATGAACAATGTGATGTCTCAATTATGCTTCTAGAGATAAATGTTAGAGAATATTGAAATCGATGCCTACATTTATTGGAAGCGTAAGACAGTTAACTGTTTCGTACTGCAAGGTACTCATATGTTAAGCCACGTCTAACAAATGAAAGGCAACGACTTCGATCCTCAAATACCCTCCTATCGATCATAAGACAAAAATATACTGTTAACTCGTATGTATATATAATGCATAGATTAATGTACATCTCAAATCTTAGGAATCAATGAGAAACACATGAATACATCTAACATTTTAAGTTTCACATGTACCAATCTTTTAAAACTCTGGTTTACGAACAATTTCATCTAATTTGATAAACTAATGGCATCTAGGATGCGGTTGCAGAAGTGCTCGTCAATTATTTCTCGAAGGTTTGTTAACTACTTAAAACATGAAAGAAATCGACTACAAGAATTTCGAATTATTTTTTCGATTATTTCGAAAAAAATTTTCGGGTGAATCGAAAGAAAATCTGACCATGTGAACAAGTACGATGTGATGCCTCCATTTTCCTTCTGAGGATAATTGTTACAGAATATTGAAATCGATGCCTCAAACTTTTTCAAGGAACTCGTCAGCTATGCTACGTTCATCGTCTAGTGATAGGCATCGACAATTCTGAAACACAGTCTAATCATAGATGTATAGTAGAGAATTAATGCATGGATTAGCTGCTATATACATTCCATCTATATGAATAAATGGAAAATCACGACCGCATCACATATCAGTCATCGAATCTTCTGTACCTGCTAAAGGTATCTACTAAGTTTGCAACCTCTGTTTGGATAATTACATATAGTTTGATGTTTAATGTCACCAGATTGCGTTAGTAGTGCTCTCGTTTATCACCCTGTCTCGCAGGTTGCCTCTGGTGCTACTTAATAAACCAGAATGAATCTATATGAATGCATAGATATAGCTATACTGCTTATCACACTATGTTAATATTAAATATCTAAGAATATACTAGTGTATCCCTTCGGACAAAATGTTCGTATTACTCAAAAGAATATCTTAGCTATGTTCATTTAGTCAGCTCTGCTATGTAAAGCAATTCATCTGATCGGCATGATCTGCCGGACGCTGTGTGCAGTGGCGGCGCGAGACCTAAATTTTATGTGGGCAAGATAGATTTCGCGAGGCCCTGTTGCGACCTTAAGATGGATTTTATAAAATAAAAATAAAACAAAACAATTAACACTCTCAATTTTTATTAATAAAAATACAAATTGAATTAATATTAATCAAAAACAAAAATCGTAAATATATAGAAGGTGGAGATGACAATAAATGCAAACATTGGTTGCACTATTGAATATAAGTTCTTTATTGCTAAAAAAAATTGTAGTTCATTTTCTTTAAAAACAAATTCAGCCATAATCAGACACAAACAGACACAGCGTGGTTTTAAGTGACGAACATTATTCTATGGCGCCATTATCCCTTTAAAAATAATCACAGAATCAAGAAATCCGAAACTGTCGATATTTTAAATTTTGTTAACATGATATTTTACGTATGCATAGATCATTGACCCTTGTCTTGTTTGAATTTGTGGTGGTACCTTATAAAGCATGAAAAAAAATTAAAATGATATATTATGTCCTGATTGCACACATTTCTTAAAGTGTAGATTTAAAAATATTTATATTTCTTTATTAGAGGAACAGAAATTTTCTGCTTTTAACTTTACTAAATTCCTTAATGATTGCATCGTAATTCAGCCTAGATGCCATCTCTGATTCAATTGATAAAACAGCCAAAGCTGAAAGTCTTTCCTGGCCCATTGTGTTTCTTAAATAATTTTTTATTAATTTTAATTTTGAAAAACTCTTTTCAGCAGAGGCTGTACTTACCGGAATTGTTAATAAAATTCGGATGACAATGTAAATATTTGGGTAAATTTCTTTCAAGCTATTTTCTGTTATATATGACAGCAGCTGTTTTACATCTATAATGAAGTTGGGTAAATTTGGGATCATTGTATTTAATTCTTCATATAATTCGAAAGGTTGGAAGTCACTGCTCTCACCCACATGCAGGACGTTATGTAAATCGTTACAGTGTTTTAATATTTGCTCCTCTGGCATATTTTTTAGCTTGCTCAAATTATAGAGAAAACCGAAATTTTCAAAATGTTGATTTAAAGACGTAAATCTTAATTCCATATTGGTTATTATAGAATCAATCATGGCGTAAAAAAAATTTGTTTGATACCGGATTTTATTAGACTGTATAGGTTGATCGCTGCTTTCATATTCGAACATCCTTTTCTTTTTAGCTACTCTTTTATTCTTAAACTCTTTTGGCAGATCATAACAGCTTTCATTAAGATTAATTTCATCGACAACTGTTTTTGACATCAATATGATCAATTCATTCTGAATATCGTGACTTAAATAATGGTGTGAAAGTTGTTTGTCATTAATGCGTTTCATGTGTTCTCGTAAAGTAGGATCAAATTTCGATATCAGTTTAAATAAATCTATGAAATTACCGGAATTTTTAACAACGTCACCTGTCTTGAGAGATTCTCTGTGACCTCTAAATGCAAGATTATGAGAGGCCAAAAAATTAATTATGTCAATTATTCTCTCTAACAAGTTGTGCCAATGTTTTTGAGATTCACGTATTAGCCTTTCGTTTTCTTGGTCTATTGTTTTGCCTTGATTTATACCTTTCTCTGAAGTTAACCATTGGAACATATGTGCCATATGTTCTTTAGTATTCTCATGTCTATGTAAGATGCTACTTAAATGTTTCCAGTCACAACACCCTCCTTGCACCATCTGAGTTTGTGAATTGCCAAATAGTCTGCATGGAAAACAATAAACTTTATTCTGAGAATTGGAATAAACTAACCAGCGACGATGTTGATTTTCACCATTATTTAGTTTTCTCGAGAAATAAAAATTGGAAAAGTGTCTGTGATCATCACTTTTGGGATAACATTCATCACCCCTATTTAATTGCTGTGTGGGGCCGCTTTGAACTATGTCACGACGCTGTGAATCCGTTATGGGAAACGTCCACAATCCTGGATCCGAATTAACAAGCACTTGCTGAACTATGGTACTGGCGTCGTCGCTGCGAATTGGAGAATCTATGTCAATCTGTTCTTCTTGATTGCTTGATGACAGCACAATAGTTTCAGCGTCAACTTTTGATTGGCTAGAGCATGATCCAAACTCTACTTCTAACTGACGTTCGCACTCGGTAGTCTCGGTACTCAGTGCATCTGGAGTATTTCCTAACGGTATCTTGGACGTTTGTTGTGTAGAAGTCGAATATATAGATTCAGGTGGTTCTGTACTACCAGACGCAGTTTGGTTGAGGAACTTTATCATATTTAAACTCAAAGCCTGGTTGGATGCAGTTCTTTCAGCTTTTCTTTTTCTTTTTGCTGATCCGGACTCCCATTTTCTTCCAATATCTCTATCTCGGCCGGACATGTCGATAATATCGTATCTGTAACCTGTAAACAAAAGCTATAGTGTCAAAATTTTTTTGCAGTTTTATCTGCATAATATTGTAAAACCTAAATTGAAATTAATTTTCAAACAAAAATCTTAAAGAACGCTCTTACTACCTATAGACCAGGGTCGATAATTTTTGAAACCAAAAAAAATAATAGTAGGATGAAACCCGTTAAAAAGGGACAAGAATATAACAAAAATGAGAAAATAATTTAAGGGCGATCTGAGGTCGGGAAGTGGAAGGGGGTGAGTTTTTAAGGGTAGAAAACGGTGTACCTCGATTTCCGGCAAAACTACAAGTCCTATGGAAAAAATTGAATGACAAAGTTGCAGGTAATAAAGAGACCTACAACTTTTGGAATCCAACTTTTTTCACATAACCTCAAAATTAATGTGAAAAATTCAAATAATCAAGTTTTTGGTTTTTTATTTTTATCTTATGCAAAAAAAAATTTTTTTTCACGAAATTTGATGAAAACTTACCTTTCTATGTCCTAAAGACACTGTAATTTTTTTGATTTGAAATATTTATGTTTTCACCTTATTTTGACAAAAAATCGATAAAACACCCTAATTTTCAATCGAAAATTCTCGCGTCAAAATTTCAGTTTTTTGAAAAAAGTCGGGGAGTTTTTTGTTCGTTGAAATCTCTTCTTTCTGATAATGTGCAAATATATATACATTACTATGGTATATGTTCTCAGAAAATACAAAGAAAAGAAAAAAACTCGAATCCGAAATTTTTTCTCCCCTTTTAAAATGTTATATTTCGTGCAATCTTTATGATTTATTGATTTGTAATTTTTTTGTTTTTCAAGTAATTAAAGTGTAAATTTTACTAAATAGCTCAAAATTGTACATAGTGATTAAAAAAAAATTTCGGATTCGAGTTCCTTCTTTGCATTTTCTGAGAATATTTACCATAGTAATGTATATATTTTTTCACATTATCAGAAAGAAGAGATTTCAACGAACAAAAAACTCTCCGACTTTTTTCAAAAAGCTGAAATTTTGACGCGAGAATTTTCGATTGAAAATTAGGGTGTTTTTTCGATATTGAGTCAAAATAAGGTGAAAAAATAAATATTTAAAATCAAAAAAATTACAGCGTGTTTAGGACCTAGAAAGCTAAGTTTTCACCAAATTTCGTGAAAAAAAATTTTTTTTTGCATAAGATAAAAATAAAAAACCAAAAACTTGATTATTTGAATTTTTCACATAAATTTTGAGGTTATGTGAAAAAGCGTGATTACAAAAGTTGTAGGTCTCTTTATTACCTACAACTTTGTCATTTAATTTTTTCCCATAGGACTTGTAGTTGTGCCGGAAATCGAGGTACACCATTTTTTTACCTTAAAAACTCACCCCCTTCCACTTCCCGACCTCAGATCGCCCGTAAATTATTTTTCCTTTCATTTTTGTTATATTCTCGTCCTTTCTTAACGAGTTTCATCCTACTATTATTTTTTTTCACTTTTCATCATTTTCAAAATTATCGACCCTGGTCTACTACGAGTTTTTAAAACTTAAAAAGTCGATACGTTTTTTAACATTTAAGTTTAGTTTTCCCCCAAAAGATATTATAAAGCGTATAATTTAATTTAAAGTAATTACTGTGTTATTTATTTATTACAAATTAATTATTTCTTACCTTATGTAAAATAGACGAGTACAGGTACCGGTGTTATATTAAACGTATCACGAAGAAAACAAAAACCATTTATTTGTGTTGGAAGGTACGGTGGATCTAACTGAAACACGGTGATCGTCTCTTTATGAAATCATTTATTTAACTGCCGTAATATGGTTTGTTGTGCAGTCGAAGAATCTATTAAGACTAAATATGAAGAATATAATATAAACAGTCTCAAGTTCCGAAATTTAAGAGTTTCGGTGCTACATACTAAATCTGCTGATGACAGATATATCATATACGATAACATAAAATAGGGAGAGAGTGATAAATATCACTGAGTCATTTCTAGGAATGTTGAACATAAACAATTATAACGAATATAGTTTTTTGCTTAATATCCAACAATTTGTAAGTCACTGTTTTTTGATTTTAATTTTAGTTTACAGGAGCAATCAATATACCCACACACTATTTGTCTTATCAAAATAGGTACGCACATTCATAAAAACAAAAAATATTAAATAACACAATTACGTTTTTATTGTTATGCGCCCAGCGACTGCGTTCCGACTACTTTAATTTGATTGGCTGGCTTCCTAGTAAAATAAGTAAACAAATAAATCAAGGGATTCCCCGCACTGGTCGGCGGCGGCAAGGATTGACTAGCGATAGTTACGCAACATGAGCAAAAGTTGCCAGACTAAAAAAACAATTTAAATTAATTTATATATTTTTTCATTTTATTCTCTCTTTGAAGCATTTCTTTTAAGCAATACATAAAAATTTTTGAGGTGCGAGGCCCCTTGTACCGCGAGGCCGTAGGCGGTGGCCCACGTCGCCCACGCCTTACGCCGCCTCTGGCTGTGTGAACGTTATCAGCCAAGCAGAAAGTGCCGACGCTTTGCCCTTAACAGTTCTCCCTAGAAGGATAATGGGGGTAAAAATTGTAATATGAAGAACAACGGTACAAATCGACGACGAAGAGCCACATGGAAGTTAATTTCGGACCTCATTAAAATTCAGTGGATCTCAGTAAAGCAATTATTTTTACTCAACAGTCAGTACTTCAATACTCAATAATTTCAATTCAACAATAATTTGCGTGTTAAATAGTGTTGGCGTTTACTTGATGTAAATCCATTATAATTGAATATAAACTTAAATTCAAACACTTGAACTTATGATTTACACTTTATTGACTACATAGCATGACGCGTTTCGTCGTTACAAACGACTTCTTCAGATGCTTACAGAATAATGTATTCTGTAATGTAATGTAATCATTATTCTGTAAGCATCTGAAGAAGTCCTTTGTAACGACGAAACGCGTCATGCTATGTAGTCAATAAAGTGTAAATCATAAGTTCAAGTGTTTGAATTTAAGTTTATATTCAATAATAATTTGCTTGGTCTACGAGTATATGCACATAAAGTGAATAATATCACAAACGTGAGTTATAAGTCATGGGAGATTGTGAGTTATAATTCACGCCTTTTTGAATAACAGTTTGAGACTTATAGAAGTGTATAATTTGGGTAGTTGTACGCAATTTGAAATGAAATGGAAATAAACGAAACTTCTTACATATCTTGCGGTACGAGTGCTGTTCTATTTGTGTTAAAAATTTCACTAATTGGTCAAAAATAAATGAGGTGATAACTTTAGTTCTAATTGTTTGGTGAAAAAATTGCATCTAGGTTATTTTGTGTGATAAAAGTAATTCAATAATTTTCGAATTTTCAATAGTATCTACCTATCACTTTAATCAATATAAAATCAGTATTTATTATTTATTTGTTAATTATATAATAAAAAGAACATTTCAGATTTCCTTTCTATTAATAAATACATTATAAAATAACACAAATTCTTCCAAATCAGTAATAGGATCAGTAAATATATTGCTATTCAATTCAAGATATGATGAATAGTAGAGCTTCCACTATTTAGAAGAAAAATGTTATGCTATGAACTATTTTCATTCTAATTTTTACTTTGATCTGGAAAAGAACTCCAATATGGTAATTTACATAGTTGTGCAGATATGTTGTGCTTTGAATGAAAGGATTTTTTCCAGTGTACAATAAAAAAAGATATTTCATCACTTGCTCAGTATTCGAAGAGCATTTTCCAATTTGCATCCTCACATTATACTATGTGTATGTCTTGAAATTGTTTCCAGTATTCTATTATAAAATACTTTAATTTAATAGATAATACTATTATATTTCAATTAAACTTTAGAAATGTATTGCATACTTCAAAGGTATAAAATTATTTCGAAATTGTGTTAGGGCAAAGGCAATAATAATTAAGAACACACGTTTTGAAAATTCTCAATATAATCTATAATGATAAATAAGAAAATATCAATATATTACATAAATAATAATTTACATTTAAACAGATTCACTATACAAAATTATATACAAAAAATACATTAAATACAGTTGCAATTATCTTCAGAATATTTCCAAAAATTTTATTTTAGATATGAATGAAATGAAGACTTATCATGAAAAAAATACACCACATTCACTCCAATAATTTTCGTATTTATTTTTGATGAGTGTATGAATTGATTGAAACATTTTTATAAACTAAAAGAAAATCACTGGCCACATTGAAAATTGAATACACATTTTATCACTTCAAAGATCCCTCAAGAGTATTTTGTACAAATGAAACATTATATATATATATATATATATATATATATATATATATATATATATATATATATATATATATATATATATATATATATGTAAAGATCACCAAGTGTTCGAAAAGCTGTTAACAATGGGAGCCTCAAGATTATAACTTCTCTGCTTGTAAATTTGAGGATGGAATAAACTTATATACACAAGGTTTATCAGTTTCGTAGCTAATGTACTTTAAAAATAGCAAATTAATCCTTTTGCATTTTTTCAAATCTTTCTAAATGTCTAAGGTCTAAACGCAGGTATATCAGTAAATGAAAGCAATTTCGAACATTTTTGTTACCTAAGTGTTATTAATTTTATATTTTATAAGAATTATGATAACATTTAAATTGTTATATTTACTGATTCAGTCTTATGACAATTTTTTGGCTAAAGTATTTGACCAATGAAATTTGGAGAACAAATTAAGTTGCTTCAAATATCAATAAAATGCAGAAATTGAAAATTGTTATTGATTTCATTGTAAATAAATCATTGTAAATAAAATTTTCAAACAACTCATAATTTTAATGTTGAAGGAAATTACTTGTAAATCCATTTTGGACGCAGAAATAAAACAACGATTTTCTAAATTTGCCTAGTTTTGTTAAAAACCTAAAGGTGACGTGCTAATGTAACCTTATGATATTTCAACAATTATTCACACTAATGAATTGCCTAGGTACCTACAGATACATGCTGTTTAGCAAGCTTCGATGACTACTACTTTGGTGTAAATAGTTTGTTATATTTTCAGATAGAGAGAGGCCTTGTAAGAGTTGTACCTAGAAAACAGCTGTTTTTTCAGATCCTGTTAATATTACTACATATATTTTTTAAATACTCCTAGCAGTGTAAACGAAGTGGCTTTGTATTGCGTTACGTTTACGTAAGTCATGATATTTGAGGTTAAGGAACTCTTGGTTTATTGTAACACCATTTTCGGACACCTGTACATATTCTCATATGTATAATTTAAAGTGTACGTTACTACGTATACTTTGCACAATTCTAACAAAATTGTAGAAACTAGCCTTGAAAAAATTACTAAGTAATCGGTCTTGCTATCACTTAATGTAGAATCGTAGGCACAAAAAATTGCGCGAAGACAAATAGCATTCGGCCATACCAGTGGATGCCCACGGACGGTTCAGATATTGTTCGCACATCTGATTGCGATTCTGTAAGAGGTCGAGATATAAGTAACCACAGTATGTGTACACTATCTTTCATATTAAATATAAGTCTTAAGGGGCCATAAGCCCAGTGCGCTATACTTTGACTGTTCACTGTAGCATAACATGAAACTAGGATATTGTTCACAACCATTGTCCCAGAAGTTGTTAAAGGTGCATAAACACCCTTGAGAAAAATTTGATCAATATTGACTATAACATCTTCTTCTAGTCTATTTTTTGAATTACTAATTAGTTTATCACCAACACGAAGGTCTTCCGCAAACACTGCACTTTCCACTGAAGAATTCATTATGACTAAGTGTTTTGGGGTCACAAATAACGTTCTGGATGATTTAAGGGTAATTTTTAGGAATTGTTGTCTCTCTTCGGGATTATAGTGTAGAAAAAGTAGCACTTCACTGAATGTAAGTTCAAGTGTAGACGGATTTTGTGACAGAATACGTTCCCCTATTTTGAGCTCCGACATTTTCTTGACGATTCCATCGGAAGTAAGGATGGTGGAATCTGCTGAAAAGCAACCTCCGTATTTGGCGGCTTGTGAAGATTCTGGAACAAATAAATCAATTAATTTAAAAAATATGCAACATACCATATAAACATATGTATTTATTATATATACATATACTGAAACTTATTTTTGTTTCGAAGGAAATATAATTTTTGATGTTTCTGAACGAGTCGAATGTTCATGATTTTTTCATTAGGCAAAATTTATAATAGTTTACTTTTCATAGGAGATATTTAATAGGAGATATTCAAGAAGCTATTTAATCTTCTGCAACTGAAAAGAGCTTAAAATTAAAGGTGTTTTACCAACATCTTCATTAGTTTTTAAATTAGAAATAATTACGCTATACATTTTCAGAATTTGAGATGAAACATTTATTTTAATTTCAATCATTTTATTCCTGTACACAATATAAGAGAAGTTTTCATTTTCTTATGAATACCTATAAATGAGAAAATAACCGGCAAAAGAAAAAGTTACAATTTGTCAAAATATTTTGATAGCTGATTATTTTGAAACTGCACACATTAACTACAAGATCGGTGTTCGATGAGGCATTATCATCTTAAATGTTTATGACAGAATTGGGTAGGTACTTATGTGATTCCATGTGATGATATACCACGAAAACTGAGGAGCTGAATAGAGAACTTTCTCCCTTTGTGATTGTTTTATGTCATTGTTTACTTTGACTTCTCAGGCATATTATTTATGTACTCAGAACATTAACCTCCCATCTGAAATTTTTATTTTCAATGCACGCTGAAAGTCTTCTAGGATCGACGACTAAAATGACAAACACAGTAGCGTACCTACGAGGTGTTTGCTTTGCCACAGTTTTTTCTCATGTCATGTCCTATTACTTACATACGAATAAATTTTAAATCATATTTATTCATATATTCTTTAATAATAATCTTTATTCAGTGGAAAGGTTACACAATTACAATATTTGCTTTCCAAAATGTACAAATAACTCATCATTTTTGAGAGAAAAGCTTAGTATGTCCAAAATGGATGCGTGTAAGCTGGTCCCTCAGACGAGTTTAATTAATTTAATTTAAACTTAATTTAAACAATTATTTATAAAATTTAGTAAGAAACTAACAAAACTAAACAATTATTTCCTTCTTATAGAACAAAAAAATCATGAACTTCTAGTCATGAACTGAAATCATGAGCCTTTCTATCAATAGAGCTTACATAAAACTTAAATTTCTTTCTAATGAGGCTTATCGAATTTATATTCCTTAGGTACAATTTATGACTTATATTATGACTGGAAATGAATTGTAAAATTTGACACTAAGATAAGTGAAATGTCTTTGTGTAGTCGCTTTTTTACAAAATGGAGTTAATGAAGCTGATGCAACCCTGCTACATCACAAGTCTTAAGAAAAATGTTTGCTGCAATGAAAAAAATAAAGTGAAAAAGTGAAAATTTATCGACCCTTGAGTTGAATTTATAAAAGAAAAGTTATCGGGAAAGGGGTCAGGCACCAAGAGTTAGATTCTTAGTCTTTATTTCTCGATATTTCGTCCGTTTTTTGTGGATGTTACTAAATTTTAAATCTTGACCAAATTCCATGTCTGTGAGTATTATGTGACTGTTGATCGTTTTCATTGTTTCAATTGTTTAATTTTCATTTGTAGATCTCTTGGAAAAGTCAACAAAAACGGACGAAATATCGAGAAATAAAGACTAAGGATCTAACTCTTGATACCTGACCCCTTTTGCTTTTATATATATATATATATATATATATATATATATATATATATATATATATATATATATATATATATATATATATATATATATATATATATACTATTAAATATATATTTGTATCTCTTGTATATATATATATATATATATATATATATATATATATATATATATATATATATATATATATATATATATATATATATATATATATATATATATATATATATATATATATATATGAGAGATACAAAGAATTTCCAATTCGAATTGTAGTAGATATTTCAAAAACTAAGCGATTAATTGAAAAAACCAAGAAATTAAAATAAGTGATGATCTATTTTCACGATTCACATAATGAAGTCTTGAATCAATACCACCTTAGATCTATATCTAGGCTGTAAAAATACATAAATTTATTAACATTCGTTCAAAGCATATGAAAAAAATTTTTTCAACTGATCCCAGCGTAAAATTTAGGCATATCTTGTAATATTTCAAAAAAACAATTCTAATAAACTAAGAGCAGTAGTCTCAACATAATGAGCTTTTTATGATAGCAATGTTTACTTTATTGCCATTTCAGGAAAAAATTAGTTTCATTCTATTGATGGGAAGTCGTCTTGAACGATTGGAACAATTTGAAAGTCGATAAAGGCTCTACCAATTTACGAAACGAAAACAAAGAAAAATCGAATGCTTCAAAATGGTAAAAGATTTTATCGATCATATTTATGCGACAGTCGTCCCGATTATCAACTTTTTCTGCGGCCGGTTACCATGGCCATCTCTGATTTATTCTGTTTGGTGCAGTCACTTGCTGTACGTTAGCTACCTATAGAATTAACATTATTCATGTCCCAATGATTGATTATAGATTCGAACGAACGTTATGCTCCGAAAGAAGTTTTTTGTCAGATTGATTCACGACAAAATCACGATATTAGAAAGAATTATTTTTTCCTGAATTAGAAAGACTTTGAAATAGCAATTGTTATTAATTTTGAAACATATATTTCCCAATTAAAACCAGGTGTGCATTTATGTCTAACCGTTAATATTCTATATTATTATAATATATAAAATATGTAATAATATCAAGATATATTATTATATATCGTAATAATTGATAATCTCAATTATCAATTGCCTGTTCAATTTTTGATTTGCTCTTGAATTAATTTGGTTCCTCTTAACCATTGGTACCACTTAATCTAATCGCTTATTAATCACAATTTAAATTTTTCACCTTTTCCTTTCAGTCCATATTTAGTTCGCTAAATAGCTGTTTTACTGTCAATTTGATTTATTTATTATTACTCATTTGCCTAGTTTCCCAGTTTCAACTTTGAATTACTTAAATATGAATTCAATTTATTTCATTTTAAATTCATCAAATAAATTATTTATTTCCATTTTTCAAAATTTCATTATGTAAAAGTATGTAATTTCATTACATACTTTTAGTACAAATTAATTCGATGGAAATGATCTTCATTAATTAATTTTTAGTTTCCTCATTCCGCATTGAAATTTATGTTCCATCCGAAAGATTTAGAAAATTGAATGATTTATCCGAAAAACGTTTGCACTAATTTTAATAAGTTTTCACGGTAATAACCAAAAATATTGTAACCACACGTACTTCAATTTTCTCACCTCTCCATAGGTAGATAATTGTTAATTTTCAACAAACAACTAGGTATTATAGAAGAAAAAAGTAAACAGAATGAATTCACGAGTTTGTCCATCACCTCGTCTGAAGAATGTTTGACATTTACTTAAATAAACATTCTTATGAGTTTTCAGGGAAACTAAAAGCCAAAAGCCAACAAGTCCAATATGCTTGATCTAGGCTCAGGTGCATTGTCGGTTGTTTTAGCCTTTGTAAAGCGATTACGACGGTTGAAGCCGATACGAAAAAGAAGAGGTATTTAGTTAAGTGAATTTCTGACAAGATCTTAAATTTTGTTTGTAAATCCACAAAATTCCGTTAAAGAAGTTCTTATGTGCGACGAAAAGATTCTGGTGGATTTAGTAATGTTCCCACAGGTATTTCAAATTTATTTTAGGAGGTATATTTTTAGGTACTTGCTAGTTGAATTTGTTTAGGAAAATATTTGTAATAACTGACAGTTACCCAACTTCACTTGTTATACAAAAATAATACGTGTCAAAATATTCTTAAACTAAGTTAAGATACTTAAAGTGCTTTAGGATTCATTGATTTATTATTCATTTTTCGAAAATTAATTTGCTTCACCTTTTCAAACTCCTGTCCCTTTAATTGTCAAGTTTCTTAACAATATCTTCAATTTAATCTGTTCCCATATTGAAAGTGGCCATATTATTATTATCATCAAAGTTTAAGTATGTTATAGAGATATTTTAATAGTTATATTATTATTTTTGTTTATAGTTATATCCTATTTTTGTTTCATCTATTATTATATTGTTTTGTAGCTATTGGTAATTGTTTTCAAAGTAAGTTACCGATTGCATTGGTTACATTAACACAAACGATTGAATTATTGAAATGAAGAAACATTTGAAAATTGAAACATAACAATTTCATTTCACAAAATCGACCAATATCTTAAACTTTGTAATGAAAAAATAGATAAATAGATTTTTGTTCTGTAAATTATGTAAATTGTTTTTGGTGATCTATTTGTATATCAATGATTCATTTATTTTTCATTTTTAATTATCAATATTTAATTTTATAGGAAGTTTCAAGAATTTTTGTATGCATACTTTTTGAGTTGAGGGATAATGTAATACACAATTAATTCAAATTAACAGTTGTATTGTTAATATTCAAAGGGGCCTTTTCTTAGGAAATCACCTAGCTCTAATGTTAAGCATACGTCAAAATTTGAATTTGAGTATTCAATATAAGCAATGAATATATATAAATATAAATGTACATTTCCGTTTAATAGTTTTGATAAATAATAATTATATAACATTTGTTTTTATAATGATTATAATAAGCACTTTTCAAAATGAATTTAGAAATTTTACCAAAAGAAATAAATACTAAAAGAAGAAAATTAATAATAATTATATAACATTTGTTTTTATAAAGATTATAGTAATCGCTTTTCAAATTGAATCTAGGAATCTTACCAAAAGAAAAAGTATATAAAGATAAAACACTTTGGTTTAATTAAGTGACTTATTATAAGGTCGAATATAAACTTTAAATTAAAACACTTGAAGTTATGATTTACACTTTATTGACCTTACAGCATGACGTGTTTCGTCGTTACAAACGACTTCTTCAGATGCTTACAGAATAATAATTATTAGAAAGATGTATAGAATAGATATATGTTTGTAACGACGATACGCGTCATGCTATGTAGCCAATAAAGTGTAAATCACAAGTTCAAGTGTTTGAATTTAAGTTTATATTCAATATTATATGGTCTGAGAAATTGAGAAGTCAAAAAATTGAACAATTGAATCACAAAATCAAAAATCCATATATGACACTTCAATATAATATAGAAAGTACAAATCTTTTAAATCATATTGTTAAAGAAAATTTTATAGGCATAGATCAAATTCATTTCCATTTTGCTGCAATTTATACTTACTATAGTTTTATTAATTCAAATAATATTAATTATGCTTGGTGATGCAATATCTACAGAAATTTTCGATGATAATTTATATTCAAATGTTCTATGTTGTGCATCTTGTTTGACGTAAAGGACGCCAAGTGTGAAGAGTCATCGAACATCAAATATGATAACACAGAATCTATATGAGTCGAAGAATGCGCCAGAGTCGGTCCTTGTTCGCCAAAAGGAGATAGACACGAAGAGAAAGAACAGTGAGTTGAACCGGTTTGAGTATAAATGTAAGGTTAATCTTTTACCAGGATATTTAATTTCGAAACGGCACCCAATCTCAGCAAGTTGCACCGCATTATCATCAAATCCAAACGAGCCGGTCATTTGTTATTTTGGACGCCCAGGCTCTTCAGACGGCACTTGAAAGCGATACATCTCAGATCTTATCTGTTGTGACATTTGCTGCTAGTTTTATAGCTTCAAATTAACTTTAGTAGGCCTTTTTATCTATGCTTTCGACAGATAACCGCAAGAATTAACTGTCTATTTTTGACTGTATGATTTTTCGTTAGTGTTGATATTAGGAACTGTTACCAACAAATTTATTGTGAAGGTTGCTTTACAATCCATCATTTTTCTAAAGTAGCAAAGAAAAATCACATCGTATATCAAGAGTAAGAATAATTAGAATAAATAGAACAAAATTTCAGACAAGTTGAAAAAAAGAAAAAAAAGTTTTACTAGTTTTATCCATACCAAAATTTTCAATGTCAACATTGGTTAATCTTTCGGAGTATCAATTGATGAACATTTACCTGGATTTAAAATATCAAACTAACTGCTAAAAAAATAAACATTTATTGAATAAGCTTTCATATATTTCATACGGTGGTTAAAAAACGAAAAATTTTACTGCTATGAATAATAATAATAGGAATACTACTATGAATAATATAAATATGAATAATAATAATTATATGAATCTAAGGTAACCATAGAATTTAGGATTCCAATTTTGAATTCTTGGTAATGTTAGTGATTAATAATCCATATATCGAAAGATATAGAGTGTACTGAACAATTTTATGGTATTTAGTAAAGTGTTTTGAGTTATACGTTACATTTGAAAATGTTTCACAAAAAATAGTGCGAGGAATCAACAAATAAAAAATTATATTTATATTGAATCAAAAAAATTTTGGTGAAAGTGAGTATCAAATCTGCAGAGGAAATAACACCAAAAAAAAATAAAAATCATATATACTAACACGAACAATCTTTTTTTTCAAATCTATTTAAGGTTTGATAAATTTTTTTGAATAACTTGAACTCTAAACATCAATTCACCTGTATTTTTGTTGTTCATTCTGAATTGTTCATTTTTAATTTACTTACAGTGTTTGTTCTATCATGCCTGATACATTTTCAATTTTTTGAGCCAAGTTTTGTCCATATATTCAATAAAGTATATTGAATCCAATGATCAAGAATAAATATATCATAGCTTAGAAACTCAATTTTTTTGACCACAGCATTTATTATAAAAAGAAAAAATTGGAATAAGGAAAATTGCGAAGAAGTAGTTTTTTTATGAAATGAAAAATAATGCTTCAATAAAATGAAGTAAATGAGATTGTCTGGATTTCAATGATCCAGACAATTAGGTCGAAACAAATCTCTATTTTTTCCTAAGAAGTAAAAATTCGTAATATTTTTTAAGTAAAGATTTGTCAGTACATAAAAATTAATGTTATTGAAATTAATATCGCATAAGGGTTATTATTCATTAACAATGTTAGTTAATTGTCTGAGAAAGAACTTTCTTTTAAAGAATGAAAATAAGAATAAGAACTTATCATATTTTCTGATTATCGAGAATTGTACAAACGATTGCAGAGATTTTTAGTTTATACAATGCCAATGAGAAATGAGACACTAACATTCATATTCAATTACTAAAATATTTAAAATCTTAAACCTTGCATATATTGCAGATAAAATGAATGAATATGTATGTGTGACTAGTTTAAGAATTGTGGACTTCCAAAAGTTTTAGTTCATAACACTAAGATGTTATTACATATGATTACAAAAAATAACTATCTCTTTCCTATTCATCACCTTTAATACAGAAAGATAACGAGCTAATTTCAATATTTGTAAAATAAAATACAAAAAATACAGATTAGTACTTTTGATTTTATGTTGGTAATTTAGAATAAATGTTGATTTATAGATACATCAATTATTATTTCATATATTCGTAAGTATATGGTAAAATCTCCATCCAACTATCAATATTAATTTCGTCATCTATTAATATTTGTGCAACATCTGATTATATTATAATCATATACCTTGAAAGCTGTCATCAAAGACGAATAGTAGATTTGATTAATTAACACATAAACAAATGATGATAATCGACAAACTCATTCCATTGTTCCAACTGAAGAATCTATTATGTCACTTATATTCAATGATTTTATGACAATGACATTGCACTTGAACTTGCGAATGTTCTGCCTTCTCATTTCATTTTTGTTCTGGTAGTTGTTGTTAATAAGACGACTCTGAACTGAATAACTTGAATGCATTATTTTTAACGCGAATAGTGGCATTATTGTTTGCATCTCGAATTACATTGAGAATGTTTACAAATTGTAGCATTATTAATCATGAAGGATATAGTAATAGATGTAAGCAGACTTTAGGCTTTATTTTGACAGTTTTTAATTTGATATTCTATCCTCAAGTGGTGTACATTTTATCTAACATTATTATAACAAATGCATTTTTTTATTGCTATTATGGCGATTATCACAACTAGAGACCAGATGATATGCAACATTGAAAGCTCGTTATATATATGCAAATAATATGCTGTTCTAATTAATTGAGACAAAGTATAAGAAACAATGTTTCCGTAAAATCTTACCTTTTAACGAAATAAATACATACAAAATAGCATAAATTCTTCATATTAATATGAAATGTGTCCTCCTTTCGCAGAAATAACTTCTTGAACTCGTCTAGGCATCGATTCCAGTAACGTAACGCAGATTTTCTTCAATTCGTCATCATGAAACCACACCTGAATTGCACTTATAATCATTTTTTCTTTTGTAGTGCAATCCATTTTTGCCAGTCGTTTTTTTTTAAATATTCCATAAATTCTCAATGGGATTGAGATCAGGTGAATTCCCCGGCCAATGGAGTAATTTTATTTCATTCTCACGCATAAAGGACTTGTTTGGAATTGTGGCAGGGAGCCAGGTCTAGCTGAAATGTTCCATCAAACGTTTCCATGAATGGGACAATCCTGATGCACAATATTTCCATATATTTCACTGAATTCATCACCCCTGTTATAGGCGCTAATCGTCAAGTGCCATTGGTTGTGAAAAAAAACCCCAAAAAATTTGTTTCGAAGGATGTTTTACTGTTTGCTGGATGTGATCAGACCGCAAAATTTTCTCATCACTTCGTCTAACAACACTTCATTTGTACCCTTAAACAAATAATTGTGTCTCATCACTAAAAACCACCTTCTTCCAGTCGTCCACAGTCCACGCACGGTACTTTTTGGCCCATGCCAAACGTCTCTTCATCATTTTCTGGGTAATCAGTTCCTTTCTTCTTGGTCTTCTTGCCTTACGGCCAACCTCCAGCAGTCGTTTTCGCACAGTTGAGGAGCTCACTTCCACACCAGAAACCATTAAATCCCTTCGAATATCAGTGCTTGTCTTTCTCGAATTAATTTTGCTATTTATTATCAACAATTTGTCTGTTCTTGGAGTAGTTTTGCGTTTGCGGTCACAGTTTCCTTTTCTTTTTGGAGACGATGATCCACTTTCTTCAAATGTATTTAAAATTCTCGAAACGCTGGACTAACATTCATGAGTGTTCATTAAGCGCGATAATTTTGGAACGCTTCCTCGAAGTGATATCCATTTTTTGGACAAGACAATACAGCACGTATCAAAATTGAAACCACCAAATGTGGCACAGGTAGGCACACAACAGAATTTCTGGCGAGGTCAAAATGTAATGGTCAGAATGTAAATGATGGTCAAGGTCGAACCCTCGCGTCACCTCAGGTAGTAAACAAGCAGGTGTGAGGGTGTTTGGGCCACCCTGGTACTCACATACTTACTACAGTGATTCAAACGAAGAAAAAAAATGTTTGTCGCAATTAATTCGAACAGCATAGTATGTATGAAAAATGCTTAAAATATGCACGAAAATTGGAGTATGAGGGAAAAATTAAGTTTTGTTCCAAATGATCGGGATAAGATTGTGTCTTCCATCATTCAAAATCTTTTTAAATGATCCACCAAAAAAAAAAGGTTCGCTCCACTTTCACTGAGATAACTAGGCAAAATTTGAACTTGTGTGCTATGTTAGCCCTTAAAATTATTGGCAAACGTTCTAGGTTAATTAAAAAAACCTATAATTCCTAACCTAAAATTATAACTTCTTTCGCCTTACGGAACCCAGCGGCGCGCAGTGCACTCGGAAAAATATTGTGAGTGTACCGCTAATATGGATCAAATGTTAGGTAAAATATTATGTTACAACTGAGAATAGCTTGAATATACCAATGCATATAATCCGGTCCCTAATCATAACATTGTAATAAAAAAACTACCCAATAATAATATTTGGGACAGCAGAAAGACATTGGTACCCGAAAATCAGAACAATGTTTGCCTATATAAAATATTCGGTCAAGTTAATTTGATATTGCTTCTCGTAATTCTTTCGTTCTTCTGTTGAAAGCAATTGATTGAAATTTATAAAATATCCGACATTTACTGTCCAAGAAAAAATTTAAGCTGTAAATTGTACAGCTTAACAGGTAAAATCTAATATTTCAAAACCGTGTATGGATCGAATATTTTCTTCTACTTGTGAAAAAAGAAACTTTTTCACACTAATAACTTCATCTCATACATAAATGTACAGCATCAAAAACGCAATATTTTGAACAAATATGTCCGGTGTAATGTAAACGAATTATTTGAATAGGCTTTGAAGAAATCCACCATAAAAGCAGTAAAGTCGTAGAAATCTATGAAGCAACATAGTTCACTTTATTAAAAATGTGAAGATGTTTCGATGTTACGATGAATATTTGTTACTCAGTCATTATTGAACCTCAGAACTGAGTTCCATGAAATTTGTCTCAGAGATACCGTTGGTTGAAGGTAGTCTGGAATAGCACATATGCTTCTTTTTCCATGGAATCAAAATTACTAGATTAAAATTACTAGGTCACTCGCTTATATATTAACATTTCTTAACTTGAACTTTTACTGCAATATTCAAATACTTACCAGATTTAACTGAGCCATGGATATGAGCTCTGCTTTCATAGTATACCCAGTCAAAGCCTGCTTCGACGGCTAACCTTGCAAGCATGCCATATTTAGAGCGATCTTTGTCGGATGTTGTCAAATCCACCGCTCTTCCTTCATAGTGGAGAGAATCTGGGGTGTGATAGCCTTCTTCATCCCAACCTTCTGTGACTACTAAATTAACACCAGGCCACTGGTTCATTACGGAAATGGCCAAAGTGTTCAGTTTTTCTTTGCAGCGCTAGAAAACGAGAAATTACTTTTAAATTTAGCAAAGACTGAATTAGCTGAATATATAAAAATGTTATTTATATCAATTTATATAAATTAATCTTGTCAACATTCAAATTGAATCGAATTCTTCAAAGAAGTTAGGAATAGGTATATGGAAAAGCGTAAACTATATCTCAATTGAAAATCAATATTAAATTTTGAAGCATTTCAACTTAATACACACACACACACACACACACACACACATATATATATATATATATATATATATATATATATATATATATATATATATATATATATATATATATATATGTATATCAATACACACACGTATATGAATATATATATATATATATATATATATATATATATATATATATATATATTCCATGAAAATATACATAAAATCGCGGAGAAAACCGGGTTACAAATTTTTTATGATAAAACCAAATACATGTAACCGAAATGTAAATACATAAACCGAATCGTTAATGAACAGAGAATTTCCAAGCTCCAAAGGGCCTACAAGCTAACATGGGCGTACTATAACAAAAAGTGCATTTCGGGAAGCGCCAAGTTGAGGCATTATAACACTACCATTTCTCCAGAAGCAATCTACGCAGCTGAAACAATGGTTATTGACGGTCATTCAAGCATTAGAGAAATATAAAAAGAAGAACGGAAAATTCTTACGAGCCAATCAATAGAAACGGCATTTGGATGGAAAGACCTCAGAAAGAACTTTATCAAAAGACAAATACGATAATGGCAGAAATCAGAAAACGACGAGCAAATTTCTATGCACATGTTACAAATGAAGCGTCCAGAATACCGAAGAAACTACTCGATATAATTATAAAGAGTAAATGCTGAACAGAGTGGCTGAAAGAGTTCCAAAAAGATATACAACAGATCAATATAAAAAATCTCGAAGATCGCACTGAGTGTATCTATAAAATCGCACATGTGAAGTTTGAGCAGAAATCAAATCGCCAACCTAGAATAAAATGAACAGATGAACGGAAGAGAGAGCATTCAGAGAGGATAAAGCGTTTTTGGGAGGTAAAAAAGAAGCAAAAGTCCTAAGAATTGCGAATTAAAGTTCAATCGCTTTCCTCATGGGGAACAATCGTTAAAATAATAATATATATTTATTATAATTATATTTATATATATATATATATATATATATATATATATATATATATATATATATATATATATATATAAATAATAAATTGATTATATCCAAGGCAATCTAGCCCTTTTATTCAAAACTGTATACCTGCATGGAAAAAGAGTATCCATTAGAATGTATGTCTGAACAAGCATGATAAATATCTAAAACTACTGTAAAATCGGAACGTTTCAAAATTTCATGAAAAATTGTCGAAAAGATATTCCAAAAATTATTCTTTGTTATTTATTGCGAATTTTCAAGTAATAGTGAAATTTTGTTCTCAATTGTTCTGTCAACTAGATAATCATAAATATTCTGAGAAACAGGAAACCCTCAGTGGGAAATGATCTACCTTTATTCCTTAAATTCTTTTACAACACTGTATATAACCCGACTTCCTTCTATAAATATTTCGAGATATTGATAAGAGGTGTTTATGCACAATCATCATTGAGTTTATTGTTGTACCTGTTAAGACAAGTGAGAATTTAGGTTTGTCAGCATCCGGTTATCCGTCATTAAATATAATCTTACGGTGAATACCTTTAGAAAAAATCGTTCCCAGTTGTAAACTGTTATTTGGTCGTAAATAAAATATCGACTGGACGACGTCCTGAATACAATGTGCTTAATTATTGAAAATATATCTGTGAAAGGTAAGAGGCATAATGTTTGAAACGAAAAATGTTTGCTAATAGTTTTACCGGAATTGCTCAGTAAATTGAAGTTATAAAACAAATAGTCACAAATATAAGTGGAGTATTCTATAAAATAAATAGAATATTCCACTTTCCATCACTACATCCAACTAAATTGAACTATGTTTACAATTTTTACATATTTTGGAAAATCCATTTAATTGATTTTCGAAAAAATCAATATGTAATTTGTAATGAAAAGTAATCCCATAATCCCATAATCACTTTATTATTTTTTCGTATTTAATTCTACTCTATCCTTGTTAATTTTTAGTTATAAGTTTGTTGATTGAGTCTCAAAGTATTTACAATTGTGTTGAAAAAGTTTCATCTCATCATAAAATTATTTCGTAAATACAGGTTTTGGAAAAACTAGAAATCGTGAATAAAATTCCAGTCATGCAGGCACAAATGATGGAAATTCTCCAGAAACTACTAGGGGTACCCAGTCATTTTTCTAAACGTATCAATAAAAACAAATAAATAAGAGAATGAAGATTTTAACACTCGTCTCTTCGTTTGAGTTCTCATCAAATCAGTGTGATTTAAATGATCAGCAAAACCGGAAAAAGAAATTCCTGTAGTATGGATACAATCTATTTAGGCATTACGATTGGCGGGACAAACCTTCGGTAGACCTTCGAAGACTTTTTCGAAGCGCACTTAATACTCACTCTCGAAAGTGATGGATTCGTTCTTGTTGACAACATTTGTGTAGACAGCTCTCTGAGAGTTTTATTTGAAATATTTCGATTATTAGTTTTGACATAGTTGTGGTATACAACGAAACGTCAACGAAAATAAAGTTTTTGACATTGAAAATAGCCTGTTATTGCTAAAAGCATGAAAAATAAACTTAAATCATGAATCTTAAACAGGAAATGAATTAAAATTGAAATATATATATATATATATATATATATATATATATATATATATATTTATATATATTTGAAAAAAATTATGTCGTAGTAATTCACAGAGATTTACGAAAGGTAGTATGTGTATGTCTTTGACTTTGATTGCCTATAAATTTGAATACAAATTTGTGAAATGGAAAGTTATGCCGGAAATGAAACTCGAAAATTAAAAAAGTAGGTCAAATATGAAATAAAATTGAAACTGAAACAAAATAAAATTGAAATTAAGGCACTTCAGAAATTAAGGTAATTGAGAAATTAAATAAGACACTACGTTTCAGTTACTATCATTAATCACGGTTCATTTGAGAACTTTTTGTTGTAACGATTTTGTATTCAAATTTCTGAAAGCCTGAGATAAAATTTTGGTTTGTTTCAAATAATTTCGTATCTGGAGTTCTTATTGAATCAAAGATGATGATGCCGATATTTGGTGAAAATCAATATTCATAATGAAACACAAATTTAAATTTTCTCATATATTAAATAATAAACATGATGCGAGTTTCGAATTACCTACAATTTCCTATTCAGATCATTACCAGAGTTAATTTAGCATCTGAAGAGCTCCCTCTCTACATTTTTCCAGTATTTCTCTTGTACTACGAAACTTGCGTCATCAGTGAGGAAATTTAAATTAGTGTTTTATTACTCATTTAATGTTAGAGTTTTGTTTCGGATATAAATTTTCATTTCAGAACTTGTATTCAAATTTACTAACAATGGAAGTCCGAATATTGCCAATCAAATCACAATGTTCATTCCATTCAAACAATCAGATGATTAATGAATATTTTTAGGGATACTACAACTATATACCTGATTTCCTGAAAATATTTTCTTTCATTGTGAACTATCAACTATAACTCATTATCTGGAAATATCTTAAACTGAATGAAATGTTGGACATATCACATCATGTGAAAAATATCACAACATATAAAATCAGTTGTAAAATTTCGGATAAAATTATTTCTGTATACATGTTTAGGTTGTTTATAACTTCCGATTTGGAATTCCAATATTCTATTACTCATGTCGAATTTCTGAATGCAGCTTTTCCATACAATAGTCAAAATATTTGGGGTCCTGCGAGATTTCTACGAATATACCTTTCGAACATCTGAGTGATGAACGTGAAATCAATTTTGGGACCGTATAAAAGTTAAAAAGAAAAAGATACTGTATCACTGTCACAATAGAAACTTAATTCGTTTCACTTGTCCATTTGTCATTTGAGATCCATTATTTTGTGTAACTTTGGCACTCGGAAACCTTTTTTTCATCTACAGCTATTACGGAAGCTTACGAAACTTATTTGAAATATGTTTTATAGAAAAACTGAAAGGAAATAATTAGTTTGAAAAACTGAAAGGAAATAATTAGTTTTTAGAATATAAACGGTTTACTTCTATCAAATCAACCAAAAGTTACCATTATGTCAAATATCGTGATTATAATAATATTATTGATTATTGTAAAAATTCGAATATTGGGTTTTTTGGTTCAATTAAACAAAATGATGTTAGTTTATTTCCAAATTACGTTTCGGTTTTTGTTTTAACCTTTATCAAACTGATATATGTCATATGATTGCTAAAACAAAATGAATATTAAAACAGTGCTCACAAACGTGATTTTAAATCTTACCACAATATAAATACTCCAGACACAAAAGTTCATAGGTGACAGTAACAACAACTATATTGACGATTATACTTATATATTTAAAATTTTTCCAAAGAAAAATCACGTTAATCTCTCAAGGCATATTACAAATATATAACTGGACTTGGAAATTGATCACATCTGCAATATTACATACACACATCAAATGATACATCTTTATGTTTTGCCGCATGTTCTTACGCGGTTAAAATATTGTTATATATTTTACTTAGACCAGTTATGTCGGTTTTATCATTGATGGATTCTGAGTTTTTCTTTATGAAAATGAAAAATTTTAAATATTTAAGTATAATCGTCAATATAGTTGCTGTTAATGTCACCTTTGAACTTTTGTGTCTGGAATAAATAAAAAAGTAAAATTTAAAATCACGTTTGTGAGCATTGTTTTTATATTCATTTTGTTTTAGCGATCATATGACATATATCAGTTTGATAAAGGTTAAAGCAATAACAGAAACGTAATTTGGAAATAAGCTAACATCATTTTGTTTTAATTGAACCAAAAAACCCAAGATTCGAATTTTTACAATATAAATAAAATGGTTCACGAATCAGATAGATTGTCGAATGTATATATATATATATATATATATATATATATATATATATATATATATATATATATATAAATGACAAAAACACAATTATCGATATAGCCCGCAACTCAATTGGAAGCAGCCGTTGACACGTGTTTCGAGCTTATTGGTTTTCCTCAGAACGGCGTAGCCAAGTTCAAGGTGTACGAACCTGGAGATGGAATCCACAAACAAAAGAACACACCTGCAAAGGAAGTCTCCACTGGTAGGCTTCCACGTAAACTCTCCGGCTTTGGAGATTTGGTCAACGTATCGCCAATGTGGCGACTATTTATCCACGCCGCAAGAAAATTTTTCGTTCCATATATATATATATATATATATATATATATATATATATATATATATATATATATATATATATATATATATATATATATATATAACATCAAAACATCAATCAAGAAGAACTTATCTTCGGTAAATACCTACCGATGCAGAGGTTGAGACATGTTTCAAACTAGTTATTTCTCATCAGAACGACCTAAAGGTAGGAAGATTATGTAAACTAAACTTATGAGGAAATTTCAATAACATGACAATTCCCAAAAGTCCTTCACAATTCAAGAATTACAGTTTCGGCCTGAACTTTCCAGATTTCAGAGATTCGATTTCAGAAATCTAAAATTAATTTTATAGTTTCAACATAAACTCAATTTTTTTATTGAAATGTTTTCGGTCTCACTTAAAATGTAGTTATAGTACTTCATGCAATATTTTTATTTTTAGTTTATTAATTGTATTTAATTTTTTAAATTTTAGTGAATTGAATTTCTTCGTCACTAAAATAGAAACGGTTTGCCTTAACTTTCGAATATCTAAGCGAACTATTTAAAACTACATTATAATATGCTCTTTTCAGTTTCCAGAAATTGCCAAATCAGGCGTTAGATCGTTATCCCATTTCATAAAAATAACGCCCGAACATAAGTCAATAATGTAACATTCAAAAAGTCGGGGCGGATCGTTTTCAGCTTTGCGAAAACTTATTAAAATTTGTTTCAATGGAATTCTAGTTCATCTTCTCCACTTCATTGTGTAATTCCATAAAGGTATAACAGCAAAACCGGCAAAAGGTATTATCGGATCATTGTAATCCTCGTCTGAAAATTGGTTAACCACTTAACCGTGCATATATAACTTTTTGTGTCGGTAAAATAATCCAGTTTGACTCAATAACAACTTGGAAAGAACTGTTGGGGTAAGCTTCAATCCAATTGACCGAAAAATTGGGGAAATTGAATCTTTGTTGGGTACGCTGAAATTACCAACAGCTCAAGTGAGGTGGAATGAACAAACGCTTTTTATCAATATATTGTATAAGATATCATTGTTGAAGTTATATTCAAGTGGGAATTCTAAAATAATCCCAAAATGCAAGTTATTTATATAAAGGTATAACATTTTTTAGGCTAATTTGTGAGGCAATATTTGACTTGCAAAACTGGTTTCAATTCTTTATTTGTTAAAAATAAACTTGGTGGCTTTTGAATGTTTTTTAATTTGAAATCTCTAAATTAAATATTTTCAAATGAAACATTCAATATTATTATTAAACTTATTAAGACGAAATTAAAATAAAAAAGAACATTTTTTAATTTAATTTATTTTTTATAATAGGTAGTGTTGCGTTTACTTGATGTAAATCCATTATAATTGAATATAAACTTGAATTCAAACACTTGAACTTATGATTTACACTTTATTCACTACATAGCATGACGCGTTTCGTCCTTACAAACGACTTCTTCCGATGCTTACAGAATAATATTATATTATTAATGCTCACAGAATAATAAATATTATTCGGTAAGCATCTGAAGAAGTCGTTTGTAACGACGAAACGCGTCATGCTATGTAGTCAATAAAGTGTAAATCATAAGTTCAAGTGTTTGAATTTAAGTTTATATTCAACTAAAAAAGAACAGTTTTCATTGGAGAACTTCATATAATAATATCAATGAACTTTTTGCCTAATACCACTTGGCAATGAATTAGTACACCAAGACATATATTTTGGATAAATTTTAACAATTTTTGGTAAATTTAGTTTAGTGCCTTGAATTATTATATTATTCATTGTTGTCAATGATAAAACTTTATAAAACAGGAAATCTAGAATGATATATGTCCACAAGATATCCAAAACGTTATATAATAATGAGAACAGTTTCAAGTTCAACGGGATGATGATTTCTATTTAGATCACATCGAAATAAGTTTTAAAAGTTGTTTCCTGTTATTGATTATTATTATTAATAACTAGCTGACCCGGCAAACTTTGTACGCCCATTTATTTTTCTGTGAATATTTTTCAAAAAGTCTGAAAGACATGTTCTACTATTTGTGCTACACTATCTTGTTTTTGATATTTATCCCGTGTTTAGCCAGGGACTTACACACTTACGAAGGGACTGAAAGTGATTCCAATCATTTTCAAATTATCAAATAATTCCTATATTAACACGTTTGATATATTGAAAGTAATAACCTGTCCGGTTTATAGTTTAAAGGCATGTTCCTAATTTCGTATCAGGTACTTATCCCATATATCATTAACTATATGAGATATTTGCTGGATATAAGTCAAAAAATGTTCCTAATTTTGTCCATTCCCGGAAACTAATGAATATAGTGGCTCTGGTGGCTGTACCATTAGAGTCTATTTGAATTGACTCTTCGCGCAATATTTTGTCGCATCATTGGTAGTATTTTCTTATCAATAACAATTAAACTTTGCCTTGCAATAATGACACACAACGTTAATTGGTCCAATAGCAACGATTTGCTGTGAACTGTAATCTATTTCAACGTTATAATTAAATGCAGATCGTTAAGAGTTAAACACAACCTTTTCATATTGTTAATTTCGATTCCATCGATTCCGTTCAATTTCATTACGAGCTTCGCGTTTCCTGAAAAAAGAGCAAGTTTGACTTGCTTTTTTCTGTCTTTGACTTGCTGCATTGTTCTGCGACTTAATTTGTATATCTAATAGCTATCATTTTTAAAAACGAAATTTCACTGTAAATTAAAGAAAACTATGTATTTTTTTTATATTCAAATATACCACGTGCTATGTTAGTAATGTGTATGTAAGTCTATTCAAACTTACCAAAATTTTATATTAAATTGAAGTTTTAATATTAGTCGTGATAGCTTTGAACTAACCAAGATGTGTAATAAGATATTCAGTTTTTTTACATCCTCTTTTTAAGAATTAATAATTATTTCTTATTTATATTATTAATCAAGTATTCTTAAATTTTATAATTTTGCACGCAATTTTTTAAATTTTTTCCCTGACAATAATAAACACAACAAAACAAATAGTGAAATTGGTCCAGCCGTTGACTCTACATTTTAGTTAGAAAACGTTTGTATGAGAAAAAGAAATGGGCTGTTTTTAGGGTTTTCCCGGCAATTATTCGAATTTTTCTCGCCGTAAAAACCATCCTTGGACTTTAACGAATATTTTAGAAAAATAATTGCCAGAAATGGCCCAGGCGTTGTTGAGTTATGCGCTTACCAACACATTTTGCGATTCATTTTTATATTATAGATGTGCTCGGTGGATTTTAATGATTTCGAATGTGAACTTGATATTTACTCATGAATACCCTCAGCAATTGTTGTTACAGAAAGAATCACAAAGTCATTTATATTAAACGGCATCTTTGTATCGCCGTCGCCTTCCTTCAACAAAAAGGAATGCTGTTGCGGGGCCCTTTGGTCCTAGTATGTGTACCTATTCATTTCGAGGCAATATATTTAAAATAGACTAATGGATGGATGTGTACACAGTCAGTGTTTGTCCATTTAGAACTCCTAAGGCAGGTATTGTTCGGCCCACCCTATGGACAGACTCTACAACAATGCTTTGCGGCTTTCAGGTTTATTGTCAAACTGGTGTAAACTACAGTGATCTTCCGGTCTTGTTGTGACTTGTGAATTTACTGAGGACCCAACAATTCTCCTTTTGTTCGTTGGTGGACTCGAAAGGAAAACAAATATGCATTTCAGTTTCGAAACAGAGCCCGATGTAACAGTGTTAATAAGATCTTCAAAGGTGTGAATAAGGATATGTAAATATGTCAAATATCACATAATCAGATAATACATACTTCGTTTTTTCAATTTATCAGACTCATTCTATTATTTATAACTGATTTCTTTTGTTTTTACTACAATATTGACGTGAAACGTTCGTGAAAACATTCACTATAATTTTTTCCATAAATTTTCATATTGTGAAGTAGTTTATATAAAATCTATTGGAATATGGGAACTACATGTATTATTTAGAGATCTTAGAACTTGGGTGACCATCATGGGACTAGGCTGGGTCACGTTATAACCCTTTGAGCTTGATAAAATACATACAAACAATAAATTGAGGAAAGAAATATTATTTTTAAATTTGCCCACTCCGAATCATTTTACAACTGAAAGTAATATTAATTGATATTAATGTTATTGATCTTTCTGGTGAAAATTTCAAAACTTTTTACGTAAATATATATGAATAAATATTCATGAATGACTCCAGTTTTTTCGATTAAATTAATGACAGGTTTTTTAGAAATTCACCTAGACAGTCTTACAGCCAATAAAAACATTGTAATTTACCTATGAACATCACAAATCGAATACATAAACCTAAATATATAGGTTTAGTTGTGAATTAAAAATTTTGTGTTGAAATATTTTCGAGAAAAATTTCGATTTTATACCGGTTATTAACCGTTACCACACGTTATTCGTTGTGAAAGTAAATCATAACAATAATTTCTGATTTACTTTGTCGATCAATGATCAATCTGAAGAATATTCATTGGATGTCTAGAAATGTAAGAATTTTTGGGTGTTCAACCGAGATTTGGGGCGAGCCAGTCTTCTTGCCTCTTTCTAGGTACGCCACTGATTCAGCCGTTTTGTTGTGATGCACAATGCCCGGCACGTTTTGATTAAATATTTATGATACCGGTTTGTATGAAGGTGAGGAGGGCCAATGAGTTATGATTCGTTGGACTGTGATGATGTCTTGACAAAACCAATGAAAAATGGCCGATTTTATAGACGCACCCGTCGATGAAATCCATCCATACTTCAAGCGTAACGTCTTTGAGTAATCGTACTTCGAAAAATGACATCGATGAAAAGTGTGAGGTTTGTTTTTGCTGATATCCATGTTGTTATTGTGACTATAATACAATGAAAAAATGTCTAGTTGATATGGAGAAGGCACGTACAGATTAAAGACAATTCAGATATTTCGGGTTCTATAAAGAAATTAGTGTATTTTTCAATTCATTTCTTCAACTTTCAATTTATATTCTCAACTAATATTGCAATATTGCGCAATATTATATGTACACTGTGTACATAAAGTAAGGAATTATTTTATATCTAGAAAATGAAAAGCTTTTCGAACACCTCAAGTTTTATTTAATCTTTGACGTGTTAGTCGCATTGATGACGTCATTAGTTTCGGCTATAACGCCATTGCATTTTTTTTCAAAATGCAAACTCCTGCGTAAAAGCATTTAGTATTGTTCAAATTATCGGAGATTCTGCAGAGCATAAAAAGTCGCCTCCTATGCTGAAACAATCGAGTCTCCCAATCTGAAGAGGTGCATTCTGAAGCCACAAATACAGGCTCATTTTCGAGTGTCATAGTTCGGTTTTTCGACTCTGAAACATCTGAAACTTAACTACGTCATTCTCATGAGAGCCAACAACTCAAAGCACGTGTCAACATCAGCTTTAAATGTATAACTTTTGTTTTAATAATTTCTTCCGTGTAAAACCTTTTAGAATAAATATAAATATATTTTTTTTTTTTTTCTGGTACTCATTTTTACAAAACATATTAGCTATGACTGTTGACAAAACTGTATGTGTTCAGTTTTGTCTGAAGGGCAATGAAATTAGTACCTTGGATGTTAAATATGGGGACAACACTATATCATCATCCCAAACAACGAAGTTTCTTGGAATATATGTAGACAGAAATTTGAGATGGACATCACACATTGAGGTCTTATGTAAAAAATTGAGTAACTCATTTTTTGCAATCTCTAGAATCAAGAACATCGTACCTAGAAACTGTGTTATGAATGTGTATTACAGTCTTGTATATAGTCATCTAAATTATAATATTCTGCTGTGGGGTTGCTCTACAGAAATAAATAGGGTGTTTATTACACAGAAGCGAATACTTCGATTAATATTCAATATTCATCAGCGAACATCTTGTAAACCTATCTTCATTAATAATTACATACTTACCTTACCGTGTTTATATATTTATAGATGTTTGTTATATGTTAAAGAAAATGAAAATAGGTTTATTAAATTGAATAGTAATCATGAGTATTCAACAAGAAACAGGGATGTGCTACTTATTCCTATGCATAAAACAGCTAAATTTGAGCACTCTCTGTATTGTCAGAGCATTAAAATTTTCAACCATTTACCATCGAATTTGAAAGTACTGAAAGCTCATTTGTTTAAGAGGAGAATTAAATCTCTACTCTTAACAAAGGCATACTATAGTGTGTCAGAGTACTACGATGATTCGGATGTAGGCAATAATGTATGAATCAATTTTTTGTATCATATATTTGTAGATTTTTTTCAACACAAATGTTCTTCACCATGTGAAATTGTCTCAAATGTTTAATATTTCTGAAGAAATTTTTATTTTCAATCAAAATTGTATGTTATTGTAAATATGAATTTAACCAAGATTTTCGTTTGAACCAATATTTTTGCTCGAGGGCTGAATGGAAGATCAGACTCCAAACTGAATTCGGTCTTTTTGAGAGCATTTCTCTTAGTTGTAATTATTTATCAATTGAAATGAATGTAATTTTACTATGTAAGGAATGTTTCTCAATAAAATTATATTATTATTATTATTATTATTATACAAAATATATCTATATATGTATAATATATCCTATAGCTACTTTAGCCTAGTGATACTGCAGTTCTATTTCTTGTCGGCACATTATTTCACATTTGTCAATATAGTCTCCAAACTGGCATTACCTGATAAATCTCATTTATCATCCATTTACAGTGTAAAAGTTGTGACACCAATGCCAGAACTGTGCCATTGTTTACCTGCTGTAAACAGTATTTAACAATATCCTTGTGGCCTAGTGTAAGGGCAAGAGGTTCTATAATTTATAACCTATGAGTTTCATTCATAGGATTTTGTATTTCCTTTCTAGTTATGTAGGTATAATTTTAGGAGCGTAAGCATTTTGATTCTGAATTTCTATTGTCATTTGAAAAGGAATGCAGGGCGTGATGAGAAGGGTGAAAAAGATTACGACGATTTGAAGTGTGGGTTTATAATCATGAAGATCGTAAATGAACCATAATTTTCTTGTAATATATAAAGGGAGTGGCCTGCTTTTTTCCGTCAGCGAACAAGATTTTTTTAATTATTTTATGATAAATTAGATGAAGATGGATTTGATTTAGGAATGATTATTTGAGGGCGCAATAACATCTAAATCTTCATAATATTGGATATAAAATCAACTGATTCAAACCTTAATTCAAGAAGTTTTCACACCACGCTTGGAGGAACAGTTTTAAAAAGTATGATACCTATAATTCTAAACACCGTACTCTAAATTCCAGAAAAAAATGTTTAATAAATACACTAGAGATATTTTTCGTGGTTGGACTGACATATTATCAACAGTTGTTACAACTCATTAAATGTATTGAACAAATTTCGGTAATTTTCAAAATTTTTTGATAAAGAAATAAATTTTTTCAATATAGTCGTTTGATGATTCAGTGATCTCTTAGTGAAGCATGGTTCAATATTAATTGAATAAAAAACATTCATTTTCACAGAACTGAATTAATTGCTTGTTTTTTGTTTCGGGGTCTTATCCCTTTTTAGAATTTGACTTCAGACTGATGAATTTGACCTGTTGAACTAGTTTAACGTTTAAAAATTCGGTAACACACCAAAACAATTTATACAATTTGGTAACTCTACTGATTTTTTTATTCAATTTGAAGTTCATTTTCAACAATTTTGTAATTGATCGTTGTTATTCTAGATTTGAAGAATATATTGTAATTATTTTTGTATTAAATTTTGCGGTTTTCCAATTTTCACATATAATTCCATATATATTTCATATATAATTAATATTTAATTTCCATATATATATATATATATATATATATATATATATATATATATATATATATATATATATATATATAGAAAATGAAATTTTTAGTGTTCATTTTCACTGAATGATAATATTTATATATATAATATATATATATATATATATATATATATATATATATATATATATATATATATATATATATATATATATATATATATATATATATATATATATATATATATATATATATAGAAAATTTTCAACGTTTTGGTTTTTAAATTATGTATTTATTATTGTAGTTATAGTTTAGTTGTACATAGTTCTATTAATAAATTTTTTTAAATGTGAAAAGAGTCTGCCACTTTTCAACTAAATAAAGATTTTTCTGCACTGGTTGTATAAGATAAAACATTACACTGAAATGTTTTGTTATTTGACGTTAATATTACATTTATATGGTGCTTTTAAATTCAGTAACTTTTAGGTGCTCTTTTGAACATCATTGTTAATGTATCCATCGTTTGATACAGTTGAAAGTTTAAAAAGAGGCGGTCCTAGATGATGTGACCAACTTTTACCGTAACAATGGATCTAATCCATTCAATAATAGCTCTTATTTGTAGCGTATACTTGAAGTATGCTCACACGATTTAACAGTCATGTGTCCAACATTTGAATTAATTTATTAGATTAAATAAAAAATACTTGGCTTGGTTTCACAAAATTCTACTTAATTCTAATATTCAAGTATTCATTATAAATTCTGTGGAACCAAGCCAAATGTTTTTTATTTAATATATATTATTAAACAATGTTTCACATAGAGATCAGCGAACATTCAATCAATTTTATTTGAATTAATTGGTTAAATTGTATGAATCCCGTTCAATGCAAAGAAGTTTTTAATACGAAACTAATCAGATGAGTTCACATAACTCAATATTAAAAATTGAAATACTTGTCTAATTTGGCCTAATTGTAAACTCGGAATGAACCTTGAACCATTCAAGACACTTCCCGAAGTAAAACCCTGACTGTTTCCACGGTAAAATAGGATAATATTAAACTCTTGATAATGGGAGTGTAGCCCGAATTTTAAACATTGTATTTTTAATTGTACAATACATTTAACAATCTTTCTGAATTGAAGTTGTTACTTTTCTTTCATTAAAAATAATATTATTATTCAGATTCTCAACAAAGAATAGAATAAAAGTAAATTCGGAATTGCTATTAGATACTTATTCTAATTTAATGATTTTTATATTTTTCAGTTCTTTATTTAGTAGTTACTGCGTTTCAAGCCTCCGAAGAGTTAGGAATTAGCAACTGAATTCAAACCAGTCAAACACAAGTTCCCATTACTAATGTATACATATTTAATTCTATATTTTCAAAGTGAAATTAAGTGGATCTCTCATGCTTGATTAACACTAATTAACTTATAATAGTCCTGAAGATGAATTGAACAATATTGAAACCTCTACAAATTACCACTTGAGTGGTTTCCTTCAGAATTGTTTATTATATCCAAATTTAAATAAACGCCTTAGTGATAGGTATTGCAATTTGAACAGGAAACATTTATAAGTCATCTCAAATAGTCGCTTTTCCTACAAGCCGTTGCTATCGCCGATTTCCTGTTACGTGATAATTAAGTTGTTAGTTTAACAAATGGAAACTGAATGCAATCATTGAAGTGTGTTGGCTGATTTACTGCTGTCAAAGCCCATAACACTAATTGAATTAATTTGCTGACTCAATTTGCATCTAATTCATAATTTAGTACCTACATTATTTATTTTCCTTTCGATCTAGAAATGCGTAGTAGTTTATTTGTGTAAGATGTATGCTAATGTGTATTGTTTTCACACTTAGGATGATGCACTGGTAACTAGTGGAAAACATAGAAATTTGCTGTAAAAGTAAGACTAGATTTATTTCAGTTGCATGTTCTTAACTGATTAATCAATATAAAGAGATTAATTAATTTGCGGACATACGGTCAACAACCATGGTACAACATTATCTGAAATGTCCTATTTCTATGAAACTTTTTAGAATGTTGATTGAGTTTTTCCCCTTTTTAAGCTTTTGATGTGGAATTTATATCAATTTTCAATATATAGTATTGGAGGTTTTTAGTTTCATTTCGAAATTCAGCAAAGAGAAATTATATCTATGGTGTTCAACTGAATAACATTACATTTCAAGTATATGAATATGGAAATTGGTGTCTTATCTAGAATTTACATAATCTACTGATTGTCTTGTTTCACTTCATTGAGTTTTACTAAAAGACCAACTGAGGCTACAAAGTTTCATCATACATCGTCACTAAAAACGCCCTTGTTACTCATGCCAAAAGGTGTGGTATTTTAAATACCCTAACGTCATTCAATATTTGGAACATGAGTTCAAGATAACTATGAGTCATCATAGGACAATACACTGATTGGAAAATTCCTGGCAAATTCATAAGAATTTGATGAATATAATATATGTAACTGCTTCGGGAGATGCAATGGCTTCTTGTAGGCGGGCAAGAAACTCGCCCGCCCCATGACCACGATCGGTTTTTTGTTACCGCGTACCCTTATTTTAGTTATACAGAGAGCACAAAGCTTCGATCGCAGGTCAGTCGGTTTCTTTGACAAGATAGGAGAACCGCAAAGCCTACGTTGCCAAAATTCAAAAAAGTACCTTTTCTGGGAATTTACCTAGACGCCTAAGCAACATTTTTTAAAAGTGTCCAATACCTACTTTTACATTTTTGTAACACCTTTTTCAATGAATTAAAATTCTATTGACATTTGAATTTGAATTGAAAATAGTCATGGTTCATTGGTCGATTTTGTACCGTAATTCATCGAAACATGTTAGTTTGAATATTATTTATCTAATTCCTCTTTCCAGATAAATAAATGAACAGACTTAGTACTTATACTTTTCAATAGACAAGAAAAATTGAAAACAAAATAATATATAATAAAAAAGTGAAACTTAGTATACCTAAGTAATGTGTTATAATGTGAATTGAAAGAAACTTATATTATTAAGTGTTATATTTATTCAAAAAGTTCTGTGTCAGTGATTAATTAATTTTTTTGCTTGTATATTTGAAAAAAATGGGAAGACGTCTCATTTTCCTCTAAACAAATATTTTTGATATCATATTTCTAATCAAAATCCTTTTAATTTAGCTACGATCGATGAATTTAATTACGATTTCATCAAACAGTTGTTTATTGTGAGAATTGGGACATTATTCTGCGAAAAATGTTGAAGGTGCAATCCTTCAAAGCCTTTCAGAAATTTGGAAAATACTTGAGGCATTTTCTTTTGATGGGTGAATTGATTTTATCTCTTTCGAAATTTTTTCTGTGAATAATTTTGAAGTAAAGGTTTAAAGGTCGAAATAAAAGAGATAAATTGCCTTGCATATATCAATGTAAATTATTATACCATGCTTAACATCCATATTAGGCTTCTTCATATTTTATCTGCTTGGATCATTATCATTTCATGATCAATATCATCATTTTTATTTGTTGAAATGGTAACAATGAGTACATATATGATTAACTTCTGATATGAATATTAGTGAATTAATAGGAACCTATAGTGCACACTCCAAACTAAGAATGTGTATGAAGGGAACTTCTCAGATGGAAAATTTTGGAATTTCTAAAAGTCAATTGAATAATAGCCTTTCCTGACCAGACTTGTTATAAGAGATTTGACTTCCAAGTACACTCATAAACATAAGTACGTAATGCAATTATGAAGATATATTGAAGTTTATTTATAATTTGGGATACAAACAGATGCATTACCTACTACGGCACCCATTGCGAACATCAAGCAAGAACACTATAGAAATCGAACACACCAGCATCAGTAAAATCAGTACATATAGGTTACAACCTCTGTGATATGTTTCCAACAAAACTTAAAAATTCCATTTCAAACTTATAGGGAGATTCGATGTTCTTATCACTGAGAATATATATATATATATATATATATATATATATATATATATATATATATATATATATATATATATAACGTGATTTTTTAAGAGTTGAGTTTTTCAGGTTGGTAATGGCATCCCAACGTCATCTGTCAAAGTGAAAAGTTTTCAGTATACTCTGCAATTTCATCGTGCAAAGACTTACAAACGGGCAACGATTGCTAATTGTTGAAATTTACTATCAAAGTTCGTGCTCTGTGAAAAATGTGTATCGTTTTTTACGACCATATTCGACCTGGTGAATCAACAATTCGTGCTGTTACCACCAAATTTCGCACCAAGTTTACTTTGTTGGGCATTAAACCATTGTCTCGCATGCGTACAGTGCGTACTGAAGGGAATATTGCAGTCGTAGCGTACAGTGTTAATGAGGATTGTGAAATGTCAATTCGTCGCCGTTCTCAGCAATTGGGCATGTGTCAAATTGGACCTTCGGAATGGATCGTTTGATACGGAGCCGCGGAGAACAGTTACATGAAGTTATCTTCAAAATGTAAATGGCAATATCCAAGTTATCAATTTTAATAAAAATTTTGAATATATGATTTTTGAAATTTTTCATCGAAATATCAAAGTAATTCGAATGAAACATTCAGTGACTTGTCTGCACGAATGTTATCAACGAAAACACAAACTATCAACTTTCCACAGAGAACATTTAGTGCGTTCCAAAGAATATCGAAATCCTTGGAAATACCATACAATGCTGTTTCATCCTAATTCGAGAATCATCAGTAGGATATACCCAAGCAATCGAACTTCGATAAACCTACCAAAAGCTTCATAGCTCTCTTTAGAATATTAGAATTTCCAATATTCCCTGAGTTTTCGGAAAAACGCCTTAGGTACGATTCAGAGATTGATTCAATTTCTCTTAAGATAAGAAATGTGGTCCAATCTGACAACGTGGTTTTCAATAAGACCACTAACCAGTCCAGTGAATCGAGGATCGGGCTACCTTCTGCCCCTCCACTTCGCGGTATAGCAATAATAAAATATTAGACGTCCACTCTCATAATTCTTACATAGGTTCAGCAGCCTCTCATCATCACTTTCTAGAAAATGGATGACCTCAATGGACTGGAACTATTAAAAATAAAAACATCCCGAAAATGTTATTCATTAATCCAAAATATTATTAGTGAATTCAAAGGAAAATGAATTTCTTTTTTAATACACCTTTCCAATTTTTATATTTTAGTGGAAGTGGATAACTCCGAAACAATACCGTACTTGTTTTTGAGGATGAAATATTGAAATCATTCCCTTCCAAAATGAGTAGGTAGGTACCTAAATCTATAGTATAGTACTGAAATAAATGAACTTTGAATGTTAGTTTTAGTATTCAAGTTTTATTTGAATTATTTCGACTACGAATCTCAGAGTATGTCATAAATAAGAATTAAAAACAACCCGGCAACTAAAATATAATTCGTAGGGACTCCTCCTACCTAGTAAGATTCTTAAGGCTAAGGTAAATTACGAAATTAAATGGATATTCAGTTTCTATATTCTATGACTAATTCTCATATTCATAAACAAAAGTGAAAGTAAACAAAAAATTGAAAGATTATTAGCAAATAAGTAATTTTTCAAATTTGATTATTTCAGTTTATCTATTCTTTCATTTTACGTATTTCTCTTCTTGGAAGAATTGGATTTATGTATTCAATAGATGAATATTATTATCAGAATTCGCTTAGTAAAGAATATTTGTTATTTAACACCTAAAAGACAGCGACAAAATCTTCTTTCTCTATAAGTGTTCGTTCTCTCAATAGGTAGACATTCGATTATTCCTATATTATTATATTTCAATGTCAACGCAGGTTATCAACCTAATGAAGTATAATAATTTATATCACCGCTTAATTTATGGGAATTATTCATTTTCATGCGTGTCTACAGTTTTCCAGACATGTGATTATGTATTTGCTCAATGAAAGAGATCAGAAGTGATGAAGGTTTCTGTCTTGGTCGAGAGTTGATATCACGCTCTATTGAACATTATCGAATGTTAGTTTCCTACTTTGGATGTTTAATTTTATCAATTTATTATTCATTTAATTTAATATAATTTTATTGAGAGGAAAGAAATGAACTTATGTTATATCCATCTATAATTTTTTTCTGAATTAACGCTTTATTAAGGTAAATGATAAATAAAACTTCCTTGAATATAAACTTAAATTCAAGCACTTGAACTTATGATTTACACTTTATTCACTATATAGCATGACGCGTTTCGTCGTTACAAACGACTTCTTCAGATGCTTACAGAATAATAACCTGTTAGTTATCATTCTGTAAGCATTTGAAGAAGTTGTTTGTAACGCCAACACTATTAAATATTTAAAATTTCCTTTATACCTACCCACCTGCACGTAGATGAGTTTAACCAATAGGCGAAGAGTGTCTAATCGATATCAGATCACTATTGATTCGTTAAGAAAGCGTTAATCAAAGTTGGAGTTCACTTGTTGTTAATGATATATAAAATGTACAAAATATTATTAAAATGTTGTAATTTACAGCATTATCAAGAATTCTTGATAATGCTGTAAAAGGTAAAACTAGTCGAATAAAGAATTGTTCAGTCAGTGATTTTTAGACAAGTTTTTATTATTAACTCTAATTTAAATATGAACTATCACAGAGTAGATTCATCGTCCATTGAATTCAAAATATTATTCACAATTCGCTTTCTGGTATTCCATTTTATCATTTTTTGGTTAGAAATTTTCTTGTGAAGTTTTTCTAAGGGGAGAAAATAAACGCAAAAATCATTTTAATAAAATTCAAATAATTAAAATGTTTTCAGAATTATCGCATTCATCTTAAAGATTATTAACAGTAGGTAATAGTATTTATAGGCAGGTACTTTTTTAGTGTTTTGTGAAATCACATCTAGAATCAAATGTTTATCTGTGATTCTTATAAAGCGAGTGCTGCAAGCTGTTCTAGCTTTTCTACAGTTTTTATGTTTGACCTCTATGAATATAATTTCACTTTGAAAAAATAAATTGGACATTCTGAAAAATTAATACTATCAATAAAATTCATATTATGTTGAAAAGTCAACATTAACTTGAGCTTAATATTCATTATAAATCATTAACTATTGCCTAAAATGAACTCAACTAATTTACGCTTGAATACCCTGAAGCTACTATACATTCTTTATACAGCTAGACAATTTACTGTTTTTATTGAATTCTTATCCATATCATCAAATCAACTGTTTCTGAATTCAAAAAGCCTAGAATTTTGCATGTCAAAAACTTTCAAAATTTCTAGTGTTATAAGCGTACCTACACATCCCTGACACCACGTTATTTTTGATTATTGATAAGGCCTATACTCGGAGAAAATTAATAGCTATAATGAAACAATATTTAGAATTTTCTCATAATTTGATAATTATGAGAAAATTCTAAATATTTTTCCATGTTATTTTATTTTCCATTTATTACTTTACATGAGAACAATTTATTTTCAATTCTGAATAGAAAAATAAGTATAGCATTGAATATTTTCAATTTAAATGACATAAGTTCTAAGAAGTTCAACATTTTTTTGATTGATGTTTATTATATTTCAAAATTACTTGTAAAGCCCTATTCTGCAATATTTGTAGCTGTTGAGTTTTTCTTTGAACGAACCGAATAATGGTATAATATTCGTGTTTAAATTATTAATTGTTTTCTTGATTTTCGATGAATTTATGGACAATCAGTGAGTTTCATTTATTTTTGAATACCTTTCTTATACTGTGTCAAAAGTTTGATAACAAATTCAATGTATACAGTCTATGACAAATAGGAATTCAGTTTATCAATTTCATAATTGTGAAAACCGTTCATAACTGTTTCTTTTTAAGCGGTTACTCTTACGTTATGAACCTCCTACGTTAATGCTAAACGCCATCTCGTATGAAGCTTATCAACCTAAATATAAGAGAGTATCACTAATTATCAAAAAAAGTAGATATATTCAATCTGATGTCACACCTCGAATTAATTTGGAATGCCATTTTGTCAGGCACATCGCACTGGCTACCTAACAAATGAAGAACGTTTATTATACACGCATCTTGGAGCGCAAGAAATACGATTTCTGTTTCCCATTATTTTCTTCATTCAGGGTGTTGGTGGTTATCTCTCGGGAGACGGAATTCTGCAGTAAGTACAACATAATGATAGTAGTCGGCCGACGTTTCCCTTTTTGAGATTTTGACATGATAAACGAGCGACCTGTGAATATTTTCACATTCGCATAAAGTGGTGATTAATATGATGATAATAATAACATTCCAGCCTGTTTGTGAGGGATACGAGTGGGCAGAATCCGAAGCTTAAATACAGAGAAGGACTCAGGAGACCGCTGACTTGATTCATGTGTAGAATATACAATAGTGTTTAAAATGAAGGGTAGCAAAATGACTTTGGAATGCGATTTATTACAGCTTTTTTCCTGGTTTGCACTTCAGCAATCACAAGCTGAAGTGCAAAAAACTAATTTATTATCAATATAAAAGTGTTATAATTCCATCAAGGATGTATGACCATGTTTTTGAAAATTTCGGATGAATTCATCAAAAAGACACTATGTGATATATAATAGTTGAAAAAACATATAAATATATATATATATATATATATATATATATATATATATATATATATATATATATATATATATATATATATATATATATATATATATATATATATATATATTTTTGAAGGTTTCTTGGGAATGAGCACAGTTTAAAATTGATGGAGTAACTATTTATTCGACATATGTTTCGGCTCTAGGCTTTTTCAAGAATATTATAGGTTTATTGTTGGTTGGAAATTGACTTCAATTTCACAAATCTTTCGTGAAACTGAATAGTTTCGGAAAACTGACTATTAAGTATGATTTGATTTGTCTTTTATGTAAAATAATGTATGACGGTTAGATTGTCCATCCATGATAATAACATTCACGGAACGCAAACAATATTTTTTGAATCCGAGTGTTGAATTCTGAAGAAAATTTAAATGAAACAATCTGTTTTAATTGTATTTTTAGAATCTACGAAAATTTCAAAATCGTTATCGCGAAATATCATATATATAAAGGTTTTCAGTTTCAATTTATTCAGTTTTTTTGAAAGGTTTGACATAGGTATGCAACCTTTCAAATAAAATTAGTTTTTTGGAAACAATGAGTCTCAGCTCGTCGTGTATAACCTGTATATCTTCAGGTTCTCATTATTTAAGTTATTGTGCTTCTGACGACTTATGGTCTACTATCACATTTTTTGTATCCTTCAATTTGCTAATAAAATTCCACTTCTATACTTTTTTTTGTAAATCTACTCGTCTGATTTATCATTTTTATTTTTCTTTTGTACATATTGCCTGTTTTATTTATACGGGTTTTCTAGAATTAATATATTATGATTCTCACATATTATGGTCTACTATCATAATTTTTCTATCCTTTAATTTGGCTATTTCACGACTTTTTTTTTTTAATAGTTTGATGCATTTTTTAAATTCTTCTTCAGATAAGGGGATGGTAATAGTGTTACTCAAGGAGTTATTATCTTTGCATCGTTGATTATTTATCTTTTTTTCCTATTTTCTTAACTGCCGTCATCTAAGTACAAATTCGAAATTTTCAGTAGGAAACCATATTTTTATGGTTCTTATTGTTTCTGTTCATCTATTCGTTAAATTTTGTTTTTAAGGTTCTTCTTATAACCCATAAGACCTTAACCTTAGGCGCTCTTATACCGTTCAGCCGAAGAGTCACTATCTCTTTAGAATAAATTCATAATTTCATTTCTTCGTGAGCATAATTGAATACCTATAACGTATATCTGCGTAACGGGTATTCGAGTTGCTATTCACGATTCACTGTGCAGATCACGGCTGTAATAATTCACTCTCACAATGCCGCAATATGCACTTTCGGTAAATAGAAAGTACGACTTTGGATTCTGCGGGTCTTTAAATATCATTTCGATTTATTGAAGTACTGATGACAACAATATGTGAGAACAAGCTTGATGAAATAATTTATTATTATTGTGATTGGTGATGACATAATTATTAAAGGAATCATAGATGTAAGATTTGCTGAAGTTTTCGCAATTTGTGATTCAATTAATTGAGGAAACGTAAGAAACAGGGATAGAAAATTATCGTTTATTTTGACATCAAATCTAGTTGAAGACAATGAGGTGTGAATTGTGAATTTTATTAATAATTAATAAGGGTAGAATATTGAGTATTTTTCATTTATATTTTACGTAAAATTTTCATGTAAAATTTTCTCTTGAAGTAGGTACTATTCTTGATGAAATTATTAATGCTGCGTTAGTTATGCTCATTTATAAATTAAAATTTTGTTTGTCCCATTGTTCAGGGAAATTTAATATTTTATCACATTTTACTCAAAAAGTAAAAGTTGACTTTTCAGTCAAAAAATAGTATATTTTGCATATCTAACATACGAACTTCACTTCTGAATATCATCACGTGACAATGATTTTTGTATTGCCTTATGAAATTGGCAGAATAGTAAATTTATGATTTATACCAGATCATCACATTATAATTTCTGAAGAGAATTTAATCTTTGTGACTTAAAATACTGGAATAAGTCTCCTTGTTTATTTTGCGCTGTAATATAACGTGAATATTGCGATTCTTATATTTTTTTAGCTTATCAAGATATATGCGGATAAATATGCCGAAAAAAAAATTATAAAGGAAGAACATACAAGAAATTCATAAAAACAAGTCTAGTTGAAATAATCAAATTCGTGTTTTCAAAGTGGCTAATGTTTTCAGAGTACATTACTAAGTACAGACTAAGAGTACAGACTAAGGTTGTATTCGAATCTTCTTCGTAAGTTCGAAATCAATTAACAAATCTTTTGAACGCATTTTAGCGAATAGTAGGTACCTGAGGTGTAGTCATGTCCCTATTCAAAAGTTTCAATGAATACATCTAATAAAAATATTTCAAATTCTATGATTTTGTATATTTTCAAAAATATAATAAATCTCCTTACTAAGCATAAAAGAAAACGTTTCAAGAAACCTGACTATTGTACTGTTGTTAGTAGAATGCTACTAGAATATTTGGTTCATACTTCGTATACTTTGCAATTGATCAAAATATACCATACGTAGGTATGTATGGTACATTTTGACGATAAATAAAATTTTATCGGAAAATAAATAAACAGGATGCTGAACAAATAGAAGGAAGTAACAGAGCATATAATTTCTAATAAAAATACGCACTATATCATTTCAATTATTTGCTGTCTGAAAGTTGTTATTGATTTCTGTTTATAATTACTCCGTTCCTAAGTAAAATACTAGTAACAAGTAAAATATTATGTATAACAACAGCAATAATTTGGATAATTAAAAATATTTGACTACATTCAACACAATTTTTGATAAAGTTAACGAATAACTATTCTATTACTTTTTTCTTTATTTTTATTTTTCTTTTTTGTAAATCAGACCTGCGAACAGGAAATATTATTTTCCTCTGAAGGATTTGCGGTTCTATTTCTGTTACTTTATTTTGTGAAATAATTGTTCTTGAGATTGCCTGTAAATGTTTCTATGTAACTCTGGATTTAAATGAATAAATAAACTGGTATGTAAACGAATTTCTTTCAGTTTGAGTTGAATTGTTGTAGATTAAATTGATATTTACTGAAATGTAGCTAATTTTCTCATCCACAAACGCAAAGAACAACGTGAAGGTGAGTAATAATTTATTCTTATTATCAATTTCCTACCTACTTCACGTAACTCGAAAAAACTTGTATGATTTCTAAACTTTTCGGTCAGTAATATGAATTGTTGGACGAGCTCCTTTTTTCTGCTAGGACGCGATTCTCAGAAATTTGTCAACTTGAAAAATATTGAGCAAAAAAATTCTGTCAAATCAAAAACATTCCTAACACGATGCATATAATGATACACCCTGAGTGAACCTAAACTTAAGTATTGAATGTCATCAAATCATGATCCATTGATAACACTTTCATGAAAGCTGAATCGACAAAACCGCAGATGATATTGAGAAGTAACCCATCCAACCGTGCTCAGATGAGGCTTGACATCGAAGTCACTTCGGATCCTAGATTGTATTAGATTACCATGCGATATTGAGTTGTTCTGGAAACCGTGGGTTCCTGTATATGCAGAGTAAATTTTACTTTATCAATTAAAAAAATTTACAAATAACAATCATTTGCAATTTTTCAAAGCTAAGGGGTGGATCAAGTATAACGTAAGCACTATAGGGGGACGAGGGTCTTTGCTTTTCTTATTTAAGATGACATGGGGGAAAGGGGGGTCTAGATGATGATCATCTAGACGTCTTGACTACGTCATCAGTAGTTATTTACTTTTTTACACATATGTCCACCCTCACGTTGTCTTTGGTGGAACAATAAATGCATTTTCTGAGATTCCCTCAAATAATTCATGTTTTAATTACCGAGAGTAAAAAGTGAACACGCACACTGATAGAAAAGTTAGACCTGTAAGAGTCTCTGTCGTCGTCGTGCTAATAAACTGATGTGCATAATTCAAAATTTAGAGCAGGATGATGTTGAATGACTCGATGAAAATGATGTAGACATTCCAAAAAAGGATGAAAGTGAGCAGACTCACAACGCTATGCAGCAAACATGCAATGCCATCGAAAACTTAGAATCATGGTCTGAGGACTGTTAATTCGATTAAATATGTGTAAAAGAAATTAAAGTTAGTTTTTATATTCGTAATATTACATAGTATTATAATATTTTTGTACCTTACTCTATGTTGAATACCGTATCAGTAAAATCTAATCTCTATCCTAAAAATATTTCATTATCTTTAGAATTATAACTTCTGCTCATGAATCATTCAAAAAATCAATATATAAATTAAAAATGTTTACGTGAGCATGGGGAAGTGGGTAAGAGGTTTGCTTATTTTTGTTGACAAGGGGGATGAGAGGTAAATAATTGTAAAAAATCTGCTTACATAATAATGGGTGTTTTTTTGGAGGTATAGAACTTTAAGTTGGCATTACTGTTGAAGATGGCGACCGATTTAACAGCTGGGAAGTGATTTATTCTCAGTTTGGTTTGGCAATTCATCATGAATAGACTCACGCCTGAACAACGCTTGCGAATAGTGCAATTTTATTTCGAAAATAATGGTTCTGTGCGGAATACATATCGCGCACTACGTCCATTTTATCGTCGACAAAATCATCCATCAGAGCAGTTCATTCGATTAACGATGGAACGTTTTCGCACCACGTTTACTCTTATTGATAACTCGTATCCCCAGAGAGACCGTACGGTGCGTACAGAAGAAGCTATTGCTACTGTAGTGCGTATCATTGAGGAATACCCGAATGAGTCCATCCGCCATCGAGTACAGGAATTGGATTTGTGTCCACTCTTTTTATGGAAGATTTTGCGGAAGGATCTTGGCTTGCGTGTTTACAAAATCCAACTCGTGCAAGAATTGAAGCCAAACGATTATCAAGCAAGGCGTAGATTCGTCGAATGGTCCCAAAACGAGATTGCCGTTGTTCCCGATTTTCATAAGCAAATTTTGTTTAGCGATGAAGCGCATTTCTGGTTGAATGGCTACGTCAACAAACAAAACTGCCGCATTTGGAGTTAAGATAATCCTCAAGTGTATGTCGAAACACCGTTACATCCAGAAAAACTGACTGTTTGGTGCGCTTTATGGGCTGGTGGAATCATTGGTCCGTACTTATTCAAAAACGATGATGGCCAGAACGTTACAGCCAATGGTGATCGGTAAAGAGCCATGAATACTAACTTTTTCATTCCTGAATTGAAAAACCATGATGTCCAGGAGCTGTGGTTTCAACAAGACGGCGCAACATACCACACAGCTCGTGCCACAATCGATTTATGGAAAGACACGTCTGGACCTGTTTATATTTAACACCGCTAGACTACTTTCTGTGGGGCTATGTAAAGTCATTGGTCTGTGCTGATAAGCCACAAACGCTTGACCATTTGGAAGACAATATTCGCCGTGTTATTGCCGATATATGGCCACAAATGTTGGTAAAGGTCATATGCCAGAAATCATATTTAAAATGTAATTCCACAAGATTATTCTTCGAATAAAAAAAAATTCTTGTCAATCGAATGATCCATCGTTGTTCTATTGCAAAAATTTGCAAAAAGCTCTAGTATTGTTGGACATCATCTAATAGCCTATTTCAATTGAATTTAATTTCAATTTAACTTTGTTGAAATGTTTAACAAATTTATGTTGTTTCCTTCGATTCAAATTAATTAACTGGAACAGCGTGTGAAAAGCAGGCCATAAAAAGTCAAACTATTTTTAAAAGTTCTATTTGGGTAATCAAAAGTGTTCTTGAATAAGATGATTGATGGGTTTTTACTCTTTAACCAGAACTTTATAGTCTAACCGGTTGAGTAAATTATATCAACTCCCGCCGAATTTGATTTAACTGACCTCTATAGTTGTCGATAAATATCACTAGTGCGGTTTACAAATTACCAAGAATTTCTAGTTTATTCTACCTTGTCTATCTGACAGGTACCTACTAAAGGAATCAATTTTAGAAATCTGATAAATATTTTATAGCCGACATAACAAAAGATTCTTATTGAACGTTTGTCTGCCACTCATTGGGCGACAGACATACATACATTGTATCTATATTTAGATTTGAGAGATATTGTTTTGGTTTTAAATGAACATTAATTAGTTTATTATTGTCCAAATTTTGTAGGAATCATTCAGAATAATAATTTTCACAGCATATCAACTTGAAATTCAACAGTATTTCAACTAATTATTAACCTACCCGATAAAATGTATGTTGATGCCCATATGAACTTGAAAAGGGTTATTGAAAGCAATTTGATGAATCTCTAAAACATTGGAGATTTGAAATGATGAAAATTACACTTACTTTGAAACTTGAAACATTAAAAACTTTTGGGAGAAAAATTCGCAAAAAGAATATACTTATGATGAATGAGATTGAAACAAATAGTTGAATTCATCAAGGCACATCAAACATTTTAATATGAAAAGAATGGAGAAGAGAAGAAAGCGTTATACCGAAGCGAATGAAGACATATTTTCGAATAATCCAAGGCCTACTTATCTGGGATATAAAATTAAACAATGAATAGAAGATTAATCAACCGTCCATACGTATTTCGCTCTTATTAAACTTCATCAGATCAGCGTATCTCAGTTGAAGATACAGAAAACTGTGGATGAAACATAAAGAACCTATGTCTCTAATGTGGAGCAATATACCATTGTATTGTGAAATTCTGCACAAGTGTAATAAAACCGTTTTTTATTAGAGTTAACAATTCTCAAGCTGAAAATAAGCGTCAACGTATGTTATTTTCATGCCATTTTTCAATTTTTTCTGTTACAATTTTGGATACTATATATATATATACATTTATTCTGAATGTTTTTAGCAATAACAGGATAACAGGCTTCTTTTGATACGAAAAACTTTATTCTCGTTTAAATTTTATTTAATTTAAGTTTTATTCTTTTTCATATTAAAAGAAGCCTGTTATTGCTAAAAACATTCAAAATAAACTATCTTAAACAGGCAATAAATCAATATAAATATATATATATATATATATATATATATATATATATATAAATTAAAAACAAGTATATATATATATATATATATATATATATATATATATATATATAGATATTGCGTCCACAGAATATTTTTATACAGAATATAGGGTTTGAAACATTGTCATAAAGTAAAGGTATTACTTTTAAATTAACATTAGTTGTTTAACAGTATTAAGATTCAAAATGTGTTACTTGTGGTTCATTTATATAAAATAAATAACCAATAATAGACTTGTGAAATTAAATAAATACTTCAGTCCCCTATTTCTACAAGAACCAGATACACTTGAGAAAGTAATCAATAATATATAAAATACTTTTCATTATGTCAAAGTTTGTGTGATTTCGTAGAGGTACTTATCCGTATCTGTTAGGACCCTCTTAAAAAATTTCGAAGGTGTGAAGATGATATTATACTGTCTTCACTCGGTCTAGCTACACTCCGTTCTGTTTATACTGATCTGTGCTGACAGTTTTATAACATCGTCAATAAAACGTCCCCTTTTTTGGAGAGCTACTCAATGTATTACGTATATTTGACTTATTTAACGAAATTTTATAATCTGAAAGAATATCAGTGTGTCAGAATATCAGAACCCTCGGTCAACATTTGAAGTATATACAAAAAACATATTTTTGTATCACAAACTTTCGTTTATTGGATGTAACTAACTCATTTGAGATCTTACCTTCCTATATATATATATATATATATATATATATATATATATATATATATATATATATATATATATATATATATATATATATATATATATATATATATATATATATATATATATTAAATGTTTCACGACTGTAGATATGTATTTTCAGTGTTTAATTGAAATTGCAGTCCAGGACAGGAAAACAAATCACCTCTTTATTTTCGAAAATGTGTATTTTCTTCTTCAGGTCTAACTTTGTAGAATATTAACACTACTGAAAATTTTTCTTACAATAGTGCCTTGTTATATAAATTGTTAAAATTGTACAATTTTAGCCCTGAAGAAGAAAATAAACATTTTCGAAAGCTTATAAAATACTTAAGAGGTAACTTGCTCTTTCTTCCGTTCATCTGTCCATTTTACTACATGTTGACGATTTAACTTTTGCTTAAACTTCACATGTGCGATTTTATAGCGACATTCAGTGCGATCTTCGAGATTTTTTATATTGATTTGTTATAGATCCTTTTGGACCTCTTTTAGCCACTATATTCCGAATTTACTATTCATAATTATATCGAGTAGTTTCTTCCGTATTCTGGACTGTTTCATTCTGTAGACATGTGCATAGAACTTTGCTCGTCGTTTTGTGATGCTTCCGTTATCGTATTTGTCTTTGAATACGTTCATTCTGAGGTCTTTTCATCCAAATGCCGTTTCTATTGAATAAATAAATCTTTCTGAGAATTTTTCGTTCTTGTTTTTCTATTTCTCTAATTCTTGAATGAGCGAGCCACTTTTAGATGCGTAGATTGCTTCTGGAAGAATTGTTGTGTTATAATGCCTCAATTTGGTGCCTCTCGACTGCATAACTTCCCCAAGGTATATAAAATGACCGACTTGCAGAATTTCACCATGTTTTGTGATAAGAGAGGATTTATTTTTTGGTTTCCTTCAATTTATTTGGTTTTATCATAGAAAATCGCTACTAGAGGAAGAGAGTTTCTTTCAATAAAAAGCTGTGTTAATTATATTTAAATACTGTAACTGTAAAATGCTCAGCTTTCTTTTAATAAACTAGGTAATAAATTTAAACGTTTTATTATGTTTGGAAAGTTCAAAATGACGTGAAGTATAATGGAGTTAGGCAGTTTACAGATAATATGTTGTTTTTATATTAAAATATGTTATTTTGAAAGAAATTTCATAATTTAAGGGGCATACCTACATATTATTCTATTAATGAGTTTCATCATTGGAGACTAGATATTTTCAAAGAAGATAATTTCACAAGATGGTCAAAATAAAAGCTAAATTGGACTTTTAAAGCAAAAAAGGCGATATAGAATTATGTTAACAGATTTCTGGCTTCTACATTATTCTGCTGTTCGATAATTTTGATTAATAGTTGGAAATTAATTTATAAGCAAAAAATCATAAATATAAAGATGCATTGAAATTTTAGTTGATTGAGGGGGAAATTTCATGTCAACTTATTCATAAATTGAACACATTTTCATAAATTTCAAAAATATATCATATATTGACCACAAAAATATTGTTTGGGTATTCATTACCAAAAAAATATTTTCATCCACTTTATCACATATGAAATATTTTAGAAATTTTCAAAAATGTGTTCAATTTAATAATAGTTAATTTAAGTTTAATTTACCTTCATTTCACTTTATAGTTCTTAATACTAATTGGAACGATAGAAAATACATGTTACTTCAATTTTATATGAGTTATTATGACTATGATTCAGTAATTATAAAATAATCAAATGTAATCAAAATGCTAATTTGTCTAGCAGGTGTGATGAAGAATAAGTGGATGTGCATTTATTTCAGTTTTATTCGAGATTATGCTATTCAGCGAATAGTACAAAAATCATTGCTTCACAGACCTCGTTCTCACAATGACAATAATTATTGTGGCAATGACAATGGTTATTGCGAATTATTAAAATTATACTATCTGAAAGAGAAAATTGTTATATTGAAGATTTGGTTTGTGCGGCGAGATTCTGCTTTAGTATATTAAATAAGTTTATTTTTTGGAAAATTAGGTACAAAAATTGGTGTATTGGTGTATTTATAGATAAAAAAATTAATCTTCATCATATTCATCTGATGAATCTTCATAATCTTCGCTACTAACATCGCTGTCATCTTCATTTATTTCACTTTCCTCACTCGTGATATCTGACTCTGTAATAACATGAAAAAATTAAGTAAATTATATAATAATGAATAATCAATCAACAAATAACAATAGTATAAATAGATTACCTTGTATTTCAGAAGATAATTCTTCAAAAGATGGACTTTGGGGAACATCAAACCAATAATATTCATATTTTCCATCAATTATTGTCCATCCAAAATTTTCCGGCAATTTTTCCGTGGGGCACCGCATATGCGCGTTACACCATACATTGCAGATAAATGCAGTTCTTTTAATTTGTTGTAACAATTCTTCTTTTGTTGGTGGCAAACTGGAAGGATCATATCCTACGATTTTTTGTTTTAAAATTTCTTCATTTTCATTTTTTGATTAATATCCTTTTTCAAATAACTCGTACAGTCCTTTATTGATATCATTTTTTGTTTTTAATGAATACACTCTGCATACATACTCTTCAATAATTTGAAATACCTCATTCGATGTTGTTAATGCTGTATTTTCAATCCGTAAGAGTCATACTTTTTCGTGCGTGCTGCTGGCGTTCATCGATTTATAAGACGTTATATTATCACGTCAAAATATATCCAAATAATTTCTCGAAAGACAAAAAAAAATAAAACGTAGTTAACTGAAAAATGCTAACTAACACTCTTATACTCGACACAAACGTGGGATACCTACTACGACGGAGTAAAAATGCTCTGCGCACGCGTAACGGCAAAAATGGTCATATGGTATTAACAATTTCTGAGCGTAGGACCGGGATAACATACCACGGAATTTGTAGGACAATATGACCGTTACATTATATAAATATCAACTAAGTAATAAAAAAAAATCAGCTGGTTAGTAATCATTTTTGGTGATCTCGTTATCAATACATGTTGGAGGGGAGGACTCTTTGATGAAACCATAGATTTTGTAGGACAAATATTTTTTCAAATAATTTAGATAATTATCATAAGATTTAATAAAAACAATTCAGTTAGTAATAAATATTGAAGAATCATCAAATCGACATATTTTATTATTGCTACCTCTGTTAGCTACCACAATCAAAAATTTTCGCACAGGAAATTGTTGGGCGTCTTATCAAAATGAAGCTACTCACGAAGATTCAGCTTGATAGTAATTATTTTTACATCAATGATCTGTACTACTACTTTTAAACGTAGGAACCGGGATAACATACCACGAAATTTGTAGGACAATATGGCTGTTAAATTATATATATATTAACTAAGTAATAAAAAAAAATCAGCTGGTTAGTAATCATTTTTGGTGATCTCGTTATCAATACATGTTGGAGGGGAGGACTCTTTGATGAAACCATAGATTTTGTAGGACAAATTGATAGTTTATGGGTGAATTTTTATGGGTGAATTTTCGATGTGAGGTTAATGTGGCCATTAATCATATTTTGACATATGCGGCCATGTTTCTTTGATTGCCTCACCTACATATCATTTCGGTTTATTCATGTGGAAGGTACTGTTTCAAAGGCATTTTTTCGGTCATTAGAGAAATTTCAGGGTGAGAATTACCTTCTAAAATTTCATGAATCATGAGATTGTCATTACTATAGCAATTGATTTTAATTTTATTTTCGTTATGATCAACTACATTTCATTAACTTCTGTTGACTGTTATTTTGTGATAGATAATATTTTATTATTAGTTTGTTCTATTTAGTTTTTGTTTATTACTATTTCTATTTATTTTAGTTTTATTTTCGTTGTATATATTGGCTTCTACTCTCTTTTTTGTTTTTTTTTCCTCAATTTTTTTTATTTATTGTTATTTTTGTACAATTTGTTATTTTTTCTCTGTTAATGGCGATATATATCTGTTGGGAAAAAATGTATTATTATTATTATGTGGAAATTAATATGTGTTTTTAATTTTATAGACAATTTTAGTGCAAATACATTATTTTTGAACATTTATGACTTGCTATGTGCTTTCAAAGGTTTTCTTGTGCCTATTTCTACAAGGTTTTAACTAAAGTACAAAGTGCAAAGTGTAACGAAATGTCAGATGATAATAATCATACGAAATACCAGAGAAGTTTTATTTGAAAGAAAGCTTTTTCTTTCTTTTCTTTCTTCTGTTTTGAAGGCACTTCAGAGGAGGTTTTTGAAATGGCTCTCATTTAGAGAGGATGGTTTTTATCCATCTAGGGGTTGTGATTACCCTTCTTTACTATCGAGGTTTGACACGAGGAGACTCCACACCAAGAGAAGTTTGAATGCATTGAAATTTTTATTCAATTTACTCAATGATAATCTCGACTGTCCCGTGCTTCTGGGTAAACTTAATTTCTTTAACCCTCAGAGATGTACAACTAGAACAAGCCAGACATTTTACTCAATAACACACAGAACCAATCTTCTCTCGCAATTGTCGCTTATCTTTGCATGTTCTATTGCAAACCAAGTATTCAGCTGATGTGATATGCACCGGGATTCATTTGTTTCCACCATTAATGTATATTTAAATCTTAACCAATGAGGTATTTTGATTTACTTCCGGTTTGAGTTCCGAGAGATTTGTTTTCCAATTTAGTTATTACTCATTGTTTAAAGATTTAGTTAATTAATTGAATATTTCGATATTGATAATGTGGATTTCGATTATTATATTTCATAATGTTTTTTTTGTTATCAATATTTTTTAATATTGTGTATTTATATTATTATTGATATTTTTAGTCACCAAATTTTGTATTTTTGTATTTCATTTATTGATTATGTATTTCCCTGTAGTTGGGTAGTTACGTGTTGGAAATATATGTTTATTAATATTTTTATTATTGAAGAAATAGTTATTTAATTATTGTTGAAAAAAACTTTAGAAATGAAAATCAGAAAGAGTTTTAGGCTATAATTCTCATTTTTAGAAAAACCTACTTTGCTAATGTGGCTATTGAGATATTGAAACAGTATATCTTGAAGACGAACAGACCCATTCACTATTTTGTATCAGTCTGAAATGAGAAAAACTGTAGAGTAACATAATGTAATCGAAATATTTACCATAAGTTGAAACAGGAAATTCATGGTTAATATTGATCCTACGGTATATATCATTCGATATAGAACTTACGGTGTGCTAACATGATTTCATACAAGATTCCTGCATTTAACGACTGATTCACAATGGTGTTTGTTGCACTGAGTTTTATGCCATCATAAATACGAGTAAGTTAATAAATCTTTCATACGTAATAATGTATTGAAATTTTGTAGTAAATCATTTGAAATTTTGTCACTCAACATTATGGTTTTATTTATTGTAGATATTTAACAGCTTGAATGTGTGTTTTTTAAAAGGGAATTTTATGGCATTCCCGTCATTTTACGATGACTTCCAAGTATTAACAATCGATTATTTTCACACCGTTTAGTGTTACGTAAGGATGTAATTATATGAATATGTAATAACAATAAGTGACAGGTTTATATTTAGATTTGAGGTTTTATAATGTAAGTAATTATTTTGTGTAATTATCTTGAATAAAACTGACCAGATGTGAAAGATTGTTGAATGATTACACATATTGAACAAAAACTTTCAATATTTATAATAAGTGGGTTTGATATATTCATCATCAAAGGATATTTCAACTATTCTTGCTGAAGTTAATATAATATGCTAAATCTTCGAATAATATGGAAAGGTACCATTTGAGGGTTGATGTCAGTCGGCAGCTTTGACAGCTGTCGAGTGTGAAAATTTCAATTTCCCTATTTTATTGATTCTTTTTATCTATTTCAGCTGCCTCCTCAAATAAAATATAATTTTTCATGATAAACAGGCGTCAATCTTCAAAAATTCCGAAAAGTTGTCAAGATCTCCATTGTTGGTTCTCATCAGAACCATGTAGCTAATTCAAGTTGAGAATTGAAAAACAAAAGACACTGCTTCTAAGGTATGAGTGTCTATTTTGACGTCCGCACTTATTATATTCTGAGTTTTCTTATTTCTTTATGAATGTGGGACCAACATCCCAAAAATACGCAAAATCTTTAGGTCATTTTGTAAAGTATCAGATAAAATGGTTATATGACCTCAATCCGCCTCATCACTTTCCATACCACAATTTGACTTTCCTCCGAAAATTTTGTATGTACGTTTCAGTTGAGACACCTTTTGTAAGCTTAGTCCTGCATGTAGAGTCTTCTCTAAGCCCGCCTCCCTTCAACTCGTCTTAGTAATACTAAGACCGATAAATCCGGCACTGAATAAAATTGATTATCTTATCCTGTCTATTCAAAGTAGAATGATTTTTCAAATAATCTATAATATGAATCCTAGATAGGACTATTACCGCTATTATATTATCTTGTTCGGTGCAGCTAAACAATTTTTACAGAAAATGTTATCTGAAAGCGGGCCCCTGAACAATACAGTGTTGCAAAATATGATATTCGCATATCGGTTCGTACAATTCTCATTACCATACGACAACAGTCCTATTGTATTAAAAGTGTACTGGCGATTTCAGTAAATTATTTTCTTGTTGCTAAACAATACTGACTATTGTTCCCGGTCATGAATCAGTAAACAATAATATAATAAATTATGATTTAGTATGGACATTTAATAAGAAATTAACGAGGCACGTATCAAGTCAGTTCTTATAGATTGTATTTCACGAAAGGGTTGTCAATATATTTACCACTTTTATACATGTATTATAAAATGTAGGTTTTTTTCACAATAAATTTGTCTTAAACCAAACGTAATTTTTTTTTACTGAAAATATACCTTTTTGTAACAATTCAACGAATTCAATTCGTCAAATACTACGAAATAGTTTTGGCAAAATGAGGTTAGTCTTGATCTTGCAGTCTTTTTTATGTACAACTCTACTTTGTATAAGTTTTTCATGAATAGTAATATTGAGTTTATATTTTAATCGTTATTTTTGTTCATAATCAGCTTGTTTGTTATGAGGTTTTGAAATAAATGAGGCATTTAATAAATAGGAAAAATTTGGAAGACTTGTGACACTCTTGTTATAGAGCAATGAGTGATAAAGAGCTAGTCAAAGCTTAAGACCAAACTTGTTGACAATCGCGACCAAAAGATCAAGAGCAGCAAAACCTCGCCTTGGAACTGTTACTTCTAACAAACGATTTCTCCAACATTAGTAATAGTTGTAATAAAAATAATGATAAAACTTTTTTAGATACACTAACAGTAGGGGAAGAGTTTCAAACTTATGTCGAGTAAGTAAATATTTTTCAGTTAATTGTTTTTATATTTATATTATTTATTCATTTGACAGTTTTATTAAATTATAACATTCGCTTTTTCGAAGTGTTAACTCCTTATATTCCTAGAGCAGCGGACTTATTCGTTTTGTTTAAAGTTACCAGATATTCTAATATCGAAGAATTAAGTTCCTATAAAGGCGAAGAATATAGAAATTAAAAAATGTGTTATATTCGTAAAAATTAAGCTAACAGATATATTCAACGTGATTTTGCAGTGAATATTTTGTACATATTGTCCACAAAAACAAACCAAAAACTCATCATTAGGACAATATATTTTAGAAATAAATCACAGTTAATAAGTTTTTTCGCAAAGCAATGTTTTCTGAGTATAAGCCAGTTTAATGAATACCCTGAAAGTCTTACGTAAGAAAATCTTTCTTGATTTGAGTATAACAGAAATTTCGAATTATTATTAGCAATATTTTTCAACAACAGAAAAATCTATCAAATTAAACATTTATCTTTTAATTTATCGATGATAAATAAGAAAAAGGAAAGAGAAAATCAGTGGAAAGAGTTCAATAACTGTCAATGGCATCGAGAACTGAGTAGCTATTGCAGAAACGGATACAATGGCAAATCGAAATTATTACAGTCTCAGAAAAATTGTGTACCGATTGTTAAAGTTATATATGGTGGCAATCTACCTTGAGAAGTGGCAGAACACAATATGAATGAGTTTTACGCCTCAATCACAACATGTTCGCCCATTTACAACTTTTAATAGAGTATGTAATTGATATATGGAGTTGCAAGTGTTGCAACTATTAACTTTATGTAACTATTAAAACGGAAAGTCTTAATATGAACACAGAACCGCATTTTGGATCCTTTATGAAATTATTTAATACGGTTAGTCCATAAATTATTACACTGCTGTTGTTCCTTGCAATAATAAGGGAGTTTTGCTCGAAATTTCGAATCTATTAAAATCTTCCTAAGGTGCCAATGAAAATTATAGACATCTGAGAATGTAACTTTTGCATGCACATTCAAGATGAAAAGTCTCCACTAAGTCTTACTCAACTGTTGAAATAAATATATCAAATAAACAATACAAACATTTAAGAATATCTGACTGTTTATATTTTTGAGCTGATATTTGATTTTTTTTTGCATATGCAATAACTTTCTTTAAAATCGAAAATTCCTGGATTTGTTTTGTACTTTTCATTTATTTATTTCAACCGTTGTCTAACTGTATCTAGAACTTCTTTTATTAGGTTGCTCATACCTAAAAAGGCGACAGGGTCATCTTTTCCTTATATAAAAAGTTGTTTCTATGTGATAAATTTTTTCGAATTTATAATCAAGAATTCAAAAGATTATAAAGCATCAAAAAATTTTTCTTTTTAGCAATAACAGACAGCAAAAATTAAGAAATTTTATTTGTACTTAAAGTTTCAATTTTATTTTAAAGAAAAAATTGAGTATTTGCTGTCTCTTATTCCAAACAAGAACAATTCGAAGTAAATATAGTTAACAAGTATATCTCTATATAACAATATTGAATTTGGTATAGAGTGTAAGTGAAGTTTATTATTTACTATTCTATTAGTTAGAGATTAATTAGATGCTGAATACAACCCTCTTTTCATAATTTTCTACTTCTCTGAATGCTAAATGATTTAAAACTTGCCTGCATTCTACTTCTAAGTGAATAAATAAAAAATATCTGTGTTGTGGGTGATCACAGCTAATCCACTAATTCTGAGGCAATAACAGATACTAAACATTAACGTCATTGTTTGATTGATCTTTTTAATATTTCTTCAGAAAATAACAAAAAAAATAGAGCAAACAACTGAAAAATTGATAAAGTGAAAATTAACATATTAAATAATTAAACATAGCTAAAAATTATCTGGAAGAATGAACTTGTGTTCCAAAAATTCCGATAATGATTTCACCTTCACTAAGTTTTATGTTTATTTTTCTATTATCACAATTTTCGCACTATATTCTGAATTCAAGAATGAAAAACGTAGAAATTAAATAAATAAACTACTTAAATAATTTTTTACCACTCAGATTTTTACTACTCAATTGTCCCTATTGATTATAAGAATAGAACTTTATTTTATATTAGGAATAATATCGTTTTTCAAATTTTCTCTATAAACACTGCAGAGATTCTCATTGAGTATTTTATTTCATACTTTAAATCAATTAATTGTTCATTCTTCCAGCGATGTCAATTCAAAATTTCAAATCCGACCCTGGAAATACGAAGTTTGATTAACGTGAACACGATATTTTTACCGTTCCCATGCCTATTGTAATTCAATACAAACTCATAACTCTCTTTTTTCCTTCATCACAAAATTGCATTTGTTACAACTTCCAGCTTCTCAGTGAGCGATATTTATTGACAATTTACAAGGAAATTGCTTAGAAATCGAGTCTGTTTTTTCTCCGTTTTATGACCAAAGAGCCTCAGTTAATCTTGCAAATGTCGAAAGTGAAATAATAAATAAAACGAAATTGAAGGCGAAGAAGAATCCTGATGACAATTATGGGATTGAAATTTATTCAGAATTAGATGTGAGTTGAATGTCAATAATTAATGTTTCTGAAATTGATTTTTAGAGCATTAGCTTAGATTCAATTTATTCAATAAAAATTTGATGATTTGCTTTTCGAAAACTACAAATATTCACTAGAGTTTTTGGAATTCAATAGATTGTTGATTTTTATAAATAACTCTTAGGTTTATTATAAAAATATATACAAAAGATTTTCGCGGTAAGTTTGAAAAACCGTAAATGAAATATAACAGGTAAATAATTTAAATAAAACCAAGTAGTTTTCTGATTTTCACTATAATTAAGTTAAAAAATAACAATATTGTTTCGTCAACACAGTGGCTTCATCAGATGTAGAAGATAAACTGTTATCATCAACGTCTGATGAAGCCACTGTGTTGGCGAAACAATATTGTTATGTTTTAACTTAACTATATTGAAAATTATGTATTTAAATTTTGATCAAGTATCGGCCTAATCGATTAATGATATAATAGGTATATTTTCGTATGATTATGAATATATAATATATATTTTATGACAAGGTTGGTACAATAGAATCGATAATATGAACTCTCTTTATTTCTATATCCCTCTCTCTCCCTCTCTTCATATATATATATATATATATATATATATATATATATATATATATATATATATAAACTTTTCAACTTTGCTCAACACAATGTCTCCTCAATAACGGATTGTTAATAACGGAAGTTTTATTATTGATTGTAGGCTGATAGCTCAATAATTAGAACCGACTATGAAAAAATTAACTGTTAATGATACTATTAAATGCATACATTTAAGAGGGAATTTGTAATTTGGAACAAATTTTGTAGAAATTTTCATATTAACTCTAAGATCATTATATTTACCTTTCGATAATGAAGGTTAATAGAAATTAAACAAAAATAAATATTTAAACTGTCACGTTTTGTTTACTCTCTATGTTGAAATGTGGGATCGCGAAAATCATCTCAAAGTACAGAATGCTGCCGGAATAATTATTAACTCTTACATAATCACGTGACCAATAATTTATGAGGTGTGCACTCCTTGCAATAATTACTCTTGACTGGTTTATTGCAGTGGTATCAAAAATTTCGAGATACAAATACTAAAATTGCCTGCTATTGTTATAAGTGACATTATAATGTGTGTGACAATTACTTCAATACATTGTGTCAAGTTTGACTATGCATTTGATAAATCATAATTAGTTACCTGAAATATTTACATAATACCTCATATATGTAATATATTGTAATATTCAGAAATTTCGTTCCATAAAATATTTTCAAAAAGATTTGAAAATAAAAATTTGGAATTACCGAGTAAAGGAAAAAAATGTTACTTGTTTGTTACTGTTAAATGTTATAGCTATAACAAGGTGTGATATGATGTAATCTTTTTAACTGTGCAGTTAGATTATCAAGTTCCTTGCATAAAATTTAAATTTTTTTCAAGAATTTGGTAATTTCCAAGTTTTCACAATGAAACTTCTTTGAAGTCTATTCTTCAATATTTTATCTTTCAATATTTTTGTCAAAGAAATCAATACATATTTGAAAAATAGGTCAATGCCCAATTGAGGCCAAGAAAAATTATATAGCAAATACATTATTAGATGCATTTCAATCTATCAAATTCATTATTTTCATTTAAAGCTAATATTTATTCTAGAGATCTTTCAGCCCCTCTAGATTTGGTTCGCGTCCCTTGACTGGAAACCACTGATATAAAGTTATAATGCAATTGACTCCGAATTATCTGAATGATCTCACAGTAGTTAGATATTATAATAGATTTAAAATTTAATCTATGAATTCTTGAAGGGATTATATCCCAAAAGCCACAGAATCCGATTACCTGCAATCCTATTAATATTATTGATTTTGAACTATATCAGATCACTTTGGAAGGTTTATTTACATTGTATTCATTCCTTTCTGAGGTTTATTTCGAGTATTATTATTCAAATTGTCACTAAAATATTCGATTCTCGTTTGACGTATTGAGGATATAATTATTCATTAAATATATATATATATATATATATATATATATATATATATATATATATATATATATATATATATATATATAAACAAATGTGATGAATTTGGTAGCAGCCATTACAAGTGTTTCGAGTTTGTTAACTCTCATCAGAACGGCCCAGTTTAGTTCCAGGCAGACGTACGAACTAAAAGATGCGAAAACGAACAAAGACGTACAAGAAGGAAGCAACCATTGAAAAATGCTTCAGAGTGAACATCTCCCGATTGGCAATCTCGATCATCTTGTTTTGGGGCAACTTTTGATCCTTTACGGATAACTGTAACCGAACATATTCAGCTTCTTTTTCGTATGTCTACATTAGTTTTTGCGTCCCCGGGTTCGTACATCTGAAACTTGACTACACCGTTCTGATGAGGGCCAAGAAGCTCGGAACAGTGTCAACGGCTGCTTCCAAGTGCGGACTATACCGTTATCTATTACTTTTGTTTCAATAATTTCTTTCACGTCAAAAATATAAACTTTTTCAGCTGTCGGGCTGAATATAAGGAAATTTTCAACCACCTGATGAAGGTATTGTGTATTTTTATGTACATTGGCCACTAAAACAATGTTATAGTGGCCAATGTATGAAATATATTTGAAATTCTTAAACGTGTGCTTAATGTATTAATATGAGAAAATTGATGTATTCATTAGCATTGAATCTTGTTGCAAAATGTAATAGTTGTGACTTTCTGTCCCAACAGGACAGAGAGTGGCAATGAACTCTGAAACTTTGAATCGAAATTTTAAGCATTCTACCTTATATAATAAAGTAATGAATAAATACTATGAACTGATATTATAATTAGTAATCAAGAAAATTTTTATAATTTATATGTATGAATTAATCTATTTTCGGAAGGAAATATTAAACAACTGTTGCTCTTTCCAAGATCATTGATTCACTTGAATATCCAGATTTATTTATTCATTTGTTTATTTACCGAAATGGTAATACAGACAGGCTTAGCTTATTAACAGTATTCACTGAATTAATATAATGTAACATATCCTTAAAATGCAAAGATAAGAGTAGCAGTTTAAACTAAATAAAAAATAACAAATATTAACAAATATCGAAAGAAACAGTTAAAATTTAATAGTAGGTAATTCAACTTTCGAAGGTCCATGAATTTGGCTTTAAGACAACGTTTTAGCGCATTGAGTGAGCTGTTAAATAAGTCCACTCCGCTACACGAAGATTTATGTACAGCAAGCCCTCTGCAGAGTGGAGAGTTTTGGGCAGCATTTTTTCTTCTAAATTAATTAATTATAAAAAAGATCATTACTTCTAAGACTTAAGTCGGGTATTTTAAAAACAATCTCCTGCAGAATGCCAGCCACGCACAAAACTCTGTGCAATACTTTATATAAAAAGATAAAATCAGCGTCAATCATAGACAATATTCCAAAATCCTTGCGAATGGAGTTATAAATTATGATTTTCAATTGTAATATTGTTTCTGTAGGCCAAAAATTCGAGGAACTTCTAATACAAATCTATAATACAGTGTATATTTAATATGAATCCTAGCGTTCTATTACAACTATTCACCACATATTCAATATGATTGTCGAATGTAAGTTTACTGTCAAAATAAACAAATAAATCCTTGATCCAATCAACCTCAGTTACTTGACCTATTATTTAGGATGGTTCTAGGGAGTATCATATCACTCTCCTGCTCATTAGGCTCATGAAATGTTGTCCTCGTACGGAGGCATCAACTAAGAAATTATATTCATCGGCACTGAACTTATTAACAAATAATAATAATGTAAAATAAAATTTTACATTTTTTGACATATATTTTATTGGTCAATCCAACTAATCGCCAATGAATATTCACATGAAAAGCCGAACTAAGAAAACTCTCCTTTAAAAATTTCTATTTTTTCAAAACTATTTATAATCACTCATTTATACCTTCATAGTTTCAACAGAAGAACATTCAAAACTTTCCTCCTCTTCAATTACCGTTTACAAATTCAATAGAATCGAGTCAGTTGGCGTTAAGCTTGCCCTTAACGTGTCGCTATTCACTAATCGCTTTATATCTTTCATTTGCTGTCGTTTTCAGCGAAATTCACGGGCATTATCCTTGACAATGATATAAGTAGCACGCGAACATCAAGTCGCTTGAGGTAGGTCACGGCATTCTTTGACCAAAGAGGTTATTGTTTCGGTGAAGACCACTTAAGCCGATATGGAAATGGACATACGATCTTGCAAGACGTATTTTCTTACGGTCTTCGAAATATCCAGGCGGATGTCGCCTCACAATGTCCATTCTTTGAATTAAATGGCATTTTGCTTGCCTTAGAAGGCAATTCAGTAATTCAATAAGTAGAGAATGACTTCTTCCTTTTAATTTAATTGTTGGCCATTCGGTTTTTTTCGTAGCTCTCGATCTCGTTTAAATAATTCCTTCGAGAATGATCAGCTCTCTTCTTTGTGATGAAACTCAATTGAAACACGTATATATATATATATATATATATATATATATATATATATATATATATATATATATATATATATATATATATACATTATTACGATTCTTCCCCATGAGGAGAGCGACTGAGCTTGAATTCGCAATTATAAGGACTTTTGCTTCATCTTTTTTGCCTCCCAAAAACGCTTCATCCTCTCTGAATGCTCTTTCTTCCGTTCATCTGTCCATTTTACTCCACTTTGACGATTTGATTTTTGCTCAAACTTCACATGTGTGATTTTATAGTGACATTCAACAGCGACAAGGCACTATTATAAGAAAAAATTTCAATAGTGCCTTGTTATATAAACTGTTAATATTGTACAATTTTAGCTCTGAAGAAGAAAATAAACATTTTCGAAAGCTTATAAAATACTTAAGAGGTAACTTGCTCTTTCTTCCGTTCATCTGTCCATTTTACTACATGTTGACGATTTGACTTTTGCTTAAACTTCACATGTGCGGTTTTATAGCGACATTCAGTGCGATCTTCGAGATTTTTTATATTGATCTGTTGTAGATCCTTTAGGACCTCTTTTAGCCACTCTGTTCCGCACTTACTATTCATAATTTTATCGAGCAGCTTCTTCGGTATTCTGGACTATTTCATTCTGTAGACATGTGCATAGAACTTTGCTCGTCTAATTCTTGAATTACCGCCAATAACCATTGTTTCAGCTGCGTAGATTGCTTCTGGAATAATCGTTGTGTTAAAATGCCTCAATTTGGCGCCTCTCGAAATGTTTTTTTGTTATAGTGAGCCCTTGATAGCTTGTAGGCCCTTTGGATCTTGGTCATTCTCTGTTTATTAGCGATTGGGTTTAAACCTGAGGACTGTGTATTCAAAATGGCCGACTTGCAGAATTTCACCATGTTTTGTGATAAGAGAGGATTTATTTTTTATAGGATATATTTACGGTTTTCTGCGCAATTTCATGTAGTTTTTCTACGGCGAGAATAGCTTCATTTCTGTTGTCTGTGATGACAGCAATATCGTCTGCAAAGGCGAGACATTTGACATTTATTCTATTTTCTTTTATATGGTATGCCCTTATAATAGAAGTAATATGCAATCATTCATTTATGCACAATATTGTCAATATTTAAACACTAATTCATTCTTGCCTTCGTCTCGAGAAAACGAGTTAATGCGGTCAAGAATTGTAAATATAGAGAGCAGAAGGACGAAGGAATATTTCCTTTCAATTTCAGTTCATGCAATCACTAAAAAATCAATAGCTTCAATATTTTTAATTCGTGGTTTTATAAACTTACTCATCATTATAATTTTAAAAGATTCAATCAATATTTCTTGTAGAAGATCATTATTAGAAAAAAGAACTTCTGAATACTTCAACAAAGTCCATAAAATAAATTGAAATTAAAAGACTTGGCTTAAGTTCCACTAAGTATATTAATAACTTTATATATGTTTCGGGTGGTTAGCCCATCATCAAAAATAATAACAATATTAACATACCTATTGTTATTACTTTCGATAATTTTCAGCTAATACTGTTATTACTCTTGATAATGGGCTCGAAAACACCCAAAACTTATGTAGAGTTGTTAATATACTCAGTGAAACTAAAGCTAAGTGTTTTAATTTATCATTCAACATAAAGTTTCATCAAGTAATAAGCGAAACCTCCTTGTCAGGTATCAAAGTCCATATTATCCAGATAGATTAGTTTTTTTTTAATTTAGATTGAATTAGGTTCTAGTATACAGTAGTAGCTATTACAGGTCACACGTTTATTCAAGGAGAAAATATAACAAAATTCAATAACATTTAAAAAAAAAGATAACTTCTGGACAATGGTCTCTCGAAGTTTAATATCCTACCTACAGACTCAAAGGATACTAATTGAATTCGACTTCTTTCATGATACCTAATGTGAAATATTAAATCATGTGGAATGATATATACAATTCTGAAAATTTGAAAACTCAAGTGATTGTTTTATTTGCATGTCTGTTTGAAGTACAAATTTATCCAGATTTAAATTGAAGTATTGCCACGAATTTTCCAGTTTTGAATTAAACGATTACTTGATTCTTTTAAAATTGGAACCAATAAAAAAAGTGTAGAAAATGGTGACTTCCTTGAAAGGTGGCCATTTTGAACACGAGAAAATTAAAACATAATAAGAATAGTCTCAAGATCAATGAAGATTGCTTCAGTTTTAAAATGAAATCAATTTGAATAGTTTCATGACGCCAGAAAAAATATTTATGTTGAAGAATGTACATGAATATTATAATAGGTTTTGTGTTAAATTACTTTTGGCAATGAAAATCTTCGAGAAATGTAGTGAATATAAATTCAGAAAATCACCAACTAATCATGATGCAAATATTCGAATGGACATCTACAAATTTAGATGGGTTTTATTATTGATCCGCATCTCAAGTTCTCGATCACCTTCTTCTGGTTACGACCAGAAACAACTTCGGTTCGGTTTCACCATCCGTAGTTCCAGTTCAGATATTTCTCACGAGTACAAGAACTTCACAGGTTTCTTTCCTGTATCACGTCTTCATTTTCACCAAATATCGCTTTCAGTGCGATCTCATCTCAGGAGAGCATTCGAACATCAAGAATATTAACTTTCCATTTTCAAATTATCGTTATTTGAAAACCTCATCAAATAGTACCTCAAGTATAAAATTTTCAAACAAGATACAATGTGCGAATATCCATTATATAAACAGAAATTCCGTTGTGTCAGAATCGAGGAAGAATGAAGCTTTTATGACAAATCTAACAGCTTGTTTGAGAATGAGTAATTCAATTTGTAAGTGTCATCGCGGTAACTGCAGGAAACAATGGGCTATAAAGATGTGATAATGGTTTATAAAGACCTACTTTCTGCCAAGCTCTTACCGGTTGTTAGGTTGGAAATATCAAACCTGTATCATTCAGAGATTCTTCTCTGGCACTGGTTGGTATTTAATTTTGTGATTTGTTCAACGATACATAAGAATTATTCGTTTGTACACTAAGAAGGGCCGTATCCTACGTATCTACCTCAATTTTGCATACACGTCTTGGCCAAGTGGCGACGGTTGTTCAACACCACCATGGAATGTCAAATCTAGACGGACGGAATGCTGCAGTATTTGTCTTTATCAGTAAATGAATTCATTATTGATTAAATATGGACCTTTTCCATAGATATATGAAGGTATTTCATAGAAATATACCTAATAGGTCCAGTTATATAATCAACCATCATATAAAATATTAGCTGAATAATAGTAAATTAAAATTAGAACACTTGGCTAGAGGTTTACTGAATATATTAACAACTCTAGATATGGTTCGGGTGGTTAGCCCATTATCAAGAGTATAAAACAATATTACATGATTAAAATATCTAATACATGAATATATTATCAAGAGTAGATATCGTCCATTGATAGATTATTAAAGACTCTACATATACCCGAAACCTATGTAGAGTTGTTAATATATTCAGTGAAACTTAGGGCAAGCTTTTTAAATTTAATTCAATATTAATTAATATTATGTTTCAAAAAAAAGATAAGAGAAACTCCCGTATCATTTATTTAAATATTAGTGGAAACTTTTTTGAATTATATCAATTTCAGTTTTGTTAGAAATTGCAGAAAATATCAATGATTATTCAAGAATTGAGTATTTAGCTTATAATAGCTAAAGAAAATAAATATGAAAACGAAAAACTAATTCAGGGGGTTGAAGAAGTGAACTAATTTGTAATTCCATTATATTGAGGAATAAAATAAGAAATCATCTTGACCAACTTTTAATTTTATTCCATTCAATATATTAGGTATATTGAATTTTGATCTCGAAGTTTTTTCGAAATAGTTTTTGGAACAACAAATGACAAAATATTTCAAATTAAGGGACTCTATAATTATTTAACATATTGGGAAACCTAAAACATTTCAATGTTTTTTTCTAATTTGTTTTTATTCACTATACTAAGATAAGAGATGAGCGAATTTTTTCTCAATATATATATATATATATATATATATATATATATATATATATATATATATATATATATATATATATATATTCATATGTTTCACGACTGTAGATATGTATTTTCAGAGTTTAATTGGGATTGCAGTCAAGGACAGGAGAATAAGTTACCTCTTTAATGTTTTCCAAGCTTTCGAAAATGTTTATTTTCTGCTTAGAATATTTGGAAATACTCGTACTTATTTTTAAAAATCAAGAAACAAATGTACTTTCGGACTAATTTCTCAGTAATTGTAAAAAACATTTTCAATAGTGCCTTGTTATATAAAGTGTTGATATTGTACAATTTTAGCCCTGAAGAAGAAAATAAACATTTTCGAATGCTTGGAAAATACTAAAGAGGTAACTTATTTTCCTGTCCTGGACTGCAATCCCAATTAAACACTGGAAATATATATATATATATATATATATATATATATATATATATATATATATATATATATATATATATATATATATATATATATTGTGTATAAAAGAGTTACTGGATCTTTTTGTGGTAGATACTAAACAAAAGGTAGGGTTAATTAACCTTATATCGTCGACAAATCTACAATTTATATAGCTGCTTTTTTTGATTCTTCTGATGAGTATTTATTGATATGTATGTTAATGTTAAATTTATAGCAATTTTTTTTTCAATTAACAGCAATATGAATTTTTGTGCATTCCTATGTAGCGATTACGAAATTCTTACGTGTATATAACCTATATGCATATATGAAGAAAATAGTAGAATGAATTCTTGATTACTTTCAATATCCAGGAATCTCATTTCTCCTGTAAAAATTCAGTCACCTTAATGGACACCAATTATTAATCAATTGATCAGCTGTTCATCTTCGGGCGAGGCGTGAGAAATCTCAATGCAAACAAAGTCTTGTTTGAAGAACATGGTAAACCTGTCTTTAGCCTCTGTCTCAGACAAGAGATAATAGTATTTATTCTTCGACATATCGAAAATGAAAGAGATCTTTGAATTACAAGGAACTATTGAATGTATTCCTGTGAATTAGTGACGCGTACGAAAAAAGTGGACGATACTGACTACGATAATTTCTATTGTTTTAAATATGAGTATTTATACTTATCAGTTTATTGTGAAGACTGTTTCAATAGCGTAGTAATAGTTTTGAGTGTTATTTCCTCGAAAATAAAAGTAATTTACAGTGTATATAAAACAAATAAGGAGTTTATAATATTCAATACAAAACACTCGACTTGGTTAGACAGAATTATATAAATTACTTGACACTTTCGGATTGTACCACATTTTCAGAAATTAGACGAGTGTAAAACTTTTATATAAGCTGTGAATTCTGTGAAACTAAGCAAAGTGCATTCAATATAAGGGTAAAATTAGTAGAATACTTCACTACAAGAGCACTTAAGATTGCTAGAATTTTAAAATGTTCTCATAATGAACAGTTGCATGAAGCCGAAAAAAATATTAATCTTGAGAAATGAACAGGAATATTATAAGAGATTTTAGGTAGACCTACTTTGTCAATGAAAATCTTCGAGACTTTGAGAATTATATCAATTATTTGACAGTTTCGAGGTGTACCACATTTTCAGAAATTAGACGAGTGTAAAACTTTTATATAAACTGAGAATTCTGTGAAACTAAGCAAAGTGCATTCAATATAAGGGTAAAATTAGTAGAATACTTCACTACAAGAGCACCTAAGATTGCTAGAATTTGAAAATGTTCTCATAATGAACAGTTGCATGACGCCGAAAAAAATATTAATGTTGAGAAATGAACAGGAATATTATAAGAGATTTTAGGTAGACCTACTTTGTCAATGAAAATCTTCGAGACTTTGAGAATTATATCAATTATTTGACAGTTTCGAGGTGTACCACATTTTCAGAAATTAGACGAGTGTAAAACTTTTATATAAACTGAGAATTCTGTGAAACTAAGCAAAGTGTATTCAATATAAGGGTAGAATTAGTAGAATACTTTTACTACAAGAGCACCTAAGATTGCTAGAATTTGAAAATTATCTCATAATGAACAGTTGCATGACGCCAGAAAAAATATTTATGTTGAGAAATGAACAGGAATATTATAAGAGATTTTAGGTAGACCTACTTTGTCAATGAAAATCTTGGAGACTTTGAGAATTATATCAGTTATTTGACAGTTTCGAGGTGTACCACATTTTCAGAAGTTGGTTATTAAATTTTTATATAAACTGAGAATTCTGTGGAACTAAGCCCAGTGTAATGAATATAAGGGTAACTTTTGAAGAATAATTTAAATAAATCTTAATCAAGGTTGCTAAAAATATATAAGAATACTTATGTTACAGCTTCATCATTACTTTTTTCATCATGTACTTACTATCAGTTACTTAGAAGAGGAAGGAACTATGACTACGGAATAATAATGTCTTATGTACTTTTTGAATGTGTGTAAAGTTTGACTAGTAAATATTTTCAACTAAAAGAGATTGAAAAGTTTTTATTATTCACGTCATTTATTTATACTGTAGGTAACTACCGTGTTGGGAGCTATTTTATATTGATTTCATGAAAATTTCATTAATTCAAAAATACTATCTACAAAAGCTACAGTTATTCGAAAATAAAATAGTCAAAACAGTTTTTTAGTGGCACCTATCACAAAAATTCTCTACGTAAAAAAACCAAACTATTTAGGTATGAGTTAGTAATGGTGATTTATCTGTAAAAAACTTTCAATTGTGAAATCTGCTTCTCTAAGATTTTTGAAGAAATCGCCAACGACGGCTTCAATGATATCCATTCCGCTTAGAAAGAAAGAATATGTGTTTTTCCGTATGGCAAAGATATTTGTAGAATAGAATAATAAACTACGATTTTCAAGAACATACTCTATCAATGAACAACAATTACGGTATCACTTAAATCCAATAAGTCAACAATTTACAATAACTTTCTTATGATTTCGAAAACTAAACTGAAAATGCATCCATTTGTAGAAATCACAGAGAATATTTTTTAGTTCACATGATGACAGTTTCAATGATTGCATATCAGTTTCGAAGTATGTACCTATTGCACAATTTTTTCCTATTAAATATTACCTACGCAGTCATTCATTTTCAGAAGATAAAATAAATATTATTATCAAATATTTTACTCAAATATTTCCTAGCGAATTTAGTATTTGAGCAATGATAAGAATTCAGTTCTATATTTGAAGGACTTTTCGAATCTAATTCATCTGTTTTTGTTTTCCGAATTCCTTCGTTGAGATGAATTTTTCTGATAAAAATTTTATTCGACATCTCATTGATATTAGATAAATTTCAAATCGTCTCAAGTGGTTTGTTTGCGTATTTATGGGATATTTCATTTTCACTATAAATGCGTTCACACATCATTCGACGAAAAGTAGTTTTATTTATTACACGTCAGTATTATGTAAATATTTACCCTTAAACGAATCTCACGTGAACGGATATACTCAAGAACTTTTCTTGACGGTTGTTTGGTCTTGTTGATATCAACTTAACGATTCGGCACATTTCCTTGATAACAATAAGTGAATAATCTGCTTACTTTCATCATTTTCGATTGACGTACTGCTCAAAATTTAAATGATAAAAAAATTTCACTGCTTTCAGAAAACTTCTTCGATATATATCATAAATTATTATACATATAGCAGTTGCTCCGTCAATTTATTTTGAATGGACATCAATATTTGAATTGAAACACTTTATAACTCACGATTTCATATAAATCCAATTTAGAAAAGTTCCTTAGAAATTGTAATTATCTATACTCAGAACTATTGTATCTAGAATTAGCAGGCGATAAAACATTTATGAAATTTCATGAGAAGGCTCATGTGGCCTTATGTGAAATTTGGGAATATGAATGCAACTAGATACTGTGAAAAAAGTATTTTTTTTAGAAAAAAACCTTATGAAGCTTTTTGTGGTTTGTAATAATTGAAAAAGTCACTAACAGATTTATTCCTTCTTTTATTTGAAAAATTTCAAAATTGAACTCAAAAAGTATTATAGTTCAGTATATGTTTAAAATTGTAAATAAAAACAACTCAATGGGAAGGCATGTGTTGGTAATGACGACATTGTATTTATTATGGAGAAATCATAAACTATAAGATTAATTGTTCTCTTTTCATAAATATGCTTTAAAAAACTCATATAGTGTAACTAGCGTAAATATATATAATGTAAAGGAGTGTAAAATATTAGCGGAGCTTTTAATTAGTATCTATATAAAGAAATTTGTGTTTTTTATTTTAGATTTTCATTAATTTTTATTACAGAATTTTACTATTCTCATTCATTTCATATTTATTTTTACCTTATAGATCATTTCACAAAAATTGTGATCATTAGGTTTTGGTTTTTAAATTCATTCCGGCATCTTCATGTACTTTGTCAATAATAAAGATTATCGATTTGTTCAACAATTAAGATTTATCATCGAATAATTTTCGAAAAATCACATATTTAAATACCTGTGTCATAAGTCGATCTGCACCAGTTCCTTCTTCATCCTTGAAAATGATATCTTGATTATAATTAGGCACCAAATCTCTGAATCTGGTGTCATTCCTGCCAATTCTTCCTTCCCCCAAACCGCTTGCCGTGATCGTATTTTCCGGCACGTTTGGAACATGTTGTTTGAAAACCAGCGGTGTCAATTTTCTCGGTCCCCTTCGGCGGCCGGCGCCCCTTCCAGGGCCACACGCACGAGCCCCCAGCGCGAGGGCGATCAAAAACGCCAACACGGGAACGCACCACCTCATCTGGACGCACCACCGGTCATCTCCTGGCACTCATTATTTAGCACTCTATGTTCGGCACATCTGATGTATTATTCCTCGCGATCTGTGATCCTAGCGATCCACGCTCTTAACGCTCAGGTGGGTACTCTTGCACTTGTCATAGGTGAAACACCGACTGATGAGCCCCACTCTGTGGCCCAGGCCATCTTTCGTTCTTCACGTGAGCCTATTGGTGGCGAGGCGGGGCGTTGCGGATATTACCTGGGCCTTGCAAATCGTAGAGTGCCTTGAGGTCAACAGGCAAAGGCGAATCTTGAAGATTTCAACTGCACCAAGACGAAGACAGCGAACTCACCATAAAAGTTTTAGTATCCCCGAATACGGGTTTCTTTCTAACGCTTACATTTCCTATTATTCATTAAGTAGGTCAGTACCTACAAAAAAGATTCGAGAATATCAAATTGAATTCTTACACCTACAGACTGAAGCGATTCTTTCAAATGGTCAACTTAAATGATCTCCAGTCTCAAGCTTATCGAATTCTCACTATCTTAATAAAACAATTTGATTGTTAGTCACAGTTATTATATGAGATAATAGAAACGATTGGTGTTTTATACTTAGATACTGGAATTGCTCCTTTGTAATTACCAACCGAAATTTATATGTGCAATAAATAGCTAATTTGAGTCAGACCGTTTTCTAAGTATTTATATTATCGTTGAAGCATTTGTATCATATTTGCCTTTTAGCTTTATGTTGCTGTTATAACAAAAATATCAGTTCAGTTTAAAGAACAAGTGGGTAGATATTTGTTAATATTCGGGATTTGTGTTGAAGTGAATGCATACCTCTATTTTTATAATTTTTTGTGGTATTTAAATTATTTTTACATTTTTTTTTATGTGTTGTTTTGTAAGGCCTTCGGTACAAGATTTCTTTCGAGATTAAACCAATACACATAAACATTGTAATAACTTACCAAAATTTGTTTCGAATTATTAGATATCCATGAATTTAATGTTTCAAAAATTTCAATTCCTTTTCCTTATCAGCAATTTCAAATTTATAGCGATAATCTTAACTACTATTATTCAATTCAAACAAACGTTTTGAAATATTTCCTCGAAAAACTGACATAATAGATTTCATGGAAAATTGATTCTTTTTAAAATTCATCGGTACTGCAGGTGAATGATTATTAGCAAAATCCATTTAAGTGTGTATTTTTCAATTAACACTACATCCTTCATTACACAAACTTGGATTTTAATGATTACTTACAATATTTTTAATTATTTTTAGTGCGAAATATTTAAATATTATCTTATCATCCGTAGGTATAAATTGACTCGAAACATTATTTGTGCCAATATAAATACGCCGTAGATATTTCTGTGATATTGCTTCCATTCAGTTTACACTCTCATTTGTGTACTTCGCACTTATATTCAACGCTATAATTATCGCTGCATCATAGTTAAGATGTCTATTTTGAAACTAGGTTATACTTCTTCATATTTGAAATATTCCTTTGTAAAATGTGTACTCGTTAATGATATATATATATTTTAATATATATCATAAACCTAAATATATATATATATATATATATATATATATATATATATATATATATATATATATATATATAAAAAGGAAATACAGAGTATTGGGGTATGCGGCATAAAATTTAAAAAAAAAATTTTTTTTTGTATTTCCTTTTCATAATAGTCGGCGACTAACATTGCAATTTTATATATATATATATATATATATATATATATATATATATATATATATATATATATATATATATATATTTTATATATATATATATATATATATATATATATATGTTTTCATTGAAAAACTATTTCTTTTTGTTGAGGTTTTGTTACGCATTGCAACTTTGTCAAGAATATTGAATAATTGAATTTCATGAATTAGTAACTATGGATATCGAACGTTAATTGCATTTTTTATATCACCTTAAAAAAACATAAACACAAAATAACTGTAGAGGAAAATGTAGAGGAATTTGAGGAATGTTAGGTACACAATGGTCGAAATTCAGAGAATACTAGAAATGAAAGAACAGATATAAACAATCTGAATTCGATCTATAAGGATTTAATAAACCTAACAAATAACAAATATTAATCATCAATCGACATATCTCGAAACTCATTTTTTCTTGATCTACCGTCCATTTCACACACATAAACACAAAATGAATAACAAAATATAAATTTTCTGGTATTAATATATTATAAAACTCAACTACGTTAAAAACAATTTTTAAAAATAATATTACACTCATTTGAATCACCTGCTTACCATGAGATTTTTGTTTTTTTTTTCAATACTAAAGAAACAAAAAGCCAATTCGATTTTTGCAAAAAAAATTAGTTTGACGTTTTGATATCTATGGTAATTCATGAAATTCCATTATTCACTAGTTTTGACAAAGTGATATACAACGAAACTTCAACAAATATAAAGCTTTTAGCATTGAAAATAGCCTGTTATTGCTAAAAATTTTGAAAATTAATATATATATATATATATATAAATGTGTGTGTGTAGATATACATAAATAGAAGTTGAAACTCGCCGTTGACACGTGTTTCGGGCTTATTGGCTCTCTTTAGATCAGCGCAGTTCAAGTTTCAGATGTAGGAACTTGAACACGAAAACAAAAACAAAAACTCACCAAAAGTAATCGACAATTTTGTTGGTTCAGAACGAATACCTCCACTTTTGTAGACTAAATTACTTTTCGCCCATGCGGCGACTTTTATACTTCACGGAATTTCCGAACCGAACCGACAATTTAGATAATTCAGAAAGTTTAAGCTTAAACGTTTTATATATATATATATATATATATATATATATATATATGCAGAATTATTTTTCAATATAGAAGTATATTCCTGACCTATTTTGTGGAAGGTGTTTATCTACTTTCTCGTACAGGAAGCTATCATAATTTATATTTTCGATTATTTAATTATAAGCCATTTTGAACATTTTTTTATCGTACATATGTGCATAAAAATATGAACAGAAAAGATATAAAGTCATACATTTTATATATGAATTATTTGCCCAAAAACAGACTATCTAAAAAAAACCAACCAACCAATATAAATACTTATTAACTATCGTTACTAATATATCTACTATTAAGTAGATATATTAAGTAAAAGTTCAATTTTTCAAAAAATACATAAACAATAATATGTTAGGAAAACAACTTTTCCTTATGAAAGCTTTCTATGACAGTTTTCATTCGCTTTCGCATTTCTAAACATAAAACAACTAAATATAAAAACTCACTTCTGTATCAGGGCATTCAAATCTTTAGTCATTTAGCATCGCAGGAAGATAGTTATTTCCTTGCTGTCAACAAAGGCATTCAATAGTACGGCAGAGTACTTCGATGATTCGAATGTAGTTAATAAATGTATGAGGCAATTTTTGTTTGCCATATTTCTCTTTGTTTTTGCTTATTATGACTTATCCTGCACAATGTAAAATTGTCTTAAAGGATTAAATAATGTTTATTTAATAATAATGATTTTTAAAGAGTATATCTATGTATATACATATAACTAAACCTATAATATCCAAAGTATCAGGAATAATCGGTGCTATGGATTAATATTTTAAAATTCATTCGTTCACAATATTATCGCTATCTCAACATTCTTATGTGCGTTCATCAGGAGAAAATGAGCTAAATATTCAACAATAATGATAAAATTTTTAGCAATGAAGCATGAATATTAAATCTACTCTAAGTGAGATTTAACCAAATAATATTCGAAAAATCTTATTATGCAACATCTCCACTCAATTGTGCAGTTCGAAATAACATGAAATACCCTTATAATATAAAAGGAAGCTTATTCGAGGTCGAACATGTGTGAACTCCTTGAGTTAAAGCCCTCGTTCCAGATATCGATGTCATTCGCCAAACTACACATATAGAGTTATAACTTTCTTAATTTCAAATGGGAATTTCATTATCGATTGGGCCGAGACTTGATGAAAATCTAAATACATAATTTGAATAAAACTAAGTATTTTTCTGATTTTCACTATAATTAATTCAAAAACATGACAATATCGTTTCGCTAACACAGTGGCTTCATCAGATGTTGATGAAAAACTGAGTTTATCATCATCAGTTTATCATCAACATCTGATGAAGTCACTGTGTTGGCGAAATGATATTGTCATGTTTCTGAATTAATTATAGCGAAAATCAAAAAACTACTTAGTTTTATTTAAATTAGTAAATCATATACCTCTTTTAAAGTAGGAAAATCACAGTCCTGCTGCACAGTGATGAAGAAGTTTCCATTTTTTTTAATGAATAAATTTAAAAAATTCAAGTGAAATGAAACCAGCATCCGAAAGAATCGATGAAATATCTCAAGAAATACGGAAGTTATGGGATTTTAAAGTTGCTCTTGCAAGAGTAATATTGTTACACGCGTAACTCTATCGTGTGACGTCATTCGACCTACACGTAGTAGCAATTATGTATTGTTGTGTATTTGCTTAGTAGTTCGAAACACATCTTATTCATTACCCGATGGAGGAAGTTTAAAAAATACCTGCAAATATTGTATTGTTCCTATGTATCACAGTACAAGAGTTGAAAATCCCAATAAAACATTTTTCGTGTTCCACAAAATATAACAACAAAGAAAAAGTGGTGCAAACTAATGAAGATTCAAGATGATTTAATTGACCCTAAAAACACTTAATACATGTGTGAAGATCATATTGATGTAAGTTAATAATAATAAAAGCTGATGATTGACGAGGTCGATACTTGGAGAAAATTAATATCCATAATGAAACAATATTTAAAATTTTCTCATAATTTTAATACGAATACGCATAACGACGTTTCGAAGTACTACTCCTTTATCAAAATCCAGCATTTAATAAAGAAGTAGAACTTCGAAACGTAGTGATGCGTATTTGTATTAAAATTATGAGAAAATTCTAAATATTGTTCCATTATAATAAAATCTGACTATTTCTGTTTGATATATATATTGAGTAATTAGAGTAAAAATATCTATACATTTTATGTAAATGTATTTGTTATTTATGTATGTAAGAACCTACTAAAAAAATTGAATTTATTTGCAAGTTGTAAATGTCACAGAAAATTCAGCCAAACATCGACTGGTGGGGGAACATCAAAGTTAAAACCCAACATATGTCCTCATAAATTTGACTGTCAAAAAACCTTGAAATCTTAAAAATAACGTAGCATATGGAAAAAGACGTCGAATTGTATTTTATGAAAATTTATTATCAGAAGTACCGACGACTCCAAGTCAAGCACCGTTGTTTCAATCTTTCGAAATGATTGAGTCTAATGGAGTTACATGATTAAATTATCATTATGCCCTTTTTTCATTATAGTGAAATAAAAACTCCTAACAAGTAAGTAAAAAAGAAAGAAACTACTGTACGTAAATAAACACGATAGAAGCAAGAGCTCTAGCGCGACTCTTATAATCGAACAATTCGTGGTGCGGTGATGTCGAATAGGTCAAATGACGTCACAGACTAATCAGAAACCACAGAATGTCCGTAAACCTGAATAATATATTTCTAAGTCATTTAAGGATGCATTTCAAAAATTATTTCAGTGATTGATTTGTTTTGATCTCTATTTTAATAACATCACGTTGAATACAATATTACCATGATACTTTTCCATTGTAGTTTTATATATTGATATTCCATTACAAGTGGCATGACTTGAAACTGTTTTGAATCTCCAATTATTCAGTTTCCATAATTATACCCTAAGGCTATAAACTAGATAAAAGTATGAACGTAGAGATGAAGCCTAATAAAGGTATTTAATATTGTTATCACAATATTGTTGCGTTTGATTGTGAAAGTATTAAATTTTCTTGATTACTTGTTTCAAATTTTCATTGTTTATGTTAAATTTTCATTCAGATATCTCCAGATGAAGAAGAAATAAAGTGTTGAAGTATTGAGAATTGAATGAAGAATAAATTTTTGAATATTAGTCCAAAACCATTTACCTACATAACATGTTAATTCGTTACCCAGTTCACTCTACATAAGGTACTATTTCAGTTTGTTTTGGGTATGATTACTTTCACTATTATACTATGCTGTTCGAATTAATTGGGAGAAACATTTTTTTCTTCATTTGAATTAATGTAGTAAGTATGTGAGTACCAGGGTAGGCCAAACACCCTCAAACTTGCTTGCTCAATACCTGAGGTGACGTGAGGGTTCGACCTTGGCCATCATTTCCACTCTGACCGCTTTTACCTCGCCAGCAATTCAGTTGTGAGCCTACCGGTGTGACAGTTGGTGGTTTCAATTTTGATACTTGCTGTATTGTCTTGTCCAAAGATGCATATCACTCCGAGGATGCGTTCCAAAATTATCGCGCTTAATAAATCGCATCAATGACTGTAAAAGATATAGCTGAAGCCGTTGGGAGGGAAAGTCCAGCGTTTCGAGAATTTTAAAAACATTTGAAGAAAGTGGCTCATCATCCCCAAAAAGAAAAGGAAACTGTGGCCGCAAACGCAAAACTACTCCAAGAACAGACAAATTGTTGATAAGAAACAACAGAATTAATTCGAGAAAGACAAGAACTGATCTTCGAAGCGATTTAATGGTTTCTGGTGTAGAGGTGAGCACCTCAACTGTGGGTTGACTACTGAAGGTTGTCCGTAAGGCAAGGAGACCAAGAAGAAAGCAACTGCTTACTCAGAAAATGACGAAGAAACGTTTGGCATGGGACAAAAAGTACCGTGCGTGGACAGTGGACGACTAGAAGAAGGTGGTTTTTAGCGACGAGACAGATTTGTTTGTTCAAGGGTACAAATCAAGTATTGTTAGACGAAGTGGTGGGGAAACTTTGCAGCCTGATCACATCCAGAAAACAGTAAAACATCCTTCGAAACAAATGTTTTGGGGTGTTTTCACAACAAATTGCACTGGAGATTGTTCCTGTCACTGGGATGATGAATTCAGTGACATATATGGAAATATTGCGCACCAGGATTGTCCCATTCATGGAAACGTTGCAACACGACCTGGCTCCCTGCCACAATTCCAACCAAGTGCAAGCCTTTATGCGTGAGAAAGAAATAAAAGTACTCGATTGGCCGGGGAATTCACCTGATCTCAATCCCATTGAGCATTTATGGAATATTTTAAAGAAACGACTGGCAAAAATGGATTGCACTACAAAAGAAAAAATGATTATAAGTGCAATTTAAGTGTGATTTCATAATAATGAATTCAAGAAAATCTCCGCTACGCTAATGGAATCGAGCCTAGACGAGTTCAAGAAGTTATTTCTGCGAAAGGAGGACATACTTCATATTAATATGAAGAATTTACGCTATTTTGTATGTATTTACTTCATTAAAAGTAAGATTTTACGAAAACATTGTTTTTTATCCTTTGTCCCAATTAATTCGAACAGTATAGTAGGTATGAATATATTCATTTTCGGTACGTTTCGGCGGCGATTCCCTCTTCTTGAACGGTACCTATACTCAACAAACTAAAAAACATTCAAACAAATAAAATCTTCAATTTCACAAGATTAGGTTTTAAGTACCACCTACTTGTTATTTACGATTTAAGTTATTTGAATGTTTTGTAAATTTTTCTTTATGTAACTTCTGAAGAAGGAAGAACCATCTCCGTAGTGTACAGAGAATGATTATATTTATACAGATTAGAGTTGAAATAATCATACCCAGAACAATCAAAACTAATGACTTCTATATATATTCAGTATTCAGCTATTGCATTTCAAGAGCAAACAACAACAAACATCAATTGAAATTTTTAACTACCTTTTTAGTCACATGATTAGTATAATTCATTTCTAAATTTCAGCAACATAGGTATTAACGCATTATTTATTACGTAATCCGGAATTACCATTAGGTTTTTCCATTGACATATAACAAAAGTAATTTGAAGAAAATAATGAATAATCACTTATATGATGTAATGAAGATGCGATAATTGGATAGCAGGAACCATAAACAATTTGACACCAAATAATTATTCTCAAATATTTGTTTCTCTTTGGAATTTTATAGATATTCGTACACTACTACTCAAAAAAAATGTGTGTCTATCATCACAGAGCTGATTAATACAACCGAAATAACACAAAAAAAATGTTTCTCAATAATTTTCTGCATAATAAAGAAAATAATAAAATGAATTGAAATAAGTAAGTCAGGTATGGTGGTTCAGTGTAGAATACACATAGTTATATATATATATATATATATATATATATATATATATATATATATATATATATATATATATATATATATATATATATATATATATATATATATATATATATATATATATAGTATAGTATGTCAAGTAACAGTTCTTTGAATAAGAATGAGAAGCAGAAATAAAAATGGGTACTTCACAGATACCATCAAATCAGATTTATAATAATAATAAAAATGATAATATTCATTTAACTGAAGCTTTACAAAAATCCACATATTTTGCAGTGTCAATTTTCAATTATATACCTATCTCATTATTTAAAATATACTTTCTAAGATCACGCTTAAATATATTGATACTAGTACTAGCTCTCAATATATTTGGTAAATTATTGAAAGCCTTGAATCCGTCTAGTATGTTCTATTTTTGGATTTAGAGAGCTTACAATTTTGGATATAAAAACTATCAGTATTTCTAGTATTATACCCATGCACATCAGTGACATATGTAACATTTTTTTATTAGGTACATTACATGAAAGCAACTGATTTTTTATTTTGAATATGAATATATATGAAGCAAAGAGTATTCTTTGTTTTACAGACATTAGTTCCAAAGAGTTCAGCATAATTTTGACAGGGGTATACCTATTGCACTTTAAAATGGCTCACATGGCTCTATTCTGTAGCTTTTGTAATTTTTGAATTTTTCTTTAGTCAAAACAAATAACAATCTGGAGCAATACTCAATATGTGGCATTATTATTGATTTGAACATATGTCGACAGGTTTTTTCCCATTATTCTTTAAAAAATTCATTTTTTTAGAAATTTTAGATGATATGAAATCAACATGAGCGCTGAAACTCAATTTGTCGTCTAACATTATGCTTGAATATTTTACTGTTTCTACTCTTCAAATTTTTTGTTCATTCTAATTTTCGTTTAAAAGTAATGTATTTCAATGATCTGCAGACGAACTATTATTCCACAGTTTGGACAAATTTTTCTGCTCTGAAAAGAACGGGGGACGTGCGTCAATTTCAATAATATTCGTATTGTCAATTTTTTCTAATAATATTATGAGAGGCTTCTTCAAATGTCCATCCAGAGCTAAACGATCATAAAACAAATTTGCAACGGCATCTATATTGCTCCTTTCAGCTTTTCCATTTATGAATAGAGCTAGTAGCAAATTATGTACCTCTAGTCGTAAAACTTCTGTTATAAACATTGTAAACACGATTTCACAGTTTCAGTTCGTTACCTCAAAACGAAGTGTATCCATAGTGTACAGTACACATCTGTGATTAAATAACAACGAAAGAAAATAGTGGAAGAATGTATACGGAATCGCCATAAATTTCTTTATTTTGCTTCAATAGTGAGATACTTCGAAGAATTTTCGAAAAATACGTTAAATTGAATGAACATTGTCTTGTTAGTGGTTTTATTACGTATAATTTGTTATCCGGTTTAATGAACACAAACACTTTCGATTTAGACACTGTTTTAGAGGTGCTATTCATATTTTCGTCCTGAGAAAAAGAAAAATAACTCTTTATTACCGAATTATTGTTTCTTTTTTTGCACGTTAGTACTGATATTTGAGTGCATATATACGGGATAGTCCTCTGCTGTAAAATGGAAAATTAATTTTAATTTCAGTGTGAATTTAGTATTATTAGTAATATAGACCAAATTAAGTTGCTATAATAATTTTTAATCATATCACATTGAATACATATCCAGTTATTCATCAATCATTGTTATAAGGAACCATAAAAATTATTAGGTGCAAATTTTTTAGCCTTTTTAGTGAAGTGGAAAGTTTATTGCAAATAGAGCCAGCATAAAAAATGCAATAAAATTGTTGAAGCGAAAACTTAGCCTGGTTCGACGTCTTCTGTGCATAAAAAATTAAATATTATATTTCCAAATTAAACATAGTGATACTTATTCATTACTGTGAACTTATTACAAATGAATATAAAAAAAACTATTTTTTTATGTATCTTTGAATATAAACTTAAATTCCAACACTTGAACTTATGATTTACACTTTATTGACTACATAGCATTATGTTATGTAGTAAATAAAGTGTAAATCATAAGTTTAAGTGTTTGAATTTGAGTTTATATTTAATTATAATAGATTTAAATCAAGTAACCGCCAACACTATTGAATATTTGTATGTATCGTATTATATTATGATATAATATATTATATTATATTATATTATACTATATTTTATTATATTATGTTATATTATATTATATTATATTATATTATATTATATTATATTATATTATATTATATTATATTATATTATATTATATTATATTATATTATATATATATTATATTATATTATATTATATTATATTATATTATATTATATTATATATTTATATTATATTATATTATATTATATTATATTATATATATTATATATATTATATTATATATATTATTATATTATATATTATATTATATTATATTATTATATTATATTATATTATATTATATTATATTATATATATTATATTATATTATATATATTATATTATATTATATATATTATATTATATTATATTATATTATATTATATTATATTATATTATATTATATTATATTATATTATATTATATTATATTATATTATATTATATTATATTATATTATATTATATTATATTATATTATATTATATTATATTATATTATATTATATTATATTATATTATATTTATTTCTTCTTCTTCTTCCTTCGATTTTGGCCGACTACGACCACATGAAATAACTTTTCATGAATATTCCTCTCCATTCTTTCTTTTCTTCCAATACTCCTTCATTCGTATCATCATTATCATCGTATCATATTATATCATAGTATACTATATTATGTCAAATTAGGAGTAATAAGGCATTATCAAGAATATTCTTGATAATGTCGTAAAGGGCGAAACTTGTCGAAAGAAGAATTGTTCAGTTAGTGATTTTCAGACAGGTATATCTATAATATATATATATATATATATATATATATATATATATATATATATATATATATATATATAGATATATACATATATGCAAATGTAACAGAATAGTATATCTGACATCTAAAAATATCGATATATTGTCATCAAAAACGTTTGCAAAGTTTTCAATAAAGATACCACTTTGCGCAAATGAAATAGATCAACAGTAGATAAGATTAAAATCTATAAAAATGTATATGTTACATTGAAATGAATGACTTGAACATGAATGAACTGAAAATGAATTGATGGATATCTAGACTGGATTCTACACCCTGAATGCTTAGAAGAATTCAAATGAAATTCCAAAAACGAGAGTTGTCGACAATAATTTGAGGATATATAGACCGCATAAAGATCAAAAATCCTTGTCTCTGAAGAACAAGCTCTGAATGTACCTAAGGCTAGGTATACATCCACAGATCTACTGGACGTGATTCTTATATAAATAGATAACCCTATATTTATTTATTTACAAATACACCACTCAACAATTACTGAGTGGGAAAATACAATATAGTTTACAACTTATGAAAAATAAAACTAGAAATAATATCAATAATGAACAAACAATACACATGAACGAAAAATCTGTGTACAAGCTGATATTAAAGCTCACCCACAAGATACAGGAAAAACAATATCTAAAAAACTTATAACTTAAAAACAGTCAGGCAAGAGCTCGTCTGATATCACTAGGCACGCATGCAAATATGTCGATGACATCATGAAAAGGCACAAAGTCACCACAAATTTTATGAAGTGGTGAAAAAGCCACAACATCAGTACGAGCCAGAGGTGGATAAAAAATGTTCATGCTTGTACAAGTTATTCTCGGAACACGGAAATTTATAAGGGAAAGAAGAAAAGAACAATCAACAGAAAATCTTATCAGCTTGTATAGGAACATTATTCCCAAATATTTCCTACGTGTTTCAAGTAATGGAATATTGAATCTTGTAGCAAGTAACTCATGATTTATACCTAATTCTGGATACACACCGTAGGAGCAAAACCATAATTATTTCAAAAATCGACTTTGCACGGATTCAAGATTCCTTATATTTCACACGTATCCTGGATTCCAAACGACACTAGCTATATGCTATAACAGATGTTATTTTTATATAATTTTTTTTCAGAGTAACAACAAAAATATTTGAAAATAGTTTCTCCATATAAAAATACTACCCTTCTCTCTTCTTCAAATTATTTAAAGACATTCTATATATATATATATATATATATATATATATAGTTTCAATATTCACAGGTCATTAAATACCAGTAAACACTGAGACTCTTAATCGAAATATCGAAATATTTCGTATAGATATACCTAAATATCTCAATTTGGTATAGGACCTAAGTACGTTTTGAAAGTCATCGATTCTTGATTGATAGATTAAATATGGGCTGATGATTCATAATAATGATGAAACAATTGTATCCTATTATCATTCAACAAGATCGATGAATTTTTCGAAACGTTCTAAATATTCACTCTCGAAAGTGATGGGTTCGTTCTCACAACATTTGTGTAGACAGCTCCCTGAGAGTTTTATTTGAAATATTTCGATATTTCGATTAAAAGTCTCCGTATTTACTATATATATATATATATATATATATATATATATATATATATATATATATATATATATATATATATATATATATATATATTGAGTTTTTAGCATTAACAGGCTTTTTTAATATGAAAAAGTTTATTTCTGTTGACGTTTCGTTGTTATATTACAACTTTGTCAAAACTAATTAATTTAATGCTAAAAACTTTCAAAATAAATACCTCAAACAGGCAATAAATCAATTTCAAGATATATATATATATATATATATATATATATATATATATATATATATATATATATATATATATATATATATAGATCGATTGTTTAGAGGGATATTTACACGAATAATCGGAATTGATAGAACAAATCTACCACAGAGTTGACTACACGAGTACTTGATACTTATTCTTATCATCCACAATATTACGTGAGCTCTAGAAAGTGAACTATAGAAATAATTACAACTATCATGTTAAGGAGTTTCCTGGAAGGTTTGTTCGGTTATTCGGTTGAATATTTTAGTGAGCTTATCATCTTACTCCACAACGCGTTAATTAGAATTCGCAGATAAAATTACTTTCATTACTAAGGAATTCACTACATAATTCTAACGGAAAAGCCAGGTTATTCATTCGAAAAATTGAGATAGATTAAATGACCATGAAGTGATTATATTTTTATTCATATTTTTCATTGATACATTCATACATGAAGAGAAATGGCAAATCCAACTTCAGTTTCACTAAATTGAAATGCTATCAGTTTTGCAAAATAAATTAGTTAATTGAGGCAAAAACATTAATCGTCATCACTCGTGATGCGTTTTAGACAATACAAATATTTTCAATGCACCTTATGGCATTGACCATAAGGTTATATATAAATATATATATATATATATATATATATATATATATATATATATATATATATATATATATATATATATATATATATATATATATATATATATATATATATATATATATATATATATATATATATATATATATATATATATATATATATATATATATATATATATATATATATATATATAACGGTCATATATAACATTGACCGAATTCATCGTCATAGAGGACGTAAAAAACTCAAAATATATGAACCTGAAAAAATTAATTTATTATTTCTTTCAAAGAGAACTTAAAAAAACTGAATTTCATAGTGCACGTCACGGCGAGTTCGGAGATATCACCCCGAATATTAAAAGTTCGATTTAATATGAAGTTTTGTTAATTTGGATAGACTAATATATACGTTTATAACATAACACATGTTATAAATGGTTATAAAGAAGAACACATAGTTTTCTTTCATTTACATTGAATTTTTTTTTTTTTTAATGCCAGCAATTTGATTTACAAACTCAAGTCACAGAACTCGTGATACTGCAAGTCAAAAATGTTTTATCTGGAGTTTTACGGAGGTGATACTGTAAGTCTTAACGGAATCGATGGAATCGAAATCAATAACAAAGAAATATTGCGTTTAACCCCTATTAACCTGCATTCAATTATAATATGGAAACCGCTTACAGTTCACAGAAAATCGTTGTTATTGAATCAATGAACGTTGTGTGTCAATATTGCAAGTTAAGTGTGTCAATATTCATTTAAGTTAAAAATGAAGATCCTGAATAGTGTTGGTCGAGCGGTCAACTCAAATACTAGCGCTACTATATTAATTGATTTCCGGAAATGGGACAGATTCTAAACATTTTTCGACTCATATCCAAATATATCTCATATAATTGATGATGACATAATAATAATAATAACTTTATTAATGCTGTCAGACATTACATAGGAGAGCATGCATAGGATAAGTCAAGAGAAAAAAATTAAAAATCACAATGTATCTTGAAAATAATCTTTATCGCTATAATAAGACTTATACAATAGGAATTCCTTAACTAACTTCTTATATTCACTTAAATTTGCCGATTTAACATGGCTAGGAAGATGATTGTATAATTTAAGAGATTGATAAATGGGAGATAGTTGGAATTTAGCAGTTTTTTGCTTTGGGAACGCTAATATTTCTTTATTTCTAGTACTATAGTCATGAAAACTAGATAATTTCAACAAGTTATTTTCGTTCTCTTTCGCATAAAGCAAACCTCTGAAAATAAAAATGAAGGCAAGTATAAATGGAATAAGTACTTCCTACGAATTACAAACCTCCAGTTGAACTATATAATTGACAGGTTAATCATTTGCCCATAGATGAGACGTGTAATATATGAAATTATTGATAATCAGACTGATTTGAAATTACTAGAAGTATTACATTTCCTTAGTCCATGGGTGTCCTTCACAGTTCATAAAAAACATAAATAGTGTAGCGCAAATACTCGTAGTAGAGCACGTCTCTCAGGATTTTCAAAAATATTCAGGAGAAAAATATATGAGCGCATTAAGTTCGCCGGGTCAGCAGGTCGAAATATATAACCCATAATTCAAACTGAAGAACATCGAAACGAATTCTGAACCGAATTCGAACCTAAGTATCACACTCTTAAGACTCTAAGTAAGACACAGTAACATTTTATTTACAGAAAATATATAGTTGTGGAAATTGACTTCTTGAACAAAATTTTAAACATTATTGACAATGTTATCTGACACTTGGTACGCATAATAATATAATTTACATATTTCAGTCAAGCGTTTTGATTTAAATTGGTTTTCTTACAAATCACAGGATAACGTTTAACTCGCAAATTCATTTTTGAAAATAGTTTTCCTAACAAAAACGCACAATATTTGTCACAAACAACTGATAACTGATATTTTTTATGCATCCCCGAAAACACCCGAATATCGTCCTGAATTTACGTTGTAATATTATTGTTGAAAACCTTTGAGTTTATATATATATATATATATATATATATATATATATATATATATATATATATATATATATATATATATATATATATATATATATAAAGAAATATACTGCAAGAAAATAAACTCTATAGATATCGTGGTCATATCATCGCATTTGTAAATATGTATACAATATTGAAAGAATACTAGAACATGTGCAATGTGATGTCTCCATTAGGCTTCAAGAGATAAATGTTACTGTTTCGTACTACAAGATAATCCTCAGTTGAGTCTCGTCCAACAAACGATAGACATCGACTTCAATTCTGAAAAATCCTCTTATGAATCAGAAGACATAATATAATGCAAAGTGCTATATATATATATATATATATATATATATATATATATATATATATATATATATATATATATATATATATATATCAATTCACAGACTACTATACATCTCAAATCTCAGGAATCAATTGAAAAACCATGAATACATCTAACATTGAGAGTTTCACACGTCCTTATTTATTCAGATACATACTACATTTTACAACTATGGTTTATGAACAATTTCATCGAATTTGATGAACTACTGCCATTTAGGTTGCGCTAGAAGAAACTCTTGGTTATATCTGTCTAGAGGTTGTCATTAAAGGGCTGTTCGAAACATCCAGAAATAGACTACAAGAAAATGAATTCTATAGTTTTCGTGCTCATATCATCGCACTTGTAAATACGTATACAATTTCGTTTTGATATAACTGTAAAGTGTCTTGTAGTACGAAATAGTAACTCTCTTGTGATTCCAATAGATCCAGGCACCGATTTCAATATTCTCTAACATTTTTTCCTTGCAATGTGTACATGTTTCACATAGCCAGCTCTGTTATAATTTTCTTTGGAATAATTCGTAAAAATTATCAATATGAAGTTATGTTATAGTATTGTATATATATATATATATATATATATATATATATATATATATATATATATATATATATATATATATATATATATATATATATATGAAAATGAAGATTATCGGCATATCCCGCAAGATTAGTAGCAGCCGCTGACACGTGTTTCGAGCTTATTGGCTCTCCTCAGAACGGCGTGCTACTAATCTTACGGGATATGCCGATAATCTTCATTTTCATTTTAATTTTCTTCCGCATCCCATAATATTATTTATAATATTATTTACATATTTTTCAACGTCTCGGCTTAGAGCATCCTTTGAAGGATAAATAGTCACCTCACGGGCAGAGCAGTTTCCAAATTTCCCAATCCGGAAAGAACAAACGCGTAGCCTAAAATGTTGCGACTTCCTTCAGAGGTTGTCTGTGTTTCTTAGTTTTTCTTCTTGTGTTTTTCACCTCCAGGTTCCTACAACTAGAACTTGGCTACGCCGTTCTGAGGAGAGCCAATAAGCTCGAAACACGTGTCAGCGGCTGCTACTAATCTTGCGGGATATGCCGATAATCTTCATTTTCATTTTAATTTTCTTCCGCATCCAATAATATTATTTACATATATATATATTATATATATATATATATATATATATTCAATAAAACAGTTAAAATATTGAAATTAATCTGTTGAACAATATTAAATTCGTTTCATTGTGAAAATTATGCCTGCACATAAAAATCTCCCTAAATGGTAATTTGAGCTAATACCTAGTAAAAACAAGTTTACTCCAAGTCGCTCGTTGCCAGTATACACACCCTAATGGCCACACCGAAGCGGTCAGGTGAATGAGGTCCCAAAAACATTCATTAGAACAAGAACTGTCACCTGATAAAGAAGAAGCCGTGTCGGCAAGAAGACCTTACTAAATCTTCGGCGAGTTGTAGTGTTTGGACTGATGCCGCCGCCTTCTAAACCTTTCAACCGGTGACATGCAACTGGACCAAATATTTGGAAATTTTTAGATTTACCTACCTACTTGCGAAATAGTGTAGGATTGAATTTGTCTATGGACTGTATAAAGGTTAACATTCTTTTTTATACAAGTTTGCAAGTATTGTTATTTCTGAAATTTAAATTCAACAGAAACTATCTAGTCATAAGTTTTCTTAAGGTTTGAAAAATAAAAATTGAATTTTTATTTATGATAAGAAAATTACAATAAATACCTACAGCAAACACAGAAATCTTTAATTCATTTATTTGCCATCTGATGTGAACTTTTATACGAATGAACATGAATGAAGTGTAAGGACATCATATGATGATATGTGTCACATGATCGTTGCCATTTGGTAGATATATGCGGGTATAGACGTGTGAACATTAGGTACTTGGTCTGTCTATGATCTGAGAGAATTTTTTTATTGATTCCTTTAGATAGAATTTTGAAGTATTTATTACTGAGCGGTTCTTCACTTTGGAGACAAAAAAACTTACCAATGAACTTTGCCTCACTTATCGATGAACCTGGCACAACTGATGATTTCACTGTAGAACGAAACAATCTCTCTTGTTATTCCATCAGGTGTGGCCCCGATTTCAATAATCTCTCACATTTGTTTGTTGTAGAATGATGAAGGCATCACATCTGTCTGCCTAGACATACTTCTGATTAATGTGAATTTTTCGAATAGTGATTTCATCAATATTTCATTCGGTCCATTAGCAAAAAAGCTATTTCTATGTCCGTATGCAGATATATATATATATATATATATATATATATATATATATATATATATATATATATATATATATATATATATATATATATATATATATATATATATATATATATATATATATATATATATATATATATATATATATATATATATATATATATATATATATATATATATGTGAGTGTGTGTAGTGAGCAAATATTGAATATACTTTGAGGCTTATTAGTTTAGATACTTGAAAACGGGAGAATACATAGACCAATTGAGGCACCATCAGTTCTTTTCAATGTAATGAAAAGCGTAAAATATCCGAAAATAAGTCCGAATATGGCATTAAACTGGTGAATTATGGCGCTATGTTACTCATCTTCAGACATTAGCCATTAAATTTAAGGGGGAAATCAACCTTTTGACTTTGCAATGCAAACGCCTCAAAAAAATTTCCGGAAATTTCGAAAATTTTCGTTGAAAATGAAAAACTCACTTAAAATATTGATTCCATGATTTGTTGATTGTAGTAATATTTCTTTTACATATAAGATAGAGTCTGCCTTCTGTTGATGATTCACAATTGAATTCAGATTGTTGTTGATGGTAGGTACCGTAAGAAGAAGTAAAGTGATTGAGATATATCTTATTACTCTCACTATAATTCAATAAAACAAATTATGTACGATATGTCTCTACGGCAAGGTCTCTGAAACCTGGGTATTTTGGCAATTAGAATATTACGTAAGCATTTAAGAGGGATAGTGTGTATTTATTCTCATTTTTGTCCACATGGAAGTTGAAGGTCAGGATGCAGGTTACGTCAAAACTATTTATTGTTTTATTTTCATACTTTCAATGAAATTTTATTAATTTCGATATTAACGTAGCGGGATAATGTCTATTCGCGAATGTATAACGAATATTAGGGACTTCCCAAAATAATGAACCGAATGAGAGTCAGTAGGTAGTAGGAAAATTATCGTGAGGGTTATTCATTCAATTTGCCTTTATATAGGTATAAAAAACTTCAATAGTAAATAACTAATCATAATTTTGTTCAGCTCATGGTATCTCACAACCGATTCATTTATGAATCGAATGTTTTTTTGATTAAAATATACTCTAGTATGAAAGCTTTATTCTTTCCAAACTTTCAACATTATTTGAAAGTTATTCAAATTTTCCAGCATCAAAAGAAAACATTGCAGCCGGTCTCCGTTGCTTAGTCCGGAGAACACCAGACCATGGTGCAGTAGAACTCGGGTTCGAGCCCTAGTGAAAACATGGCTGTTTGTGTTCGTCTATGATTTAAGTAATTTAAATAAAGTTATATTCTGGGTAATATACATTGATAACAAGCCGAATGGCAGTTCGGAATCGGCCAGTGGGCCGGTTCACTGAATAAAAAAAACCTTCCTCACTGACAATGTCAACAAAACAAGGTCAATCAATTGTATTATTGAAATTGTATTAATCAAATGTAAGTCAATTCGACTATTATATGCAATGATGGAATACGATGTCAATAATTTGTTCATTGAAAATTGTTCATAAATTTTATATATTCTTAGTATTTTCCACATTTCTTAACATCTGCTGCTGAATCAATAAAAAAGCAGAATATATTGAACTACTAATGTACGAATGTTCATGTAATCATGGGATGAGGAAGAGTTTTACTTAGTTTTATTGAGGTGGGGAAGGTGATGTGCAACGGCATTTCATTTAAAAGGAAAAGGTTTAACAGCTGTTAACTCCCTGTTGTAGGGGGCAAGCCCATATTTTTTTGCGAATATTTTTCACATTTTCATTTTTTCAATTATTAGTATGCTATTCTGACAATTAGTAAACATCATATAATGACATGAAATAACCTTCGAAGCGCAATTAATACATTTAATAATTATTAAATGTATGTCAGAAAGTAGAAAACAAAAATTAATTAAACTAAATCAGTACATATTGATTTTAATAATGAGAAGATATAATCCATTCCAATATATATGAATGAACAAGAAATCTCATATGCCCAACACATCCAAATCTCTGGAATTTCGTTATTATATTATTTATTCTTATGGAATATCTCAAAGACTTCTGAAGTGAACGAAATCCCATGAACTAGTGTGGTCAGTACTGTTTGAAGAGTACCTATGCAAGAAAAATTTCCTTACAGAAAGTTTAGTAGAAGCTAGGAAGACATAACGAGATGATTCTGTGATTCAATTTTTCAGTATATTAAGAACTTAAAAAAAGCTACATATCAGTTTTTTAAAACTAAATTGTAGCAATATTCAATAACAAAAAGAAAATTTATGAGTAGACAAAAATTCTAATTGAATACTGACTCGACACACTTCAACAATTGTAATCACCTGGTTCGTTCATGAATCAGACAATTATATCATTTTTTTTTATGAATGATCAAATCTAATGTATCAAATATCTCCTAGGAAATTTATTATCAGATTTTAAAAAATTCTCTTCATCTTATTAACTTTGGCATTATATATGTATAATAAACCTGAACTCACGCACTTGTGGACCACAAGTTTGCGTTAATTATGTTCTTTCGTGAAACATATTCACTGGGTTCGAACCCCAAGCTAAGCATGGACAAACAAAGAAGGGATAACGCATAAGATAATAGAAACCAAAATAAAGTAACAAAAAAAACCCGTTCGCAATTGTCATTGTATGTCATTGTACGTCTTTGTATAATTACTGCTCAATTCAAAAAACAACCTACGGGTCATAAAAACTGCAAAATATGATATATTATTTACAGATAGGAAACTACAAATGCATTAAACCTATGATTAAACGGTAAAGTGGCAATTTCACGTTTTATTATCTTTTTATCAACTAATATTCGGATAATTTTATCTGATATTATTTACTATTAAGTAGGTATTTGCGTCGTAATATTTTCTAACGATCATTGATTAAATTTGAAAACAATTGAAAGAATTTTCGCATTCCTTTCGTTGAACATCATCATGATTGACTTTATAAAACATAATAAACCTTTTTCCTATCTTAAGTTTTTATTTACACACCTGTTGTATAAATTATATGCAAAATATATCTTACTATTTGATGGTATGTTGAAACGCATCGATAGTGATGTTTAAAGCTCCTGCATATGAGAGTAAAATAGTATATTAATAGATATATATATATATATATATATATATATATATATATATATATATATATATATATATATATATATATATATATACTCTCATTATTTCACAGGAAAGTATTCTTTGTATAATTATCAAATACTTTACAATCATAAACTTTGATACTTTGTAATCAATGACGAAGATGGAAAGTATATCACTATAAATTCTCATGAAGACTTAACACTTTATTCATTTAATGGCAATAATGAACCTAAAATTCAAATTTAAAATTCAGATTCATTATTTTTAAAATGTTTTTCTTTCATTTATTCAATAATAGAGAGATTTTAAGTTCCTGAGGAAACAAGTATAATGCAATACTGTATTTCTTGTGAAATAAGATACACGAAATGTCGACAAAGTAATACATCGGTAGAACTCGGGTTCGAGAACCGCTGAAGGCTGGGGTGTTTGTGTTTGTCTAGGATTTGAGTAATTTAAATAATGAAATATGCTGGTAATGTACATTGGTTACAAGCCCAATGGCCGTTCGGTACCGGCGTTAAACTGTAGGTCCACTGAATTAAAAAAAAAAACTTGAAAGCTGACATAGTTTCAACGTCTGCACTGTAATACTAAAAAGATAGAACCATCAAACAGAAATATATGAAAAAGTGGAATGTGGGTTTTTCATTTGATTACGTAATCAATTTTTTCAATTGATTAGGTTGAATTAGTTTGAATTCAATAGCTAATTTATATATTATGACGGTTTAAAATGTCGTGGAATGTTTGATATCAAATAACACTCGAAATATACATACTTACAAGATTATAAGATTCCATTAAGCTTAATACTTAATGGAATATAATGTATCAAAAATAGTACAATGGGATCAATGTGTATGATGGAATCGATAAAAATATTCACAATGACTTTTTATGTGCCAGATTAAATCGAGAAACTATCAATGTCACAGAGTATAAAAATGAACAATATCTCAACCTCTTTCCGAAAAACGTATCGTTTATGCTGAATACCATGAAAGAATCGAAATTGAAATACATACATATAAATCACTTAAATATAAACATACATTGAAGAGTGTAATGATATAATGCGATTTGTTAAATAACTTTTCAATTATTTCATGATTACATAGTTAGAATATAAAAGATTTATATTGTTACGTATTATTAAAAAATGGAAATATTCTCATTACATTTTTTTTAAAGCGATATGTTTGTTTTATTCGCACACTAACACAATTGTATTGCAATTAATAATCTCTGGAGAACCATTCAGAAAATTGACTTAATTGAACAGCGCTGTAAGTCCTTATGATTTTGATATTTTGATTTAACGAAGCAGTACAAACAGGTTTTTAATTTCTAAGATATGTATATATATATATATATATATATATATATATATATATATATATATATATATATATATATATATATATATATATATATATATATATATATATTTCTAAATATATAAAATTGGAGGTTCAGTTATCTCGTTTTGGCAATTTATCATCTCGATATAATTCGATGCATCAAAATTAACTTTTGGTACAGCAAAAAGCCTTGGAGCTTGTACCGCACTACTACGAGCCTTCAAAATATGCCGGGAAGCCAATTCACGTATATGTTTCTTTTCGTCGGTTATCATAGCCAATAAGACATTCTCAGCATGCGCGAAATATGCGTTCCTTTGAATTACAGTGTCATCGATACCTTTCAAATCATCTGGTAAGTATCTTGAAGAATATATTATATTGAATGAATGGCGGGAACCATCTTGACAAGAAGGTTTACTCCTAATTGCTAACCAGGAAGGCGCATATACTTTAACAATAAATGTAGTTAAAGTAACCAAGGCAGATGTTGGGTTTTCGGTAGCGACGTAAAGGCGCAAATGTCTATTTGCACGCGTAAGCCAGCGCGCATGAGACAATTTTCCTGGAGACTTGTGTCCTAAATCGTCATAAAAAGTGTCTGTAATAATTGCTGAAACAATTATATGCAAGTACTTCTGGTCTGTACCTAGATCGTTGGGAATTTCAAGTAGCATATCTCCTTCAATTATTTTATATTTTATCACCGGGAGTTCTTCACAATTTTCTAATGCTTTGCCTAACGGACCATTGTAAGACTTGGGTCCTGAAGTTGAACCATCAAGATGAAAAAATAAATGACGTAAAAGTAACTCATTCATGTGCAATAAACAAATTATCCACTGAAGTGGTTTATTAAGCTGTACCTTCTTTTCTTTTGGACACGTGCAACAGATAAAATCTTTGCATTTACAAGCTGATATATCAAAAAGTAACATTTTATTTTTCATAAAATTTTCTGAAGTTTGCTAGGAATTCTTTTTCATCGAAATAAGTAGATTTTTCCGCTTCTCGTGAAAAGTTTTCAACATTTGTATAATTCTGGTACTAGTCACTATTGGTAAAGATGCCGCTTGCCATATGCTCTCGATTTCAGGCACTTCTGAATTTAGTAAAAGTTCAATAACCTTTCGGAGGTAGTTATATTTATTTTTATCAAATAATATTATACAGGTATATATTTAAAAGGCATATATATATATATATATATATATATATATATATATATATATATATATATATATATATATATATATATATATATATATATATATATATATATATATATATATATATATATATATATATATATATATATATATATATATATATATATATATATATATATACTCTCTCTTCAAATCTTCAACCATTTACCATCGAATTTGAAAGTACTGAAAGCTCATTTGTTTAAGAGGAGAGTTAAATCTCTGCAGAGTACTTCGATGATTCGAATGTAGACAATAATGTATGAATCTATTTTTTGTATAATTTGTTTGTATATTTTTTTTACCACAAATGTCCTTCAGCAAGGTAAAATTGTCTCAAATGTTTAATATTTCTGAGGTAATTTTTTTCTTTTCTTTTCAAATAAGGTTGTATAGGTATTATTGTGTATATTTAATTTAACCAACATTTTTGTTTGAACCAATATTTTGTTCGCGGGCCGAATGGAAGATCAGACTCAAAATTGAACTCAGTCCTTTTGAGAGTATTCTTCTTAATTCTAATTATTGTATCAATTGAGTTAATGTAATTTTATAATGTAAGGAATATTTCTCAATAAATTTTATTTTATTATTATTATTATATGAAAAGAATCGACTGTTAAAAAATATTGAATATAACAACTGCGATGAATAGATAAGAGCACGATAACTACATAATTCCTGTTCTTGTAGTCGAATTCTTTCATTTTTTCAGTAGCCACTTCTAGTAGGAAACTTCTAGAAATAATCAACGAGCGTTTCTACAACCGCAACCTAGATGGCATTACTTTATCAAATTAGACGGAATTGTTCAACAACTTGAGTTTAAAATGTAGTATCTCAGTTGAAAAGGACGTGTGAACCTTAAAATGTTATATGTATTCATGTGTTTTCTATCGATTCCTAAGATTTGGGATGTGCAGTAATCTATACAATTGTATATGCATACGACCTATTAGTGTATTTCTGTCTTATGATTCCTAAGAGGATATTTGAGAATTGAAGTTGGTGCCTTTCTTTTGTTCGACGTTGCGTTACTGAGGAGAGCATGGTAGCTCGAAACAGTATACTGCCTTACGTTTGAGGGACACATCGCATTGTTTTTGTTTCACTTAGCCAGCTCTGCTATAATGTTCTTTTGTTTTCATCAAAATATTATCGAAAAAAAGTTATTGTATACTGTTAATATAGTATATATTAATATATAATATATATATATATATATATATATATATATATATATATATATATATATATATATATATATATATATATATATATAGTGAATACTGAGACTCTTAGTCGAAGTATTTCAAATAAAACTCTCAGGGAGCTGTCTTCACAAATGTTGTCAACGAGAACCAATCTATCACTTTCGAGAGTAAATATAAAGTGCGCTCAATATTCACAATGATCCAATTGTTTCATCATTATTAAGAATCATTGGTTCGTAATTAATCAATCAATCAAGAATCGATGACTTTCAAAACGCCCACAGGTCATAAATGCGAATGAGGGGAACAACAATTTGTGAAAATTCACGTGAGCTCTCTCTATAGAAGAAAAGACGAACAAACTCACAATAGCGTTCTAGATTCCTTCTCAAGTGCGAATACTCATATGAAGAGAGAATCAAAGCGCATAAATACGCAAAAACTCAAATAACAGCCTTAAATAAACATAAAATAACAGAAAAACACGATTTTGGTTACAAAAATACGAACATTTTAGCAACTGAAAAAGACAAACAATGTAGAGAAATTTTAGAAATGTTACACATTCGTAAAAATTTTGAAAACACAGTAAATTAAAGAACAGACATTAAACATCTTAATTCTATTTACAACGAACTAATAAACCTTACAAATAACACTCATAAAATGAATACACAACAATCACCAAACATCACATCTCAAAACTCATTTTTTCTAAATCTTCCTTCAACTTCACACACATAAAACAATGATATACATATTCTGGATAAGTATAAAAAACTATATGTAATTATATACATGTATATATAAATCACACTTATTAGAATCACCTGGCTTACCATAAGTTTTTCAGAGGTTTCCTCATGATGAAGAAGACTAAAACTTCCGAAGCGAATGCTGAGCCAGAAATATTCCTCTCATAATGAAAATCAATAAGTGAAAACACAAAAAAACTAATTTGACTTTTCTAAAAAATAAGTTTGACATTTTGATATCTATAGTAATTCATAAATTCAATTATTCATTAATTTCGACAAAGTTGTGATATACAACGAAACGTCAACAGAAATAAAGTTTTACATATTGAAAGAAGCCTGATATTGCAAAAATCATTCAAAGTAAAATATCTTAAACAGGCAATAAATCAATTTTTAAATATATATATATATATATATATATATATATATATATATATATATATATATATATATATATATATATATATATAACTCATATAACGCATTAAAAATATTGTCGAAGTGAATCAAAATTCTCCGAAACGCTTGCGATCTGGTCGTCTGTCAGATGGCTAATTTATGTGGTTTCGGTGCCTTCCTTAGTTTGACCCATTCAGTTCATAGAAAATAGTTGACGTTGGCAATGTCTATGCGAAGCCGAAGCGACAAGAAAGGCTATCATTCAGACAGGAAAACGGCAGGTAATTCAAGCTAGAAGAACCGAGGGCCGTATGTTTACAGATTCTAATCAAAACAAAACGACCGCCCGGTCAGTCAGCATTGGAGCCGTTGCCGAAGAAAGGTCGAATTATTTAAACAAGATAAAAGAATGAGAACAAGAAATAGCCTTATGTGAAACCAATAACTGAGGTACAAGTTCGCTAAATGGATTAAATGGTCAAGAACTATAGACCAACTACAATTTTCCAATTCCAATGATGGATGATGGATAAGGAAATACTTAATACGAGGAATTTGATGTTGAAAAAGTTTAGACTAATAAGATGCAGTACTGAGCAAATTTACGAATTTGCTAAAATTTTATCGTGAAAATTGATATGTTCAGAAACATTGACATCAAAAAATTATTTCAAAGCAGACATACCTATACATACTTTGAAATTATTTTACAAAATTATTTTTCAAAAAGCCCTACTTCAAGTTTATATTTTTAAACAACATCAATAAGATCAATCAATAGTCAATTGAACAGTGACATAGAGGTTTAGATATTTTGACATATTTTTATTTCGTCTTGAATCATAAATATACATATAAAGAAATATAAGCTATAAAAATGGGTTTTGCACATAGAAGACAATACATACAACATGATTTGTTGAAACTTGTTAAGAGAAAAATGATAGATCTCTACAAATTTCGCGTATACTCTATAAACTTCCAACATTCTTATAAAAAATATTTCATTAGAACGGATCTTTATTTTATCACCTCTACATCATCTTTAAAAGTTTCTTCACTTATTTTGAAAAATGCCACATACATATTTAGATCAATATTATTCGAAAAGTCTTTTTGAATTAGTAGAGCAATTTAACACATAAATTGAATAAAACGTTTGGCTTGGTTTCACAAAATTTATAATAAATACTTACAATTGTTTCGGAGTGTTACCCCATTTTATGAAAACAAGACGATTGAAACAAGTGATTTTACTTAATACTAGCTGACCTGGGGAACTTTGTTCCATCTTAGAAGCAATACAGAGCAGACTTTTGATTTTATCAAGGTCAGTTTTTTATTTGGATAATTAATGTAAATTGAATAAGCACGTATTTTAATGATTCTTTATTAGCCATGTTTATTCGCACATGGTCCCACTATTTAGTGAAGCATCTTGTGATAGACGACATTTTTCGTTTTATTATCAGGTGCAAGAACAAATAACACAGATGGTCTTCCGACCCGTGAACATGCCGCATATATTCGTAATTAACCATGGAAAAAACATGGATTTTCTAGATTCAGACCAAAAACTTTTAAGGATTGGCGGTATAATTTGTTCAATGCCAAGTCGGATCGGAAATTGAAGTTTAAACTCAAACGGCATGTCGGTTGGGATCATCGGGATCCTTGGAATAAGTACTTCGTCACCTTCGAATTTTCCTGTGAGTATCGTCGCGTTAATGACATTGTTCATCAATTTCCTTATCACCAAACGCGTTCCGTCGCACAGTTTTGGTTGGTTTATGTTTCGAAGCCTGATTACTACGGACCCAACCTTTAGTGTAAATTGTGCGGTGGTGGATAGATGTTGGAATTGGATAGATGTTGGCTTCATGTTCATTTGTTAAACAGTCAATTGATTTGAAAGAATGCAATGTACCAATGATCTTGTTCTGAATTATGAAGTTTAAGTCATCTACATCTTTATTCTTAGCCGCCAAAATTGCTCGCTCACTCAACCATTCATTATTTTTGTCGTTAGTAATGATGTTTGGGAATACTTTGTTGAGAAATCAGCAAATTCGCCAAATGTGTTGAAATATTTCAATTGAATTCGATTAATAAGCGTTATACCATTAACGATATACATTTTTGAAGAATACTAAACTAATAAATAAATCTTGCCGCGTGTTTGTAGCATATTTGTGATTATTTTCAGTTTCTACCGCTTGTTCCGATTTTGGAGATTTCCTGTAAAAGCCTTCTAGTCGAAAAGGTACCTGCAGTAATTCAGAATAACAGAATAACTGATAAGATGCTACTACTCTTGTTTCAAATGCAAGTTAATTAGACTATTGAATACTTGTTGAAAAAGATTTGTTTACATCTTGCCCGTTACATCTTGCAGTTGTATATACTATTCTCATATACTTTTTTTTTTGTTCTGATAGAACTTTATTAATATACTGTTGTGTTCTTTGGAATGATTATTCACAAAGGTGTCAAATTCTTTTTATTCAATTGGATCGTAAAATTTTTTATATCTCAACACAAATCGCTCTGTTTCGAAAGTACTCAATACAACATCTCCATTCTCTACTTAACTCAGGAAACATTGCGAAGGAGATTTATCAACAAGTACATCCATGTAAATAAAGCGAAGAGGGCAATGCTGGTTCACATTGCTGGTTAACATACCGTTCTTTGAATTTTATATGAACTATTCTCGTTGTGGCTTTCATCAAATTACCCATTTTATCACAAAACAAACACGAAATTCGTTCAAGTTCTCCACTCTTTCTATTTAACACTTGTAGCGAACTTGCTTAAGTTTTTTTTTCAGTTAAGCACTAATTAAACACTCAAATACTAGAAATTTGGATTATATTGCGTAAATACCTAAAAATTAACTATCAGTTAATTTCTACTGGCGTCTACACGCGCTATGGCGCATAGTGTTGGTCGCGGGGAGAAGGGGACCAATTAGAAGAAAATGTACCAGCACAAGCGCTAGCAACATAGTTTTCTTGTTATCTGAGGTCTCAGGATAACAAGTATATTATTAATCTGAGCTAAGCATATTTTGAATAATTAATCAATATTTAGAATTTTCTCATAATTTAATAAAAATGCACATGGCGACGTTTCGAAGTACTACTTCTTTATCAAATGCTGGATTAATACCGCCATCATGCGTAAATGTATTAAATTATGAGAAAATTCTAAATATTGTTTCATTACGGATATTAATTTTCTCCAAGTATCGGTCTCATCAATCATCAATATTTTGCATACTCAACTCCCTTTGGCGCTTGCACTAATAGGGAATTAGAGAAATCGGTAAAACTTGCCAGAGCAAGGACTATCAGGAAATCAACGACAAAAGAACGACGCTTTGAAGATCGCCGTCTTCGGTACCGTCGAAATATTTATATTATACCTATTCGTTATTAACTTCAAAACCGATGATTGTTAATCATAAATGTTCAATTTACTTGGATTTCATTCAATTAAAACAAAACAAAATGATAAAACAAATAATCTATATCAATATATTCAAAAGTTTTATTATACTAGGTACCATATTACTATTTAGCAAGTAGCTACACAACCATTCGAAAAAATAGGTATGAATAAATACATTTAGAGAAAAACTTATTCAATATTTCTGTTTCCAAAAGAATTCAATGTTTAATTAGATATATTCTTTCTAAAATAAAATTTCATTTAACGTACTTTTGAAAATTTTGTTAAATGAAACATCCAGGATATTTGAACTTGGTTAGGATCAGTGTTTTTTCCATGTTTGAGTTTTATTTCGAATGCTTTCTCTTATAAATCACTTCCTATGATAATAGCAATTGTATAATAGCAATTACAATTGTACAATAATAGCAATTTGCATTATCAACCAAAATGGTAGCTCAACTCCTTCGCATACAATGTCTTGTAGAGCTGAAGTAATCACTAAATTTAAAAAATTCTGCAATTTTCTTGGTATGCAACGAAATGTGTAGACTCCCACCGTTTTCGAGTGTACTTGCATTAAAATGCACATGATTTTGTTTTGGATGGGCATTTTTTAGCCATGACCTACGATACTTTCGATAAACTATATTCCGTTATCTTTAAAATGTATGGTAGAGGCTCGCTTCATCTTCGTCTTTGTATTACGCAATGTAACTGCAATAACTGCTTTATTATTTGTCTTCTTTATCGTTAAGTGCCAGTCATCCTAATTCTGTCCCATCACAAGCAAAATTAATACTACTTTCATAAAAAGGTACCATTCATTGTTCAAATATTATCACTTTAAATTTTTCAAATTTGTATAGGTACTTTATTTTGGTTTTTTAGCAATATAACGAATTTCCGTCACCAGTTGGCGCCACTTAGATATGATGTCTACCATCGCAATATGAAAAGCGCTGTCAAATATTCACAACAATTTCCTTAGAGTTCCACCCAAAGAAAATATTCAGTTGGAATGGTCTGTAGGTCAATCTTAGTGAGTTTAACAATATTTTACTTTTTGATAGTTGTCTGCATCTTATGCCTACGTACTACGTGGTGAACGTCCTTTCAGAAAAACGTTATTCATTTTAAAATGTCATTGCCCATATATATTTGCAGCGTACTCTCCGACATCGAATATGTTAACAATAAGGACTTTCAGAATTTTGGGCTATATTCTGATCTTCCGCAGAAAAACCACCATAACATTTTCACTGATTCTTTGTACCCTTTGATTTTTTTACTGACTTCACGAACATTTTTTTTGACTTAGATGAAAATAGATTTACAGTTACTTCTATCATGGCTTTCGAAATACTCTATTTTCAAAGGGATTTTGTTTTGTTAAATATGGCTAACTGTTTTTTTGGTTATAAGTTTTTTAGATATCAGTTTTCCCTGTATCTTTTGGTAAGGTCAGCTTGCCCACAGAGTTATCGTTCATATTTATTGTTTGTACATTATTGGTATCATTTTTACTTTTATTCTATATAAGTTGTAAACTGTATTGTATCTTTCCCACTCAGTAATTGGCCTAAGCTGTTGAGTGGTGTATTTGTAAATAAATAAATATGTTGTTAATTGTTGCTACATGTTAAATATAGCAGAAAAACCATTAAAATTAAAATAACCTAGGGTTTTCTACGTTCTCCATAGAAAATAAAAAAAATTAAATATTGAACGCGTAAGAAGATATCTTTTCCAAGTTCGTGTGAATTTGATATACTCATGAGCTTAGTGGATAAAAACATTTCATTTATTTCTGGTTTGAAAATATTAACAATCACTGGAAGATTGTTAATATTTTCTCACTATCATTAGAAACTACCTTTGTGGATATAGCTTTCGCCACAGCTATTTCCTGTTTTTGAAATTAATAAATATAAAATGTTTCTATTAGTATCAAAAATATGTTCGAAGAGAACAACGAATTTCTTGGCGAAACTTCAACAAAGGAAACTATTATTTTCTGAAAATTTATGCAGGTGAAGCGACTTGAGAGTTTCAGAAATTCAATAAAGCAATTACATTAAATTACTTGAGCATGTCAAATTCAATATTTTAGGCGACCAACTTGCCTCTGGTAATACATTTAAGCCTCAAATATTAAAATCGTCAATTTGATAATAAAACAAACTATCAAATTAACGATTCGAAAGTGATGCAAGTGGTTGCCTATGTTTGTAATTGCAAAAAATCGGCATATTGAAAAATTCCCGCGTATCAATTTGATGCATTGAAATTTTTATTCAATTTGCTCGACTTAAATTGAAGACTCAAGAAACTTAATTTATTTGTTCCTCAGAGATGTACTAGAATAAGCCAGAAATTTTACTCAAAAACCAACAAAAGCAATAGCCGCTTAACTTTGCATGTTCTATTGCAAACCAGGTGTCCAGCTGGTGTGATTTGCACTGGGACTCTTATTGAGGTATCTTGGTTTCTTCCGGTTTGAGCGCTGAGTGATTTTTTTCTTGATTAGTTATTACTTATTGCTTAGAGTTTCAGTTAAATAATTGAATATTCAGATACGGATATTATAGCTTTACGTTATTATATTTGATAATGTTTTTTATTATTATAATTATTTTGTAATAATCTATGTTGTTTATGATATTTTTAGTCACTATATTTTCTACTCATTATTCATTATGTATTTTCCTGTAGTTGGGTAGGTACCTGTTGGTAATATATGCTTATTATTATTATTATTATTATTATTGATGTCGTACTAGTGTTAACCAAAAATCTCACGAATGTTTTGGGAAACTTCAAAAAGAAGTCGTTCATTTTCAACTTGCCTGTTACAAATTTGCAGCGTTATAGATTAGCTGAACACGTTGTTTTGTGGTCAGCTGTAATGAGCGTATTTATGCACTTTGATTCTTTCTTCGAGGTTTTGTGATGATTGTCCTATATAGCATTTTGAAATGCTATATAGGATTTCTGCTATATTGCGCATATATAATTAAAAACTCAAATAACAGCGTCACGTAAACATAAAATAACAGAAAAACACGATTTTGATTATAACAATACAAAGATTTTATCAACTGAAAAAGACAAAATATGTAGAAAAATTTTAGAAATGTTACACAATCGTAAAAATTTGGAAAACACAGTAAATGAAAGAACAGACATTAAACATCTTAATTCTATTTACAACGATTTAATAAACACTCATAAAATGAATACACAACAATCACCAAACATCACATCTCAAAACTCATTTTTTCCAGATTTACCTTCAATTTCACACACATAAACCAATTAATATACATATTCTGGATAAGTATAAAACTCAACTATTTGTAATTATATATAAATCACACCTATTAGAATCACCTGGCTATCATGAGTTTTTCAGAGGTTTCCTTATGGTGAAGAAGACTGAAACTTCCAAAGCGAATGCTAAGCCAGAACTATTCCTCTGATACTAAAAATCAATGTGTGAAAATACAAAAGAACTAATTTGATTTTTTTAAAAAATAAGTTGGACTAAAATTCAATTATTCATTAGTTTTGACAAAGTTGTGATATACAACTAATATATATATATATATATATATATATATATATATATATATATATATATATATATATATATATATATATATATATAATATATATATATATATATATATATATATATATATATATATATATATATGTATATAAAATTTTGGGTTGTTGATGAAATACGTTCAACTGTATATGTCATAAAGAAAAAGAAACAAGCTGGACGTTTACTTACTGGTTATGACGACCAATCGATTTGCGAAATTATGCAAATAGTAACCGCATACTTAAATTTATATTTTTCACCCATGACTGAAAGCATTCGCATAGATAAGGATAAACCGCAAAAACCAAATGCCAATATTTTATCTTACTAATGTGAATGTAAGTTCTATAATTCGAAAATATAACACAATCAATGTGAATAAATTTGCATATTAGCATACTATATGTTTTAACTCAGAATACTAGTTTATAGTTTATGTATATCAATTAGTAGAATCTAGGAAGAACACAGTTAAGTGTTATTTTATGCATCGCGATGTTATTTACTACGAATTGAAAACTTTGAAATCATTCATGATATTTATATTTTTTCGAGTAAAAATCTTAATTTTGTCGCAAGTGAAAATTTCAAATAGGATAAGATAATAAAATTTGTGGTATTTTTTTTTGTTCAATATAAGGGATATTTGTTTTTTTTAGAGGTATTGAACTTTAAATTGCAATAAAACAACGATGAATCATTCGATTGACAAGAATTTTTTTTTTATTTAAAAGATAATCTTGTGGCATAACATTTTGAATATGATTTCTGGCATATGATCGCCACTCGGATGTAGTCCAATCTGGACGTCCAATTTTCGATGACTTTTTCCAACATTTGTGGCCGTATATCGGCAATAACACGGCGAATATTGTCTTCCAAACGGTCAAGCGTTTGTAGCTTATCCGCATACACCAATGACTTTACATAGCCCCACAGAAAGTAGTCTAGCGGTGTTAAATCACAAGATCTTGGAGGCCAATTCACAGGTCCAAAACGTGAAATTAGGGGGTCACCAAACGTGGCTTGCAATAAATCGATTGTGGCACGAGATGTGTGACATGTTGCGCCTTCTTGTGGACACCACAACTCCTGGACATCATGGTTATTCAATTCAGGAATATACCGATCGCCATTAACTGTAACGTTCTGGCCATCATCGTTTTTGAAGAAGTACTGACCAATGATTCCACCAGCCCATAAAGCGCACCAGTCAGTTTTTCTGGATGTAACGGTGTTTTGACATACACTTGAGGATAATCTTCACTCCAAATGTCAGTTTTGTTTGTTGACGTAGCCATTCAACCAGAAGTGCGCTTCATCGCTAAACAAAATTCGCTTATGAAAATCGGGAACAACGGCAATCTCGTTTGGGGCCCATTCGACGAATCTACGCCTTGATTGATGATCGTTTGGCTTCAATTCTTACACGAGTTGGATTTTGTAACCACGCAAACCAAGATCCTTCCGCAAAATCTTCCATAAAGTGGATGGATACAGTACCAATTCCTGTGCTCGATGGCGGATGGACTCATTCGGGTCTTCCTCAATGCTACGCTCTACAGTAGGAATAGCTTCTTCTGTACCAATCTACGCACCGTACGGCGTCTCTGGGGATGCGAGTTATCAATAAGAGTAAACGTGGTGCGAAAACGTTCCATGGTTAATCGAATTAACTGCCCTGATGGACGATTTTGTCGACGATAAAATGGACGTAGTGCGCGATACGTATTCCACACAGAACCATTATTTTCGAAATAAAATTGCACTATTCGCAAGCATTGTTCAGGAGTGAGTCTACTCATTGAATTGCCAAACCAAACTGAGAATAAATCACTTCTCAGCTGTTAAATCAGTCGCCATCTTCAACAGTAATGCCAACTTAAAGTTCTATACCTCTAAAAAACACCCGTTAGTTTATAAGTCAAATGAGTTTATAAGTTAGTTTATAAGTAATACTTAATTGAAACTCACATTTCTTAATGTTTGAGAAGTCTTCCATAAATGGATATTTTTTCCAGATGCTTTAATAGTGCGTGTACAAAAATGTTTGTTTTATGGTTAATTATCTTTAGAACACACTTTAATATTTTACCATATACATTGGTCGTCTGGATCAGTTAACACATCATTTTTATGAGAATTCATAAAACTGTTTTTTATTTTTTTCAATTATTCTCTTTTTCAATGAAGCAGAATTTTTTATTAGACATGGAAACACATCCTCAAAAAAAAACTATCGAAAACACTTGTGCCTTAGGTTATTGTAATCAGTTACTTTTTGTTTCATAGAAATTAACTTGTTTGCTCTTATAATTATTTAAATTTCCTGAATGGCATTCCATTCAGGCAGTTCTCTAAAATATATGCAATACAAATATTATTTACCCATAATTCCTCAATTTCACTTGAATTTGCTTACTATTTTTTGATTTTATGTGATATATGAATTATTATATAAAATTTATAAATCTAACGAAAGACATTTCAAGTTCGAATTTAACGTTCTTTCACTTCAGCACTGAGAGATTGAAATCCTGTAAGCCATTAACATATTAACAATTACAAAACTATGAGCAGCAAAGAAAAGATTAATGAGTGAGGGGTCTTGGTTACCTTCATGTAGACTTTGAGTAATTATGAGAAAATTGGCTATCAATTCTCTCACAATTGCAGATACTTTGTATAAGCAATTATTGAAAGAAAGAGACTGGTTTTGACTACCAACCATCATCAGATTTCTTTCAATTTTGAAGAACACTAGCATATCCTCAATCAAAAATACTATGAAATGTAATTCAAACCGAAATATTTTCTATAATTGAAACACTTTATATGAAATTAACAAACTACCACGAAATCACGAAGACAAAAAATTAACTGAAAAAGAACCCTTCCAATAAAAAAATTCGATATATCAACTTGAAATAACATTTTTGCAAATTGGTTTCAAATTTAAATTTTCTATAAAACACAATTTCATTCGAAAATGTGCAAATCAAATGTTACAATTATGGTAATTCTAAATTCTATACTCTATGGAAAGCCAGTTGTGAATTCTTACTTCAAACATCCTTCTTATCAATAGGATGTTTGGTGTGTAAACATAGATAAAAATACTTCAAAAAAAGCTTCAAATAAACAATTCACTCATAACCGATATATTTGAAAACAGAGTTCACTGAACTCAATGTCTGAATAGAAATAGTGTTAATGTCTCAATTTCTTAACAATAGTTCAGTATAAGTGCCTATTTGTTTGTAGCAAAAACAATAAACGCCAATTTCACATCAAATCAGTTACCTAAAATGCATTTCTCTATTTGCTTGTTGCGCTTTTCCTTCTACTTTAAGTCTATTGATATTGAGAAGCTCTTGACTAGACAGAAATTCATTTTGAATGGTTCGTTTGAGACTGAGTAATGATATTGCTGGCTATTCGGTATTTCACATTATTAACTCTGTATATGTACAGATCCTTTATTGCTCCATTTATGTATTTTTTACTCAATGGGGGTTGTTATGCCTCCTTTCGTATGGTCCAAACAAAGGGTTATTACTTTAGCTTTTGAGGAGAGTATTCACTTCCTTACAAGAATCTTATTAATAGTTATTTATCCACTATAGAAGTCTTTTCCTTTTTTCTCCTTCATCATTCATCACTTCTATATTTTCTCATGTTTCTTCAAACTGAATTATCTTGTTCTATCTAAAACCCTCTGTTTTCTTCCTTCTTTGTGTGCCTCATCTAGGATTCTCTACCCACATTCTACTCTTGATCTCCAATGGTCGTCAGTAGGATGTTTAGTCACTTATATCGCGTGATCTTGACCGTTCATACATCCCATCGATTACTTAGTCGACTTGTAAGTCCTACATGATTTTATATCCAAGATTTCGGATTAAAAATTAATCTCTCGTTTCTTTTGTATCCGAAATTGATCTTCGAATAGCCAGATTTCCTACCTAATACCCTCCTCAATATCGTACGTTCCATATGTTTTCGCATTATCATTGCACTTTTTATTACATCCATCAATTCCTTGTGAGTGCTGCAAAATCTGCTTTCTTCTCATACAGAAGAGTATAGAAATTTATAACTCAAATCTTTGTAATTTTTCCTTTTCAGTCTCAAATCTCAATCAGTCCAGAACCAAAATGGAAAGTATCAATCCGGCACTGTAACTTGTTTATGTATAATGATGCTTTTCTGTTGAAAATAACTCTATTTATTGATCAAATAAAGGGTTCTTCCTTTATAGAAAATCAAAATAAATATATTCATCCACTTTCAAAACTGTTTGAGATAACTGGACTTGTGATAATTCTTTGCATTATCCATCATATTTAAATTTTCGTTATATTGAATTTACTACATTATATTTGCTATATTTGCGATAAGGATGTTCAATACCAGTAACATAAGGTAACGAACTTAATCTCAAGACTAGTTTGGTGATGAATTTTCATTTTGAGTTAGCATTTGATTGAGTACCTAGTGATCTAAATGAAGCACGTATTATTTTTTCAATAAATGCAAGAAAGAGGATTAAATTGTTTCTTTATAAATACCTATATTTCTATATTTTTAAATTGCCTTTACTTTTTTATATTTGAGTGTACACCTTCCATGATCTCCCTAGGTCTTACTAGATAAAATTAATATATTTTTCAGAGGGCAGTCAAAATACAGAATCGACTATTGATCCCACACTAGATCTATTTAGTATCTACATATTTTGAAGAATAACGTGTGTGAAATATTATTCGAAACAAATGTTATAATAGACCTAGATATGCGAACGTGTACGATGTGATGCCTCCATTGCCCTTCAAGGGATAAATGTTATAGAAATATTGAAATCTATGTCATATCTGATGGATGTGCCAGACAGCTGTTTCGTTCTGCAAGAAACTCGTCAATTGCACAACTTCCACCGAAGTGAGGCAACGGTTTCAATCCCCAAGCATCTTCTTAAGACTCCAAGTGGAATACCGTAGAGCAATGAATACTCATCAGTAGAAAACATCTCTCAAATAATAGACACTCCAAGCATCGAACGTACACATCTCTTCTATATTCGTAGGTATCTACTGAATTGATAGGTCTGTTACCATTATTAGTATTATTAACGCAATCTATTGACATTCGAAAGCATATGATGACATTTGTCAAATAGATGTCAATTTAGTAGATACCTACGGGTATAGAAGAAATGTGAACGTTCGATGCTTGGTGTGTCGATGATCTGAGAGATGTTTTCTATTGATTCCTATAGATAGAATTGTGAAGCATTCATTACTGGACGATATTCCACTTGGAGTCATAGGAAAATGCTTGGAGATTGAAATCGTTGCCTCACTTCGATTAATGTGCTGCGACTGACGAGTTACTTGAAGAACGAAACAGCTGTATCGCACTTTCATCAAGTATGGCATCGATTTCAACTTATCTCTAGCATTTATCCCTTGAAGGATAGTGGAAGCATTAAATCGTATACGTTCACATAACTAGTTCTAGTAAAATATTCTTTTAATTAATTTGAATATTTCGAATGAATCTTCTCGTATTCATTTCCGTATAAACCTATATATATATATATATATATATATATATATATATATATATATATATATATATATATATATATATATATATATATATATATATATATATATATATATATATATATATATATATATAGGTTTATACATTTATCCCTTGAAGGATAGTGGAAGCATTAAATCGTACACGTACACATAACTAGTTCTAGTAAAATATTCTTTTAATTAATTTGAATATTTCGAATGAATCTTCTCGTATTCATTTCCGTATAAACCTATATATATATATATATATATATATATATATATATATATATATATATATATATATATATATATATATATATATATATATATATATATATATATATATATATATATATAAAGAATGTTTTAGTTGAGCTAGATATTATGTTAATGTGTACGATGTGTTATCTATATATGTGATATATGTACACGTTCACATATCTAGCTCAACTATATCATTCTTTGGTTAATTTGAATTTTTAGAACCTATTATTTTCGAATTTATTTTCATTTTCTCATATATTTCATTCAGTGCCATAAGCACAAAAACTTAATTTCCTTTTATATATATATATATATATATATATATATATATATATATATATATATATATATATATATATATATATATATATATATATATATATATATATATATATATATATATGTATTAATATTTTATAGTGAAAATTGAGAATTGAAATTACATTTCAAAAGTTTTGAACTCGACTGGGATTCGAACCCAGGTCTTCAGGTTTACGCCCCACTGCTTTGGACCGCTGAGCTACCGAGGTCTACACTTTGAGATGCAACTTCAATTCATATCTAACAACTCTTTTATTCGTCAAGCTAGTTATTCGACACTGGATTGTCGGATTGAAGACGACAATCCGAGAATTTTTTTATTCAAAAGAATTTGGCCTTGACACACATTCATTAGCCAACAGTAGGTACATGATATCTTAATTATACCTATACACAAATATCTAAAAATATACAATAACTATTGAATGACTCAATAATTTAACAATTTGAGAACTCAAATTTGATTTGTATGCTCTTATAATAGATTAAAAATTTCATTATTATTTAATGATACAGTGAAAATATAAATTGAAAGGTAGATAAAATTTTACAATAAGATGTAGCTTTGTCGAATTTGAATCAATCTTATTTTGAGAGTTTTTACATGGCCCAGTGAACTGCAATACCCAATAGGCATGATGACAGTTTTTTAAAAACGAGCCTATAATGTCCACAAATGTATACTATTTACAAAAAATAAGATATTTCTGCAGAAATCAAGAGTTTAATAGGAAAAAAATGCAATTTTAAGATAGAAATTTATTTGTTTACCTAAAACGCTTGTCAGTGTCATGGCGGCGCTTGTGACGTCAATAATCGGTAACTCAAACGCTAGGTTCTGGGTTCGTGCAACAATTTAATTATTTTATGGTATTAAAAATGAATTCGAAAGTGTATAAGTGGTGTGGGGTCCCCCAGTGTGCAAACACATCCATAAAAACTCCTAATAAGTTATTTGTATTCGTTCCTAAAAATAAAACAACACGAAACAAGTGGCTTCAACTTGCAAGGCGAGATTCAAATGCAATATTGTCCAGCACTGTCCTCTATTTTTGTGAAGATCACTTTGATGTAAGTTTTCACATTGTTTTGTAGATTCTAGTATACTATATAATATTTGGTAATAATATTTTGTACGTGGTCTAAATGTAAAAATATAAACAATCTATTTCGAGGTCTAACCTCGAAATTTCATCTCATTGATGTTATATTATGTATTTTATTAAAATTTCAGTTACCAAATGATATGGATAATTATATGGAATATCATCTGATGGGATCGGTGTCAAAGATCCGCATGAAACCGGGGTGTATGCCCACTAAATTTCAATGTCAACCAGATAGAAGGAAACGAACATCAGATGCTACAGAAAGACCATATATTCTCAAAAAACAAAGAAAGACATTGATAGGAGAATGTCTGAAAGATTTAGAGGAAATAGGTACAAAGCATGTGGAACTTGAAGAGGTGTCATGTGGAAGTTCATGTAGGTACTTATTTGTAATACAAATTTATTCCACTTCTTTGTAAATTCTTTTTAAATGTGTATTTGAAGGTAATATTTTATAAATACTATTTTTTTGTCTTTTTCAGCTTCACAAGCACCCATAAGCAATACTTCACAAGAAAATGCAAATAAGATGGTGGATAAATCAATCCAAGTATATACGACAAATAAGTTTCGAAGTAAAGCCACTCAAACAAAAACTAATTTAGTTAATCAAATGACTTCTCCTTTGAAACCTTCTACATCATCTGTTTGCTTCTACATTCTACATTCGCTGTTTGCCTTAATAAATCCTTGATCCATAACTCGTGTTATTTTAATAACATTCACACTCAAATAGTGAAATTGAATTAATAAATGAAAACACAGTCGTAGTGGAGGTTAACAATACGAAATGTAATTTTGGCGCCGTCTCGTGTTTACTTGACACTGACGTCATGAGCTCTGATTGGTGTTTAAGATATCATGGCGGATTGCCTTATTTTGTAGTTTTATTTTATAAAAATATATATCAATCACACTCTTAATAAGAAAAACAATGCTTGTTTTTTATCCTAAGCTTCAAGTTTTATCAGATAAATATAGTATTTTTGTGATTTTTGATTAGTGTCATCATGCCTATTGCAAAAAAACTACAAAAACTGCAAACAACTATCAATTCACAAAAACGCCACGTCAATATGAAATCTCCAACTGGATTGATCGTATACAGCTCTATAAATTACCATATTCTTAAAAGATAGTAGAAAACATAGATCATATGGCTGCTTATATTTAGTAATAGTCGAAATTCGACCTAGTAGTTGTGTACAATGATGCCTGAAGTTACCACATTGCAAAATGAGATGTTCTAATGTACCATTCTCTCCACATTCACATACTGGAGAATCTTTCACACCTATTCTGTGAAGATAAGTTGATGACTTAGCATGACCCCACTTCTTAATCTACTGATAATCCTTATGGAGTTTCTATCTTCTGTACAGTTGTTGACCATGGAGTTTTCAACGGAATTTTTTGTATTTCTTTATATTTCTGACCAGTTTCCAGAGAACCATATGTATGTATAACCATGCCGGTCGACACTTTTCTTTACAAAATAGAAATAAATCTGAGTACACTAAACCCTGTTCAAGTTTGGGGCCAAAATAGCTACCTCTTCTGCGTTTCTATCCACTATTTCATTGTCATTTATACCGACATGAGCTTTACACCAAAGGAAGCTCACACTAATGTTAATAAACTCACACTACGAGTTAGGTTATAATAAATAATATAATTTGTTTAGGATTCGACAATGAATGAATGAGAACGTAGAATCATATTTTACGACCTTAAGAGAATGAAGGGCACTTTTGCAATCAGTTATAATAATTACAATTTAAAAGCTGGATGGCCGAAGCTATACATGACACGGCTTCTGCTATAGGCCGTTAACTCAGCTGAATATGTGGAGTACCTATAATCCAACGAGGGCGTTATGTTGACGTTTAAAACTTATTTGCTGTAAACAGCAATTCCTACATTTTCATCGGTTTTAGATTGATTTCACATTTTCATAAATTATCCTAAAAAATCAGTTTTGTCTCTACCTAGCTCATATGTAAGATTAAGTTTGTTATTTCAAACAAAAAAAAATTGAAAAAGATATAACACAAACCTACTCATTTTCTTCTCCGAAAATGCCAAGTATGAGTAATGCTTCTAATAATATGATCACTTCCTGAATTACAGGCTTCATTTCTCTGTTTATCCTGTTGAATCACAATATTCAATCGCAGAGAAATATTATTTTAACTATGTACCTGAAACTTGTATATTTAAATATCAAATCGAAGAAAGTATCAAATCAAAGCATCTGTTTTAATTTCTAAGCGCCTCATTTATTTTATGAGGAAGTGAGTTGGTTTGTTTTCGTTTCACACAAATAATCACTGATACCGCGATAACCGATTGAGTTACTGCCACTATTTCCATTCACACTAGAAGTTCAATGAACTCATTTTATTATTTTATTATTGTTTATTTATTTACGGTATTTGGCATCAAGACACAATAAATTTAACATTCAGAATCATCAAATGACATTGAAATTGAAGTTTCAAAACAAACTTAGTATCTCCTTTTTGTAAGCTAATAATTTTGGAAGTACCTGTGAGGAAATCTGCAAGTCTACATCATCTTCAGCTCACTTTCATCTCAGTAAGCAAAGAAATAATCGCGGAAGCTACCCTGTTTCATGTCGAAGGGGATGTTTTGCTTCTTCAGAGTAGTATTTTATGGAAGTATTTGGATTTTAGGCTAAGTGGATGAACAATTGTATGGTTAACCCTAAAACAACCTTTAAATGAACAGAGATCAACAGCCTTATACGATATGTACTTTACTGGAGCTGGAAAAGTCAGAAATGCTCTATTTATCCATATAACTTTTCAAATTTCATTTTATTATATACATAAAAATCTCTTATTATCGAATACACGGAATGTGAATGTAAATACGAAGACAAGTAAACACCATCAAGACCGTTGCAATAGTAAAATGACTTGTTAGCAAACATTAGAAAATCTCCACTAATGGATACATACTAATGGATCTGTACAATATTTATATATGAAAATAATAATCTTTATTCAGTTGAATGGTTACACAATTACAATATTTGCTTTCCAAAATGTACAAATCACTCATCATTGTTGAGAGAAAAGCTAAGTATATACAAAATGGATGCGTGTAAGTTGGTCCCCCAGAGTAGTTTAATTAATAAGAAATTTAACAAATTTTTATAAAACTAACAAAACAATTATTTCCTTTTCATAAAAAAAAATTATGAACCGCCGTTCTATCAATAGAAAACAAATAAATCTAAGAAATCTATAACAGAAATCAAATAAAACTTAAATTTATTAGGTTTATTAAATTATAATAATTTTTATTAAATTATAGGTACAATTTATGACTTTCCGGCAATTAATTGTAAAATTTCACGATAAGGTAAGTGAAATGTTTTTGTGTTGTCGTTTTTTTTTAAAATGAAGTTAATGAAGCTGATGAAAGCCCGATACGTGCAAGATGAGTGTGCTCGAACTCCTGAAGTATTTCTTTATGATGGTAAGTATACATCAAACAACTGTACATATAAAGATGTCTGATATCTAGTGTTCCACTCTCTCTGAATATCAAGTTTGAAAAGTATTGCAGGTTTTATTATAAATAATTTTCAAAATTCACAGAAAGTTTGGAAAGACAAAAGTCAAAGACGTAAGTCAAAGACAAAAGTCTGTGACCGTGTCTGGAAAATCGAAGTTTCACAAATCAAATGCCTTTGCGAATCAGCGATGACTTTTGCTTTGGAAGACGATCAAAAGAGCGAATTTTGCTCAAATTTCTTGATTTTGTCAAACCTTTGCTTTTGTCAAATGCTGCAAATTGCGAATAGTGTTTATGATGCTTATACTGTTACAGCTGATTATGTGCAATTTCAGTTTGGTCGATTCCGTTCAGGCATTTTTGATTTTGAAGATATACTTCCCACAGAAGGACCGTTGTCGAAAATATCGGTAAAATCACAGAAATAAAAAGTTGTGATCTCAATGTTAGTAGTTGTACCATTTCAAGTGCTAAGAGACCTTAAAACAGTTTTAAACCATTTTCAGCAACACTTTATTCAAAAGGGACATGGAAGTCTTGAACAACTACAATGTAATCGACCCATTTCTTGAACAAATGTTAACTGTGGACGAAAAATTCACATACGAAAATACTTTGTGAAAACAATGGTAGTCAACGCGCGGCAGGTCAAACAGTGACCAATGCAAGACAACTCCCGAAAAGGGACTACTGTGTATTTGGAGGGACTGAAAAAGAATCATTTATTATAAGTTAATTGTTACTTGAACTCTGAATTCGGATCTGTACTATCAAAAACTGGACTGTAAGGAAGCTTGCGAATAAAATTGGCCAACGTAAATTTAGGAGTTTGGCTGAAAAGTTGGCACCAACCGATTACTACATTTATTTTCTGAGCGATTGAACTCCCGGAGAATTTGGGATCAAGAGAAAATTTCATTGAAATTGCTTTCAAGAAAAAAGAGACCAGAGTTCTTCTCTAATAAGGATCAAGACCTCTATCACAGAGGCATTATGAAGGTACCTCCAGAATGTCAACAATTGTACAAAAAACGGTGCATATTGGACCTAAATCGGACAACCTGAAACATATTGAATAAAGCCTTGAATATGACGAAAAATAATGGACTTATTTTTAGATATATTAACGAGACAAAGATCTCTTACCTAATAATGTGGTGCTTTGGTTGTAATGCTTACTTCTAGATAACAAATAATAAAAACTATTTTCAATGTTTCTACAACTAAAGGAATGAAAAATCATTGTATAAAATATCAAAATAGATAGACTTCCTCATAAAAGCAACATACCAGTTAATTGAAGTAAATGAAGTATGAATCATCGAGTGGAATAGTTCAAAAAATGATAGAATCATCTATAGAAAACATTTTTTTGAGTGGCATGTAAGCATAATTATAATACGATGAAAGTATTCGAAAATATTCGCTTCAACAAATTTTTTGTAGCTAAAAACAAAAGTAGGGTAGACTGGGTACGGTTGAAACAAACCAAAGATCTCGTGAACAGTGCGAGATATGATGAGTGGTGTAAGGGAATTACGAAACGGGCAACGAGTCAAAACACGATTTGACTATTGCGTCGATCTTCGTTCAGTGTGCTTGTCTACAAGAGGCCCCATTGTGTTTTCTGACGAAAAAGTAAGTTTCTTGACTTACATTTTTGCAATTATTAAGATTTTGTTTTAAGTTAAACGAAACTTTTTCCGATAGAAGTTTGCTATGACAGTTTTTATAAATTTATTTTCATTTTTAATCAATTATTAAGATTTTTGTTTGCTTACAGAATAATCTAAATCATTATTCTGTTATGTAGTCAATAAAGTTTAAATCATAAGTTCAAGTGTTTGAATTTAAGTTTATATTCAATTATAATGGATTTACATCAAGTAAACGCCAACACTATTGAATAGATGAAACATTATTTGTGGGTACGGTTGAAACAGTTTATTTATTTTCTTGTTTCTTAGATACCAAGAGTAGGTACGCCAAAGAAAGACTATGAAAGGTTGTGCCGACTTATCAACGTACAAACAAGGTTATGAAAATTAATTCAAGAAAATTAACAATCAGGGACCGAAAAACTAGGAAATCTAGAAATCAAACAGGCATACCTGAAAAATAAGAGATAAACAGGGAATATGAAAACAGATTAAAACGAACTAAAGCTAACCAAGTTAAGAAAATATTAGATCGAGAAAACACTAAAAGAAATATAAACAAAAAAATATTTTCAGAAGAAAACCCTCAACAAGAATCGTCATCAGAAGAAGAGAAGTGCTACTGTGTTGGTACGTCAGCACATTCAGAAAGCACTCCGGGGGAAAAATAGACACAATGTACAATATGAAAAATGTGGGCGGATGATGAGTGCACAAAAGCCTTAGATATGCTTGCCACAATTGTAACCTCGAATAATTACATAAGACTTGAATATTTAAAAAAATATATTTGTGAAATTCATCTGTGCGGTTACAAATACTAAAATATTATGAAATGTTTCAAATAAAAAAGATTATTGATTATATTTCGTTCCATTTGCTTGTGTTTCAATTGACCCAAGGCACTGTTTCAACCGACCCCGGCATGGGAACGGTTGAAACAAATAACTTTTTTTTTTCAAATGTGTTATAAACAGAATGTACCATTCAGTGATCCCAAATTATATTGCCCACTAATAGACAGATATAACGTCTTTCATTTAATATATTTTTGTCATCGCTAACTTCAGAAATCTCAGTGCTATGCACGAAAAACGCTAAAATGTTTCAACAGTACCCAGTCTACCCTACAACATAAACGATAAATCGATATATCGTCATTCGTAATAGTACACCGGCATAAAATGAATAATGTTTCAATGAATCCAAATATGATTCGCAAATCTCAAAGCCCACGCTTGAGGGAGGTCAAGTTCCTACGACCAATGCGTGGGTATTTTAACAGAGTAGCTATATCTTCCAGTCACTACACTATTAATTTAACGCCTCGAGAAAAATGCCTTGTCAAAATCGAGTGTATTACACCTTCGGCCTGCCAAGATCCAACAGATCTACTATGCATCTTGGTTGTAGAGAAAATTAAATAAATGAATGAAGGTGAATATGTGAGGATCTAGTTGTATAAGCGTTTCGGACTCTCGGGGGCATTATAAATCTCTTGAAGTCGCATGATGCCTATTGGGAAAAGAAGTAAGTATTCTCGAAAGTTCAAATGAAAATTGTAAAATCGTAAGGAAATGAAATTTTTTGTGCTTATGGCACTGAATGAAATATTTAAGAAAATGAACACTAGAACATTCATTCGAAATATTCAAATTAATCAAGAGAATGTTGTAGTAGAGCTAGATATGTGAATTTGTACGATGTGATGTCTCCATTATCCTTCAAGGGATAAATGTTAGAGAAATATTGAAATCGATGCCACACCTGATGGAAGTGCGAGACATATATGTTTCGTTCTGCAAGGAACTCGTCAGTCGAACCACGTCCATCGAAGTGAGGCAACGATTTCAACCCCCAAGCATCTTCTTGTGACTCCAAGTGGAAGACCATAAAGTTATGAATACTCCACAATTCCATCTATTGGAATCAGTAGAAAACACCTCTCAGATTATAATGTCTATTTGAAAAATATATTCGAACGATGTTTTTAAATGTCAATAGGTTGCGTTAGTAGTACTAAGTCATTACTACTTGCGACTGACGAGTTCCTTGCAGAACGAAACATATATGTCTCACACTTCCATCAGGTGTGGCATCGATTTCAATATTTCAACATTTAAAACTTTGATTTACACTTTATTGACTACATAGCATTACGCGTTTCGTCGTTACAAACGACTTCTTCAGATGCTTACAGAATAATGAGAATAATGATAGATTATTCTGTAAGCATCTGAAGAAGTCGTTTCGAGAATAATGTAATGATAGATTATTCTGTAAGCATCTGAAGAAGTCGTTTGTAACGACGAAACGCGTCATGCTATGTAGTCAATAAAGTGTAAATCATAAGTTCAAGTGTTTGAATTTAAATTTATATTCAATTATAATGGATTTACATCAAGTAAACGCCAACACTATTAAATATTTAAAAATACCGTTCGATGATATTTGTCAAATAGACATTGCAATTTAGTAGATACCTACGGGTATAGAAGATATGTGAAATTTCGATGCTTGGTGTGTCTATAGTCTGAGAGGTGTTTCTACTGATTCCTATAGATGGAATTGTGTAGTATTCATAACTCTACGGTCTTCCACTTGGAGTCAAAAGAAGATGCTTTGGGTGAGATTGAATTCTCGCTTAACTCTTGGTGAAACATAATTGAATATTAAAATAAATTAAACTCATTCTTGAAAATTAGCTAACGCTCGAAACATGTTGACTATACATATTGTTAAATAAATCGTGAAACATTAAATCAAGAGTTTAATTTATTTTAATAAGATGCTTTGGGGTTGAAATCGTAGCCTCACTTCGATGGACGTGGTGCGACTGACGAGTTCCTTGTAGAACGAAACAAATATGTCTCGCACTTCCATCAGGTGTGGCATCGATTTCAATATTTCTCTAACATTTATCCCTTTAAGGATAATGGAGACATCACATCGTACACGATTATATATATATATATATATATATATATATATATATATATATACCTATAAACATTCACACATGTCCATTGTTCGTGAGTTTATTTGTTAAATTCAAGCGTAATCATATTTTTATTTCTATTTTCACATAGAAGGGCTCACTCAACGACAGTTTGAATAATAAAATAGGCGAACATATTACAAATGTTAATTACCTATAAACTGAAGTTTATGATTACATCTTATATAAATTTTTTATACACCTTATAGAAACATCTTATATAAATACAGTTTTCTATACATTTACTGTTTAAATCATTTGATCAACTACACAAAATAATAACCTACTGCTACTGAAAAAGATTAAAGAAATACATCATGAAAGGATAACTCTATATAAACTGATAATTATATAATTATCGTCCGCTAAATAAACTATTTTTCTAATATCTCTTAAAAGTAATAAAATACGGAGTCGAAATATTCACGTTGGTCTCTGTGCTGATCAAGTTTAGATCATAAATAATATTCAGCAAGGAGCAGTATGTACCATTCATTCCAAAGAATGAAACAACTAAATATAAGTACTCACTTTATTATCAGAATATTAAAATGTTCAATAGGAATTTCACTCATTATTTGAAGTCACGCAGTTATTATTTCTTTATAAGGAGAATTCAGTCTGTACTGTAAATAAAGACAAACTATACTGTAGCCGAAAATTTCTATGATTTCTTGTAATCAGAAATGTATGAAAATCAATATTTTTCACATTATTTCTGTTATTTCTGCTTTTTATGACATAATTTACAAAATTATGTCTAATAAAACTAGAAAAAAAACCAAAAAGTTACAAACAATTATTATAAACTATGTAACTTTGTGTGCCAACTGACATTGAAGCTCAGCAATTTAATTACTAATTACTAAAAATCAGTGAGGTGAGAGCTCTTCTGATGTCACCAATATGTCAAAAACATGAAAAGGCCCAAAGTCAACAGAAATTTTTTGAATTAGTGAAAACGCCAGACTATTGGTACCAGACAGTGGTGGATAAAAAATGTTCGTGTTTCGACAAGGTAATCTCGAAACATGGAAATTTATGAGTGAAAGATGAAGAGAACAATAAACAAAATCTTTTGAGACAATATAAAAAATTACATAACAAACATTTGAAATGTGTGAGAGGTTTCGCTTTGGTTAGAAACTAAAACAAATCTTACCATTTCACCTATTCCTTCGTGTTTACCCGTGTCGACAGTCTCCGGAGGAAGTTCAATATAGGCATTAATATGTGACTCAATCATCCTGAATATGCAATGTTTGATCGAACTTTGAGTGAACATTGAATGATTAAATAATTTGAAGTTACTAAATGTACTATTTAATCATGAAAAACATACATAATCCGTCAGTAAATGTTTTTTATATTCAATGTACCGGGTGTCCCAATAAGAACTGCTCTAGGACATATCTCGAGAACCATTATAGTACACCCTAGGGAAAAAATTATAACAAAATAGACCTCGATAAAAACCTGGAAATTATAGAGTTGTAGGTCTACGGCTAGAGAGCATAATTGAATACCAAAAATTAAAAAATAAATTTTCTGCAATTTTGCCTAAAAACCCTAACATGAAAAAATGCCTGTAACTTAGGATCTGTTCAACCGATTTATGCGAACTTAGTCTTTTTGAAAAGTGCTCTTTTCCACCAATGTAGGACTTTCAATATAGAAACAACGTAATGGATAACCTATACGCTAGCTAGACATAGGTTATTTACATTTTTATTTTTTCAAATCTAGTTATCCTTGGAAAATATCAAATGGAGCCATGATCTTCAATAAAAAAGTAGGTCAAATTAGAAACATAATATCGAAAATTGCATGTCTGTAAATTGCAAGTATTTTTTCTTAAACTGTAAATTACTTAGGTTTTGCTGAACGGATTTAAACATTTATTAACTCCTCAAAATTGTATTTCCTTGTTCTATTAATAATATCACCAATTATTATTTCAATATTACTATTGATCTCAAAGGAAAACTGCGTTATGAAAGTTGAAGTTTTAAAAAAACAAGTCATGATAAAAAAACAAAAAGTTATTTCTCGAGTAAAATTAATAACCGTCGTAGTTTGTTCATTTACGTGCCATTGTGATTCGTGTTTATTAAATATATATTTACAAATATAATTTCAATATAAAATTCACTTGAAAATGAAATCCAAGATGATTCTTACAAACGAAGAAGCATTATTTGATATGAAGGCATTAACTTTGATGTATGAGAAATGCTACTATTGCTGCTATAGTATATCCCCAAAAACAATATCCCTAATGACCTCATTCCGGAAGTTTTGAGAAAGACAAGAAATCTAGAGAAATTTTAGAAATGTTTTGAAAATGATTTGTCAAAATTTTTGAAATACTATAAATGGTGGAACAGATATAGAACATGTTGGTTGATTCAATCTATAAAGTTTTAATTAAATTTTGAAATGAACCTAATAGAATCAACACGCAAAGATCATCAAATAATACATCTCAAAACCTAATTTTTCCAGAACTACATCAACTCACACAATATTAACATAAAAAATTTCTAGTTTATTCATTTTATTTTTAGTTATTTTATTACATTACATATTACTATGTCATTTTGATTATGAAAATAATATGTACTTTATTTTGAATCACCTACCTTACCATGATGTTTTCAGAGATTTCATCATGTTGAAGAAAACTAATACTTATTGGAAGTAAATGCTGAACCAGAAACGTTACTCTGAATATTAAATAGGCAAAAGAGCCGAGTTCATTTTTTCAAAATAACATTTCGACGTTAGATATCCACATCAGTTTATAAAATTCAATAATTTAAACAAAATTGAAATTCACATCGAAACGTCAAATAAAATAAACATTTTCCAATAAAACAGGCTTTTATTGCTAAAAATATCTTTGATCTATAATTCTATAGACCTATTCCGAAAAGAGTGGTTCTACATTATACCTACTACACAAACTAGTCAAGCATCTTTTTTTATGCATAAATTGATTTTTACTCTTAAAAATGTGAAAATTTATTGTTTTTTATATTTCTTCAATTCAACTCATGCCAATTTTCTGTTTCGATTTATCAATCAGACCAAATTTTCCTCATTTTAGTGTTAATTTTGAAGTATTCGGTTCAATGGCTCTCAGGTAAAAATGAAATCATTAGTCGACGGTGATTGGCATATTTCCATAAAGTTTCAACTTACAGTGATAGGTCTGTCAGCAGTTAATTCAGTTGAATAATATCAAATTTCTTTGGGACTGGAACGTATCAGTTACTTCTGATTTGATGTTCTTCAAAATTATAACCTCCAAGTCAATTTGATATTTTCTCATTATTATCGTATCAAGAACACTGTGGTTTTTTTGCCAGACCCAAACATATCATATTCATGTGATACATTTTGTTACACAAATTTGGCTCGTCTGTATGCGAATATTCAACCATTCACTTCGTTAAAAAATTCTGGTTTGGAAAAAATGACAATCGTTTATATGTATAGAGAACCTGCGTGACTTTGATAATTAGACACTAGCGCTCATGGTGGCCAAATTTAACATTTATTATGTGAGAGAAATTGAATTTTATACTTGTCACTACAGTAATAATAAATTATTTATTAAGATTAAAAATGTCTAACATAGTAATAATAAAAAGTGGATTCCAAAAAATAAATGTCCCAGATCTCCGGCAGTCGTCAGATAAAAAGGTGAAAATCTTTTCCTAAGTAACCATGTAAAAAATATTGAAGAATGGAAGACTGGAGATCCGAGTATCCTCGAAATCCCCACAGTTAAATTGGAATGTCCGGTCCACTACTTTTATCTTTTGTCACTATTTCTGCTTTAAAATTTTTAGTAGAGGATATTATTGCTTGAGTTGAAACATTATTTGACCCACGATCAAAGTTACATGAGAAAATAAAGTCATCACTAGTAGATTGAAAAGACACCACTTGAACTGATTTATCAGATTTTCCGACTATTTGATTAATCTAATTGAACACCTTCAACTGATGAATTCACTTGTTCTTGTTCATCATTAGCACCAGATAAAATCTCAGACACTAGTTTCTTTTTCTTCCAATGATCAAAACGAGGTTCCTTACGTTTATACTTGGACGGAAAAATTGTTGGATTATATGCTGGATGACGAGGATCTTCAGATTCATTACCTCCAACAAAATGATGACTACATATCCTTAAATTATGTAGGTTGCCATGGAATACCATCTGGACTACAAAAATAATGAAATTAATATCATAATAACTATATAATTCATTGTCCATTCATATACATTTACTTAATACGACTTAACTGCTTTTATCCACTTCTGACGACATTCTGTTAAATGGGGTTTTGATGGAAACAAATAAAATTTTATGCTCGGCTCAGTTTTACTTTAAGTATTGTGACGCAACACAACACAACATCCAGTGTTACCAGATCTTGATTTCTTTTCACCGATTTTCCCACTCATAGTCACTTAATTAAATTTATTGTAACGATATTTATTATTACAATAAGTTATTGTAAAATACGTATGTATTCAATTCGCATATATTACAATAGAAATAATTCATGAAAAATTACATGCCTCCTAACTAAATATTAAAATGCATGTTTATAAACACTTCGTCCTCACATATGAACTTACCAAGTTAACGACAGAGACGCTACTAGTTCTTATGCAGGTTCTCTATATTATATATAAAAATATATAAAATAAAAATGAATGCTTGCTGTGCAGCGTGTTTATTGAAAATAATCAAAATATTCAGATAGTTTAGGTAAACTAAACTCTATGTAGAATATTTTGTCCTATTTTTTAAGTTTTATGGTATTTCCTGCAGAACTTGAGAATCAATCAAATAACTTCTCTCTTTTTGAAAGTTTTGCAGATTTTTTAATGACATTCAACCTGGGTTTGGGATGAGTTCAGTAATATTTACAACCCCATTTCAATATGCTTGGTCATCATTTTCATTTGTAATATAGAAGATCCCAATGGTCTTCTCTTAGGACAACTCCATCTCCTGAGTTGAATGCCCAATATTCGTTCTAAGTGCACCTTTTTAATAATTTTTTACGTTAAAAGATGTCAACTTTTGAATTTTTTAAATATTGAATACTGAACATTTTAAATGTGTACATTTAACATAATCGAACAATAACTCTTCCTGGACCAATTAAAAACGGTAGTCAATGAAATTAAGATTTAATTCTTGCATACAATCAACACGTAGTTCCTTCAAGTATTTATTTAGAGATGTACATACTTTCTTTTATATACAAGTATGTTAGATATAGATATAATATGCAAAACTCTTGTTTTTATGCTATAAATCAAACCGTTTTCAAGAATTATTCCTGTATCTTGTATTTATATCATTCTCTAATGTATTAATATCTTCTAAACACTATGTTTGCCAAAATATTAGAGTGAATATGCCTATGAACGTACAAGAACAGACGCTATTCAAAGTTTGAGGAAGAATAAAAACAACAAATAAAATGATAATGATATTTATTGGTACAGATACTGAAAATTACATACCTACATATACTGAAACAGAATGGCTTTACGTTGCAGTCGCAAAATTCGTCCCAGTCCCGAAAAATTACCTCATAACAACAGTCCATATCTCAGATGAGACTCAAAATAGGAGATCCTCAATGCATCAAACACAAATTGCATAGGAAAAATATGTTTGAACATAATTTCAATGATAAAAATTCAATATGGAATGCCCAAGTAGACGCCTAGTCAAAGTAGAGATCCAAAAAGACGTACTGTCTCTATCACCGAACCTTAAGCTGAAGATGATCTCCTTAGTTTTAACAACCTACACAAGCTATTTTCAATGAACCAGACTAGAGCTTCCGCCTGGTCGTCTTATGACATCTCCTTTGACATCAGTAGGTATATTGTGAGTTAGCCAGGACACGCATTCAGAAAAATCATAAATATATGAATAAGAAAAGGCATAGAATCACGAATTGAACAATGAGGCACACTTTTAATTCATCAGATTGTTCGCCACTCGAATAATACCATCTGAAAACTATTTGACAGATTAGATGATAAGAGAGAAATAGCTGATTCAGTGAAGTCATTCCCTTTGGGTTTATTCAATAAAATATTCTGGGATACATAATCGGGAGCCTTCGACAAATCAAGTGAAACTGATAACAAATGCATGCCTTGCAAAAAGATCTCTTTCGTCCAAAAATTTTTGATATAACTGTTATTGTAGACTTTAGATCAAAATTGGCATGAAAGTTTAATACTCCAAATTATAGAAATTTATAAAAGCAGACTGAGTGCGAGGTATTCATTTTTATGGGGACATAACAAAATATTAATTGCCAAGGTTATGTCAAATCGTGAAATCTACATTTTTCTGTTCTTCGTGTCCAAAATTTTTTCGAATTTCTTCGTAATGATAACGGAATTTTATACAGAGATAGCAAAATGTCGAAAAAATGAAGGACCAGGCAAATATCATTTCTATGCTCTCGATAACATACGTGAAAATTAAAAAATACCCATTTTAACCATAGATGATTCATACTCAACATTAAGAATTATGAAGTTGTTCCTTTTTGAAACTACTTGTATTAAACTATCGAAAATGGGGAGTGAATTGAAAAATTTTGTGAAATTCACCCAAATGTTTATATAATTGTATGATAGGTAAGGATAAATTCCAAAGAAGAAATATATTCTTTTGTACCTTGTAACTAATAAATTAAGCTTATTTTTTATTTTTCTGTTGGTAAACTGTTACAGGTATAGTCGTAAAATGAGAGGAGTTGGATTTATATAAAAAAAATTACATTTTCCTCGTTGCGAGTTCTTTTAGAGCTAAACACACATTTGGCATAGGTACTTGAGGACACATCGAAGTATGCTAATATGTCTAGAAACAGTTAATTGACAATGTAGTAATAAAAGAAGTACCGCTATGACCATTTTTTCTATGACCCTCATTCATCAATTTTAGAACCATCTTAACGTCGAAAGTCATATCAACTAATGAATGAAAGCCAAGTACCGAGCAGGTACGTTAACTGTACCTGCTGTTTTTTGATAACACATTTTATGTATTTCCTATTGCATAAGTCTATAGCAAAATTAAATATCGTGTCGGAAGACCAAAGATGCATTCTATAGACTTCTAATATAATATTTTTATTATTTTTTATATAATATAATTATTTTTTCGTTATTTTCTCAACGAAAGTTTATACCTAAAATAAATTATGTGATAATAATAATGTGTATATTACAAAGAGATTGCTGTTCAAGTGTTTTTATTGAATATATCTTGATTGGATATGATCTTATTGGATATTTTTGATTTGTCACCGACTTTTGATTCACTATGCTTTGAATTTATACTTAATAAAGGCTACAATTTAGATTTCAGAGGCGTTTTCTGGCGATTGATGCCCTTGGCGATTGGAAGAAAGAACCTGAAAGAAAGAACAAAGGTAGTGGGAATAGGCGAGAGTTATTATCAGAGACATGGCATTACTCTGGGGTGCCGCAAGGCACTGTACTCGGACCTATTCTATTCATATGACGAGTATTTATAAACGATATGCCTGCGAAGTTGTCCCGATTTTTGGTGACACTAATTGCCGATGATTCATCGGTGGTCGTTTCTGGCAGGACTCCTAAAGAACTTCTGGAGGCATGTGAATGCATTGTGAGGGAGTTTGTAAATTGTTATCGAATGAACAATCTGATGGTGAACGTTGACAAAACTGTATGTGTTCATTTTTGTCTGAAGAGCAATGGAATCAGTACCTTGAGTGTTAAATATGGAGACAACACTATATCATCATCCCAATCAACTAAGTTTCTTGGAATATATGTAGACAGAAATTTTAGAAGAACAACACAGGTTGATGTTTTATGTAAAAATTGAGTAACTCATTTTCTGCAATCTCTAGAATTAAGAACATTGTTCCTAGAAACTGTGTTATGAATGTGTATTACAGTCTTGTATATAGTCATCGGAATTATAATATTCTGCTGTGGGGCTGCTCTACAGAAATAAATATGGTGTTTATAACACAGAAGCGAATACTTTAATATTGATTAATATTCAATATTCATCAACGAACTTCTTGTGAACCTGTCTTCAATAATAATTACATTCTCACTCTACCTTGTTCATATATTTATAGATGTTTACTATATGTTGAAGAAAATGAAGATAGGTTCATTAAATTGAATAGTAATCATACGTATTCAACAAGGAACAGTGATGTGCTACTTATTCCTACACATAATACAGCTAAATTCGAGCACTCACTCTATTATCAGAGGGTGAGTATTAAAATCTTCAACCATTTACCGTCAAATTTGAAATTACTGAAAGCTCACTTGTTTAAGAAGAGAGTTAAGTCATTGATGTTAACGAAGACGTACTATGGTGTGGCAGAGTATAGTATAGTATATAGTATAGTATAGTATAGTATAGTATAGTATAGTATAGTATAGTATAGTATAGTATAGTATAGTATAGTATAGTATAGTATAGTATAGTATAGTATAGTATAGTATAGTATAGTATAGTATAGTATAGTATAGTATAGTATAGTATAGTATAGTATAGTATAGTATAGTATAGTATAGTATAGTATAGTATAGTATAGTATAGTATAGTATAGTATAGTATAGTATAGTATAGTATAGTATAGTATAGTATAGTATATAGTATAGTATAGTATAGTATAGTATAGTATAGTATAGTATAGTATAGTATAGTATAGTATAGTATAGTATAGTATAGTATAGTATAGTATAGTATAGTATAGTATAGTATAGTATAGTATAGTATAGTATAGTATAGTATAGTATATAGTATAGTATATTCGAATGTAGGCAATAATGTATGAATCAATATTTTTGTATCGTATGTTTTTAATTTTTTTACTACGAATGTCCCTCACCACGTTAATTTGTCTCAAATGTTTTTTGAGGTAAGTTTTTTTTTTTTTTCTTATATAGTTGTATATTATTGTAAATGTATTGAACCAATATTTTTGTTCGAGGGCTGATTCATTCTGAATTCAATCCATTTGTGAGTATTCTTCTTAGTTGTAATTCTTGAATGTAATTTTACTATGTAAGGAATGTTTCTCAATAAATTTTATTAATATATATATTATATAACGGCAAAATAAGTAGATTCTGGAATTGTATATGATTCAGTCTAGGAAGAAATAACTCACGTTTGAAGTTTTAATACCTTAGACTTCAAAGGTAATCAACGATGGTTTGTTGAATATCATTACTTCTATTCTGTAAATAGATTTTAACAGAGAAGCTTTTAAATTGCTTTCATATTAAGCATGCAATGTATAATAGTTACAAGCATCGGGCGTGACCTCAACAAACACCGAAAAACATTTTCAGAATTAATAATTAACCTTTATTAGTTAAAATATTTGGTTACTTATTACCATAAGTAACCAAATTACAGTGAATGAAGACATGTTAGTAACAGTATTTTTGAATGGAAAAAAGTTTTTGTACACTGATTTAAGTTGGATTTTACCTATTGACTTCAAATGCGATAGGTGGTCTCAAATGAAAAATGTCTTGATAAGATACAAAGATATTCCAGAAGGTGTGGGTCAATCTTTCATATATTTAATCGAGAAAAGTTTATGTTATTTAAATGAGTCATCGATTAAAATTCGTTGTGATATAGTTGAAGATTTTTCAGAAAACAGGGATACTTGTTTAAATAACTTTCGAATTATAATTGATCAAATAAAATTATTACTTCCAAAGAAGAAACGATACTCGTCTGATACAATAATTGTCTTTCAGGTTATACACTCTTTTTCCTTGTGCTTATGATTTATTGCGAAATTACTTCAATTTTCCGACAATAATATATCTTCAATATCTGTCTGCAAATCTTAATGTTGATTAAAGATAATAAATTTGGTTAGGCAACTTTTCATGTAAATAAATCCCACTGACTAATAGAAGTATTTATTACGCAGTGTTGTTTTCGTTGTTTTCGGGCTTCGTTGTTTTTTTGCAATAATAAATGTTTTATATATTTCTGTTGAAGGAATATGTGTTCACAATACCCAATATACTGTTCTATATGTTATAAATACGAATAAAATTTCTTGTTCGTTCGCAATATAAAAAAGAGTTGAAATAATGCTTGAAACTTGCGAACAACCGACTAGGAGAGTAAACCACTAACACAATTTTGGCAACACCTCCGGACTACGCTCTCCATGGCCTGCTTAAAGTCAGCCGTGACACTTCAGATCAAATCAGCTACGAAAATTCGAAATATTCGAAACGATACGAAATATTCTTCCACTAATGAAAGATTTCAAGAAGAGTAGTCTGTATTACTCTATCAGAAGTTTTTCAAGCTTATGAGACCTTGATGCCACACTTTTTCTTGTAGTGCTTTTTCTAGTTATTCAGATATTCTACACACATCGTCCATTGCAGCACGCTTTTCTTTGAAGTCAAACCGATGAGAGAAAATTATACATGTTTTTTCAATGACAGTTTCAACTTTTTTCAAAAGTATTTTTTCAAAAAGCTTTCATACAACGGGCAAAAAGGTAAGGGTCTGTATGATGAGACTTCATTAATAAACTTTACAGGTAATGATTACCTCTGCTACCTTCCAGCAAGTAGGCCCATGTTTTAGTTTGAAAGTTGTATTAATTTTGTGAACTAATTTCAGTATTGTTTTTCATGGCAAATGTTACAACCTTTCCTCTCTGTTTAGTTCATAATCAGGTCGGATAAATGTTTACTTCATTTCTTCAGCTAGTTCTTTAGGTTGAATTTTTTTGTTGGTTACTTTTGAGGTATTTCTGTCAACTAATCCCAGAGTTAAAATGCAATTTTCTACGCAGTCGATCCACTTCAAGGCAATACCTTTTGAAGTAATAATCTCACTTCTTATTCCGATAGCTTTGTAGGATAAGATGAACACCAAATAAACACTAAAAGATTCTTCGAAAGAAAACAAGAAAAATCAACTTCTGAGTTTTATTACTTCTGTAAATAATAATGCAATTAAGACGCTGTCATTTTCCAGTTGAAATGAATTGAAAGCGATGTCGGGAGCTTATATTATACAATGAAAATAATTGATATTCATTTGTTGTTTATGGGCAATGTGATGAAAGAATATCAGGAACGTGTCACTGATCACTGGATGTAATATACAGTTACATGTGCCAATAGCTTTCCTCAAAATAAGAAAACATAACACAATATGTAGTAAAAATTAATGAAAATTTTAAGAAATTAAAACATTACATTTTAGTAAAAACAAAATGTAACCAAAACATCGTTAAATTTTGATTCGAGGGGATATATTTTGTTAACAAAAAATAAAATTTCTTTGCGTATTATATCTAAGGTATCTGCTATATAATCTAAGCAAAATATAGGACATATTTACAAAGACCAAAAAATTACTGTCGGCCAACTGGCTAAGTTCCCAGGAGATAAATAAACAAAACATTGAAGTGATTCAACCTATTGCCTCATTTTGTATCATATTTTAGGGTAGTTCATCATATCCAGAAATAATTTCTGTCCTCCAAAAATGGGTTGTACGAACAATTTTAGGACTAGGCTTCAGGGATTCATTTTGAACCTATTTCAGACAAAATAACATTCTAATCATATATGGCTTGTATATCTACCGCTTGGTTTTATTTCTTCATAAACACGATTACTACTTTGAAGAGTGTAAAAACTGAAATAACACTGGACAAACATTTCCATATGTATACATGATCCATTGCTCTGCATTACGTGAGAAGGTTTCGCAATAATCGGGTATAAACTCATTTAATAGATTGCATTTAAATGCATTGCAGAATATAGGAGATCACAAACTATACAGGAAATCGGTTTACAATCGAATTCTGAAATGAGAACCATAAAGTATAGAAATATGCCAAAGATTATGTAGAGATACGATAGAATAGTATCGAACTGCTCTTACCCTTTTTGTATTTGTTTTTCCTATTGAAGTGTTTTGACTTTTTTCATATGTTTTGCTTCATCTTCAATATTGAAATATGTGGTAATAATTATTGAAAATAAGTATTCTTATTTTAGCTATTTTCCATTTTTTGAACCTGAAATCAGTTTATTTGTTTTTGGGTTGAAAGGTTGGAGCTTCATTCATCCCTTCTTTAAACTTAATAAATGTTTCATTATGATTAAATAAGAAGTATGCAATGACAGACTGTTAAATATCTTTCCACAATTTTTGTATATTAACCAATCTACAACCAGAATAACACCTAGACAATAATTTCCACAATTTTAACGTTTTTTTTTGTTATGTCAGGTGACTATTCTAGTAGTAACGTTAAGAGAGCTCAGCTTTCCTTCCGGACTGAGTTTTGAAGCGGCATCCATCTTACAAAAAGAAAGCCCTCGGGTGGAATTCGAATCGTTTCGGCCAACACGCATACTATGTCGCATTCCGCCTGCGAGTTTACACGGACGTAATATCCAATTACCGAGTTATAAACTTCTTTCAGCCTGAAAAACCAGATGCAATTTTAATGTGCCAATACGAGTATTTATTTAAGGACATGCACTTAAACTTAAGGACCTAATTAGGGCCGGTATCGCATTGAATGCCACTAATGTAAGACAGCCGCCAATTCATCGGCACATTCGTCCACGATTTCGTACGATTGCCATTGCATGGCATTTTTCATTATCGATAAACTGAGCGCATTTGTTGAGCGAAACAAGTTGTACCTACGCTTTCTCACGGACTACAAAACATTTTAGAGGTTCGGTCTACTACAGTCTACATATTTCGGCACTACGAGAGCCTTTGCCTACTTTCACATTTCGGCTTAAAAATATCCTACAAAGTCTCTTCGATCCATTTTTTTGTTTCACCAAATTAATGTTTATATATATATATATATATATATATATATATATATATATATATATATATATATATATATATATATATATATATATATATATATAATTAAGCTAAAGAAATTAAGCTTTGTGCTTATGGCACTGAATAAATTGTATTTAAAACAATGAACAATGAACACTAGAACATTCATTCGAAAACTTCAAATTAACAAAAAGAATGTTATAGTAGAGCTAGATATGTGAACGTGTACGACGTGATGCTTCCATTGTCCTTCAAGGGATAAATGTTAGAGAAATATTGAAATCGATGCCACATCTGATGGAAGTGCGAGGCAGCTGTTTCGTTCTGCAAGGAACTCGTCAGTCGTACCACGTCCACGTCCATCGAAATATATAAATATAATATATATATATATATATATATATATATATATATATATATATATATATATATATATATATATATATATAAATATTTATAAAACATTAAGCTATTATGCTATTGTGCTCATCGCATTCTGTAAATATTAAATACGTAAGAGTATACTAAAATATTTTTAAAAAAAAAATTACTATTAATCACAAGAATATCCTAGCAGAGCTAGCGATTTGAACATGTAGAATGGAATGCCTCCATTACCCGACAAGGTATAATTCTTAGAGGATACTGAAATCGATGTCTTTACTTGATGGAAAAAGAAGACAGCTGTTTCATTCTACAAGGAACTCATCAGTTGTATCACGTCCATCGTCAAGTAGTTAGCTACGGACACAGGAGGTCATTGAAAATTTTAATCAGAGATTTGCTTAAAGATGATGGCAGATCTGATAAGTTCGTTGTAGTATGAAACAGTGGTTATGCCTATTGCTTCCATATATTCGGGTATCGCTTTCGATATACTCTGAATCCCTTGAAGAGTAGTTACACCCTACGTGAGTACGGGTATACAACCAGCCCCGTTATATTATCGTTGATTAATATATCAATATATTAGCGTTTTCTATTTTATAAATTATATACAGAGTATTATATTGACAAAAAAAATGGGTGTAGTATATTTGTAGCTCCATAGTTTCTTTAGCAATCAAATCTTGAAAACGTAAACGTAAATTTGAAATTAATATAATTGTTGAATCTCAAGGCCCAGTGTTTATTCAGAATCAAGAAACAACTGACTAATAACGTCAAAAAAGAAAACTGAAAAATTATAAATACCTCGAATTGGATATGATGCAGAAAATGCACAAAAAAGAAATTGGGATAGAATATGTAACGGAGAAGATCTTTAAATCTTTTTAGTAATATTTGAAGTGAAAAATAGAATATATAAAATATCCTATTATATTATACAAATTATACTAAGATAAGGAGCTGAACTTGGATGTGGGGATTTATAGAAAAATAAAGAGAAAAGCTTCCATTTCCGATTGAATTGAACAATTTTCACGAATTTTAGTCGAGTATTTGACTTATTCTATGAAGGTAAATGAAAAAGAGAATTTTAAATCTAGAAATGGAATATAAACACTTTATATAATGGAATATATATACTGTTGAATATACTCAATACTTTCATTTCATGTTAAATACATATAATTTGCTTACAAACGTCAATAATAAAATAGTAAAATCAAAATTCAATATACACAACACCAGTACAATAAAATTAAAACTCTCAAAATTTAAATTTCAAAAACTGAGACATAGAGTAGAATGCATTCTCAATTGAAATTCTCTTAATTCTATGTTTAAAATTTTTATATGATAAGTCCCTTATCACTCCTGGTAACACTTGTATGTGTTACCAGGAGGTTTTGTACCATACAAAAAATTGTATGCCACAATAACTTGGTCCATCTTGACACCTTTTCAATCTCCAATAGGCAGGTAATAAGTTTAGACGTGATCTTGTGTCATAGTCATGGATATCTCCATGGATCTGAAACTGTCCCACATTCCTCTTAATGAATAGAAGATTCTCCAAGATGAACAAACAAGGCAATGTCAAAATATCAAGTCCAACGAAAGCCAGCCTACAATCTTCTCTATATGAGATGCCACTCATTAACCTGATAGCCTTCCTCTGCAGACCAAACAATCTATGACACTCAACTGAGTGTCCCCAAACCAATATTGCATAGGAAAGATGGGAATGAAACAGTGCAAAATATGCTGTTCTAACCGAACTGACTGAAACAAAAACACTCAGATTCCGCAAAAGAAATAAATTTTTGCTTAGCTTGATGGCTATGCTATTAATATGAGGACCCCACTGCAGTTCGGGGTCTAAAAGGACACCCAAAAACTTCACTGTTTTCCCCTCCTGATCTGCAGCTGAGAGATCTCTCATTGAAAACACCATTCTTTCTGTTTTGTCTTTGTTCAGGAGTAGTTTGTTCGAGCAAAACCAGCGCTCTGCTCTGGTCTGAGCTTCAAGAGATCTATTCCACGAGTCTGCAAAATTGCTATCTTTAGAGTACACCGTTGTATCATCGGCGAAAAGAGTATACCCGATTTTATTGACTAGTAAATCATTAATGTAAATAAGAAACAAGATTGGGCCCAATATGGATCACTGTGGGACTCCAATGAGGACTTCTCTTTCCGCCGACTTCACCCCGGCGACTTCCACCACCTAAGACCTATTATCAAGATAACACTCTATTAGTTTTATACTGTTTGCAGAAAATCTGTGATACCTGAGCTTACTCATAAGGATGTGGTGAATAACGCAGTCAAAAGCTTTGCTTAAATCGCAAAAGAGAACAGTGTTATACTGTTTGTCTTGAAAGGTTTCAATAATGCTGTTAACCAAATTTAAAGTGACCAAAACAGTGCCTCCACCCCTCCGAAAACCGAATTGATCATCGGAGAACAGATTATTAGATTCAAAAAATTCAACAGTCCTCAATGCAATACTTTTTCTAGTATTTTGGATACAATTGGCAATAAAGATACAGGTCTGTAGTTATCAGTGTTAGATTTGTCACCCTTCTTGAAAACCGGCTTGACTATAGCTTTTATATGTACTGTTGATATATATTTCAACATCCGAAACATAACACAATGAACGAGTTATAATATTGTCGTTCCATAGATCAAATGTATTATGGATTTGAATATATAAAATTCCCTATCAATATTAATTATTTTACAACCAAAATATTTTCAGAGAACAAAACACCTATATACATATTTATATGTATTATGAATAAAAATAATATACTATATATATATATATATATATATTTAAATATTACTATATTTATAATAAATTGCTAATATTATTCATTCCTAATATGTAACTACAATTACCTAATTTCATAACTGTTATGTTCTTTATAATAAAACGAGGAGCTGTCATATTCATCACAATCAAATGTCACAATTATAATGCTTGATGTGTTCAACTCGACGGTTAATCAACGGTTCAACGTATAGTATGGGTGGCCCCTAGTTAGTGTTTACGAACTGACAAATTGGACTAGAATCTTATTAGCAACGTAATATAGTATCATCTCCCTCGATGGCCTACTTCGCCAACAACTGCCAAAACGCGTGCGCGTCCGATCTTACACGAACAGGTTAACACACAAGTGTCGAGATGCGCGTGCCGCAGTATGTGTGGTCTCCTGGCGACTTCGCGCACCTGCGGACACCCACGTAGGAAGCCGAAGCTGAGTTGTAGCCGAACGAGTAAGTTGGCAGTGAATAGTTATGGCGCGTGCCGTAATGTGTGTGGTCTTTAGGAGGTGTTCAACCTGTTCTCTACACGCAATAAAGTGACTATAATCGATTTAAATTTGATTTTTACAAAATAAAGAAGTTGTTTATATCACACTGTGTTTATTTTTTCATTTGAGGGCTACGGTAGAATATTTCATGAAAATTTGTTTCATAGAAAATCTTTTTACTGTGGAATTGTGCAATATCAATTATTCTTGAATTGATACAATGATATGTAACCTTTTAACAAATTCAACTATGAATGAACAATCTATCTGACATTATGTTATGTACATATATATACATTATGTTATGTCAGATTTTAGATACACAGATTTTGTAGACATATTACTAAAAATGTGAACCATATATTCTAGGAATATTTGAAAAATATTGAGTTATTTGGAGGAGTGTGAATATTTTCAAAAGTTTTCATTTGGAATATATGTATACGTATAAATAACATAAATTTCGGATCAATATAACACCACCAGATATTGAGGGTAACTTGATATTATATCTAATCTCATTAAATAAATGCAAATAAATATTATTCATTCATAGTACTTTCAATATTTCTGATAAGTATTCTCAAACCTAAAATGCGAAGTAAAATTTATAATGCATCAAATTGAAAGTTTCATATTATTCGATATTCGAGATATTTGTGACTATGCTCATTATTTTAAATATTCACAATGTTAATATTGCGTGTAATATTAAAATTGAACAATTACAAACAGAGTTTGAAGTTGGTCGAAGACAATTATATTTTTTGGACTCCTACAGTCTTTGAAGAATGCTTCAAGTTAAATCCTGCAGCGATTTCTAATTTCAATTAAAAGGAATTGTAAACTTTTCTAGCTTGTTTTTGATGCGGGATAATATTATGAGAACAAAAACTTTCGGAAATGGAATCCTGTTCGTTCATCCTTTGGGATATTTTAAAACAGGGTTATTGACAATACGATCGAATACTTTGGGAGTATTACAGATAATTTCATATAATTGGCTCATTTTTAAATTTGACTGATCAAAAAAGAGAGCTGTATATATTTTCAAATGCCAAAGTCAGATATTGATATAAGAAGTTCAATCAGCATTCAAAACAGAGTAAATATATAATCTGCTTGATTTTTGTAGATATTCATCATTATTAACTACAGAACTTTCATGAATCACATCAGAAGTTATACTGTCTGAAATATTTGCGTGTGAATTGATAATTTATATCAAAATCTCAGCATTTCGAAATATAGTTCGAAATATAGTGGGATTATTGTGAATTCGAATCCTTATGATCACTCCATAGTTACGCACCTGACTTGCTTAACTTGGGCAACTTTCTCACTTTGTTAAATCGAATACTTCAAGCGAATTTGGCTCGTCTACAACATTTCACGAAACAACTGTTAACTTTTTCATTGGCAGCTGAGTAATTATGTCAATTAGTTACCTCTGCACAGAAATTTATATTAGATATCTATAGTATTAAGAAATCAATCAATAATATTCAAACTGTTCATTCCTGACATTCTAATTAAATCTAATTCATTCAATATGAAAGAAGAAATTTAAATCGCCATAATTTTAGATTGGAGTGTTTCGATGAACTTTTGCATGCATTTATACTAAAGATTTCCAAAGAGTATATTCTAGCGTCAAATATTTTTAGCTGTGGTTTTAGTTTATACATATATATTTTACTTTATATATCTATAATATTTGAATATCTATTTATATATTTTCGATATTTACGGTGAAATATAGTCTGTATCAACTGAAATAATCAGGCTGTGTACATGAATTATCATTTCAGTTTGAAATTTTTGAAAGGTGTAATCTGCAAACTAATTTTGTTAAAATGAAAAATTGCTAAGCGAAAATCTATCTGAATTATTTATGAATGCATTCATTTGATGATTCCAACCATCAAAAACCAAAGAGTAAAATTATTACGATTGATTGCTGTCTTCTTCTCATCGATTGTTCTTGTATGATGTAGATGTTCATATAGTTTTATATGAACATCATAAGGTTTTTCTGTAATCTTTTGTTCTATATATATATATATATATATATATATATATATATATATATATATATATATAATATATATATATATATATATATATTTATATAAATATGAACCAATGTATGAAAAATGTTAACGTTTAGAAGCTATATAATTATGGTTCCTTTAATTGAACCAATTAAACATTAAGTTTTCATTTCATAGACTTGTATGAAGAACAAAACAGTGAACAAATTAACATTCAACTTATTGAATAACATGAAATATATACTCAGAACACTGAAGAAAATATTAAATATTCGAAACGGAATTGCGTACTCAATTCATGGAATTTATTATATATTTAAATTCTAGTGCATGTGAAAAAACTATGCAACCACTGAAAGACCTAGAAACTATTATTAGTGAAATCCCAACAATAGAGTAAATATATTTTTCTGTTGGAATATACAGCAGTAAAGCTGCAAATGAAAAAAGCCTAACTGTGTTTTACCGTTTGAAGTAAGTCCTACTTCAGCTGGGTTAGGATACTGAGGTAAAAATAACGAAAACATTTAACATTACTTTTTAGATTTGATATGAGACACAAGGTAGAAAATGTCAATATCAATTAAAACCCAATTACCCCCAGTTTATTGCGGCATATCTAACGTGATCAGATGTTGTGTATTGAACGGGACCCCCCGTTATTTTGTTATATGGCTAGTTGTCCCCAAAGATAACCCCGGGACGCCCATATGTCCCGTTTTTCGAAATTGTTTAAACATTTTGACGACTGGAACACTATTCGAGCAATTACAAATGTCCCAATTATCAAGAAACTTCACAATCATAATAGTGACTTTTTTTACATTGTCGTCAGAAAATTGTCACCGAGCTATATTCAAAGACTTCTCTTACTAAGATGAATTTTTATCGACAACTGAATCATCAATTGAAATGCCACTGAAAGACAATTTAGCTCAGAAACAGATATCATTTACAAGAAACAGATTCTTCTTTTTATAGTTCTTAGTTTATTGACGAAATTGAAAGCCAAAGGACTCGAAAACATTGTTGAATAATTTTCGAATTTTTTCTGTAAAAAGTAGGGCTTTCGAATTTTATGAAACTAAACGCGAATATAGATACACGTTCAGAATCAGGAATCATCAGAAATATCATCTGAAAATGGGATACATTGGTTGTAATACAGACACAAAAATAATTCACAAATCTTCGTCAACTTTAACTATGGTAACTATTTACGATGCGAAAAAACACCGAATAGAATGTTCGAAAAGTTCATACGGAAGTAATGAACAAGTTATCGACGTCTGAAAAAAACTCAATGACCTATTTCAGTTCTAAACTGAAGTGTGGATTGAAATCGTTTTCTCACTTCGATGGACGTGGTGCGACTGATGAGTTCCTTGCAGAACGAAACATGTCTCGCACTTCGATCAGGTGTGGCATCGATTTCAATATTTCTCAACATTTATCCCTTGAAGGGTAATGGAGGCATCACATCGTACACGTTCACATATCTAGCTCTATTATAACATTCTTTTGGTTAATTTAAATTTTTCGAATATTTTCGAAATATTTCATTCAGTGCCATAAGCACAAAAACTTCATTTCCTTATATATATATATATATATATATATATATATATATATATATAGGTATTACATTTGTCAGCTAAAAAGCTGGCAAAAATTCCTCATCCTGAGACAAACTCAATTTATCAGAGCGGGCATAAACAGCGTGCCATCGATGTTCGGGCATCTCCTTAAAATATGGTAATTATTCGTCGGGAACATAACTCATTGTTTAAAAGTCGTTATCGTAAATCGGCAATGTTGAAACATAACCAAAACGCTTAAGGTCGCTTTTTAGTGCTGTAGGAGTGAGAATGGGTAGCGATACAAGATATACCTACACCGGTTACAACGTCTATACCTACTCACCTGAATGTAAAAATTAATTTGCAGAAATCATCTTCTTTCAAATTGGTAATTATTTTTTACCTTTATTTTTTATTGTGTTTCGTCTGAGATTCGTAAACTGATTCTGACATATTTTCTGCTTGTAAATGAAAACTGTACAGCTGCTTTACAGAAACTATACACATCATTTTGTTAGACAGAGGGCTTAAATTTTATAATTCCTCTAAAGATCTTCCTCTAGAGACCTTGTTTAGAGGAATTTTATAATTCTTGAATATATATATATATATATATATATATATATATATATATATATATATATATATATATATATATATATATATATATATAAATCATACATCATGGACGTAAAAAAATAGGTACAAAGGCAGTTGCTCTCTGGATATCTAAAAAATGTATACAATGCCAAAAAACTAGATACTAGAAGTTATAACGGACCATTCTCGCGTGTTTAAACTCGAAAGCTCCACTGACTCCTTTTCAATCTGTAGTGGTCATCTCAATGGTGATTGTTACAGAACTTGAACCACTACAACGTGTATATGGACCACCATGGAGATTATTTTAAAACACAATTATTTTGAAAAATTCAGCATACTTTCAATATAAAATGGTCGAGAAGATCGTAAACATTTTCGAAGATTCTATTTAAATCATCCTTATCAAAAAAAAACCTTATTCTACCTCTTCAATATTAAAATAATATAAATTAGGAAAATTAATGCACTCGGTCATTTTGAGTAAGTATTATACAAATACAGAAATTATTGAACTTGTAATATTATTATATGTACAGAAATTGTATTTTTATTTACTTTATGTTTATCTTGGTATAATGCCGGTATAACAGAATAAAATTTTCTTTCTTTTTTCCATGTTTCAACTTAAATAATTTATGCGAAGCTTTCTGCTGTTCACAACAGCTTGATATATTTCTTTTATGGCTTATCTCTTGTTCAAAAATTTGTTTAGAAGCTTAATAAGATCGTAATCCGCTTTGCGAAAATATGAAACTTTTCTTTTGATCATAGAAGAATATAGAATTTCGAAATTTTGAAAATTGAAATTATATTATAAAATTTTTTCACATCGTGTATTTGATATTTGATTATGTTAAATTTTTCACAGTAATATCGTAGTACGAAATATATATAAATCATGTTTTATATTTATATGAGGGCACACATGGCATTTCATTACAAAAAATATTATTTATTATGTATATCACTATTGAAATATTATGATATACGTTCATAAACTTTTCCCGTTTCTAGTTTAATCAAAATACTTCTCAACGTGTACGAAGCACACATATAAAAATTAGTAACGATAGTAATAATATCTTAATAATTTTTTAATGTAATTCATAAATGGGAAGCACGAATTGAATAACTAATACTAAGTATTTCAAATATATTCAAAGAAAAAGTTCGGGTAACAGCTAAACAAATTCTCTAGAAAAAGGATATAATAGAAGTATCTCTTCAGTAAGATCTGCTTCAGCTTCCTCATAAGATCACCGGAATTTTATTGGCAAACAATTGTACAGTTTTACTCAGCATTAGATACACTGTTGTCCAAGAAACGGTATTCACTTTTGAGAGATACATCCAAGTGGATAATAAAAAAATATTCATTGAGAAATATATCAATTAAAAAATGAAAAATTTGCATCCTCGTTAAAAGTATCAAGGTGATGAACGAGACCACAATTCCCAAAGTAATTGAATTATTCCAGGCATGTTGCTGCATAAGAGCCCTCTGTACAGCAGGTTGTGTTGTTTCTTATAATTTTTCCGTTCGTGTTTCTTCTTTCTGTGTATGTATGTATAAGTTGTATTTTATCAGCTAAATTGCTTAAATATTTTACTATTTCTCGATTAACTTGAGTTGTTTGTTTTTATTTTTTCTTTTATATTCCTCTTTGTTTCTTCATGGCTTGTCCCTATGTAAATATATTGTCTTTTGTCGAGTGATTTATTGGGATATTTAAGTATTTCTTTATTTCATTTATAATTATCATTTATGTCATCCCTTTTATCACTGACATATAACACTTTTATTTAATTAAAACTTAAAATTGGGTTTATGTAACCTGTAAGGCATATATTGTTAATAAAAAATAAGAAATTAAAAAATTCTACGTGTGGTATGACCTTAACTCAGTTTATATATATATATATATATATATATATATATATATATATATATATATATATATATATATATATATATATATATATATATATATTCATATATACATGATCGGCCTGATATCTCCAATCTCGTTTGCTTTCACGCAAACGCTGTTAGCACCCTCCTCACTAGAGTCCGGCGGCTCGGATAGTTCCCACGGACCGGCGGTGGAATGTCGCTGCGGCCCCCCGACCTCTCTCACCACCAACCGGGCCTAATAGGCCAGAAGAACAAAAGGCTGCCTGCGTCCGAATCACGGCCTCCCGCTTCTCTCGTTAGCAAGACTTACGTGGAGAGAGCATCTTGAGCGAAGTACTGAGCGCACTGTCCGTCGTGTATGCTTTCCAATTGATTTTCGAAATTCAATTAACAGTAATAACTTTGAACATTTAAGATGGCAGAACTGTAGAATATTCAATCTCAACAACTTGAAGAATTAAAACAAAATGAAAAAATTTAGCACTACGCCAATGGAATTAACCGAAATATTTTCCAAATTTTTTGAATTTTTAAGATTAATTTTTAATTGAAAGATATTTCTACAAAAGTGTTATCGATCAACGTAGAACAACGTGTCTCTGTTTTGAATGTGTTCTCGTATTTTGATATGTGTATTATCAGAAAAAGATTTTACTCAAAAAAGTTTGTTTAATTCTGATGATTGCAGACTCAAGCTTCAACTTAATGATTATTACAATATTATTATAGTAATAGGTATAGTGCTATTACTAAAACATTTGGTACAGCGAAAATATTCAATAAAGTCGATTTCATTGATTTTCTATAATATTTTTAGCAATAACATCCTTTTTATCTTTAATTTTGTTGACATGTCGTTGCGAATTACAACTTCGTCAAAACTATCAAATAATTGAATTTGATAAATTACTATGGCTATCAAATGTCAACTGTGATTTTTTCAAAAAATCTTCTTGGGTTTTTTGCCTCTTTAGTATTCGGAGGAATCTTTCTGGCCCTGCATTCGCTGCGGGAGTGTATTAGTGTCCATAAATTAAATACATACACAAATATTTCATAGTAACTTATAAAATTCAATTATTTGAAATTTTAGACAAGGCTGCAATTAGCAAAGAAATGTCAGCAAAGATAACCATTTTTTTTTAATCAAAAAGCATGTAAGGGCTAAAAATATTATAAAAACTAATCATATCCAACAGGCATGTTGGATATGATATAGGACCAAATAGGAGACTATTCTGTAAAAGAGAAGCACATATTACAAATAAAACTTTACAAAACAACGATTGTACAAACATACATTGTCTAATTAATGGAAAATATAAAATATTCGCATTGAAGAAAGATGAAAGAAACCCATCAATAATTAAGAAAATATAGGAAATACTTAATCGAATGAATACACTGACTCAATACAGACAAAATAATGTAAATATACCGGGGTACGTACAAATCAAACAATAATTATACCCTTTATATGAAATCCTTTTTAAATATTTCTTAAACGAAAAAAAAAACGTGATTACAAAATATCAAACATGGTTTCATCTGCCCTAATCAAATTGAGTTTGTGGAAGCATCTGTGAATTCAACAAATAATTTGTATGACTTCTTCCTACACTCAATGGTGTACAATTTTTTAATATGCCTATGTATGAACAATTTGACTTTATTTAGCTTGTATATTCAAAAATATGGACTCAAAATCAACAGCGAAAAGACAAAATTCATGATCATCAGCAGAGAACATCAAAATCAGGCCCAAATAATGGTTGAAGATAAACCCATGGAAAGGGTCAATAAATTCAAGTACCTTGGTTGTAACATTAATGACAAATTGGATAACGATATGGATATAAAAATACGGACGGCGGTGGCAAGAACTGCATTTATTAAATTTCAAAGATATCTATGTCGAAGAGAAGTATGGTAAAATGCTATATTTGGCCCATAATAACATATGGGGCCGAAACATGGTCACTCAAAATGAAATCCATGAACCGTATAGAGGCTTTTGAGATGTGGACACTCCGCAGGTTATTAAAGATTCCTTGGGTAGACAGAATAACGAATGAGGAAGTACTTAGAAGAGCCGGCGTCGAGTGTGTGTTATTAAAAACTATAAAACAACGCAAGATCTCTTATTTGGGCCACATACTCCGAGGCAATAAATATGATATCCAAAAACTAATATTATTGGGTAAAATAGAAGATAGAAGAGGTCCAGGCCGAAAACAGCATTCATGGTTGCGCGATATCAGGAACTGGTGTGGAGTGAAAAACTTGGGTGATATATTCGCACTAGCTACGGAGGGGCAATTACGTATTATAGAATGAGTGGATGATCGTTTACACGCTGTAAGCGTTCGGCACGAGAAGAAGAAGAAGATGCAAAAATATATATCAAGCCGTTTTCAAGGAATTTTTATAAGAAATATTCAAAATTCCACATTACTTTTACTATTAATCTTCGATTCATAGTTAGAACTCTAGTCGATCGACGTGTATTCCAGTTTGGACCTGACAATTTAATTTTCAGAACAACAGACTCTATGCTCCATTTTGGACTCGACTAGGTACTACTCGAGGCCAGAGGTCTCGTTAGACACAACACGAAACCCTATTTCTACGGGAATGTTAGACGATTCTTTTAATAAGCAGTTCAAAGGTAAGCCTTCATTCAAATGTAACCTAACGAAATCATTTACCGAACAAATATCCGCCAAGTATTAACTAGACAATGCCAAGTTTGAGGAGGCTGGATTCTTGCTTATAGTTAAAAGAATATGATGGCACAAGTGCAGCTTATTTACTTTGCAGTAGTTAGAGAATGTGTAGGTATTACTGCAAAAGGAGTTATAGAATGTTGTCTACTTTGAAATATTTAATCAGTATAATGGAAACATTCTCCAATATCATTTAAAACATAAGAAAAAGAGCACTCCAAGATGCGTACCCTGCAACACACATGATGTCACCTATAAGAGAATAATACGACATTCTGTATTCAGTCGTCCACCTAAACTTGAGGATTTTAATACCACCTACCAACTGAATTTGTCTTGAAGTAACATTTTCTGCCATCTCAACAATGTACGTATTGTAGGTGAGAAGTTAATCAAATGTCGCACGTATTTCATCAAAATCGAATGTAAAATATACGATAAGATTGTTATTAGTAAATATGATTCGATACCAATTTTAGTGTTGAGCTTATATATTTTTAATCAATTTTATTATTGCCGGTAATGATTTTGTTTACCAGCAGTACGTATTTCATTGCTCTCATGAATCACTGAATCATCAGAAAGTTTGAATAAGTTGATGTCCAGGTGTTACAAAACTAAGCACATAAAAATCCAATACTCTTTTTAAAATAGCTTTTTCTTAAACCCTACTTCCATCGCCATAATGAATGGTTTAATATGTGTCGAAGAGCGTCATATTGACAGCAGTTAGGCTGTAACTGCACAGCCTAGTAATGGTAAACTCTTGAATTTGAAAATAAATATAGTTTTCACAGCAACTTCTCAGTGCACTTAGACGATCTATCAGTAGCTAGACACTTTCATGGGCATAAATTCTAGTCTGGAATATTAAAATCGTGTGAAACATTTCCCAAATAACTTTTTCACTTATAGAGGTGATTATCCAAAGATCTCTTTTTTTAGATTGACGAGTTTTGAAATGGAAAAGTAGTAACTACGAATTTCAAAATAATCTGGTCATTCTACCTTAGAATTCACACTTTTATATCAAATACTTATATTCAAAAGTTTTTTCTGTATGATATAGTATTTAACATCAATCACAAGTCTGCAAAAAAAAAATAAGTAAGAGCTGTTTTGGTTTTTATGTGGAATTCTTATGTTTTTGGGTATGCTGAATTCGAAAATAACTTTCATTTTGTCCTAGAACGTCACGTTTTCTGACAATGTAGGTGTCTATGCTAAACAAGTTATTATCGTAAAATAAAACATAAAAAATTGAAAAATGAATTTATAATTTATAATTGCGTAATAAAACTATTTTTTTTATTTAAAATACATCAATTAATAAGCACTAAATACATTTCTTTTTCCCAACCAACTCGTCCTCTTGGGCAAAGTAGGAAGTAAACTGCTTCTCACGATATCTAAACCAGGAGGAAGACACTCCCGGCAAAAGTAAATTCCTGCTTTTAAGCCTTGATCCAAGCACCTCAGCAGCGTTTTTAGGAAGATTCAAGTCTCTTACCAAATCATTTACCTCGCCCTGGGAAAACAATTTCGGACTGTTGTCATCTTCAAACTCAAAACTTGACTGGTCATCGGGCTTAGGTACAGCACCATCTTCGCCAGAACTTGGAATCTCTTCCAAGGTAGCAAGGACCTTAGGAACTGGTATTTCGGTCCCATGAGGGATGGGGCGCGTAGCTGATTGCAGCTTGCTGCTTCCATTTTGAATTATACCCTTTCACATTACACGAACAAAAGTAACAATCATCACTATGGTTCTTTTGCTCGCGCCATACCATAGGAATCGCATATCGGAAAGCTTTTTTCTTGCCCTTAAACCAATTTCGAAGGTCTTCAACACATCGTTTGCAGACTTTATGAGGTGCCCAAGCTTTATCCTGATCTCCAAGTTTTAAGCCAAAATACGCAAAGTATACTTTTTTTACAAAGTCCTTAATATTCACTTGTTGCTTTAATATCATATATTCGCCACAAATGTAACAGAAACTATCAGACGAATTCACACACTTCCGCACAGACGACATTGCACTATATTGATCTAAGATCTATAAAACAATGGCGAGTTAACACGTAATTGTACCGCGCCATACTCTACACTGTCGGAGCGCGCACGTTCAGGTTACAACATGTTTATATTTGTTAATGTAGCTCAAACAGGTGTTCCTTATTTAGAAATTAATGATGGTTATGTCCTGTAAACATTTAAAAACAGTAATCAAAATAAAATTATATCCATAGTTTATGACTACAAGGTAGCCCAAAAAATCCCTTTTTTGTAATAGAATTGTGCGTTTTGTAAAAAAACCTTACCTTCTGGAATTTTTTGAGTATTTTCTTAGTTTTCAGAACACCTTAATACATAGAAATCAGTTGGAAATATCCAGACAGCATTTTTGTTGCAGACCTGTGTAATTTCTTTCCCATAATTAAGATAGTAGTCCAGGAACTAAGAACACCACCTTGAGCTTTGAGTTACTGCAACTTTTTTTTAATGAAAATGATACATGATCCCTTTATATACCAATGGATCTTCATTTGTGGAGTTGAAAAGAAGTTGATGATCGATATCATGATCTTTGTTCACCTTGGTTGAATTGTTCATGAAATTTCTCAGCTTTCTGTAAAGTACAGAACCCTGATAATTGATTAATTGACCTGGATCTGATTCAATGTCACCTTCTGCATCAAAAACAGAAGTACAGCTAGTTTTGAATTTCATTCACATTTCATCTTGTTTTAGTATAACTATATATGTAGGTATAGAACAATTCGTAGCTTGAAGAGATATAGCTTGAAGAACGAAGATCTAATGCATAAATACAAATGCATAAATTTACACAAATGCATAAAAATCGCTAAGAATATTTATGAAAAATCGTAATAAAAACACCCAGTAAGAGTGAATTTTACAAATTTTGTACAACAAGATTTGATGATTTTCACTTTGTAGGATAACGGATACTTGCTGTTGGCATTTATCAAGAGTATCACGATCTATGCTTTAAAATTCTACACAACAATACACACATTTAGAAATTAATTGGAATCTAAGCCGATAAACGATGGAGACATCTAGTAATGAACACATTAAGCTTTCTCCTTTTCATTTATTCTAGAGATCCTTTCCATTTATAGTGTCTTACATCACCACCAGAATGAAATGACAGAAGCTCATTATTATCTGTATTTGTCATTAACTAAAATGCGGTGTACGGTGCAGTGCACAATTTCGAACCCAAATAAATTCACCCATACAAAATGAATCGATATTATAGTAAAATCTTCTAGAACTGTAAAGATTTTGCTGACCGATTTTGATTGAAGACTATTACGTTGTCCAATATTTTCAAATAATCAGGTTCTAGAAATTAGACAGAAAAATGCTGAAATGCATTTTTGTTCAATTGTTTTTTGATATAAAAATAACTAAGGCTAAATATATCTTTCTGGAATGTTCGATAAGTTTCAGCAAAACGGCCTTTTGCAATTTGAAGATGGAATCTTCTCAAAAAAAGTAATTCTATAAACCGATTCGACTATATGAGACCGCTTCTTTTATTACAAGCCAGTCAGTTACTATAGTGGGATGAAAAGAATAATGAACATATTTTTATTTTAATTCAACAAACACTGAGATGTGAATATTGTTATTCATGACATTAATTTTATTTGTAGATAGACGCTCATTTTGCATCTACAATGTTAAATATTTATTGGGTTTATATCCCCAATGTGTTAACAACTAGTCACAAGTGTGCAATGCCAATAGTAAAACATCAACAGCAAAAATGGAAGAATTTTGGAAAACTTCTTTAGTATACCTGGACGGTATGATGGCGAAGAAAAACTCCAATGGAGACACTCGAAAAATCCGAAAAAAAGATAAAGCATATTCAGAAATTCCTATTTGAAATTAAATTTCAAAAATAAATCAGCTTCATTTTTTTGCACAGAATTTCATGAATCGGAAAAACTACATTCGAGGATTAGCTCGGAGAAGAAGTTACAAAATAGTCAAGATCCAAACATCCAAAACAACATTCAGCTGAAAGTTTTCTGGAAATATACACCCATTATACGAGTAGTCGATTTGAGGATACTTATGCTGATACAGTGAAGCCTTTACACAGAAACAAAAAGAATAATGAACATATTACCTTCACCAGGAAAGGAGAAGAGAGGAGAGAAAAGCATCATCTCGACAACTCAAAGCCAGTTTCTGTTCCAGTCGTATTATGTCCTATTTGAAAACCTTAGAATTTATTCTATATACTAATGCAAGCAACATGTGCATTGGATCAGTGAATGTTATCACGAGTTGGAGATGGCGGAGAAAGTGTCATTGCATAGACCTGCAAAAAATACATAGACAAATGGAGAAATACAATGTAGTACTACCATTTGAGAATTGCCAGAATTGACAATTGAGGGAATTGCGATTTTGGAAAGCCTGTTCTAAATAGCAACGATGGCTAAAATTATATGCTTATTGCTGGCGTTAGTTGTTATGGCTTACCTTATCAAATTTCGGGAAAACTATGCTTCGATTCATATCACGTTAAAGTGTTTTCTTTGAAAAACATTCACAGCTTGGACGAAATATCGAAATCAATGAAAGAAAGCTACTAAATATCCAGAAGACGAGAACAACTTATGTTTACATTTAGAGTCTGAGGAGGAATTTATTCGTAGTAGATATAAAACAATACTTGTTTAAATAAGTTTGTTCAACATCAAAATGATTGAAGAAAACATTTGACAGAACTGCTTATGACTTATCGAGGATCACTACAGGCCAAAGAATAATACATACGAAAATTCATCCAACGCGCCCCTTCGGAAAAAATCTAGGAACGCCATAGGATTTGGTGCTTGGTAGTTCTAAATAAAATCCACTTGAAAGTGAACTCATATACAAAGAAGTTGAAACTCGATCTAAGGAAGATACTTTAACAAGTCTCGTATGATACATTGACCAGATGAAGAAAATATATGACCTGAAATCGAATTTAGCAGGATTGAAAGAAGGAGGAAACTTCTACATACTCTCATGGTTCTACATACCGCCGCGGAAGGAGGAATTATTCTTGAAATTGACTTGAAAATCTAAGGAGCCTATTGGGCCATAAAGAGTTCGAGTGACGTCTATATACAATGCATTGAACAAAACTAAAATTTGTTATATATTGATATGATAAAGGTTTAAGGCCAACTCTGTGTTTCTCTAGAATATTTCATTGAACGTTCATATAGCGACCTCTACGTTCTAGAGATGGAAACTTTTATAATGATCTAAAATGTTTAGAGAAACCTTTTTGAGTATATAAAAAGCCAGGGACAGACAACTAAAGGATCAGGAGTTAGGTTGAGAGTTACAATTATATACAGTACATATATAATGTACAGTCACAATATAATTAAATTAAAACACCTGCCTTAAGTATCTCTGAATATGTTAACAATATGTTTTCTGCATATGTTTCGGGTGGTTAGTCCATTATCAAGAGTATTCACCAATATTACAATATTGTTGAATACACACATTCAGTAATATTGTTTAATACATATGTAGATTTGTTAATATATTCAGTAAAACTCAAACCTGTTTTAATTTTAATTTACTATTATTCAACATAATTATTCACCAAGTGATAAGCGAAATCCCCGTGTCATTTATCGTCACAATATGTTAAAATGTCAATCTTCTAGTTTTTATAGAAGGATGGTTCGTTGTGAGATACGATTACATTAATTGTTATAAAAATGGTTATTGGTTTTCGTAATGTAAGGAATGGAACAATAAAGCTTCTGTTTATTATAGAAAAAAGAATTACTATAGCGAAACATAATCGTGACATTGATGCTTTGTATAAATAATAATATATTTGGATAGGATGGCAAAGTAACACTAAAAATCTACAATAGTCTTGAAGACAACGAATACCAACCATCTGTTTATATCTCCCTATATGAGGAGGATTACTTTAGAAGGAGCCATCATTCAATGACAGGTTGACAAGACAGTTATAGGGCAAGACAGGACATGCCGGACAATTATCTGCAGTAAAGGGAAAGAAATTGTGAACTTCAGTTTGTGAACTGAAATGAAACTACTAGTGTTCTGTTGACTTTAATTCTAAGTGTAAATGAATGTCAATTTCGGTGTGTGAATAGAGGATAATTTTAAGATTGTGTAGATGTCATTATATTGGTAATCGTAACAGCACAATGGAACGTATAAGTGTTGTATATTGGAACCCGTCTTTTCAGAATCTGATATCTGAAATTTCTAGTTTTAGCACATAGTGGTTATCATACCACGGTATTAAGAATATTTTAGGCAAAGACGCCATATGACCAACCAATAACGATAAAGTAGTAAACGATAAAGCATTTACGGTTAGGATTATTGCAAGAAGTCGACTTTAAATTGTAGAAAACTAGCTTACCATTTAAAATGAAAACCTATAGTAGAAAAAAGACCGGCGAAATTCAAGAAGAGGAAGTAATTGTGGATTTGAACGATTTATGTAGACTTTGTATGACAAAAGAAAATGAATTAGTATCAATTTTTGAAAATGACGATCCCGTTCCACTATCATTGAGGATAATGGCGTGCGTTGCTTTAGAGGCAAGTAATAAGAACTTTTTTCGAAGTTGGATGTTTATATGTTTCAACAGAAATCTGTTAAATTGGCGATTCCTGTTTTAACTTTTATATTGACAGGATATTATTATGCAATATAACCTTTCGATGTAGATTAAGTATTTTCTGATTCACTATTTTTTTTTGTTTTTAAATGGAAAATTAGTTAGTGGATATATATACATCTATCAGAAAAAAATAATGATAGTATTGTAATCTAGCATATGTTGACAAAAAAGATGAAACGTTATACTTTTGATTTACATTTCACTATATCAAGGTTTGTGGCCAATAAATTGTTTATTATCAGGTCGATGAAAAAATATGCCATCGAATATTTATTAGATAATAAAAAATCTTATTGTGGAAAATGTTATTTTAACTTGTCAACTGGAATTTAAGCACTGAAATAGATTGTAACATTCATAAACCATTGGAAAAAAACCATTGGAGAAAAAAAAGAGATTTGTGTGGATTGAAAGAATTTAGGTGATATACTGACCCTTTTTACTATCACTCCATATTTGTCTAGTGGTTGTTGTTTTGAGGTGGCTCTTGTTGAAAATTAGGGCTAGCTCAAATTTATTGAACATATATGATTCTTATGAACTCCGACTTTTATGAACCTCTTCTTTATTTGCAATAACTTCAGTATGTGAGCTTGAATAGAAGAAAAAACTCGTAGAACAAATGACAGAATTTCCAAACCTATAATTAGATTCATAAATATATTTTCTAAAATGAAATTTTTTTTTAGCCTGAATTAGACATTTCATGAATTATTGGATTCCATGTTGATCATATCACAGTTACTTTTGTATATGCCAAACTTGTTTATTTTACATACTTATGTATGTACAAAAGAGTTCCATTATTAAAAATATATTAGTACAATTTGATATACTTGACTAAATTCTGCATATATTGTTTCAGAATGCTAACTCATTGAAAACATTGATTGAATAGACATAATTCTAAGGGACCCCAAGGTCTTTTTCTTTGCTATTCATAAAATTATTACCCAATCTCAACAATCTGTTTCACTCAATTCTTCATTTGTTCAAGAAATGAATATTTTTGTTTTATTTAGATATTAATAAATTCCTCTTACAAAGAATGGACATATTAGGGAGTGCTGAGATTATATCGGAACATTTCAAGAAACTAGCTTACAATCTATTGGGACACAATAGTGAACGAACAGGTTTTAGAGTCTCTTAGATCATTAGGACCATAATTTAAATTGATAGCTTCCTACATATTTTGATTGAGTCCTACATATTTGATATTTTGATGACTTACCAAATCATTAAGAGCCCAAAAAATATGTGTAGTTAATGAAACTATTGAGAAGAATCTACATGTGTTAATTATACTACATATTTAATCAATGTGATGTTAAATGTTGTGCCTGAAGTCAAATGATATTGGCCACATTGTTTTTGGGAAGATTGGTTTTTATGCTAACTAAACAGTTGTGCTTACTACATTATTTTAAAGACCTAATATTAGTTATATTTTCAATTATATTACTCATATAATTGTTTTCTAAGTGGTTAATCTATTCAATTCATAAAAATTGAATAGCCCAGTGAAGTAATCAAAAACTTAGTTTGAAATAGCTCTGCACAATGTTAATTAATTCCAAATCAGCTTGTGGTTATTTTGTAGAATATTCTTTATATACAAACATAAACATGAAGACAAACACGTACACATATACTTACATATATTGCATATAATATATAATTGCATTTTATTCAATCAATTTATATGAATGGGATCAGTGTTTTGACTCAATATTCTAAAACGTCACAAATATACTGGAATTAAATTTATTTCGGTTGAATATCTGAGTGCCTATTTAACTAGGATGGAAACACTTAACAACTATCTCTTTCATTATGTGGAATTGGTTTGTAAAATAGTTGAAAGTATTTCAACAATTTAATTAAAGTTTGTGGTAAACTCATTATTACATTAAATTTATGAGTGTATTAGTTTATTATAAAAGTTTTGAATCACTTAACTAAACAAAAAAAAATTGTTATACCTTATATATCAGTGAATTAATTAATATTAAAATAAATTAAACTCTTGGTTTAATGTTTCACGATTTATTTAACAATATGTATAGTCAACATGTTTCGAGCGTTAGCTCATTTTCAAGACTGAAAATGTCTTGAAAATCAGAAACAGTCTTGAAAATGAGCTAACGCACGAAACATGTTGACTATACATATTGTTAAATAAATCGTGAAACATTAAGCCAAGAGTTTAATTTATTTTAATATTCAATTATGTTTCACCAAGAGTTAAGCGAGAATTCAATCTCTTTAAGAATTAATTAATATTTATTCAAATATTTTCAATTCCTTTTTTCATACAATTCCATATATTGAAAAAAAGAGTAAAGCCAAGTGTTTTCAAGTGATTTAACCCTCTAGCAGGTTTCATGTATCTAGACAGTTCACTGATATGCATTTCAATTTATTTTTGATATTTCATAATATTAGTTGTGGTTGTTTTTCTCCTGATGAAACTGTTAACAATTTGAGAAAATAATAATAATAATTAAGAAATATTTAATTTAGTTCACTGACCACCACCCCATCAAAATCTATTTTTCTTCGTATAAACATAATAATACATGCTTTTTCTAGGTGTTTGAAGGAGATGGACTTCCAGACAAAATATGTCATCCTTGCAAGTTTCAACTTTCAAAATTCTATGCCTTTCGCAAAAAATGTGAACAATCAGATTCTAAGCTGCGCCAGTTGATACTAGGTTTGAACAATAAATCACATAACACAGATTGTCCTAATGAAGACCAGCAAGAGGCAGAAATGGAAGTAGACAATGAAGAAAGACAGGAAACTCATACTCAGAAGAATGAAGAAGACGCAGAAGATGAAAAAGTTGAGACAGAAGAAGATTTAGTCGGTGTAACACAGGTAACTGAAATTTAAATGGAGAAAAGGAGGATGTTGTTATTTAAAAAAATTTATGTTGGAACCTATTATGATCACATAATTTTATTCATTTTGTAATAAGTTAATTAATTAATCATCAAAGTCATAGTTTAATAATTTTTGCCTTTGTAATCGTTTTATATATAATGATAATAATAGTAAGAAATGTTTATTTAGCACATTTGTGCTAATACTAAAACATAATTAAACACATTACATATAAAAACAATAATCTCAAATATTTATAAAATAGTCTTTCAAAAAGTTATTCAGTCCTCGTTCATTCTCATAAGATAAATTCTTCTCAATTTCCTCCTGAAGATTTTTAATTTGGTCTCTATTCTCAAGTCAGTTGACAATTTATTATACTGTACAACTGCCCTAGAAAAGACAGAATTTTGAACTGCTCTCGTATTCCTCTGATCCCACATAAAATTGTCTCTGTTCCTGGTGTTGTGATCATGAACTATATTCAAGAAAACCTTGTCAATTTGTCTTTCAGGTAGTTTGGTGTAGCTTCAAATTTACTTTCTGAACAAAATTTAAAGCATTCATCTCCAGCATATCCTTAACCTCCATCCAGTCCAACTTCTTCAGCATGTCTTCGATCCTAGTGTCTCTCCTTTTCTATAGGATAATTCTCATCGCTTTTTTTATTGAAGCCTCTTGACATCAGTTGAGATAGCCAGATACAAAACCGTCCCTGTGAAACAGAAATGGTGTAATACAATAGTAATAAAAGCAGTTCTCCTTGTAGTTCTAGTAAAAAACCTACTAGATCTGTATAATACACCTATTTTCTTGGAAATTTTCTTACAGACATAACTTATGTACTCTGAAAATGTCGGGTTTTTATCGATTACAACTCCTAAATATTTTATCACATCAACCACTTCTACCTGTTGTTGCTTTATTTGAATTTTGCACTTTTCTTTTCCAAATATCACCGCCTTAGTTTTATCAGAATTTGGTTTCAACTTATTAAGATCCAGCCATGAACACATACTTTCAAGTTCTTCGTTTTATTTAGTTCTACCTCAGCTTTATTATTTACTGTACAATATATTACAGTGTCATCCGCAAACAAATGTAACTATGCTTCAAAATAGTTTTCATATCATTTATATAAAGTACGAAGAGAAGTGGAATTCTTCAGAAGAATGTCTTCAGAAAATGTTTCCATATAGGTATATCTAATTAAAAGGTTATTCTGGTGTGAGGATGAGTTTCACATCCCATTTGAAGTTGTGGTGTTGTACTTTGTACTTTGCAAGAACAAATTAAATTTTGAAGAAAGCATTAATCTGTTAAAAACTAAAATGAAAAGGCAAGGTTAACCATAATTACTCAATATTATACTTACTTGTTGATAATCTCATACTTTCTTCTTAACTCAAATTAATCAGAAGTTATTACAGTTACCTGCCTGGGGATTCCTGGCTCAACTCCAACGTTGAAAAGAGCCTAAAAGGATGATAAAATGGAGAACTTTCCTTGATTGACAATCTATTTTAATAAAATATTTATAGCAATTTGAAATACATGAAATTTAGTTAATTGAGGCAGGAGATTAATGAAACTCCATTTCACACAATTAATACAAACAGTTTTATGAATTTCAAAACTTATGTAGGTATATATTGTTCACATTGTTGTTTGGTTATTCAATACCTTCATCAGGTAAATGAAAACTGAATACAAATCTTACAAAATGAACTAAAATACTACTACAATTCTGAATAGAGATGTCGATTCTCTGCTTTTACATACTAAGCTTAATATTTAGTAGTAGGGTATTGTTAACCTCTAGTTGATCATTCAATGCTACACCGGTTTTCTTGTATCTGTCTAAGTACCTCTAGTAACTTCTAATAGTTTCAAGCTTTAACAGTCAATATGTAGGATCTCCTAGTCGTTAAAATTATAGTTGTTTTCAATGTAAGTAATGTAATTAAAATACAGTATACACAAATATAAAATTTACAAACGTATTGTAAAACAATTGAGCAATATACTTTTTGAACTTAACAATTTCACGCCCAAGTAGCAAGGTTTTCTATATGTGTACCATAAACCAACACTTACAATACATAATATAATAAGATACAACTATACATAATACTTCATTTCAACCTTCATTTCAATTTATTGAGTGAATAAATTATTAGCTTATAAATCAATAGTTCATAGGCTAGACTACCGCTTGAACAAATATAACTTCAACTGAGAGTTAAGTATAATTTGTAAAATAGCAATTGACAAGGGTCACCCATAGAATTTGTTGATAGTATAATCTACAAAAACATTCACACAGCCACTAATTTACCCAAATATTAAGGATAAAGAACTTAATCAGTTCATACCTATTAATTACATAAAGAAAATCTTCGGAAAAAATCAAACATTTTTTAAAAAAGTAGGTAGCTTCATTGAAAAGAGTTTGTTTCTGGGTTTTCTGCGTAGAACACGTCCGGGTCTGTACCATTTGGTCATCAGGGTCGCTCGGGCCACTAGATTGGGGCCGTTGAGAATGCTTTGAAAATTGGGGACATTTTGGTTATTTCGTGGACAAGAATGGAAGGATATTGTTTGTGAAGTCTGAAGATACGACGTCACTAACCGTTTTTTAAGGGTGGAGTAGAGCAGACGTCTGTACGCGATCACAGGGCGAATATATGCGTTGTATGTGTCGAGGAGAGTCCGAGGATCGCATCCTCGAATTCTATCTCAAAGTGCATACATAACTTTTGAAATTCTTGACATTATTTTAAGAGTTGAATTTTTTTTACTTTTTTCATTGATCTGTACAATGATTTTCTGATTCTCTAAATTTTATAGGTTACATACATTCATCCTCAAGATGATAACCACGAAGATCCTGAAAATATTACTCTTACTCCAGAGGTAGAGTTTATCAATAAGAATGCATGTACACTGGCTGGAAATGAGACTAAAAAGGATTTGCAAGAAAATGAAGAAGGAAACAATTCAAACATTTTCATCATAGACAACAAAGATCAACAAGGACTTGACGATAATAATTTAGATGCCATAGCTGATGCAGTAAAGGCAACTCTTGCTTCTCAACCAGGTGCGAATCATCTTCGATTTAATAATGTATCAATAAATCTTGTAGAAAAAGCAGGAATTGGAAATCATTATTTTATTAGCATATTGATTTCCACTTTTTTGTTTCAAAATCATTTCATTCAACTTTTCAGTGTTAATACTTGCACTATTATATTTTTTGTAGCTCCTTAGATTCAGAGTTACACAAGTGAACAAGACAGATGCATTTACCTAACATCATCCTTCAATCATAATATATACTTATAAAATAAACATATCAAATAGAGGGAAAATGGGTATAGGTGGCCAGAGGTTATATTGATACACAAACATACATATATAATCTGGGATGCGCACCCAACATGAGTTCACTCTGAACTGAATAAGATTTTATTTACCGAAAATATGTACTGGTGTGTATTAATTTGCACAACACTTGGTTGAACATTGTCCAAAAATGTAATAGAATAATTTAAACTGTTTACTAGATTCCACTAATTTTTCCACATACTCAACATGTTCCAAAATTTGAAATTATACCTAAAAAATGTTTACAAAATAAGTTAACTCTAGTAGTGAAACTATTTATTTCAAAAAGATCCATAAAATGTAAATATATACATAATATGAAAAGGTCAGTTCAAATGTGTGACAAAAGAGTAATATCACAAATGATGACAAACAAGTAATATCACAAATGATTTTACATGCAAAAAAGTCTGAAGTCCTCAATGCTATTAGGTTTTCACTCTAAATATGTATTCATAGGTCGCTGGGCTAAATGTTGTAAAATGGGATATGACAAAATTTCCTAGGCATATAATTAAAAATTCTGATAGCCATATATTATATATGAGGTAAAAATTAGTTTGGATTTTTATAGTAGCAATTTTGTTTCTTTTAAACTGACTGAAGAGATGATTAGATATGGGTATGTACAGCAACTATGAAATGTATAAACAATTTATAAAATACTTCGAATTAATATACAATTAATTAGGTATCAATAGGTATTCCTTTTGATATTAAAATAAATTAAACTCTTGGCTTAATGTTTCACGATTTATTTAACAATATGAATAGTCAACATGTTTCGAGCGTTAGCTCATTTTCAAGACTAAACTACTATAAGGAAAGTACAACAAATTTATATCTACACAATGGTTGTGAGTAGGGAGGATAATTGAAAATCTACTTGTTCATTTACAATTTCTTTTTTTTTTTTTTAAATGAACAAGTAGATTTTCAATTATCCTATTTCTATCCTACTCACAACCATTGTGTAGATATAAATTTGTTGTATGTTCCTTATAGTAGTTTAGTCTTGAAAATGAGCTAACGCTCGAAACAAGTTGACTTTTCATATTGTTAAATAAATCGTGAAACATTAAGCCAAGAGTTTAATTTATTTTAATATTCAATTATGTTTCACCAAGAGTTAAGCGAAAATTCAATCTCAGTCCTTTTAATATTGTAACAGATTTGGGTTAAGTTTGCAGAATTACATTAATTACTTGACAATTGTTTCAGGGTGTTTGTAGTTTAATTTTTGAATATGGGGTAATACCCCAGAACAATTCTCAAGCAATTAATATAATTCTGCGAAATTGAACTAAGTGTTTTCAATTTATATCAAACCATGTTGCATTTATTAACTTAAACCTATAAACATATTTAACTTTCTTAGTATTTCTTGCACTTTCGCACATATTTTGAATTTCATGATTTCTGCTAATATGAGGATTTCTGCTGTGGGCTGCCAATAGATATCTATAATTCCAAATGCTTTGTTTACCAAACGCTTATGTGTCTTAATATTCATCTGATAATTTTGTAATTAGTTTTTATTCGTAGTAACACATTATTTGTAGATTAATTTCAATGTATGAGCTTAACAACTTATTAACTAATTAGTTGTCAAAACTGAGTTTGCATACATTGATGTGTGTATTCACAATTATTGTAACAATATTACATTCAAGAATAATTTTCAATTTTAAGGATTGAACCTGGAGGGTCAGATTCAACTGAAAGTGAACAGCTCAGAAGGAAAAAGCACTCAAGTTGAAGTAACAACTGAAGATGGATCTGTCATTGTTATGGAATTAATGACAGAAGATGCACCTGAGATAATTCCTCCCCAAATTCCAGATGAAACTAAAACAAATGATGATGGAGAAATAGAAATCTTTAAGTAAGTGCTGCTCAGAATGTCTCATTGATAATGAAGGTAATAATACACATTTCACTATATTGAAGCTGTTATATTAAATACAATGGTAAATGTATTTATCGAAATAGATATAGCAATTTGAACTAGGTGTTATTACCATAAACTATTACCTAAAATATTTCATATTTTTATGAAACGATGCAACGTATGAACGACGTTACCAGTTCAAATCACGAACATGCAGATATTGTTCTCATTCGTTCAGATGACTTAAAAGACGATACTTAAAAGACCAAAGAAAATATTGACGAAGATTAATGTGATACGCAACATTTATCCCTTGAAGGATAATGGAGGCATCATATCGTACACGCTCACATAACTAGCTCTACCATAACATTCTTTTGATTGATTTGAATTTTTCGAATGAATCATTTCCGTACATATTTCATTCATATATTCATACACGTCAGCATATATATATATATATATATATATATATATATATATATATATATATATGTGTGTTGCAAAAGTATACTATATATATATATATATATATATATATATATATATATATATATATATTTTATATCAAAACTAATTGTTTTATTAAAACATAAGTTGTAATATAACAAAATGTTCTAAACAAAAAAAATAAATTTTTTCATATCAAAAAAAGCCTGTTATTGCTAAAAACTTTCAAAATGATATATATATATATCTATATATACGGAAGTAGGGCCACTATAATTGATACACAACCAATTTATTAACCTTGTCTATATTTCAAATAAGTTTATATTCTTCATCAGGACTCTGAAAATATAAGTGTAAAACAAAATGTTCTAAATATATATATATACATATATATATATATATATATATATATATATATATATATATATATATATATATATATATACATATACATGGTTATTTTTCATGTGTGATGATATATGTTAATAATTTCATTCAAGGTGTCCAGACTGCCCAAAATCATTCTCTCGTAGAATTCAACTTAGACGTCACGCTTCTGTTCACATGCAGCAACGTGGCTTCAGTTGTGGTATTTGCGAAAAATGGTTTCCAACAAGGTCAGCCTTAATACGTCACGAAAGAATTCACACAGGTGAAAGACCCTTTCAATGTGAGGTTTGCCAGAAAAGTTTTGCCCAAAAAGAAATTTTATTCAGACATTTGATGACCCATACCGGACAAAAACCTTATAATTGTCCGCATTGTCCCAAAGGATTCACTCAGAAGGTGAGTTTACTACTTTCTTTCTTCAGTTTTCTGCTTTTCTCAGTCAAATAGAAACATTTTATGATAAATTACCAAGTAACACATAACAGCAAAATAGGTTTAACTGAGAGAATGTTGCTTGATAACTTCAATATGTGTTAAGATTGTGTTAATGTGACTAATAATATTAAAATCAGCAGAGGCAAATTTCTTCTGTTCTAATAGGGACTAAAGTATGGCTTGTTGCAATATGCTTAAGCATTTTTTATGTGTTTATAGGGTTTTAACTTGATTGATAAGTAACAATCACTTGAAAAATTGAAGAACTGTAAAACACCAAAGCGTAATATTGAAAATGAATGCAAAATTTACATGATTCATTGTTATCATAAGTGTTGAATGGTACTAAATGACGCCACAAGGATCAATTGATTGCTGCCAGAAAGAATACCTATCTGTAATGCTGGAGAGCTTCAAAACTCATATTTTTTGAGTTGTGCACTATTGCAGCCAACGATTGATTTGGTGTAACAGTTAAAAATTAATTAACGTTTAAAAATAAATACTGGATATACTGAATGAAAAAAGTTCTGGATACTGCTTCACAAGAAAGATTGAACAACTGCTAACTAATCAAGGAATCCATCTCTTCAACACAATCTCTTCAACACAAAAAAAAATAACAACATGCTTTAAATACAACATAATTAAAATTAACAACATACATTAGTAGCCAGAAAATAACCTGAATTCTACAAATTTCCTAGAAACAACAAGTCTTTTTAGTGTTGGAAGAATGTGTAGCAGTGCACTATCTGCAAATGTGATTGAAAATTATAAACTCTTTGAATTATGTCAACATGAGTCTATAATCATAGACTTTAATTTTCTTTTATATTAATAATAATATTGGGTTTTACATGTTATGCAGATGACATAATGTTGATCGCTGTAAATTAAGATGACTTGTAGAAATTATGACATCTGTTTAACAAAACTACAGCAAGAGCAATAATTACCAACAAATCAATGAGGTACAAATTGGAAATTGACAAAATTATAAAACGGGTTGATGATGAATACCTAAGAATTCAATTGATATTGCAAAAACCGCATAAATTACAAAAAAAAACTCAATAAATTCACTTATGTAACTGATGTAGGACTTTGTAACAACAGAAAAAGTAAGGAAAGAAATACTGAAATCAATAAATAATTAGATGCCCTAATAAAAATAGAACAAGAGTCACCTAGGAATCAAACAAAATCAAGAATATACAATTTAGTAATAAGCTTTACTAAAACAAGATCAGGCATACAGAAAAGTAGGGATAGCTAGAAATTTTTGAAATAAAGACCTCGAGAAAACTAACATGAAATACATTATGGAATAGGCAAACTAGCCAAAAAATCGTATGCATATATGGTGTTGAAAATATGGGTGCAAGAATTAAAATCAAAACAAAAATGGAAACAACTCCTAAAGAGGGCGATTTTAATGCATTGGAAAAATTACCAGAGACAAGTCATTAGTGGAACCAACCTTGTACAATAATTTTGATTAGTCATATTGACATTTTTTAAAATATATCTACATTTTTTAAATACAGCAATATTATCTAATGTCACTGTTGTTCAGCAGTTATATTCTCTAATATCACTGTTCAACAGTAGATTTTTTGTTACAGTAACTATCTCTCTGTGTACTTTTTTTCAAATTGTTTTTGTTCTAACCCCTAAAGAGCGAAAAATATCATTCATAATATAATTTGCAAATAAATATATTTTATTGAATATTTGGTGTTTTTGCAGGAACCACTTCGTGTGCACATGAGGTCCCATCTTGTAACAGATGATAGTGATATCCAATTGCATTACTGTTCTCTCTGTCCCAAAGTATTTTGTCATGCTTCTGGTTTGAGTAGACATCTTGTAACACATACAGGGAAAACATTTAGATGCCAGGAATGTAATAAAACTTTCACAGACAAGTCTTCATTGAGGAGGCATCACAGACAGACCGGTCACTACAGTTGAAATAACATAGCATAGCTTTAATTTTGGTTTATTTAATATATTTTTAATGTTAATATAAAATTAAGACACTTAGTTGTATTAACTTATATATTTCACCCAATCTCTTCCTTCTTTGCACATCTACTAACATCTTTGTATTCATACATAGGAAATGAATATCTTACAATTAGACTTCTCAATAGGAAGTCGACACATTTCAGTCGATGCATTTGTACTCTTCAGATTGGGAGATTTTATCAAACGACTTCGCCCTTGAGGCGACTATTTATCCTTTACCGACACTCTAAACCGAGATTTTAAATAATATATGAAAAATGTTCATAGATAGAGAGGAATCTCTTTTTCTTGTTTTTCCATCTCCAGGTTCATAAAACTCGAACTTGGCTAAGTCGTTCTGAAGAGAGCCATTTTTTTTTTAATAATAATAATGTTCATTCAAATGAACAATCACAATAAACGAGAATGAAACCCACAAAGCAATCAATTTCCGGTCGGTGGGAATACTTAAATCTATCCTTATTCTATTTTACATGAACCATGATACCGTATATTAATAACATATAAACAAAATATTTTCTGTATGATGTTCTTAAGCCTATCAACTCAACTAAAAGAAAAACTTTTTGACAACAATTTTATCAGCAATCAGAAATTTTCTAACTGAATTTCTAAAATGAACAAAAGAGTTCAAGCTACATATTTGAACACTCGAATACAAAAAATTGATGAATCTAGGTCCCAAATATGCTATGCATTTTGTGCATATGACTTTGATTGCAGTAGAAGTAATAAATTTGGTGGAATCATTAAATCTGATTTCTCTAGTAGTATCTAATTTACGTGTTTTAATGAGGTCCCTGTTCTTGTAGATAAAACATACTGCTTTAAAAATAATAATTTTCTCAATTCAAGTTGTGTGTCTTGATATAGTAACTCGGACGGGTAAGTGAAAGGTTTTTTCTAAATTATCTTCAAAAATCTTTTATGTAGTACAATGAGTTTATTTAAATGGCCAGTGCCTACTCCTCCCCAACCTGATATTCCATATGTTAGTCTAGAATCGATGAATGCATAATAGACAGTCTTCAACTGAGGCAATTCCAAAATTTGCGCTAAAAATTTAAATCTCCCCAGAAGCTCGGACAATTAGCTCGAAACACGTGTCAACGGCTGTTTCCAATTGCGAGGTATACCGATAATGCTCACTTTTGTTTCTGTTTTCTCACACATTGTACATTTTTCATATACATATTTTATATATATTATATAATGTAAGGACATTCATTCAAAAAACATTTTCAATTAATTAAGAGTCGTAGAGCTGACTATGTGAAATTGTACGGTGGGATGCCTTCATTATTGTTCAAGGGATGAATGTTGAAAAATATTGAAACACTTGATGGAAGAACAAATAAATATCAATCCATACACTTAGTAATTGTGCTCAGCGCACTGAAGAAATAGTAAGCATTAAAGGAAATACAAAGACAATCATAGAGAAAACTTTTTTACTTAATCAAAAGACTGTCGTAGCATAGCTGGCTATGTGAAATTGTCATTCCTCGATGTATAATAGAGGCATCACATTGTAAATAACCATAATGCCAGCTCTTTTATTACATTAATGAACTTCCTCATGCTTTCTTCAATATCTTATTTGGTGTCATTTCAACAATATATACATATATCCATTTATATGAGAAGAAATGAGATGTTCTTTGAGTGAAACTTTTCCTTGAATAAATCATAATTGAATAGTTTCGATATTTCAAGCCCAAATTGAATCGAAATTATTTAGTTATTAACAAGTTGAAATGGTCATTACATAATGTTTCAAATTGTAATTATTGTGAATTTAAAAACCACATGACTAAATTCTAAAAAATTATTTACACCCATTATCAAAAGTTAAACATAGTGTATCCACTAACTGATGAGTATTTTTTATTAATAAATATTCATTTAAGCAAGATAAACCAATACTATAAATGATAAAATATATCATAATTATAATGTCCTTCTGTGCTGTTGAGATAGTAATAAGTTATATGGATAGAATATGTAATACTGGCAACATATATTTTTTCATGTTAGTGAAATATCCCCATTACATCTAAATTTTGCACAATGTAAAATCACTTTGAGCCATTTGTTATTAGCTGAATCATATTCTAATCATATATAATATCATATTCTAAATCTAATGCAAATATTTGTTAATTCAACAAATATTTAAACTTTTCCGGAACTTCTAGTTCATAACTACTACTTTTACATCCAGTCTTCAATAACTCTCTAACTATATCCCACCTATTAAGTATTCTACTAACTGTTATTCTTCTATTATCTCCTTTTCCTTCACTTTTAGACTTCAAATTCAAACGTCTAGCAGTTTTATGTATGGCTTCTCTTTCTGCTTTACTGAAAGAAGAGTCAAATGCCAATATTGTGAATTTTTTTGAATTTGAAAAATCCCTAAGTATTTTAGTAACTTCTTTCAAAATATTCTTGTTTCCAAGACCTCTCCGATCCACATTTTCATAAACTTGGATATTATCAACTCTTCCTTGTTCTTTTAACCCTAATCCACCCCCTGACCAGCCCATTTTAAGCATCATATTATGAGCCATACTTCCAGGTTTATTGAAATCGGAATTTGATGGCATAGGGTTATTAATCTTAACTAAGTCACTTTGTCTTACATCTGTATGCTCACGTAATCTCTTTAACAAGAAGCAATCCTTGCTTAATATGTCATATGCTTCTTTAGCCAATTCATGCTTTGCTTCCTGTTTATTGTCCAACTTTCGAGGGCCACTACTACAAATTGTTTCATCTCCAATGCAAAAACTGTATTCTAATGTTTCTAAGTTTTGATCTACATAACATTGCAAGCCCAAAACTGATAAAGAATTTTGAAGTAATACAAAAGGAGTTTCAGTACTTCCAGAATCGTACAGAATCAATCGTCCACGAATTCCATGTTGGTTACTAATATTATCTATAAGTTTGTCACATTTATCTGGATCAGGTATTAACGAGGATATGCTCACAGCTCCATCCGACTTGACAAAGTTGATGGAAGATGTGGTAACTGAAGATCCAAGAAACGTCTTAGACTCCATAAATAATAATCACTTGTAAATAAATATTACGCCAAGAAGAAAGGTTAATTACAGTAAATAAAATAGATTTTATTAACTTCTATGATTAAAATTATATTACTTTTCTGTGTTCTTCTGTATCTAAATATTTATTATAATCCAGTAGAAATTGAATTCTTTCTAACATTATATAATATACATATGTACCTATAAGATGGGGGAAATATTCCACAATATCTATATAATCTATCACGTTGAAACTAGGAAAATCAATTATTTATGTAAATGATAGGTAATAATAAAACTTGTCTAAAAATCACTGACTGAACAATTCTTTATTCGACTAGTTTCGCCTTTTACAGCATTCTTGATAATGCTGTAAAAGGCGAATAGTCGAATAAAGAATTGTTCAGTCAGTGATTTTTAGACAAGTTTTATTATTACCTATCATTTAATTATGAACTATCACAGAGTAGATTCATCGTCCATTGAATTAATTATTTATGTTATTAATTCGCTTTCGACTTGTTTTTCCATTACTAGTATTTTTCTATAAATATTTCAAATTTCTGGTCCCAAAATTCATTCAAGTGACATTCAGTCACCAAAGTTAATACAAGTTTCTTTGGTTACAATACGGGGAAATAACTATATCTGAGATAAAAGTGTATAGGAGAGTTTTGTCCTTTTATTGAAAGAGTTTTATTACTTCTTACATTATTGAAATTAAGTTGGAAGAAATTTTTCATTTATAGTAGTCAACACAAAGTAAAGATTTAGACTGAGTAGGAAGTTTCAAATTAATAAGTATGTGAACTATCGATTCTGTCTACAGGCACATTATTTAGCATTCAAATATATCATAATTATCCATTCTCACTCTTACTTTAATATCACTAAATATCCGTTTTGTGGACGTAAGTTGTCAAATCTACGATATTCGGATGATACCACTCTCTTAGCCTCAACCACAGCCTAACTCTACTTACTCTACTATCTTTACTTAGTAGAGTTAGGCTGTGCCTCAACCAAAGATGACATAGAGACTCTGCTTTGTTGTCTGGACACCACAGCTACGGAGTTTTGAGTCGCTATTAAATGCGATAAGACCAAAATTATGATCGTGGACCGCCCTAATAACAACCAGGTGAACGTTCAAAACATTGCGGGATGTGAAGTAGTCAACACCTACGTATATCTGGGCTCCAAGATCTCAAACGCTAGGAGCCTCGAGGACGAAATCCGGAGGCGTTGCGCCATAGCAAATTCTTCAGTGGAAAAGCTCACAAGGATTTGGAGGGACTGCAGAATAGCCAAAAACACAAAGATTCGCCTAATGAAATGCCTAGTCTTTGCTATATTCTTGTACGGAGTTGAGACATGGACATTGAGGATGCAAGATCGTCGCAAAATTGATGCGTTAGAAATGTGGTGCTGGAGACGCTTGCTCAAAATCCCGTGGACTGCACATCGAACCAACGTCTCGATTCTGAAGGAGCTAAACATACATCAAAGAGAGGTTATTGTCGAGTGTGCAGCTGAGGAATCCTTAAATTCTTTGGACATATAACCCGAAACGAAGACTCTAACGAACGATTGTTGGTCCAAGACAAGGACAAAAGACGAGGGCAAAAGATAGCGTTGGCGCTTTCCAACAAGGTGGACAGATATGGTAAAATATGTGGCGCATTCCAGAATTAATGAAAACTCTAGCCGCTAAGCATAGAGCAGTGTGGCACTGTATTACGTGGGACGAAGTGGCACAAGACCGAGACACGACCACAACAACTCTGTCAAGAGTGAATGACTGAGAAAAAGAAATATCCGTTCGATTTTAGTATTAAGTCAATGTTTTTATTGGAAATAAAAGAATACGAATTATTTCCTTTGTTTCCTTTGAAATGATACGCTGCAATTCATGTATAGTGACATCTATCGTTTCTATTCGGAAGTTCGAACACTTTCATCAAGATCTACAGGTGCCTATACTTTATTTATATGTTGTGGTGTGGGTATATAATGGAATTTCAGAATTTCACATTATAATTCTTGTTTTTAGTTGACGTTTTTGTCACGTTAATTTATCGTGTTTGTGAAAGGGTGTGTGCACAAAAAATAACATTATAACGAATGTTAATGAGGTTTTTAAAAGTGCATTTTCACAATAAAGGCTGATTTTCAAGTAAGTATCTATAGAGGTATTATTATAGTTGACCTGACAAATAGCTACAAGGCGTCGAAATGAAATCGAACAATTGCCGGTAAAAGTGATAAGAACTTAGATGTAATGCCATATAATATTGTTGGAAGCCAATAATATAATCTAGTTTCCATATAAATATGTAACTACTTCCCTGAATCTCTATTTACATTGAAGCTTTCAAGTGTAGATGTAATTATCTTATGCACTAATCAGGCATAGGTGATAATGGTGAAAATGTTTGAACGACCTAAATCACCTGTTACCTGTACAGTAATGTGGTGATTTGTACCAATGAAATGCTATGGAATTCTAATGACGAAATGAAATTATTTGAATTTTATTTGTGTGGACAAAGAACCAGTTACATTTTTATGGTAAAATGCAAACTCATTAGGTTTGTCTGGTAACTTGATAAGTGCATAGGTAATTAACTGCAGTGTTTGCAAATGTATATATATATATATATATATATATATATATATATATATATATATATATATATATATATATATATATATATATGGTACTATATGGAAAGTTAATTCTTGAGGATATCAACAATATAGAATATTGTGAAATATATCTTTTAAGAACTAAACAGAATCACTCAAATTCAGTGTTTTAGATTTGACAATGTAGTTACAAATATGTTATAAGCTTTCTTATGTATGTAACATTATGTTTGAATAATTATATATTCTATATTTCAGATTTCATATCATTCCCATTCAAAATGCCAAAATCAGTAAGTACAAATTGTTTTAAATTTTGCTTAGATTATTTTTTAAAAAACATTTTTAATTAATAATATATTCATGTTTTTGAATGTTGTAATTTTTTCTTTTATTTCAACAAAGTACCAATGTTAGAACCTTCAATATGCCATTTTTATATAAGCTGTACAGTTCTGTATCTTTCAATTGATTGGGTCTAATTTAATCCCTCTTTTAAATATTGGAAATGTTCAAAACTTCTACAACTTTACTATTATGATTTTGAGTGTTTGCAAAAAAGATATATTTAATGTACCTAAAGCTGTTTAATTTAATGATAAATAACATGCTGAATAGTGATGCTTTATGGAATTTTGTGAAAAAAGAACAATGATTACCTATCACTTTCATATTTCTGTTTTAAAATGAATGAAGATTTCATTTATAATGAATAAATATTGAAGTGAATGAGAAAAATACTTTAAAAAATCCGTAGCATTCGTTATGTTAGACTAAGTAATATTATTTTTTATAACATTCAACAAGAATAATCCAGTTTCTAAACTGAAGTATAATCAAAAATGTATTGAAAACTCAGCATTATTGGAAATTCAATGCATTATTAGTTTTGTCTGATACATAATGTATTATTAGAGATCAACATTGTGGGGTAATATTTATCCTGTAATTGATATTCAATAATTTTTTTAAAGATAATATTTAGTTTCATGACCAATTAAATTTTAAATCTAAAAATTAAATAACTAAAATCAAAATTCAACCTTTTACAGACTATTGTCAATACAGAAACTAAAAATAATGAACACCGGCACAGTTGTATGACAGTTGAATTGAGGATAAATGTATTTTAAAATTTCTTTAGAGTTTGTTCATTACTTAAAATACTCCATTTGTATAACAACAAACTTCCCTGATTGTAATAAACTTGTGTTGTTTATTAGCATTTTTTTATTATATTAGTTATATGAGTACTTTATCAGAATCATTAATGTCAGAATATTATACTTAAATTAATCACAGAATACAGGAATTGATCATTTAAGTATAAGTAAAAATCTAAACAACAAAGAAATGAAATCAGAAATTGAAAGATAAACTTGGGAAACCTCAAGTTTCCCTTGTTTCCCAAGTTTACGAAAAGATTTTGAAAGCTGCCTTACTGTATGAATTCATTTTTTTTTTGAAAGATTTAAAACTGTTCATTCAAATAATTTTGTTTGCTCATTTATTAATTTCACTTCTTCATTTGTAGATACATACTTATATTGTGTCATGAAGGACTCAATTTTTTGGAATTTTTTATTGAACATATTTATTCAGATCCAATCTTTTGAGCATTTTAGAACAAAGAAGTTTTGCAATTGATTGCAGATATAGTCACTGTGCAATGATAATAATAATTATAATAATAATAAGTTCAAATCAAAAGTTTCATACAAACTATATTTATTAGCTACAAACCTTAGTGTAATTTAGCAAAATTTTTAATTTTGATTAAAAATACTGCTTGAAGCAGAATCAATCAGTTCATTTCTTGAATTCATTATCAGGGTTAGAAAATTTTTTAATGTTTCCAATATTATATGATTAATGTCTTAGTAATTAGTGGTATGCATTTTTTGCATTTGAATCGAATCCATATTCATGATAGAGCGAATTCTGTATATTTGTACTAAAATTATTAATCAAATTTAGCTGTGATTTAGCTGAATTATTGCTATCCATTGGAAATATATGAAATATTATAATAGTAGGAGGGGACCACTTCAAAATTCAATTATTATTTTGAAGTTATTATTTTTAAATCGGTCTAAACATTGCAGATAAATTCGTTTTGTCGTGTTTTTTTTATCCATATTTAACAAATTGGCAGTCCTGTTGCACAAAACATTCGAATTAACAGTCTGAAATGTATTCATAAGATCCGTTTAAAGTTACTTCCAGATTATTGCATAAATATGTTGAGTTCATTCAAAGACATCCACGATCATAACACGAGAAATAAAGAAAATTTTATATTAGACCATAAAAATAAAAAATCCACTCAAAATTCTGTATTCTTTAAGGCGGTAAATGTTTATTATAAATTACCTTACAATATAAAAGAGTGCAAAAAAATGGCAGAATTCAACAGCAAAGTAAAGCAACATTATCAAACAAAAGATTGATGTATGTTAAATATCTGGCATCTAATGAGTAGTATAATAAATGTTTAGAATGTTTTATAATTTGTATATTAAATTTTATTACTTGTAACAACAATATATTCAAGTGTATGTATGGCGACAGCAAATGCTAAATAAAATTTCATTGTTATTATATATTATTATTCATTCAAAATGTATTTCAAGCGTCTTTCGTCCAGAATGGATTGCCTAATTCTGACGTCACTGCAGGAATGAATGAATGACTAACTCCAAACAAATAAGTTTATTAACTAGTGTAAACTCCCAACATTTTAATTTAGTGTTTTCTAATTATTTCTTTTGAATTTTCGGTTTTGGTGATAGAATAAGAACTTAAATGTGTGCATTTTTTTAAAGAGCCTGTCTTTTAAGCAAATCATATCCGTTTTTACCACAGTAACTTATTTTAATTGAATAATTCGGTTTGAAAACTTTTCCTTCAAAACACAGTTAACAAAACAAAAAATATAAAGGAAAAGTCTTAATGTATCGCCAAAAATGAAAAAACACTGAATAAAATATTTCTTACAGTATTTTACCGTTATAAACTTTTTTGATTACAGCCAGTTTTTGATTACAGCCAGTGGCTCCGCCCATTTCTGTAACATCAAGACTTAGGCAGTCCAATAGTATAACTTCAACAACTCGTATAACTTCTTATAATTTTCATTTTTGCGATTTATTGTATGACGTATTTTTTGTTGATTTCCAGAATGAGCGTGTGTCAGTCAGTGTCACATTAATTAGATATTCACAAATAAATTTGAATACTGGTCTACTGATTGGAAACGATACCAGTTTGATGTAGATATTTCACTTTCTCTATTTGAGAGTTCGTACATGCCCGGTTCATTCATAAAGCCAAACATGAACCAATTTTTATTCTTTCAGCATTTCCTCTTCAACGATTTGAAATGAATTTTTTTCGAAAATAAAATATTAGTTAATAATTGATGAGGCCGATACTTGATGTAAATCGATAAACATAATAAAACAATTGTTAAACTGATTTAAACATATATTAAAAAGAATACTGCATGACGTACGTTTCGATGAGATTCACCTTTTTCAACTGTATTTAACTGTTATTAAAATGTTATATTAAATGTTATATTAACTGATTCACTGTATTTAGTGCAGACTAATGACAATTTCTCGAATACATACAATATATAAACTTAAATTATGAATACATAGAAAACAGGTAGAAGGGATCAATTCATACTGAACTACTATATAGGTAAACTAAGTAATTTTGAAAAGATTGAGAAGGGGGCTTGAAGTATGATCGATTTGGCTATTCAAAAGGTTGCCAGAATATTTGTATTTATTAATTTGAAGTGATTCTAACAAATTAAGCGTCATTCCCTTGTTTGCGGTATTCAAAATTTCAAAATCGGAATTGATTTCATTTGATTAATGAAAATCATATATTCAATTCCGATTTTGAAATTTTGAATACCGCAAACAAGGGAATGAAGCTTAATTTGTTAGAATCACTTCAAATTAATAGATACAAATATTCTGGCAACCTTTTGAACAGCCAAATCGATCATACCTCAAGCCCCCTTCTCAATCTTTTCAAAATTACTTAGTTTACTATAAAGTAGTTCAGTATGAATTGATCCCTTCTACCTGTTATCTACCTGTTTTCTCTGTATTCATAATTTAAGTTTATATATTGTATGTATTCGAGAAATTGTCATTAGTCTGCACGTAGCATTTGAAAAAGGTGAATCTCATCGAAACGTACGTCATGCAGTATTCTTTTTAATATATGTGTAAATCAGTTTAACAATTGTTTTATTATAAAATATTAGTACTTTTAAAGTATGTACTCAATATAACTTAAAGTTCAGCATACGTGAAATGCATATTTTACTTATTAGCATGCAAATATGAATGAAAAATGCTCGAAATTTGGCAGAATAGGTGAAATCAAATTATGAATTTTAGGAAGTCAAAGTAAAGAAGTGAAGTGAGTCTTCATTTTTTTCTTTTCTAAATCAGCATACAATCAGTAAATTATCATTGTTTAGGGGATCAGCGGTATGATTATAGCTTCAATGATTTAAGAACATTTTAGTAAGTGGAAAAGGTTCGCTCCACATTCACTGGGCAGAATTTGAACTTGCGTGCTATCTCAACAGGTTAAAATTATTATTATTCAATAACCCTTACATTTTGTGACATTAAATTTGATGGAATTCATGATATCACTTTTATAGCTTTTCGGAACGCAGGAGGAGTGCATTGCACTCAGAAAAACGTAGTAAATATACCAATAGTGTGCATAAAAACAATATCATTGGTTAAATATGCTATTAACGTTGAGAATGGCTTAAATGGCTGATTCTCAAATAAAATCGAAATTGTTGTCCTTGCTGAATTCTATAAAATGGTATCGAAAGTTAAAATTAAGAATATTCTCTCATGAAACTTCATCACAAAGTGCACTAAATTATGAATTAATTTTGTTTAAATTGTTATAAATTAAAAACATTCTTATACACCTACAAAATCATTCCCTCATTGTGTCCCAACTACCGAACTTCAAAACATTTTCAAGCATTTTACGTAGCTTTTCTGAAACAAAATAAAATAGTTTATTTTTTATACATTTATTTATCTTTTTAAAAATATATATTTGTTAATAAAAAACACTAAGAGATAAACACAAATTAATTTTTTGATGTGTCCTTAAAAGGCGAATCATTCCCTCATAGTTTTTATGACAGTGAAATAAGTGCGAAATTATAAATCAAGCTGAACGCGGCGTTATATTTTTAATAATGTGGTAGTACTACTATCAAAAAAGTTTGGCGAACTCGAAAGTCACTAATCAACAGTATTGTTAAAATTACTTTAAAGGAATAATCATTCTAATTTACATTTTCTGGTGTCATTTCCTCACACTGTGTTAAGGAAAGGTAAGAGTTTGTTTATTCATTATAAACTACTTATCGTATGTGTTTTTGAGCGTATTTGATTAGTAAGCATTGCCATAGAAAAGTAAGGTTATGTTCCCAGCTTTTATACTTTCAACGTTTTTTTCGTCATTCCCTCATACTCTTTGTTGGTGAGGGAATGACGGTTGTGTGAGGGAATCATAATGAATTCGGGAAATTCACGGTTGTATATTTTTTTAGAGCGATATAAGAAAGAGATGGCACGAAAAAATAAAGTCACGGAAGCAGAAGCTGAATTAAAGAAGAAGGAATACGACAGAAAAAGAAATTTTTTTTTATTTTCACGAATAATATGCTCGAGTTCAGAACACTATCGTGTTTTGACTGCTTCAAAAAAATTTCAACGTTTTCACCTTGGTTATTATAAAGTCTGCAGGACTCCTAATATTAAGTTTTGCAATAAAAAAATTGATTGAGATATTAAAGAATATTTTATTTTCATTTAAGTTCTAAGAAAAATCATTCCCTCACTGTGCTATCATTCCCTCATTTTTCAATTTAAGTAACAACCTCCCTATCCCCCTTAAAAGTCATAAATGTTAGGGACCAGCATAATCCTTAAGACAATTACGTTATACTCTTTTATAATAGCATAAGAAATTGCATAATAATAATAAAAATATTTCGCCACATTAACAACATCTTTTTTCTAATCTTTTTGAGAATTAGCCAAATATGCCAACGCATTTCCAAATATGCAAGTGAATATAATCCGGACCCTAGTTACAATAATAGTCAATCGATTGTGATAGTCTGGCCGGTTGTCCCTATGGGCATTGATAACGAACCTTATCAAAATTTTTAAAAAATCCCATCACAATTTTCATGACGCGACACACGCTACAATAGTAAAAACTAACTTGTCATTTTTCAAATTAAAATCAATATTGAAACAAGGTATTGAAGCTATACACTCATGTCTGGCTTCAGAAATGCGTTATTAATTATCATTAATAAAGTTAAGTGTTGAATAAAAAACACTTGGCTTGGTTACACAAAAATTATATTAAGTGCTTGACAATTTTTTTGGGGTGTTACCCCAATTTCAAAACCTTTTTATTCAATAAATTATCATTCACTTGAGTTTCAATATCATTAGAACAAAATAGAAACATGAAATGATTTTTCTTTGTACCACTTTGGTTTACATTCATCAATAAAGAGAAAATAATATGTCAATATCGAACATAAAACTTACACACACATATACATGTTAGAAAATTAGAAAAATAAAAATAATCAAAAGGAATAGCTACATTGTAACATTTACTGTTTGTATAATTCATTTTACCTATGAATAAATATTTATTTTGAAATATTCATCAGCTATGTACATATGGATCGACCAAATCCTCCTCATTGTCACCCTGAACAATACAGCGTCCATAGACCTGATGTCCGGTGGCAGTTAATTATAAAAACGTAAGGCCTTATAATCCGAACCCCTTTGGGACCTCATCTGACCAGCCTCTCTCTTTTAAAATCAGTTTGACCGTTATGAGAGACAAATATTTGAATTATATAGGAAATTTTTTATTTGCGAAGATGCTTGTCATCAAAAATAAACTCTCGTATCAGCACTTACACTTGTCATAGTTTGCCTTCACTGCCCTAGGCTAACGAAAATTATTTTAACAGACCGTCATATATGTTTGAAATAACAGGAAAATATTAAAAATACTTCTTGTGCCACTAAAATATTATTTGATGAATGTAGAATATTTAACATAACATAACTTAACATGACATGACATAAGATAACATAACGTAACAGAACATGGCAAACCTAACATAACATAACCCAACATAACATAACATAAAATAATAATAATAATGTCCTTTATTAGCAAATTTGCTACATAAAATACAGAAATACAAAGAATATTGGAGAAAACAGCTGAACAATCCAAATAAAAACTAATCAACAAAATTCCTTGCATGCATTTTGCAAGGATGCCTTTCTTAAATTGAAGAAGCGTACAACATGATTTGACTTCTTCTGGCAATTCATTATAATACCTAAATCCTTCTAGAAACAAATTTTTTTGGTCAAAACTTGAATTAAACTTTCTTATATAGAAATCATTCCTAGATCTTGTGTAATTATTATGAATATCCTTTACAAATGTGCAGTTACTCAGTAAATGTTCAGGCAAATTTTGATTCACAATTTTATATATAAATTCCATAGTATTACAATAGATAGTTTGTTTTACTGGCAGTATATTTGCAGCATCTAACATATCTTTTATCCTTGTATATCTATTACAATTTAGTATTATTCGCAAAGCTTTATTTTGTTTTTTTTTTGTAATAAGTCACTTTGATATTTTTTCATAAAAAATAAAGATGTGGAGCAATTATTGTCTTATATATATTTAATCTAGTCCAGGTGTTTAAATTTATAGCTATTCTACCCAAAACATTAATTTTCCTTGCCATTTTACTTAATACATATTCGAAATGATCGTTGAATTCAAGATTGTCATCAATTACAGACCCTAAATATTTAAACCTTTTAACCTGTTCAATTTGTACACTATCTATTTTTATATCAATTACATCAGTCGTCTGCAATTTAGCTTGTTTTTTCGCAATGAACATGAATTTAGTCTTTGCAAATTAATTTTGAAAAGACTAAATTCAGCCGGATTCCACATCTGTCAACAAAAAAAAATTACATAACATAACAAAACATATCATAACATAAGATTAAATAACGTAACGTAACATTGCAAAACATAACATAACGTAACATATCTTAACATGACATGACATAAGATAACATAACAGAACATAACATAACATAGCTTAACATAACCTAACATATCATAACCTAACATAACATAACAAAACATGTCATAACATAACAAAATATAACTTAACATAACATAACATAATTTTTAATTTTATTTATTTATCAATTTACCTTTTTTTGTTATATCTAGTTCAAATGCAACGAAAAATTATGTAAAAATTTTAATCAAACTCTTGGATTAATGTTTCACAAATATATTGAATAATAAAATAATATTACAACGTTGGGTCGACATGTTTCGAGCATTCAGCCCATCATCAAGACTAACTAGTCTTGATCAAGATAGTTACTCACTAGATAGTTTTGAATATCAAGACTAATTATTCAAGACACTTGCTCGACTGCTCGAAATATGTCGACTCATCGATGTAAGATTGTCCGCTAGATTATCAGCAATTCTTAAAGATCGCCATTTTCTATAAGCATTCCATAACTCATTAAAATTATTAGAACTATTCTCTCGTGAAGTTATCAATATTTTATCTTATCTCTCCATTATTGTACCAATTGAACTTCTACTCTATCTATACATCAATCTAAATCTTGCCGACATTGTTTAAAATGATATCTCAAATTATGTTCACTTATTTTGTCTGAATCTTGTCGTCGTGGGCATAAATACTGACAGTCCCATCACTGTCAGTATTTATTATAAGCATTCTCAATTTCATTGGATTTGTACTAGATTGTAGCTTTTTATATCTTTCCATACATTTTCATACAATTAAATATATTATAAATTAGTATAAAATAGTGTATTATTTCCTTGAATAATATAATAATCAGTTCTCAAGAACACTTGAACATTCGTGGTAGATGTCCTTAATTTTGCTTCTAAAAATTGGGAGTTCAACAGAAGTTGAGGGACTTTTAGTAACCAAATTGTGGTGTCGTTTTAGATGTTGGTGACCACTCGAATCGTAAAAATTCACCCTATAATTTTTTCGTAAGACACCAAGTGTAACTTAAAAAAAACAATGTAACAGGTTTTCACTCTCCTACACTGTTGAATAAAATAAGCGCCTTATAAAAGTATAAAACAAGATCATTATCCCTGTAATTAGTCTTCACTGCATTTATTATACATTATGAATTATTTTAACCTATTATTTAATATTTATCTTCCATGAATTCAGAATTGAGTAATAGATGTTTTGGCCCCATATAATCATTTGATACATAAAACTTCCTCTATTAAGAAAAATACTTATGTCACTCAATGTACATGCTTAATTTAATATATTTACAGCTCTACAGCAGTTCTTTTTTGTAGCGCTACTATAATTAATTATTTATTCATTAAAAAAATATTGTTTACGTGATATCTATTGTTCTTTCAGAATTTTTAGCCAAACGTTTGTTAATTCTAATAAGAAATCTACCTTACATGTCTTCTCATAACTAGTATTACATTACCATTAATCATATGAAAAAATAGCGACGTGGCGAACACAATTTCTTAAGGTATCTCAATTTTTGTGCTAACATTGGAATCCAATTGGATCCTTTGAGGTACTTTATGTTTCATACCGATTTGATCATTGGCTGATTTTATTATTAATATAACATATTATATTATTTTTAAATGTTTTATATGTTTCGATATATGTATTGTGGTGCCTATTATATGTTTTGTTTCTTTCTTCTATTGAATTTTGAACTTTCGATTCTATGAGTGTCAAGTATTCCTCGTTTCCTCTTCTTCAAAAATTATATAATCTTAGCGACAACTTTTTATCACAGATTCCTCAAACGTAGACTTAGCAAACTATTTGTTTGTTAACAAATAGTTTGTTAACAAAACAATTTTCTGTTGTGGGTATAATTTTTTCGTTCTTCTTTCGTACTTGCTTGGTATAATTGCGCGGTGTCATATATTGTGGCTTCCTGAAGATTATTAGACATAAGTTAAAAATGTTCCTCTGTAACCGGGGTTCCAACCTATTATTCTGTGCGTTTCCCTCAAGTTCACACTCAAATACTAGTAAATAAAAATAAAAGCAACGATGAAAACTTCAATGAACTTTATTAATCAAAAATGGACAAATAATCTAAAAACTGAAGTACAATATTCTATTAATGATACGTGAGAACATTGTGTCTTTATTTTATTAACCAATTGATGAATTCTTGGCAACATATTGGCAAATACCTGAAATGCCCATTGCGCCCCTCTTGGATCATCTTCCGCTCCACAAATGGGACGCCTTTTTGGTTGGGAAACCCTGCTCAATTGTTTCACGATCCAGGATTTTCAAGTCAGTTAGCTTTTCTTACTGACCACGTTGACAGTATAAGATTGAGTGCTCAACGAAGAGACCAAAAGGTTCAGATCTGATTGGAATTATAAATGGATTCAGGAATTAGCATGAAATTATTCAAATATGCTTTGGAAAACGAGAGTTCGATAAACTTCCCAGCTGTCTTCCACTAGGAGAAAAAGTGGAACATATTTAGTTTTCAAGTTATAGTTAACTCAACTGTATGCTATATATTATATTATGAAGCTATACTCTTAAAAAGCAGTGTACGGCTTTATAATAATCCTCTTGGATCCTCTTACCATTGCAGATCAACCATCTGACCTACAACTTGAGCTGTGTGATCCTCAAGCTGACTTACCCTAATGACCAGACGAGAAAAGAAAATAAAAAAGAAAAACACTATGAAATTAGTGTCTAAGGAGAGATTTCCGAATTTTCGAGATTTTGGACATAAAATGACATCAATGTTCAGTGGTAAACGTGTATTTCCCTCCATGAAATTCATAAAAAATCACAACAGAAACAACTTTACCCTTTCTTCCTTATTTCATGCCATGAGATTGTCTACAAGTGAACTGAAGGTGGATATTCCTTCGTTGGTGGATGCAGTCGATTGACCACGGTCTCTACATTGATTACTTTTTCATTTCAAATCATGACCATTGTAATATTTGTCTTGGTTCTTAAAAATGCTCGTTATCTTTTCCGTATATGTAAAAAATAATTTTTGCGGAACAAAACGAAGTATTACTTATTACTTACCTTTTAAATATTTTTATACACACAGTAGTTATTTCCTATTGTTTTTCAAAATTTTTTTATTTGTTACTACATGGCCCGCAACCACATACAGGTTTCACTCATGACTTTTGATGCCTTGCAAGTTGGTTATCCCTGATTAAGATGTTATTCTAGTATTAGTCTAAAGAAATCCATTTCACTCGCTTCGAGTTTCATTTAGGTACTTGATTAATGCTCCAGGATTCAGAAATATAAGTATTTATGACAATTGCTAAATGGATTCTGTAAATATAGAAATCAGTGGTTTCGTTGCCTTTTTATTGTTGAAAAGTATTCACAAGTTATGGCCTTTAACATTCAAATTTTTAAAAAAATTGTTATTGTAGTTTTTGCGGTCAAATTTATTTTATATGTAATAATAATAATAATAATAAATTGTCTTTATTTCCAAATAGAGATAGAAAAAAGGCAACTTAACCTTTATATATCAAAATAATACATGAGATTCCCAATAAGTTAAAGCAAAAGGAAGCGAGAATTAATAACAGAAACAAGATATTCAAAAGGAAGAAAACATAACATTATAAAAAGAATAATTGAGTAAATAAAAATGAAATAACAACGTAAGTAAATTTCAAACAAGAAATAATGATAAGAACAGATAACGCAAGAGTACAACATTCAATTCTGATTACCGAGAAGAAATGACTTGTACATCCGCTTAAACCTAGCCAACCTACCCGCTTTAACGTCCAACGGAATGGAGTTGTAGACTTGTACAGAGAAACATTTACGGAAGCCTGACCGGTAAAAACGCGTCAAAGCAAGGGTGTAGGGATGTCTTAAATCGCGGATGTGCATTGCGTCTCTATAAACCAACTTAGGTCTATAAATAAATTCTATAGGAACATCTTACATGATTTCTTTAAATCATTAAATACTACCATTTAAAAAAGATCATTGTAGTGTCTATTTTCAAGAGCTTTCGCTTCGAAATCATAATTAATTTAAGTATGTAAAAATAAAAAGAATGCGTTACGTACCCAAAATTTTGTTTTGCTTCTTTAAGTTGTCAATTCGATAATTAACTTTGTTTCGGTGAATATAGAAAATCGTAATTATTTTCTTTGTAGAAATATAGGCATTCTATTCAATTTCAGTTCTATGTAGACATGTTCCTTGGTAAAGTCAACTCTGGCAACAACGTGAAGCGTTTCCCTGTGTTAATTATATGGTGGTTAACCTGTCAATTTTGTAAGCAATTTCGTTCTCATAGAAAATCATATACGTTTTTCTCTGAAAAAGCCATCGAATTCCAGCACACATGTTCTATGTAGATCTGTCACTCGGACATATCCAAGGACAAACGCGAATCGTTTTGATGTGTTAGTTATATGGTGGTTCAACCTGCTGATTTCATAAGCAATTTATTTTCTATAATCATGGAAAATTGTGAATTTTTTCTCGGAAAAAACCATCTAATTCCAGCCCTTGAAATTTATGTGTAGACCTGTCACGTCATTCAAGGTAACAACGCGAAGCGTTTCGCGGCATAAGCTATATGGTGGTTCAACGGTTTTCTCATTCAAAATTGTGATTCGAACTGGACTGTCAGCAACAGGTGCGCCTGGCATCTGCAGTGGAAAGTGCGCCGTCTACGAGTACAGACAGTGTATTAGTTGATGATTTCATTATCCTACGGTACCAACGGTTGACGTATAATTTCATTTCTTTACGTGTTCCGTCTACTCATCTTCTAGGTGTCGATTTTTTGTGTTGGTGATTGAGACTTTTTAGTTGAATTTTCACATTTATAACATAGAAGGAACATCATGGTTTCCAGTAAATTGGTACGTTATTTTTTTTAAAGAAATAATTATCACGTTTTAGGTTATTTGGATAATTTAAATATTCTGGTATTTTCCAACATCAATTGACGCGGTCTTTCTACTTATTCCGGATTGTAAAAATTTTTTTAGTCCCGATTTTTTCGTCGGTGATACCTATAACTTGAAGTGTAAATTTAGTTAATGTTGCTATTGCTATTATTATTTATTTATTTCCGAAATTAATGAATAGGTCATATCTCTATTTTGAGGAGTCGGTGGTCTCAAATCACGTTTATATTTGTTGATATATCAGGTGACATAATTTTCATTATTATAACTTTATGCTCGTCATTAAGAACATAGTTATTTTTAGATATGAGTACCCACAGCGATTAACAGGTACGAAATAAGATGACGTGTGGAATAATATATACCACTTGATTAAAAAACAACTATAGGTCAGTGTTACTCAAATTTCAATTAGCATATTTAAATTTAATGTTTTTTTTCGCTAAGTGCGACTTTTTGAAAAGTTGACTACAATTTCAATTTCCAATCTTTCTCGAGCTTATGTCATCCATAGCAATACTTCGAATATAATTTTTAATCACTGTGTAACTTTATTAATTTAAAAAAAAATTGTAATGTAGCAAATATTACAACTACTAATTCAAGTTAGTTGGAAGTATCCAGTTTATTTCATCAATTTATTCACATGATTTTTATCATAATGATCTATATTCATAATATAATATTAAGGTAAATTTATAAATTTCAAAATTTGATTTTGCATCCCAATTTTCTACAATAAAGAAATTCTTTTTTCAGTTGGGATACATTTTTCACATATTAGTCTACATGTTTTAATGAAGTAACGAGAATAAGTTGTCCAAAAGTGAATATATTTTTCTTTTATAGTTTTCGACAATGCCTCCACTTATTTACTGTCCTAAAGTGAAAACTTATTGAAGAATACGAAAATTTACCTATTTTGTTGTGCTTTTATGATTAGGGGTAGAAAAGAATAACTAAAAATGTCTGCTGTATCACTGATACTTCAAAAATATTTCGACAGTGATTACGATTCATTTTTTTACTAGCTGACCCGGCGAACTTTGTTCGGCCTTAGAGGCAATAAATGAGCAGACTTTTGATTTTATCAAAGTTAATTTTTTATTTCGATAATGTAAATTAAAAAAGCAAGTATTTTAATGATTCTTTATTGACCATGTATTTTAGTGTACGAGTTCCACTCTTTAGTGAAGCACCTTGTAATAGACGACATTTTTCGTTTTACTATCAGATACAATAACAAATAACGCAGATGGTCTTCCGACTCGTGAACATGCCACATATACTCGTAATTGACCACGGGAAAAACATGGATTTTCTAGATTCGGACCACAAACTTTTAAGAATTGACCTTGAGATTTGTCAAGGTCAATTCGCCATTATGGTCATGGCGAATGCAAGACGGATCGTAAATTGAAGTCGTTTAAGCCACAACGGCATGTCAGTTGGGATCATCGGGATCCTTGGAATGAGAACTTCCTCACCTTCGAATTTTCCTTTGAGTATCGTCGCTTAAATCACATCGTTCATCAATTTCCTTACCATCAAATGCGTTCCGTTGCACACTTTTAGTTGGTTTATGTTTCATAGTAAGCATGATCACTATGGAGCCAACTTTTATTCGTAAATTGTGCGGTGGTAATCCCCGCACATCCAAGGAGTTTAAAAATTCAATTGTATTGTTGGTGTCATCTTCATTTGTTACAAATTCAATTGATTTGAAAAAATGCAGTGTACTGTGAACAGTGATCTCATTCTGAATTATTACGTTGTAAGACATCAACACCTTTTTTCTTAGCCGCCAAAATGGCTCGCTTACTCAACCATTCATTATTTTTGTGGTTAGTAATGATATTTGGGAATACTTTGTTGATGAGTTCGTTGTTTGACGAGACAAAGTTATAGAAATTCTGAGGAAATGAAATCAATCCGCTCGATTTATCGCAGGATACTCGACCATTACTGATAGTCAGTAATTCTTCAGAGAAATCTTCACCAGATGTATCGTTCAGCAATGAACAACAACTCTCATGTTTGTTGTCAGCTGAAGTTTCTTCACATAGCGCCATAGATTCTATGATTTAAGGCCAGCGTTTATTTCGTGTGTAGCAGTTGATCTTGGAATTACTTGCAGTGTTTGGCGGAAATCTCCAGACAGTAAAATCATTGCGCCTCCAAAACATCTCGAGTCATTGCGTAGATCTTTCAATGTTCGGTGAAGTGCTTCCAATGCACTTTTATGTGCCATTGTACATTCGTCCCAGATGGTGATTTTCGATTTTGATAAAACTTTGGCCATTGACGAGTGTTCTTCAATATTACATGTTGGTTCTTCAATATTTTGAAGATTTAACGGCAATTTTAATGCTGAATGAGCCGTACAGCATCCTAACAATTTGGCTGCTATTCCAGAAGAAGCAACTGCAACCGCAATGTTAGATCTCGCTCGAACAGTGGGCTAATACTACTGACATGAGGAATGTCTTAGCAGTTCCACCAGAGGCATCCAGGAAATATAAACCACCATTTCCATCATCAATGTATCATAAACTTCGTTTTGTTGGTGATTCAACAAGGGTACATTTGTTTGAACTATTAAATCTAATTCCTGGTGATCATATTCACTTTCCCGTTCAAATTCTCTATTAAATGCGTCATTCATTTCACGATTTAGGAACGTGATAAAAAGTATCCTATGTCCTTCTTCTGTTTCTAAGCTATCTCCCTACCAATTTTCACCCAAATCAATTCAGCTGTTCTTGAGTTATAAATAATGTAACTAACACTACTTTCTTTTATATATATATATATATATATATATATATATATATATATATATATATATATATATATATATATATATATATATAGATTATTAAATTAGGAAATAATATTTCACATTTTTATCTCAATTTGTTTAATATCTTGTACAAATGCCGGTTTTTACTGAAATGAAAAAAATGACGTTCATCCACATCGACTCGATAAGCGTTATTCTTCTTTTATTACGAATGATAGATATTCAAATAGAATTTACTCTTTTATATTTTTTCATTTACTTTATTGACTGTTCAGTTATCAAATCAAATGACCCAGACAAAATGCTCGCATATATCCAAAACGGTACCTAATATTCAATTTATAATCAGTTTGAAATTCAAAAGGCTAGTTATTATCGTTTGAAAAAATATCACGTTTATAAGTTTTTAATGTTTATTACCTACAGAAAATAACCTTTTATGCCAATTAAAACGTAGTCTGTGCATCACAATAAGAAAAATAAAGGAAGTATTTAACGCTAACGATCAATTTAAATATTGTAAGGTCGTGCGACACTGGTCATACATTATGTTCTTCAAGTGTCAAGAATAATTTCATTTAAAGCTTGTACATTTATTTCAATTTAATAATTGAGAGCAATATAATTTCTGATATATAATATTTTTCTTAACTTTATATATTTTCCAAAGTGTGATGTGATTGTACATTTATATTTTATGTGTAATTATGAATAAATGATCAGAATTTTTTAGAATTTGGTCGAGGAATTTGAGGATATAGTGAAATTCAACTGGATACAGACCTGAAATACTAAAGTACTATAAATACTAAATACTATAAAACTATATAAGATACTAAAATACTATAAAACAAAAACGAAATCGACAGATATTTTTGGTATAATCAATGGAGGGTAAAGTATTTTATGTAAATAGCAATATCAATCCAAAGAACATAATAGCTCCATTGTCCTTCTAGGGATAAATGTTAGAGAATATTGAAATAGATGCCTGCATTTATTGAAAGCATAAGACAGTTACTGTTTCGTAGTACAAGGTAATCATCAGTCACGCCATGTTCAACAAATGAAAGGCAACGACTTCAATTCTAGCATATCCTCTCATGCATATATAATGAATAGAATAATATACAACCCAAATCTTAGGAATCAATGAAAACCACATAAATACATCTACATTGAAAGTTTCACACGTCCTTATCAATTTCAATGTAGATGTATTGATGTGCTTTTCATTGAGTCTAAGATTTGAGATACACATTAATCTATGCATTTGATATATTCATAGAACTTACTCTATATTTCTGTCTTACAATTGATGAGAGGGTATGTAAGGATTGAAATCTATGCCTTCCGTTCGTTGAACGTGGCGTGACTGATGAGTACCTTGTTGTACGAAACAGTGACTGTCTCAGCACATACAAAAGCACATAAATACTAGTGCATCTAACACTGAAAGCTTCACACGTCCTTATCAATAAAGATTTCAATATTCTCTAACATCTATCCCTAGAAAGATAATGCAGACATCGCATTGTTCATGTTTCACACAGCCAGCTCTGCTATAATGTTTTATTTCACTTATAATCCATTCAAATCTTCATAATTTATCATAAAAAATGTAAACTCCTCCGTTCGCGCTAATCCTAACCTTCATTCCATAGAATGATTTGTTTACCTCGCCTTGAGTCTTGATTTTTGCATTTTCAAAGGAAATAAGAAAGGAAAGGGCGGTGTTTCTATAATTGAAAATATATAAAGTAATATATAAAATAAAGAGAAAAAAATAAATACAAATTTTATTATGTCGGAAAAAGTAAGGTTTTCTGTGTGAATCTTTTTTGACTGTTGGTCAATAATTCCCGTAAATTTGAGTGTAATCAGTGTGAAGTAATGATTTCTCGAGAAAAAAATCAAACACAGTGAGTATGAACCCGGTCACAGTAGATTCTGTGGTGAAATGTTGCTTCCTTCTTGTTGAAAATACAAACAGAAATAAGTACTAATTTTTAACTCAAATTTGAAATTCGGTTAAAAATTGAGTAATTGAGTACTACAATTTGCCAAAAATTTGAGTTGTAAAGAGGAAGAGCGCGATTACATTGCTGTCATTTTCATAAAGCAGTTGTTGTTTGGAATTTTTGTGAACGTTTTCTCACAGTACATGCAATCTTGGTTCGATATACATAATTCACTCTGTTAATGAAAAATCCTACTGTTTTATTTGAATGCTGAGAAATATTTATAGATGTTTATTGAAGATAAGAAAATATATTGTTTGGTTTGTTAATTCAGAATTTAAGATATTAATTTTGTTTGATAAATATCGTAAAAATCTTGGATATTTTTTTCATCATAAGAAAGTAATTTCGGAGGCTGATTACGGAAATAAAAGTATTTTATATTTCAAAAAAGGCGAAACTTAATGAATAAAATCTATAGAATGATATATAAATAAAATATAAGAATCAAACTTTTTATTTTTTGTATTATATATATATATATATATATATATATATATATATATATATATATATATATCCATGAGAACTCAATCGGTTACGTAATTTCCACAAATTAAAAAAATCAGGGAATTCACTACATCGATTGTTCATTTTCAAGGTTATGTAGTGCAAATAAAACAATGAATATCAAATTAGCGGTATCACCTTATACAGCAGATTCGTGTACCTTCGTCATTAACATTCGTTAACGTAAGCATTGAAATTAAGTAGGTATATAAAATGAGTTTCGTCGGTCATAAAAGGGGATTTGGGAATTTTTATCGAAATGCAGTGAAAGTGGCATTCTCTCCTTTCGTATATCTAGTCGAGTGTTTATATCTAATATATCTTAACAATTGCGATTATCAGATTTCGTTATCATAATCAAATTTTTCTTCAAAGAAACTTTATATATTATTAAAACGATTAAATCATCTTCGAATGGTATACGCAATCTGCAATTAAATATACCTATATACTTTTTGTGTTTATATGTTTAATTTTGTTTGTTTTAGTCTGTTTAATTTTGTATTATACCATAGAATTTTCATCGTTACTGTCTTCTATATAATATTTTATTTTCACGTTGGCGCTTTTATTTTGTTATAAACAGATAACTATGACAACAAATTACTTTCCAGAAAATTTGTTTTTATGTACCTGAATTTTAAAAGGCATTTGTTAGATATCCACTAAAAATAGTTACACGTATTCGTAAAACATATCAATATATATCCTATTTAAGTATTTAATCATTTGTTGGAATGGTTATGAAAAAAAATTGATTACAAATATCCACGTTAATTATCGTTCTTTTACGTTACGAAGAAAATACTCACAGTAAGTAGTAACATCATTCAATGCAAATTAATTGCATACATACTTTTTTCAAGTACGTTCAAGTTTTTCTTATGAATGGACGAAGGTTGAACGAGCAACAGGTTATAATACTGCAGAAATTATTAGATTTATAAATGAAGCTTAGAAAAATATGTCATGGTTATTTTTGCTGGTACGTCAGAATCATTTTCGTGGTGCTATTTGCGTATCCTTACTTATTATATTTTTAACATTCTGAATTGACAGTACATATTCCATTGCAATTAGATTGACGCCAAATCATCAACCATTCGTCGAAAAACTAAATTTTTCATAATTGTGTGGGGGTTGTGATACTGAGACTGAATGGTGCTGTATTCTAGCGGTGTGGTATCTATTTATTTAAACTGTACGATAAAATTAAATAGTATATAGTGTTACCTTCCAAACTGGAGGTAACGTACACAGATGTTCTCAAGAATGTTTTCAAATAATTGCATGAAATTCTTAGAGTAGATACGCTAGTTTAGATGTCGAACTCTCAGGTGATGGCAAAATAATCTGATAGCTTGCAGGGTAGTAGGCGATACAGAAGACAAGAAAAAAAATCAAGAACGAATATTCATTAGAGTATGCCAGTCTCTCTGAAAGTCTCTCTTTTAAAAGACTGTCGATTTAAAAATTTTTTAAAACGCTAAAAAGATCTCCATATTGAAATACTCGAGCGTATTAAAATTTATGACTCCAAAGTTGCCGTAATTTGTTAATTTAATGTCTGGAATGCATCTTGGGCGCACAAACCCAGTGCATGTTACACAAAATTTTACAAACAAAAATCATTTTTCTAGGTCGGATCGTTGTAAATAGAACCTGAACGTATTGGAATCAACTGTGATGCTGTCATTATTTCCGCCAAAATTGAAGAAATTCGTACTCGAGACCGTCAAGGACATGTTTTGTTTGCCAGTTTGTGGCACTTCCATTCTTTTATGTCACGTAGAAATCGTCGAGATTATTAGAAAACGTACTATGATCATGAATAATTAAAATATAAATAACATTAATTCACTTTACAAAACAATATTTTACTGAATAAAATAGAGATAAGTCAAAGGAAAAACTTATTTTCAAAGTAATACATTTAATAATTATAGAATATAGTTTGCAAATCAAGATAAAAATATATATTCAAGTTCTAAATACTGTGAGTAAATACTTAGGAAGCAAATTACATAAATGAACTCGTGGGTATTTAGATAGCCCCTTTTGAATAGGAAATAATAGGAAATAGAAAAAAGGGATAGGAAAGAGGAAGAGGTACACTTTGCGAATATTCTTTTCATTTACATTTGACAAAAAATAACCTATTCCTACTTTGAGGAAGACGATAAATGTATAGAATAGATCAAAAACTGGTTGTTTTTTTTTGTTGGATCTCAAAACTCTGTGGCAGGATTCTCGATAACCCAATTTACTCATGATTCTCAATACCCTTTTTTGAATGAGAGAAATTTCTTTTACACTATGCGAGGAGCCTCAAAAGATAATCCCATTGGAAGCTGGTGAAGCTGAGACTTCTCATAACTACATCTTCCACATTGCTTCTACATATATGTAGGTAAACATAATGTAATTAACACCTTACCTTAATCTGACATACTGAATTTTGACACTACTCATGGGTTCCTATATGAAAGGCTTGGTAGGAGTACTCCATAGAATATAAGTTATTCTCCCTGATTTTAAAGTGCTGCGCTGTACTTAACTCTAACACTCCTTTTGCCCTCCCATGGTTAACAAATGCATGTATGGAGTAAATAACATTTCTCATAGAAAAAGGAGATAGATAATTGAATCATCAAATCATAAAATTTATTACCTAATGCTTTTGTCAACGCTCCATTGAGATAACCTAAAAAATAAGTGCGTAAGTACAAATATTCAAATAACATTTCACACACTTCATTATCATAAATGTTTGCCAATAAATTACAAAAGTGATGTGATTTTGACTATAATTAACCAGTGGGGTTGACTTGGTGAACAAGATTTGAATTTTTCTGAGACATAGAGTAGCATATCATCTGTGATAGATCTGTCATTTTTAAGCCGTACGTTGAAACTTCGTTAACTTCGAAAACTTTGTTAATTTCCGTGATGAAGTGATGAAGGATTCTTAATTGATATAGGATCAATTTTGGCTTATGTATTAATTATCCGAGTTTGCCTGGTAATGAAAGGAATTTAGTCAGGCAAGCTGGATTTTCATGTTGGACGTGGTTGTATATTGATGTTTTTCTTTAATAGAATGACTGTTTCACTATAGTCTATTTTTCATTTATAAAGGCATTCAATAATTTTTATATCTTATAACAAAAGAGTGGCTGAATTGATAGTTAAAACGTTCATATTGATGATTTTCGTTGATTTTAGTATCGTCTATTTTTTCATTCACATGGTTCATAAACTGAGTTTCATTTCTAATAACAAAATATTGTATTAACTGACTGATAAAGCGTTACAATCGTCACAAATTCATCTGAAAGCTCAAATTTAATGATCAAACTGACTTTTCTATTCTTTCTTCTCGAAATTGATTTTTAAAAATTATACCTACCCTGCGCAATGTATCAAACTCCAGATAACTTGAGTACCTCCACGTTATAATTCCATATGCAATATCACTCGGCTGCGCTCTGCCTCGAATTCCAGACGTCTCTAATTATCATTTCTATAAGGTTCAAAATTCAAATCTCTCGGTTTGACGTTATTTTATCAGTCACCATTCTTCCGTCCAGTTATACCAATCCGATCACGTGTGTCATTAGTCTGTATATATTTTGCTCTGTGAATTGTTTTTTTATGGAAATAATTAATTGTTTTGTATAAAAGTCAGTTTCATTAAGTTGAAGGAGTAATAATTCAATATAATTTTCATCATTGTTTGTGGAGATATCGGCCGTTGTTTATACCAGTTTGGATTGTATCAAATTTGTGACATAGCGCTCTTGGTAAGTATGTCGTGGCAAAGACCGTACCTCACAGATGCGGAGCTTGTGCAGTGTATTGCCAATTTATCTGAAAGTGAGGACGATCTAGACCTTTAAGAAGAAGAAACTGATGAAGAAATGTTTACAGAAAGACTTTCAAATGAGCATGACCTATTACAGCTGCAATTAGTATATAGTGATGGCTTACAGTTGGACGAGGCTACTGAAGGAAGTTATGAAAGTCACACTAGTGAAAGAGTAGAAGACGCGAGCAATGAGTTAAAGATTCAAACAATCAACTGGATAATTCTGGATAGTAAAAATATTAAAAAACAACTTTCAACTATTTTTTAAAACAAAATTTAATTTTGAACCAAGATTCTAAAAGTTTCTAAGGAAATGAAAATTTTGGAATCTGTCTTACAGAAGTTACCACGCCACTAACATTTTTCAAAAATTTTTTTGACAACAAATTACTACAAAAAATAGTTGATCAATCGAATATTTACATCACACAAAAAAATTCAAACAGCTTTGATTGCCATTGCAGACTTTCAGAAATATTTGGGTATATGTGTACATATGCCTAATACAATGTCATTCTGGAGTTCTCGATTAGCTTTATCATTCATAAAATAGGCAATGTGTCATGCTCCATGTCCGTATTTGGTTCTGGAATATAATAAACACATGGGAGGAGTTGACTTTCTGGACAGCCTGATCGGACGATGCAAAAAAACCATGCGAACCAAGGAATGGTATATGAGGTTATTTTATCATCTTCTAGATATGCCGGTAGTCAATTCTTGGCTACTTTCAAAAAAGCTTCAACTGAAATAGATGGCATAAATATTTTGAAACTAGCAGACTTCAGGGCAGAAATTGTTGATTGTCTCTGCAGGATTGGTTCTGAACGAACATCGAAAAGAGGAAGACCATCAGACGTAGAAACTTTGGTTAGTCAAAAGAAAAAGCGTTCCGCAACGACTTCCTACATTCCACCCAAAGATGTGAGACTAATGGACAATTCTCATTGGTCAGTTTATACAGACTCAAGGCAGCGATGTAAATTTCCAACATGTAAATATTGCTCCCAGATAAAATGCATCAAATGTGGAGTTTATTTGTGAATAAAAATAATAATCATTAATCGAGTGGGATGATACTTGATTAAAATCTGAATACATAATTTAAATAAAACTAAGTAGTTTTCTGATTTTCATTATAAAAAATTCGAAAACATGACAATATTTTTTCGCCAATACAGTGGCTTTATCAGATGTTGATGGTAAACTGATGGTAAACCAGTTTATCATCAACATAATTTAAATAAAACTTCTTAGTTTTATTTAAATTATTAAAAATAGCAATTGTGTGTACTAACTGATAATGCCATATTGTACAGTATGTCAAAAAACGGTGTCTCAAATTTGATACATCTCATTTTTTTTCAATTGTGTGTACTAAGTGATGATGCCATATTGTGCAATATGTCAAAAAACGGTGTCTCAAATTTGATACATCTCATTTTTTTTCAATTCGGAAACGAATTAAGACTTTTTTGATATTTTTTCGTGATCTGTATAGTTTTATTGAATAATAATTTTTGAAAAAAATTCATAAAATTTGGCAGTGAAGGGTTAGGACTGTTACTTGACCATGAACTTAGCTACAAAATCCGGAACGTAGTTATAAATCTGACGCTGCTGAATTCTGTTTCTTTTCTATGCACAGTATCTTAGAAGTACTCAATTTACTTCCATTCACTTTTACTAGTTATGAACGAATGTGTCGGTTCACGTGATTTATCAATAAAACTTTATAGTAGTGAAATATTACTTTAACGTACTCATAGAGCAGCATAATTGAAATATCGGAAATTTGTTTGAGAAATGTGTCCTGTGTGAGAGAACTGTTTATATTATCAATTATCGTAGTCATCATCCGCAGAACTTCTTCTCACACCTTTACTCACCTAAATTCATAAACGAATATCGAAAATTCTTGTCAACGTGTCATAGTATGCCGAGAAACTTTCTTAGGTAATATTTGCTTTCACTTAAGGCGGACATCTTCAAGTGCTGTTAAATGTATCAAGTTAACGGTGGCTCGAAAAAAGAAAATGAAGCAATTGAAGATGGTAAATGGTAAATTTGATAATAGAGGTCGAGGACCCTTCACTTCCTTATCTCATGTGGCAATAAATTTATTTTATTCGACACTTACGCAAGAAAAAATATTTCAGCAAGAATCCGAGCTCCGCTTTTCATCCTATAGATGTAGGGAATGGGTAGAAATCTTCTAAATTATTCGCTTTCAATTCGAGGTATCGTAGACGGTCAAATATCATTTCTATTTAACAAAATTCACGATCCACATGCAAACCTCCAGAGATATCTCCTATAGAACTTCCAGAAAAAACTAAATTTGATATTTACCATAATTATGCCATGTTAAAAAAAATAGTTCATTGCTTGTACAGCTTATTTCACGATTATTCATTTTTATATTTTTCATAGACTTATAATTGGAATCCGTACCGCATGAAATGGTACGGATAATGGTACCCCAAAGTGGGTATGGAAAAGAAAAGACCAAGAAAAATATGTAACTTTTTTTTTGTTGAATAAATCAAATTTTAAAAACAATTAAATTAAAATTAACACACTTGGCTCAAGCTTAACTAAATATATTAAAAACTCTACATATGTTTCGGATAATGAGTAATATTGTATACTCTTGATAATGGGTTAACCACCCGAAAAATATTTAGAGTTTATAATATATTCAGTGAATCTGTAGTCAAGTGTGTTAATTTTTAATTTTATGAATTTAAAAGACGTGTCAAAAGTTGAATCTATTACGGAAAAAAACGATGTTTTTCATTTCACTTTAAAAATTTCTTCATAAACTCAGTGTGTAAAAGATCACTGTATAAAACATCAAAGGGCCTTGTTCTTTACTGAAACTTTCATTTCTCTGTTTCATCGCCAGGTCTGTTCAAAATAAATTCAATGGCGTTATAATTTCAGCCAACAAATTCTAAACGTGTCTACACTGATAATAATTTTTTTATTTAACTTAAGCCAGTGTGTTTTTAACATAATGTTTCACCAAGAGATAAGTGAAACCTCCGTGTCAACCAAATCAAATTTTTAATTAATTTCATTATTCTTTCGAAAATTATTCCAACAAGTGACAAGAGAGAAATAAATGTTTGCTTCATTTGAGGTGTTCAGCGCTTTTGAACCTGAGATACAGGATGTTTTGTGTATTTTGTCCAGTTTTTAATTGTGAAATTAGTTACGATCCATTCTGTATATTTTGTTAGTGCTTGGACTTCAAATTCTTTAAACACTTCGCTAATCCATGCAGGCTTTCATGAAATTGAAAATCCTTTTCCGATTTTACAGAAAAACTTACAATTAGCGTACTTCAAATAACACCCTCTGTACTGGATTTAACGATTTTTGGCACGTCGTTAGAACTTATATAAAGATATGACATTCGAATTTTCACGCTGTAGTTCAGTATTTCAGTCAGGGCCGGATTTGAGTTTGTGCCGCTCTGGGGCACTGAAGAAAATGCCGCCCCAATTTTCTATATATTGTATATAATTTTTTCTCACTTTCCAAATTTTGCCGCCCTGGGCACTAGCCCCGACTGCCCCTAGTATAAATCCACCATTGATTTCAGTTTTATGTTCAAATTGATTATTTATTACAATTGTAGAAAATCGAAATGAAATTTATTTGATCGTGTACATAATCTTTAATTTTAATGATTACCATCAGTTCAATTGTAAATATCGTGAAAACGGAATATTTTACCATTTATGCTCCTATATATAAATTGTATTATGGCGGGACTGTATTATGGATTAAACGTTACATGCATGTAAAAAATTTAAATATCCTGTGTAAAAACTATGAACCTTTTAATGTGAACAATACATAAAACCTTCTGCATTTATTTTAATATAGTACTATCTTAATTCAAATCATTTATGAATTAGAAAATACTTGAGTGTACTCATTATTATCCCCGTTTTCCAATGAAACACCCTGTATATGGTTTCAAAATAATTTTTCTAAGGTCTGCGAACAAATATAGCCTACAACATTGCTCAGTCTGTCACCAGACAAGAAACTGAACGATATAAATGGCCAAAAACTTACTTCAACCATTTCAGACTTACAAAGCATAAAAGTTTTCAATGTTTGTAATTCAGATAAACATTGAACATAATAAAGAATAGTTAATTTCATTACCGTAAAAAATAACTGGATCACTCAGATCTGCCAGAAAACAACCTGGGTATGTTGATATACACTTTTCACATATAACATTTTAAAATATATTTTTCAGATTATGCTTCTTTACGAAAGCTGGAATTAAAAGTCAAAAATTTGAAGCCTCATTTGATTTGTTCAACGGACTTGTTCAAATCTTACCAAAAAAAACTTGTTTTGTAATTTTGGTACTATAACTACTTTATTTATTCATTTTATTTATGATTTTAATGCTAATACATTTTCTGAAATTTCATTGATAAGTGTTGTGAAGTGTTTTTGAGGCAGGATATGGACAATATTTTCGAAATCTTTTATCTCTATGACAAACTCCACATAGGTAAATGAAAAAAACTATTGCGAATTTGAATCTAATAAATTGAGCGAAGAAAGTTTTTGATTCCCGTTAAGATTTCGCCTTTCGAATTAACAGGCCATTGAAGTAAAGATAGTAATTTCATTGAGTAACCATATTTCAGACCGCAGATCGAGAAAGAAAAATTCAACAACTGTGTTGTGGAAGCGATTCGTCTTTTACCAGATTATTGTTTTTTTGAACATTCTTCTGACCAATTGTACATCTGAGGATAAGCGGGTATTAAAGTATGAATTGAAACATTATACGGTGTATTTAGAATATATTTTACAATGCAGGAATGAGAAATTGCGATATATTTGTTGATAGGATCCACTCTCTTTTGTTTTATGCGGATCATCGAGAAGAATATTTAAAGAGAAATGTGTAACTCTGTACTTATACGTGGTCTATAATTATTTTTGAACCCTTAGGAACAGTACATTTTTCCGCGATATAAAAGTGAGTGTTTTTTTTAGGGGTATAGAACTCTAAATTGCAGTAAAACAACGATGGATCATTCGATTGACAAGAATTTTTTTTCATTCGAAAGATAATCTTGTGGCATTACATTTTAAATATGATTTCTGGCATATGACCGCCACGGATGGCTCAAATGTAGTCCAATTTGGATGTCCAATTTTCGATGACTTTTTCCAACATTTGTGGCCGTATATCGGCAATAACACGGCAAATATTGTCTTCCAAACGGTCAAGCGCTTGTGGTTTATCCGCATATGCCAATGACTTTACATAGCCCCACAGAAAATAGTCTCTCGGTGTTAAATCATAAGATCTTGGAGGCCAATTCACAGGTCCAAAACCTAAATTAGGCGGTCACCAAACGTGTCTTTCAATATATCGATTGTGGCACGAACTGTGTGACATGTTGCGCCGTCTTGTTGAAACCACAGCTCCTGGACATCATGGTTGTTCAATTCAGGAATGAAAAAGTTGATATTCATGGCTCTATACCTATCACCATTGACTGTAACGTTCTGGCCATCATCGTTTTTGAAGAAGTACGGACCAATGATTCCACCAGCCCATAAAGCGCACCAAACAGTCAGTTTTTCTGTATGTAACGGTGTTTTGACATACACTTGAGGATTATCTTCACTCCAAATGCGGCAGTTTTGTTTGTTGACGTAGCCATTCAACCAGAAGTGCGCTTCAGATAAAATGGACGTAGTGCGCGATACTTATTCCGCACAGAACCATTATTTTCGAAATAAAATTGCCCTATTTGCAAGCGTTGTTCAGGCGTGAGTCTGTTCATGATGAATTGCCAAACCAAACTGAGAATAAATAACTTCTCAGCTGTTAAATCGGTCGCCATCTTCAAGAGTAATGCCAACTTAAAGTTTTATTACCTCTAAAAAAAACACCCTGTATAAAGTAGCCATTGTGTGCCATTCCAAGTTATATTCTCTGTCTGTTTCATTCACTTCATCGACACACATTTTTTGACAGTTCTTATAAGATACATGCTATATGTATCTAATAGGAAATATGTAAACCGAACATTTCCCGGAATAAACAATTATTTGTTGTCTATAAAATTATTTGCAGTCTGAAGTCTCAAAGTGCCACTGTCTCAAACAGCGTTTCCCAATCTTTTTTGTACCATGCCCCATCTTTCCAAAAATTCTTATGCTCCCCGAAAGAAATGAAAAGTTTAAATCAAGAAGTGCGAAAGGGTGAAACTGCAGTCGAGTCCATTTTCGAATTGCGCCCACTTAACCATCAAATTGCCCCCTGTGGGGCGTGGGCTTAACGTTGGGAAACACTAGTCTAAAAAGAAACGCAAAATATTGTCTAAAATCACCCAATAAGTTAAAATTTAAAATAAAACACCTTATGTAGATAATAAAAAGTAATTTCGTATACAAATGGAAAAGTCATTAATAAATAAAATACCAATACGACACAACGGTACCTTTATAATAGATATAATATATAGAAATGTATTGACATTGAACCAGCTTATTTCTGTATACTATGCACATATATGCTCTAGACTTTCTTATGGCATCATTATTTGGGGTGCATCATCAAGAAGCAATAACGTGTTTTTGTGTCAAAACAGAATAATTAGATGTCTAGCTGGAATTCCCAAAAGAAGCTCTTGCAGGGCGGCTTTTAGGTCCCTTAATATACTTACGCTTACTTCCATGTATATACTGGAGGTAGCTACACTAATCCACAAAAGTAATAAACATTAAACATTTTATTAGACATAGTAACCAACATCAGTATGAAACAAGACACAGAGATAGTCTTGTTATGCCAAACTATTAAATTCAAAATTGGAAGGGGATCACCAGTGTACATGGGACTTGAAATATATAATAAAATCGGAACCGAAATTAAGGACGCTATTTCGGTGCCTAGTTTCAGATCTATATTAAGTAAATTTTTAGTTGTTAAATGTTATTACAGTCTCAATGAGTTTTTGTCAGAGTAGATCTTTTAAGAGTACGATGTTTAGTTGATTAATTAGGTTTATTTATTAACTTGGTGCTGGTTTGTAAACCCGTATATTTTCTTTGTTTCGTTCTTTTATATGACCTTTTCTACAATGTATTTTGCATTCAACAGAAATAAAGTATCTATCTATAAATAATGCAACTGAACAATAAGTTGAAGTTAAATGGAGTTTAACTTTTTTCTCCGTGGGTTGCTTTCCGAAACAGTCTTGCAAATTCCAAATTCGATAGGGCGACACGAATGATTTGTGCTTTACTTTCTGGAATTGAGACTTCTTTCGAATTCCAGATAGTGATGGCGAAAATCTACTATTCTTGATAACCCGGTTCAATACTGATAAGCGACTCTTTCATATGATCGATTACATTGATGTAGATCGAACTATGCAGTGAGAATATAGGGAACTGAAAATCTGTTAAATGAAAAGATGACCATGAGATGAAAATTTCACAGTAGAATCTCAAATATATGTATTTGTTGTACGGATTGCTTGTTTGCAAGTTTTTTTCTATTCAATGCTCTTCTTTGCCAGTCACCAATTCCTAATTCCTGTAAGTCCTCTATCCATTTCGTTCTTGATCTTCCTCTCCCCTTCTTCCAGCAATTTCTTCCAATAAGACATGTTTTGTGGGTCTTCCTCTTCCAGTCCTGTTTATGGCCTAACAACCTTATCATTTGTGCTCTCACTATATTAGTTCAAGAGGTTTGTTGAATAATTAACTTTTTCCATTATTTGTTTTTTCACATACTTCCTTTCCTTTCTCACCGCCTTTCTCATATATTTTACTGAGATCTTTTCTTTCCAATATTTCTAAAGCTTGTCTTTCTTTTAAATTCAGTTTCCATGTTTCACAGTCGTAAATAATCACTGGCCTGATTAGTAGATAATAGAATTTCATATCTATAATATAAAAATGAATCGCAAAATGTGTTGGTAAGCGCATAAATCAACAACGCCTGGACCAAATTTGCCAATTCTATTTTTAAAATGTTTGTTGAAGTCCTAGGATGGTTTTTACGGCGAGAAAAAATCGAATAATTGCCAGGAAAAACCTCAAAACAGCCCATTTCTTTTACCCATACAAACATTTTCAAAAGTTCCATTTCCAAAATGTAGAGCCAGCGGCTGGACCGATTCCACTATTTTTCTCTGTTGTGTTTGTTTTTGTCAGGGAAAAAATTTCAAATTGATAATTGATGAGGCCGATACTTGGAGAAAATTAATATCCATGATACACAATATTTAAAATTTCATAATTTAATATAAAATACGCATGACGATGTTTCGAAGTACTACTTCTTTATCAAATGCTGGATTAATACTGAGTATTAATAATAATGCTGGAGTAACAACTGACGTGAAGACAGCCACGGTCGGTTCATCCACGGTCGACCAACTGGCAACACCGCAACCGACCGTGGCTGGCTCCGTGTTTAATCCACGCGTGTGAATAGGATTATCATTTAGATAATATTAGGAAATATTTTCGATAATATGAATCATGGAAAAGCTAAAAAAGGAGGAAATTAAATATATCCTCTTTTAATAATGTTAATAATAATAATAGTAATAATAAATATGTAGTAATAATGTTCTATCTTAAAAATTCGAAAAGTTCGCAATTTTGGGGATGGCTATGAAGTTGGCATATCACATATTGTAGAGACATTTATTCTGAACCTTTCTATATAGAAATTCTCATTGTCACCTGTTTAGGAAGGGGGTACCGAATTTTTTTCCGAATTCATATGTACTAATTATCTTGAAAATTCAAAAAATTCGCAATTTTGGGGATGGCTATGAAGTTGGCATATTACATATTGTAGAAACATTTATTCTGAACCTTTCTATATAAAAATTTTCATTGTCACCCGTTTAGGAAGGGGGCACCGAATTTTTTTCCGAACTCAAATGTTCTATCTTGAAAATTCGAAAAGTTCGCAATTTTGGGAATGGCTATGAAGTTGGCATATTACATATTGTAGAGACATTTATTCTGAACGTTTCTATATAAAAATTTTCATTGTCACCCGTTTAGGAAGGGGGCACCGGATTTTTTTCCGAACTCAAATGTTCTATCTTGAAAATTCGAAAAGTTCGCAATTTTGGGAATGGCTATGAAGTTGGCATATTACATATCGTAGAGACATTTATTCTGAACGTTTCTATATAAAAATTTTCATTGTCACCCGTTTAGGAAGGGGGTACCGAATTTTTTTCCGAACTCAAATGTACTATTTTGAAAATTCAAAAAGTTCGCAATTTTGGGAATGGCTATGAAGTTGACATATTACATATTGTAGAGACATTTATTCTGAACATTTCTATATAAAAATTGTCATTGTCACCCGTTTAAGAAGGGGGCACCGAATTTTTTTCCGAATTCATATGTACTAATTATCTTGAAAATTCAAAAAATTCGCAATTTTGCAGATGGCTATGAAGTTGGCATATAACATATTGTAGAGACATTTATTCTGAACCTTCCTATATAGAAATGTTCATTGTCACCCGTTTAGGAAGGGGGCACCGAATTTTTTTCCGAATTCATACGTACTATCTTGAAAATTCAAAAAATTCGCGATTTTGGCAATGGCTATGAAGTTGACATATTACATATTGTAGAGACATTTATTCTGAACATTTCTATATAAGAATTTTCATTGTCACCCGTTTAGGAAGGGGGCACCGAATTTTTTTCCGAATTCAAACGTACTATCTTGAAAATTCAAAAAATTCGCGATTTTGGCAATGGCTATGAAGTTGACATATTACATATTGTAGAGACATTTATTCTGAACATTTCTATATAAAATTTTCATTGTCACCCGTTTAGGAAGGGGGCACCGAATTTTTTTCCGAATTCATATGTACTAATTATCTTGAAAATTCAAAAAATTCGCAATTTTGGGGATGGCTATGAAGTTGGCATATTACATATTGTAGAAACATTTATTCTGAACCTTTCAATATAGAAATGTTCATTGTCACCCGATTAGGAAGGGGGTACCGAATTTTTTTCCGAATTCATATGTACTAATTATCTTGAAAATTCAAAAAATTCGCAATTTTGGGGATGGCTATGAAGTTGGCATATTACATATTGTAGAAACATTTATTCTGAACCTTTCTATATAAAAATTTTCATTGTCACCCGTTTAGGAAGGGGGCACCGAATTTTTTTCCGAACTCAAATGTTCTATCTTGAAAATTCGAAAAGTTCGCAATTTTGGGAATGGCTATGAAGTTGGCATATTACATATTGTAGAGACATTTATTCTGAACGTTTCTATATAAAAATTTTCATTGTCACCCGTTTAGGAAGGGGGCACCGAATTTTTTTCCGAACTCAAATGTTCTATCTTGAAAATTCGAAAAGTTCGCAATTTTGGCAATGGCTATGAAGTTGACATATTACATATTGTAGAGACATTTATTCTGAACATTTCTATATAAAAATTTTCATTGTCACCCGTTTAGGAAGGGGGCACCGAATTTTTTTCCGAATTCATATGTACTAATTATCTTGAAAATTCAAAAAATTCGCAATTTTGGGGATGGCTATGAAGTTGGCATATTACATATTGTAGAAACATTTATTCTGAACGTTTCTATATAAAAATTTTCATTGTCACCCGTTTAGGAAGGGGGCACCGAATTTTTTTCCGAACTCAAATGTTCTATCTTGAAAATTCGAAAAGTTCGCAATTTTGGGAATGGCTATGAAGTTGGCATATTACATATCGTAGAGACATTTATTCTGAACGTTTCTATATAAAAATTTTCATTGTCACCCGTTTAGGAAGGGGGTACCGAATTTTTTTTCCGAACTCAATTGTACTATTTTGAAAACTCAAAAAGTTCGCAATTTTGGGAATGGCTATGAAGTTGACATATTACATATTGTAGAGACATTCATTCTGAACATTTCTATATAAAAATTGTCATTGTCACCCGTTTAAGAAGGGGGCACCGAATTTTTTTCCGAATTCATATGTACTAATTATCTTGAAAATTCAAAAAATTCGCAATTTTGCGGATGGCTATGAAGTTGGCATATAACATATTGTAGAGACATTTATTCTGAACCTTCCTATATAGAAATTTTCATTGTCACCCGTTTAGGAAGGGGGCACCGAATTTTTTTCCGAATTCATACGTACTATCTTGAAAATTCAAAAAATTCGCGATTTTGGCAATGGCTATGAAGTTGACATATTACATATTGTAGAGACATTTATTCTGAACATTTCTATATAAAATTTTCATTGTCACCCGTTTAGGAAGGGGGCACCGAATTTTTTTCCGAATTCAAACGTACTATCTTGAAAATTCGAAAAATTCGCAATTTTGGGGATGGCTATAAAGTTGGCATATCACATATTGTAGAGACATTTATTCTGAACCTTTCTATATAGAAATTCTCATTGTCACCTGTTTAGGAAGGGGGTACCGAATTTTTTTCCGAATTCATATGTACTAATTATCTTGAAAATTCAAAAAATTCGCAATTTTGGGGATGGCTATGAAGTTGGCATATTACATATTGTAGAAACATTTATTCTGAACCTTTCTATATAAAAATTTTCATTGTCACCCGTTTAGGAAGGGGGCACCGAATTTTTTTCCGAACTCAAATGTTCTATCTTGAAAATTCGAAAAGTTCGCAATTTTGGGAATGGCTATGAAGTTGGCATATTACATATTGTAGAGACATTTATTCTGAACGTTTCTATATAAAAATTTTCATTGTCACCCGTTTAGGAAGGGGGCACCGGATTTTTTTCCGAACTCAAATGTTCTATCTTGAAAATTCGAAAAGTTCGCAATTTTGGGAATGGCTTTGAAGTTGGCATATTACATATTGTAGAGACATTTATTCTGAACGTTTCTATATAAAAATTTTCATTGTCACCCGTTTAGGAAGGGGGTACCGAATTTTAGCCATTGCCAAGATCGCGAATTTTTTGAATTTTCATGATAGTTAGTACGTATGAATTCGGAAAAAAATTCGGTGTCCCCTCCCTAAACGGTTGACAATGAAAATTTCCATATAGAAATGTTCAGAATAAATGTCTCTACAAAATGTAATATGTCAACTTCATAGCCATTGCCAAAATCGCGAATTTTTTGAATTTTCAACATAGTACGTATGAATTCGGAAAAAAATTCGGTGCCCCCTTCCTAAACGGGTGACAATGAAAATTTTCATATAGAAATGTTCAGAATAAATGTCTCTACAATATGTAATATGTCAACTTCATAGCCATTGCCAAGATCGCGAATTTTTTGAATTTTCATGATAGTTAGTACGTATGAATTCGGAAAAAAATTCGGTGTCCCCTCCCTAAACGGTTGACAATGAAAATTTCCATATAGAAATGTTCAGAATAAATGTCTCTACAAAATGTAATATGTCAACTTCATAGCCATTGCCAAAATCGCGAATTTTTTGAATTTTCAACATAGTACGTATGAATTCGGAAAAAAATTCGGTGCCCCCTTCCTAAACGGGTGACAATGAAAATTTTCATATAGAAATGTTCAGAATAAATGTCTCTACAATATGTAATATGTCAACTTCATAGCCATTGCCAAGATCGCGAATTTTTTGAATTTTCATGATAGTTAGTACGTATGAATTCGGAAAAAAATTCGGTGTCCCCTTCCTAATCGGGTGACAATGAAAATTTTTATACAGAAATGTTCAGAATAAATGTCTCTACAATATGTTATATGCCAACTTCATAGCCATCCCCAAAATTGCGAATTTTTCGTATTTTCAAGATAATTAGTACATATGAATTCGGAAAAAAATTCGGTGCCCCCTTCCTAAACGGGTGACAATGAAAATTTTCATATAGAAATGTTCAGAATAAATGTCTCTATAATATGTAATATGTCAACTTCATAGCCATTGCCAAAATCGCGAATTTTTTGAATTTTCAAGATAATTAGTACATATGAATTCGAAAAAAAAATTCGGTGCCCCCTTCCTAAACGGGTGACAATGAAAATTTTCATATAGAAATGTTCAGAATAAATGTCTCTACAATATGTAATATGCCAACTTCATAGCCATCCCCAAAATTGCGAATTTTTTGTATTTTCAAGATAATTAGTACATATGAATTCGGAAAAAAATTCGGTATCCCCTTCCTAAACGGGTGACAATGAAAATTTTTATACAGAAATGTTCAGAATAAATGTCTCTACAATATGTAGTATGTCAACTTCATAGCCATTGCCAAAATCGCGAATTTTCTGAATTTTCAAGATAATTAGTACATATGAATTCGGAAAAAAAATTCGGTGCCCCCTTCCTAAACGGGTGACAATGAAAATTTTCATATAGAAATGATCAGAATAAATGTCTCTACAATATGTAATATGTCAACTTCATAGCCATTGCCAAGATCGCGAATTTTTTGAATTTTCATGATAGTTAGTACGTATGAATTCGGAAAAAAATTCGGTGCCCCCTTCCTAATCGGGTGACAATGAAAATTTTTATACAGAAATGTTCAGAATAAATGTCTCTACAATATGTAGTATGTCAACTTCATAGCCATTGCCAAAATCGCGAATTTTTTGAATTTTCAAGATAATTAGTACAAATGAATTCGGAAAAAAAATTCGGTGCCCCCTTCCTAAACGGGTGACAATGAAAATTTTCATATAGAAATGTTCAGAATAAATGTCTCTACAATATGTAATATGTCAACTTCATAGCCATTGCCAAGATCGCGAATTTTTTGAATTTTCATGATAGTTAGTACGTATGAATTCGGAAAAAAATTCGGTGCCCCCTTCCTAAACGGGTGACAATGAAAATTTTCATATAGAAATGTTCAGAATAAATGTCTCTACAATATGTAATATGCCAACTTCATAGCCATCCCCAAAATTGCGAATTTTTTGAATTTTCAAGATAATTAGTACATATGAATTCGGAAAAAAATTCGGTGCCCCCTTCCTAAACGGGTGACAATGAAAATTTCTATATAGAAAAGTTCAGAATAAATGTCTCTACAATATGTAATATGCCAACTTCATAGCCATCCCCAAAATTGCGAATTTTTTGAATTTTCAAGATAATTAGTACATATGAATTCGGAAAAAAAATTTGGTGTCCCCTCCCTAAACGGTTGACAAGGAAAATTTCCATATAGAAACGTTCAGAATAGATGTCTCTACAATATGTAATATGCCAACTTCATAGCCATTCCCAAAATTGCGAACTTTTCGAATTTTCAAGATAGAAAATTTGAATTCGGAAAAAAATTCGGTGCCCCCTTCCTAAACGGGTGACAATGAAAATTTTTATATAGAAACGTTTAGAGTGAATGTCTCTACAATATGTAATATGCCAACTTCATAGCCATTCCCAAAATTGCGAACTTTTTGAATTTTCAAGATTGTACATTATTACTATTATTATTATTAACATTATTAAAAGAGGATATATTTAATTCCCTCCTTTTTTAGCGTTTCCATGATTCATATCAACGAAAATATTTCTTAATATTATCTAAATGATAATCCTATTCACACGCGTGGATTAAACACGGAGCCAGCCACGGTCGGTTGCGGTGTTGCCAGGTGGTCGACCGTGGATGAACCGACCGTGGCTGTCTTCACATCAGTGGAGTAACACTGAGTATTAATCCAGCATTTGATAAAGAAGTAGTACTTCGAAACTTCGTCATGCGTATTTTATATTAAATTATGAGAAAATTTTAAATATTGTGTAGATATACAAACATTTCAAAAATAACGTGTAAAATTATGAAATTTAAGAATACTTAATTAATAATATAAGTACCTAAGAAATAATTATTAATTCTCAAAAAGAGCATGTAAAAAAACTTTTACATCTTATCTTTTCGATTAGTTTAGAGCTATATAAATTAATATAGTTAGAGTTTAAACAGCCTATTAAACAGCACGTTATTAACGTGGCACGTGCTATATTTAGTTTTTCGTATAAAGAAGATTACATTGTTTTCTTTGATTTACAGTGAAATTTCGTTTTTAAAAATGATAGCTCTTAGGTCCTCAAACTCAAGTCGCAGAACTCGCAATGCAGCAAGTCAAAGATATAAAAGAGCAAGTCAAACTAACTGGCAACGTGAAGCTCGATATGAAGTTCAACGGAATCGATGGAATCGGAATTAACAATATGAAAAGATTGCGTTTAACTCCTATCGATATGCATTAATTTATAACGTTGAAGTAGATTACAGTTCACAGCAAATCGTTGCTGTTGGGACCAATGAACGTTGTGTGTTAATATTGCAAGACAAAGTTTCATTGTTATCGATAGAAAATACTTAAATGATGCGACAAAAAATATTGCGCGAAGAGTCAATTCAAATAGACTGGTTGGTACTGTCACCAAAGCCACTATATTCATTGGTTTCCGGGAATGGAATAAATTCTGAACATTTTTTGTCTTATATCCAGAAAATATCTCATATAATTAATGATGAAATATATGGGACAAGTAGGTACTTGATACGAAATTAGGAACATGCCGTTATAGAACGAACCGGTTATAACTTTCAATACCTCAAACGTATTAATATAGGAATTTTTTGATAATTCGACTGATTTGAAATAACAGGAAGTATTGCAGTCTCTTCGTAAGTGAGTAAGTCCCTGGCTCCACACAGGATAAATATTAAATACAAGAAAATGTAGCAAAAATAGTAGAATATGTCTTTCTGGGTTTTTGAAAAATATTCGGATAAAAATAAATGGGCGTACAAAGTTCGCCGGGTCAGCTAGTAGGTTATAATAATGAATTTGTGCTACAAATAATATAATGCATAATTAAACATAAGCGACAAAATGAGTTCAAATACAAAGTCTAGATGAATTCCTTCGTACTTTGTAGGACAGTTTTCTCAACAACCATCCGAATGCTCAATTAAATTATGAAGTCTTGTTCATATGAATGATGGGGTCATGGAATGTGATTACGGTTTAGTGGAAAGATTTGAAAATCAATCTGACCTAATTATTCGTAATCGATGCTTCTCTACTTTGAAGATAGCTTAGAATATTTGTTTTCCTCGAAAGTTGCGATGTCACGAAGAACAAATGGTTTCAAGTAAAATGATAATTGAAAATTCCTTGCAAATCTTTCGGTCAATTGAAGATCAGTATAGAAGATTAAGAGCCCCATAGAGCTATAAAAAATTATAGAAGAATTATAAAGCGGTAGTAAAACCATGATTTTGTACAAAGTTGTTTGAGACAACTGCAATTACTTGCGTTTCTTCTTCATCTGTGGTGGAGTTGCTACTACCAATTATCTGTCGACGAAAAGAGACGATTTTTATACTGTTTATTATAATTTATAATCATCATCTTATATGGTGTTCAACACATAATAGAAATGATCTCTTGAAAACCTGGCAAGAGGTTAAAATTTTCCCCATTTTCTTTCAAGCAATTTTCATTGTTCGAATTTCTCTACATCTCGTACTTTTACCCGTTTTGCTTCATGATAAAATGCGCATAATTATCCTTTTCCACCTGATTAATTCAACATTATAAAAGCAGACATTTTAGACATATACTATTCATTGCACGATATATACTAGCCAAAACGAGGCCATCAAATGATGCGCTGACAATATGAAGCAGCCAAGGAAAATAGTGTAATTTTGACATTGTCAACATCTCAATTCGACGAAGTATGACATGTGACAAAGAGGTGGGAGGATCCTAAATTTCGGAGTGTCACATTTCAAAATCTACGTTTTGAAATACGTACTCTGCATTATTATTGAAAAACTCAAAAACATTTGCAACTTAATCAGAACCTCGAAGATAAATTCGGTCCACTGTTACTACAGCTAGCTTTGAATCTCCGAGGGTTATTACATTTGATGCAGGCTTCTATGATAGTTATTGACTAAGTGTCGAGGCATACATGTTTAATCAGTCATGTGGCAACTATGCATCATAGTTTGTGGCAAATTTTGCATCATACAAGGCCAATAATCAACACATGCAATCACATACTCGTAAGAGTAAACAAGAAATTATGTCCATCGCGAAGATTCGTCCTGAAAGAATTGTTACTAGACGTACTTGAGAAGTTCTTTGTTTGGATGATAACGACGATTCCCCATAGTTGGCTGAAATAAATATTGACACAACGAGTGTTTTTGACAATAACACCCAAAACAAAAAAAAAGTACTTGCAATGCCAGATAGAAATAATTTAAAGTAGAGGGTCAAAGTCCATAGACTCGATACCATTAAGTTTTCTTTAATTAATATCAGTAATCGTTTTTAGTTTTGTTAATTCCTTAAAATGGTTGACGTGTTGTTGATTCTATTCAAAAATGGTTCAATTGAAAATGAACCTAATTCCACCAATTCAATAAAGGCTAGATTTAAAATTGCGAAGTATGTGACGTAGATGGTCCTTTTCGATGCTATAGTCGATTGATTCTTTAATTTTAAAAATGCGTATTGAAGATTCTTTTGTTGCCTGATTCACTCAATTATTTACATAGACAATTTCTTTTTGCAGATGAACGTACGTGTTACCACGATGGACGCGGAGCTGGAATTCGCAATTCAGCAGACGACGTCCGGAAAACAGCTCTTTGACCAAGTGGTAAAGACCATTGGGTTAAGAGAAGTCTGGTTTTTCGGCCTACAATACACCGATTCCAAGGGTGATCTCACATGGATCAAATTATACAAAAAGGTAAGTCGTCACAGCTGCACTCGAAGTGTCGAGAGTATTGCAATTAATTTAGGTCCTTAGCTTGGCTAGATGTAGCCACATGGTCACCAAAATTATCTTCGTTAGTCGCTAGTTAATCTTTTAGAATTATAGGGCGATACAATTAATCGCGAAAAGAAAGCCGTTACCTGTAATTTGCATTTTTAATGATTGTTTTATTTCATGGCAACAGCGGTTAAGTGATACAGTTAACAGTAGGTGACGAATTTTGAGTGTTTAGTTCAACACTTGGATATTCACACGGTCAATATCGATATTTTATTACCGTTAAATAATCAGTTACGTTCCTAATTTATGGAATTTTCATCAGTCTACTTTAATAACGTTATTTGAAGAAGATATATCTAAGTATAACTACTAACGCCAAATCAAGTGACCCGTTCGTTGTCTTACCACAAGAAATAGCATTAATAATTTTCAATATGGTCAGTAAATATACCCACCTTCATTTTCGGTTTTACCGGAAATGGCAGTATAATATTGAATATTCTATTATTATGTTATGTATCCTATATTACAAAATACTCAAAAATGGTTTGTTTTTATGATAGACTTACATTTGTGATCGTTGTTAGTCAATAAATTAAATTCCATTAAATTCAAATTGAAATTTAATGAACGAAAAAATATTACGGTATAAAACTTTGTTAATATGTTGAATTTTACCACCTCTTATATTAATTTTTTATTTTCTCGGTTATCTCATTCATTTCTATCAAATTCCTTCGTGTCATCTCGATATTTTTCTTCAGTCAACAACTTTTTTTCTCTTTTCGATGAACTTATATATCCCTATTATCAGAACATATTGCTCATACATCCCAGAGGGTGAATTCTTGAAAAATCATAATGATCATCATGGCTGGTGGAAACAAGATGATCACTATTTATTCGAAGGATGGTCGGACACTATTATATATGTTTTTATACTTTCTAAAGTTAAAGAGGATATCTCACTGAAAATTTTCGCTGACTTTTTAAAAAAATTCAAATTCTTTATTAAATCTGATATAAATAAAAAATATTTTACATTGTCACTTCGGAATGAATTAACAATTTGAATAATATAATTCATCAAGATATTTGAAAAACATAGGATAGACAACGGAGCAAAGCCTGCTCATATCATTTGAAATAATAGATTAGAAAAATACAAATAATAACTTGTTGTTCACGTTAGATTCGATTAACGTATTCAATGCTGATCTGGCTCTGATTAATTATTTTTACAAAGTTCGTAAAAATTTTACGATGTACGTATCGCTGCTAATCAACTATTTTAAAAGTTTTGATTGACTGAATTATTAAATTGTACAATTTATTAAATTTTATTAATTGAACCAATTTAACCGCATTGTACAATTGTACAATGCGGTTTGTACAATTTGTATGTGTACCAAATATCACTAAAAACTTGACCATTTTAATAAATATGATTATAAATAAATAATGAAAAAAAGAAAATATATCAAATTTTATTTTGAAAATGTAATGAATTGTTAACAAATTTATACGCCGATTTCATCTTAAAAAAATATATACATACTAATATTATTTTATATTCACAACATATTCTCTGATTGTTTATAATTTTTCAGAAACTGAGCTAGAAAAACATCTAGAAAATTTATTCAAAATCCTTAATCAATTTTATTGTCGAGAATTGTATAGGGACAACCCTTTGATGTATGTTAATTATATACATCATACTAGTCCAAATACACCTTATATTAGGAAACTACGATACGTAATAACATAAATAAACTGAAATTTGTCGCAGTGTTGACTAGTTCATAACGTACCAGAAGTTGAGGAAATTGTGAATTTAAGTGAAAGGTATGACCCGGTATCCAATAAGGACATAAGAAGTTTCCTTTTTATTTCCTAAGTATTTAAATACGCTTTAATCACAGTGAAATATTTCACTGAGATTCTTCAAATGTCGTTCACGACAGTATGACCATAAATGTAAATAATTTTTCACTTGAATTCGATAAGAAAAACCAGTAAGCAGTAGCAAAATAGTTTATTCTATTTATATATTTTCTTTGAATTCTTTTTTTGAATATTTGTGTAAAATACATCTATCAGCCGTTTCCAAACGTTATTTGTTATTATTCCCTTATCGGTTATGTTTTTTGCAAAGACTGCTTCATTTCCAAAAACATTCAAAATTTCCATGATTTCTTTGAATATCAAAATGGAGTTTCTAAAAAACTAATTTTTCCAGTGCTAATGTTTATTCATCAAATATAATTATAACTGAGATTGAATCATCGCTTACCTCTTGGTGAAAGATGATTAAATAAAAATTCAAATCAAACTCTTCTAAATTCCCATATTTCATTTTCTATACGAATGGATCTTGTGCAAGTTAAAATAGACCCCTGAGGAATTATATAGACCACCTGAGGGACCACTGATATGGATGAAATAGGGGCTATATAAATGAAATGGGCCGAAGAGATTGCAACTGCTACTGAATGAGTTCAATTTTCTGGAGGTTATCTTCTATAATTTATTTTATTTTTGATTTTCATGTTGTATTCTGCATATTTTTGTATTCTATGTCGGGCATAAAGCCTACCGATAATTCTAATCTCTCTATAAATGTACTTTTCATAATATAATATTTTTTACGTTATATTTATGTTCTTTTGATTTGATATATTTAACCATGTTTCACCAGGAAGTCGTGAAATAGTAATTTACATTTATAATTCTATTCTTCGTTTTGAGTGATTAATGTTTTTTGTCAAGTGAAAAATTTAAATTTTATAGCTCAGGATTTGCTAAAGCAAATGTTTTTCGACAATTCAAATTTAAAAATGTATTTGAATATTGTAAATGTTATGAATTGATGGTATGGTTAAATATATTCAATATAAGTAGTGAAAGTTTTTCTCTAAAGTTCATTAAAAAAATTTCAAGAATATTATTTTCAAATATCAGAATTTGAGTACATTGGAAATGTATAAATTATTGAAATATTTGTACGCCTATGATAAAAAATTATACAAATTCTAGATGTTATTTTACTATACGTATACGTCATAATAAGTCATTACAAAAACTTGCATGAAGCGAGGGAGTTTTTAAAAAGATTAAATATACCACGGTAAATATTTTCATAAACAATCGAGGTCTTTTTCACTAGTTTTTGTTTTGGTACTGAAAACGTGAGTTGTTCATTCTCTGCACCTGCATCATAATATATTCGAAATGCAGTTCCATTCAAAGTCATAATGTAACAGGTATTAATAAAGTATGAGTCAAAAGATTAAATCAGCTATAATTCCGCGGATCTTGTGCATGTTTGAATAGCAAATATCGCCATATTTCAAACTGCTTATCGTAAATAAATTTCGTTTTATTACCTAGGTTACTAATGCATTGTTATTGATGATGTTATTTCCGGATTTTCATTACAGAAATAAGCTAAGTTAGTGTCGGTTTCAACTTGATCTTACTTATTTTTTTTCATCCACAATTTCAATAAAACTGTGTATTAGTGACGTTAAAAAAATTGTATAACTAAGCTTTCGAAATGAAAAAATATTCCAACGACACAAATTTCTTGTAATTAAGTTTGGTTAAATTCAATTCGGTCGATATACGAGGCGTAGAGGAAAAGTTGTTAGACTAGTAATAAAATATAATGTTTTCATTTTAGACACTTGTCAGTTTCTCAGTCTTCTATTTAGAGTTCATTTATTTGAATGCGTTGTGTGCGATTTGAAAAGTTTTGCAAAATATCTACCTTATAGCTATCACCTGTATTTCAGACGAAATGTTAATTAATAGTCACAAATTGCTTCAGATTTATGAGTATATGAGGGTGTAAAACCTGCAACATCTGTACTGATAAGGTAGATGTTCCAATAACTCGTATAACATAATTACTCAATTTCCCATTGCGGGAACACATTGTCGACCAGGTTTATGCCTTTTGCAAATCTAGGCTTAAACTGTTTCTCATACCAGAATATGCGCGTAACAGCTCATAAATGTCAAGGCTCACAAATGTCACACTAGTGAACAACTGCTGGACAAAAAACTCTAAATATACTATTCTGGCTCGAACAACTAAAAAATACGTAATAATTGCAGTCTCCACTGATTTAAACGTAAAAATTTCAATCATTTCTAATATTACGTTAGAAAACTGTGGTTTTGAACGACCGTAGTTGACAGCGTTTATTGTACCAAAGTCGTCTTTTGTATTATTTTCTTCACTGAAGTGGGCAATTGAACCACTACTTAAATTACAATATTGCTAACATTGATATTTCTCTACGGAGATTCAACATAAAGAACATATATGAATAATTTGCAAGCCTCGGTGATTTTTTATCATAAAACATATTCCCATCATGAAATTTCCATTGAATAAACCTATGCAAATTGTATGAATATGACTATTGCCTGAAGGTGAACACGCGAGATTTTTTTTATATTCCGAATATTCTCAATGCCGATAGGTTGAATAAATGGTGTGTCGATCATCAATTGATTAAGAATAATGATGTAATGTGATATTTCTTCTACTACTTCATACGAAAATAGGTTTATAGCATTTATATGAAAGGGGAAGTTGCTTCCCCAGTTCGTCTTATTCAGGTGATTCCGTTAACGCAACGTTGAATCTTGACGAAAAAAACTAAGGAACGTTCAAGTAGTTACATATTATGTGTAACATCTGACATCCTATCTTGGGAATAAGTAACATTAAAGATATCGTATAGTTGAAAACACTTGATTAAATTTCATGAAAATTGTTAACTGCACTCGATATATTTTATAGTGACTTATCAAATATATATAGAATAGCAAAATTCATATTTTACCTCTTTACTAGTAGAAAACGAATGTTTTGTACGAATCAGGGCAAGAATGAGGACACGCTTGAATTTATTTTCATTATTGTGTACTTGTCTATTTTAAATTAATAAAAAAGTAGGTCTCAAAAATTTCATTATCAACATTTTCAAATTATTTGAATTGTAGAAGTATCATACTCTGCAGAGACAGGAAATGTAAAAATTAAGTATGTCTTCGTAGTAGTAATAAATGTACTAATCTCTAGATAATTAGTTAAAAGTTCGAAACATATGTCGAGAGTATTATTTTTCATTTTTTATTTTATTTATTTTTTATTTTTACATACAAGGGCTCACTCAACAGACAGTTTAAAAATGTTCTATTATAGAGGAGCACATATTACAAATGTTAATTATCTATAAACTAAGTATCTCATCGAAATAAGTTTTCATTGACTTAAATCTTAATTTTTTATAATTTTAATCTTATTTCTCATCTACAAACAAAATACTTAATTCTACTAAAATTATTTATCAAATGTATGATTTAATAAATTTAACTATTGCTGCACCAAGTTTTGATCACAGTAGATAATTCACATTAACCAACATTATCATTCTGCAAATATGTCAATGCTAATAGAACCTTGCCCATGAAATATTGTTGAGTTTTTAAGTTTGAGTTAAGAATTTAAAACAATTGTATTAAAATCTTGATAAATTTCAGTAGTCCGAAACATCAAGCAAAAAATCATCAACAATTTTTGTGAAATTTAGACAAGTATTTAAATGTTTCGCGAAAAGTTCATATTTTCCAACCAAGAAATTGCTATCAATCAACATTAACATAAGATCCTGAAAACAATTATTCAGATGTCTCACTATTAACTGATATCTTCGTTGAACATTGTTATTTTGTCATTTAATATTCATATAGGAACAATTATATCAAAATATTGATAATGGGTAAATAACACTAATCAGTGTGTTTTAGTGTGTTGAACAATTTTAGTGGGATTTAGTCAAATGTAGAATTTCACGATACAAATTCAAGTATTCCTTAAAAAGGTTTCACTCAGAAATATTATTATTTTTAGTGCAAATTTTATTCAAAGCAGTTGAAAATTTGCGTCAATCCTTATTGAGGGGTGCCACTGTCAGTTGTCTAAATATTTCAATATATGTGCTAGGGCCCTTTTACACCAAGACATTGAAGGAAATCAAGAGGGAACATATGTTTAAAAAATTTACTTGGAATCACATAAAATTTTTTATTATGTTGAAGAATTTTGAAAATGAAGAAACCATAAATTATATATATCAAACACGATCAACCAACCAATAAGAAATTAATTAGGATAATTAATCTGTTTATGAAAATGTCAAATCACGTATCTCTTATACGCTGTATTAGTGAACTGTAGAAATCACTCACAATATTTACTGACTAATGATACGAAAATACCATCTTCTGAGTATTGTCGACAATTTTAATATAACAGGAAATAGTAAAAATGACCAACTGTGGTATTCAAAACAATATATTAGTTATATTGAAAGAGAACCTGCCGGCTGTTTTTTGAATTGGGTTTCATCATTAGTATCTAATACATAAATCGCAAAATTTCTAAAAGATTTATCATGTATTCTTTTTTTAAAAATGCAGTATATCTTAGATGAGTCTCTAAGAAATGATGCGGCTACAGAATATGTTAACTTATATAAATTCACTAGATTTTCGAATAAATTAGCAATACTTCGAACAAGAAACTTGTAGATAGAAAATTTGGAAAATATTCCTTCGATAATGTGATATATTTTATCAAGTGCTGCTTGTGATGCCATTAGCATGTTCAAAAAAGAAAAACAAACGAGCTTAGAAGAGTTAGAGGTTATGTCGACTTATTCAAGCAATTTATACATGCTAATGAATAAGAAAAGCTTATAATGTTTCCAGTCATCCAAGCCGTCAATAATCTGACTCTCTTGATGATACGTAAATAGTACGAAACCTGTGTGGACGTACGAATCAAAAAATACACATTTTTTGATTCACCGTAGAGAAAGTCATGTTAATATCCATAATATAACACTATTAATAAAAATTTCCCAATATGTTGAAGAATGCAGATGACGTGTGTTTCGAGATACTTTTTGACATTATAAGTTGATAAGGCAGACGCATGATGTAAACATAGTGAATCACTTGCTGTAATAATTATATTTACAACTATAATGCATGACGTAATGTGAACTTTATATTCTTGTGATGAAATAGTTCCAAGTAATATGATGTTCACGAACATGTGCTTGAATATTGTGAAGATTTTCAATGGAGGGTAAGAAACATGAACATCTCTTAGCTCGGTTATAGATTAAAAGTGAATCATTATGAAATTGATATTTTATAATGAAGGATACTCAAAATTACAAATTGTAATGTTTCACCTTATATATATATATATATATATATATATATATATATATATATATATATATATATATATATATATATATATATATATATATATATATATATATATATATATATATATGTCAACCTCACGAATTAAGTTGGATATAGCATAATATCGATATCACCTTTATTTAGAATTACTCAGATTTGTAACCAGTGTCCCAACATTGCAAGAATTTATGTCGTGAGTCATAATAAATTGCACGTAGAATTATTGCGAAACGGAATATATTGTTGAACCTTCATGGCACATGAAGAACGTAGGATTACAATGACACTTTGAAATATTTCACATATAGATACTTCGAGAAGTAACAATATATTACTTTTTTCTTAGATATATTAAATAGGACAAGAATGTATAGTCTAATATACTGAAATATGATGAATTAGAGTAATTTCTTTTCATTCAATAATCAGTTCATTTGTGTTAAACTCTTGATAATGGTTCACTAGCTCGAATCCCATGTCAAGTATATAAAAGAATTTTGTGGAATTTAGTCTAGTGTTGTCAGTTATACGTTACATTTGTATATTTAATAAAACAATTGTTAAGCGAAGATTTACACCTATATTAAAAAGAATATTGCATGACGTACGTTTCGATGAGATTCACCTTTTTCAAATGCTACATGCAGACTAATGACATTTCTCGAATACATAGAATATATAAACTTAAATTATGAATTATGAGAGGATTGAGGTATGATCGATTTGGCTGTTCAAAAGGTTGCCAGAATATTTGTATTTATTAATTTGAAGTGATTCTAACAAATTCAGCTTCATTCCCTTGTTTGCGGTATTCAAAATTTTAAAATCAGAATTGAATATATGATTTTCATTTATCACATGATTTGCATAATGTGAATCTGACTTCTGATTATCAAAGCTACGTTTATGTTCAGAAATTCTTATTTGAAAACTTCTAAACGTTCTACCAATATAAAACTTATCACAACTACCACAGTTCATTTTAATTACTCCTGATTTTTTATTTTTGTTGAACCTAGATTTGTTATTTTTGATTATTTTTGATATGTTTTCCTAAGTTATTTCCAGTACGGTAAGCAATGTTGATGTTATACTTAAAAAGAAGAGATTTGAGTTTTTCACTGGACTTACCGATGTATGTAAGACTGTTATAGTTGATATTGTTTTTGACTATGGGATAAACCAAACCAATCGCCTTTTTGAAGTTTTTCTTTGATATCATATTATCTATCATTTCAGGATTATAGTTATTATTCACAGCTATTTGCTTAATTAAATTTTTCTCGGTGTTGAAATTTGTTCTAGAAAGAGGAATATTTACTAATATATGTATCAAACTATTGAAAGCTGCCATTTTGTGTTGAAATGGATGTATGGAAGTATTATGTATAATACTATCTGTATGTGATGGTTTATGGAAAATTGAAAAACTATGTTTGTTATCCAATTTCATTATTTTAATATCTAAAAAGTTCGTAGAGTTTTCTTTCTCAAGTTACAAAGTGAATGTAATTTTAGGGTGTAACGAATTAATGAATGTCTGAAAAGTGCCGAGTTGCCGAAGAGTACCAGTGAAACAACAGATAATATCATCTACATATCTATACCAATAAATAAATTGACTACTAATGGGGTGACAATGAATTAATTTTTCCAAATTATCCATGAATATTTCAGCCAACAGGGGACTAAGTTGATTTCCCATCAAGCCCCCTTCTCAATCTTTTCAAAATTACTTAGTTTCCTATATAGTAGTTCAGTATGAAGTAATCCCTTCTATCTGTTATCTGCCTGTTCTCTCTGTATTCATAATTTAAGTTTACCTATTGTATGTATTCGAGAAATGTCATTAGTCAGCACGTAGCATTTGAAAAAGGTGAATCTCATCGAAACGTACGTCATGCAGTATTCTTTTTAATATATGTGTAAATCTTTGCTTAATTGTTTTATTATGTTTATCGATTTACATCAAGTATCGGCCTCATCAATTATTAATTTAATAGTGTTGGAGTTTACTTGATGTAAATCCATTATAATTGAATATAACTTAAATTCAAACACTTGAACTTATGATTTACACTTTATTGACTACATAGCATGACGCGTTTCGTCGTTACAAACGACTTCTTCAGATGCTTACAGAATGAAGAGATGCTCTTCATTCTGTAAGCATCTGAAGAAGTCGTTTGTAACGACGAAACGCGTCATGCTATGTAGTCAATAAAGTGTAAATCATAAGTTCAAGTGTTTGAATTTAAGTTATATTCAATTATTAATTTGTATATTTATTTTTTCGTTCTCCTACGGTAGGTAGTTCAAATGTACAAAAACTACTAAAACATTCTTGACATGGTTAGTGCATAATTTATCTCAATTTATCGAAATGATTGTAGTTCTCCCAACAAAACACACTTCTTAATATATATTTTTAGTACACAGCGAAAGTGAAATTCCCTGTATTTTATAATTACAAGTTTCAATATACCTCATGGCGTTGCAGTTAAATGAAATTTTATCTTACAATTTAGGGTTACAAGTTACAAAAACCAATACAAAGTTTTACCTTGATCAGATAAGCAGTTTAATGTATTTAATAACTAATTCAAAATAGATGTTTTTTATGGTTTTTTAAACCCATATTATGTATCTTGTAGCTCAAAACATGTTTCTTCCATGGGCGTGAATTCTATGGACACTAAAGAGTTCAATTTTCGTAAGGCTAATTTTTCGCTAATGTAGGTACCAAATGATATTTGAATATCGCTTGGGGCAGTGTCTTCGAGCCATCTCAAAGTATCGATGACATATTGAGAAATGAAAAATACCTGAATAGCTCCAAGTGGTATGGTAAGAAATATACCACTGAGTTCAAAACAGAAGGGGAAAAAGTTCAAAACTTTTATAAGAAAGCTTTAAGATGAGGTTGAAGGTATTAGAAAGGTTGAAAGATTTTTCTTTTAGGTTATTCAGATCTTTAATATATTTTTTATCATTTTGAATTGGTTGTATCATAATTCAATGAAAAACCTAGAAAAATACAGATGTATTATGAAAAAAATATTTAATTTTCTCATATACGCATTCACCAGTTGTTTTTTTTATTTTTTTCCACCTAAAGTTTGTTGCGATCCACATAATTGCAAGTTTAGTGTTCTTCGATTCGATGACATTACCGAGCGTTCTTTGTAACCTACAGATATATGAACTTTTTTGTAAAAAATTAACTCAAGTGTGCCGAAAATATGAAATAGATAAATAAAGTGATTTATACTTTGCTTTCCCAATGTCAAGTGCTTGAATGAATCGGTGCTCGTCACATTATTAGCGGTTAAATTTAAATGTTGTCGTGTAAATTGTAGTCCTTGTCTGTGACGTGGAAATGGCAAAGGAACTTTGACCGAACTTAACATGTAAACCACCTTCATTAAGGTTCCTTAGCGTTTATTCTTGATTTTATTTCAATGTAAAAAATGCACGTCTTGACTATTTACGATTAAATCGCCTTTGTCAAGGATTATGATCATTGTATAATATAATATTAGTAAGTCTTATATAAACATCTCATTATTTATAAGATATTCTGAGAAGAAGTGAACGTGATAAGTGATACAGATCTTCGGCGATCGAACGTGTTTGCAATTAGATCAGGCACCGATGTTTCTACAAAGAATCGGAAATTTGTATCTACATGTTGAATATCGTGTACGAAAAACTTGTTAGAAGATATATACACGCCTTTCAAACTGAAGTGTGGTACATTCACATTATTTTCAAGGAAAATGTTATTGGAAATTGCAGAAAACTTTAAATGTTAACAAGTTATAATAATGATGTTGCTTTTGCTAGATTGATGGTACAATAATTGAAATGCCGGACTTTCATTAGCACCATAATTCGATGAAATTATGCCCTAAGGGTATATTTTGGAATTTTTAAATTGATTTTCAGCGAAAAAAAAATGTTATTTATGTACACTTATCAATAATATAAATAATGTTGTCATAATAAATGCTGTAGTCATTAGGTATGTATGTACAGATATATCTAAACGGTATTCTTATTCAACAATATTCACTGTTTAAAATATATAAATACCATGGGTAGATAAAAAACACAGCACACGTGGTTTTCATTAGTTGAAAGTTTACTGAAAAATTTCTAAATAAATTATAGAGAAAATGAGGCATTTGCAGTCTTTAAAATACTTTTATTTCTAAATAATTGATCACATTAAGTGCTTATTTGGATAGACCCTGGGATTTTCACGATTATATTAGATCCGGACGAAATTTTAATATTGCAATAGTAAAATCAACCTTATTACAGAAAACTCTTTTTTTATGACGAGTTATACATTTAATGCATTACCAGAAATCATAAAGAGCATGCCAAATCTAAATGTTTTTTCCAAGAAATTGTTCAATTACTTACGCAACAGTTAAATCTTAGTTTTAAGTTTATAAATCTTAAAATTAAGTGTATATTTGAACCTGAATTACTAGCAAAAATTGCTAAATAAAAACTTTACGTACATAAACTTGAATTTTACAATCGACAGATTACTGACCATAGTCAGGCATATTTGACTTGATCACTGAATAACCAACAAGTTATAACGCTAAATCTATCATATTTTCATATAGAGTATGATATGTTCATCTTTCACAATTCATCATTTTCAATAACATTTTTTTCTGTCTAATAAACGATATATCTACACGAAACCGTTCTATTAAAATTTTACATACTTTTCAATTTATCTTTTTCAACGCAAATATCATTTAATAATTGGATTTCATATCCCCTTTTCACTATATGTGCTACTAATACAAAGAACAAAGACAATTTCGCGTTTAATTTAATCGTGACAATATCACCGTGATGGTGGCTTCACTGATCAGAAACATTTTATTCAATTTTTTTTTCCTTACCGTCTGCCTATAACAGTTTTCACCAAAAAAAATAATGAAGGAACATAACAAGTTATTAGAGTAAGCAAAGAAAACAAATAGAAGGGTAACAGATAATGAAAATATTTTATTATCGAACTATTACAAAGAATAATCTAATTGGAATAATTAATTTTAGTGTAATTTATTTATTGATTTGTAACGTACTACAATTTTAATCGTGCAATTTGTAATTCTCTGGAGTTTCACAATAATCAAAACAAAATCTAACAAAATTGATGAATCTCATAAAAGAAATGGTGTAGTGATAATCGGTTGTCTCATTTCCAAAACTTTTGTCCAACTTTTCCATGCAAATCAATGTTAAATAAGTATGTGTATCCAAAAGTTTGAAGAATTTCAAATTGCATCAATAATACGAGTATAAATCATTTTTAACTATGGCAATTTTGACCGTAGTATTCACGAGGGCATTACATATCATATAGAATAGCAGTAATGTGATCTTAGAGTACAGAAGTGTAGTGAAAGGATTCTTGAATATTTTCGAAAAGGAACACTCATAGAATCTGTTTTTACACCCTTTACTTTAATTTTCAAAATAAAAATTCGGTTTTATGTCTAATAGTTGATAGTTATCTCCGGGGTAACGTTTGATTGCATCTAAATTTGTTTTTTCTTCAAGATTATGTGAAGTAAAACCACATACTATGACACATTAATGTCAACAGACAACAATATTTTGACATAAAAGTTACCATAAATCGTTGAAAGGCACATAATTGTAAATACGTAATATATAAATGAACTGACAATGTGCACCAAACTATCATGTCTTCTAATTTTTTTAATATCAGCTTCCAATAGAAATAGCGAATAAAATCGCAAAAATATCGACTAAAAGTTACCGGGAAACATTTTGAGTTTTTTCAATATTGAACGAAAAAGAATAATGAAATAGCCTTGGTCCCAGCAAACGTAGATATATTGTTTGAATGTTCATTTCGTGCTAAGTATAACCACAGTTTTTACATGCCTGTAATGCGATTTTATTATATTTTAATGCTCTTCAATACAGGAGGTAGTATAAAATGATGTATTTAACATTACGTCATTTCATTCTTGTTGTGAGTCACACGTTATCATAAACCGAACCGCGCCATTAAAATCCATGAACAAATATAGTTTCCAGAACATTTATTCAAATGAATTTTTATCATATTAGATCATCCTTAAAATCATGGATGTCGCGTAGCTGGTTTGACCTATCTACAAAAGCGGGACTTGTCTGTCGACTTTTCCTTAATAGCAGTGTAGACATCAATTGTTGAGGCGTCTGTTACTTAACTGAATTATGAAAATTTATAAGAATAGGGTCGATGCTATACTTTCAGAATTGGAAGGAATTTTAAGAAAATGTTTTTTGCGTGTTCCTTTATCTGTCGCTTACTTTGAATCATGTTAGATAAATGAGTAATTTGAATGTTTACGACCGGTTCTTGATTCAAATCCTTTTCAGAAATAAATTAAAATGGTTACGAAAAACAATTCTATATTCATACACTTGAATTATATGAGTGTGACGTACGTTTAATCATTCTTCGGACAGACGACAGTTTTTCCGGATATTTTCATTTACTTATTTTTAAATATATATTTTTTATTGTAAATAAAACTAACTCTATCTTATATTTTTACTTTATTTTGTCACATAATTGTTTGGACTTCACGCCAGTGTGTTAACGAGAAAATTTTTGTGTTTTAACGGAATATAGAGGAAATCAGAGTCATCGGTTATTCATTCATATTATAGTATGCAATTTTCATCAAGAATATGTAAAATTAATTTAGTATTAGTTTTTTGTTCTTGGAAATCAAGAGGTCGTTAAGCCTTCTGCGATTGATTTTTATTACAGTCATAAAAAACGATCTTTGCTTCAAAATGGTTGGTTGTTCCATTTTGGAATAAGAGGATACCTTTATTTCATACTATTCAAGAAATTAAGCCGAAAATCATTCGAAATCATTCAAAAGTTGAAAGATCTATCGTAGTTAAGTTATATTTTGTTATAATTTGAACGTTTAGTAGAGATATCTATGTAGCATCATTTTTCTTTAAGTCTTTACTATTGCGTACTCTAAAAATAGATTCAAATTACCTGCAATTAAAAAAATTTTGTATCGAATACGTCATTCGATAAAGGTAGACAACCGTCGATGTTACTAAGTTTTAAACATCTAGTAATGAACGAAAGTTTAATTGTAAATATGAAAGTGTTTTTTTTTGGTCCTTATAACTAAAACGTTCAAGAGAAATTGGTAGTGAACACCCAAAATGCCGGGACGATGCCTCAAACTAAAATTTTTTTCGTACTTGTCTATCCTTTCTACTTGTCTATGCTTTCTACTATCGATACGAAATAGACTTAGTTAGTGTTTATTCAAATTATTCTAAATATATATAATTTGAAACTTTTTATTCAAGAAATTTTTTATTTCAAAATCAACAGTTGACGACAGAATTTCTGTTCCTCCTTAAAAATTTAAATTAAATAAATTGAAAATTAATTTTAAATTAAATGAAAAATTTAAATTTTCAATTCAATTTCTAAATTGATATTTTTAATTCAATTTCGAAATTAAACTTCCAACTCATTTTTATATTTCTCGATTAATAAATAACTCCTAAAGACTAAATTATATTCTATATTTAGTTTCTAGTTCAATTATGAAGATTTATCGAAAATGCAATGAAAATACATTGCTTTTTTTTTGTTCCATTCAAAATTGAAGTTTTATTTCATTTTCTGTGTGAATGTAGTGAGTACAATAAATGAGTGTGAAGTAGATGCTTCGAAATTGATGTGCAGGAATCACTTATAAGTAAAATTGCTATGTTGGCCATGGACAAGTACCCGTCGTGTCAAGGTCGACTGGGTTCGAACGTTCGGCCTCACGACTAATTTCCAGTTCTGTACGAAACGTACACTGCACGGCGAGTGATTCATAATGTTACATGGGATATTAACTGCCACATCGATTAGATTTTAATGGATTCGGGTAATTCTTATCGACCGAATATAACATATTTGTGGAAGTTATGCAGTCGCACAACTTAAATTTTCTGCATTTTAGCTTTTAAATATCACGACATTAAGTTTTTAACGGCATATTGTTTCTGAGGTATTTTTATTTTAAAAATTTATTTCGGTTATTTATCGGGTTATAAATTTTCGAGTTTGAATCACATGAAATAAGTTTACTCGTTCGAATCTTGTTTCTTTTCGACGTTTCATCGGCACGTTTTGATGGTGTAATTTATTTTCAAAATTTGCTTTGGTGCGGAAGATAGTGGTTAGTCTATCGGTACTGGCGAAAAATACTTTTCCCAATAGGCTCTTTGACAATGCGAAAAATAAAGTGTCAATTACTGTTAACAGTATATATTAAGAGTTAAAAAATGATTATTTATTAACGTAAGTTGAAAATAATGATTAATTTATTTAAAAATCTGTAAATAAAAACAGCAATTTTTAAACGTTTATCACGTGACACAAAACGCTCCTGATTGGTCGAGTTTATCATGACGTCACCTACTTGTAAACTTCGTAGTTTCGTACATAACCTAGTTGTGTTGCGCCTAGTTGTGGTAGATTAAATCTCCGTTATAATAAGATTTTTCTTTATTATCACCTTTTTGCACTATTTTACAAGTACCTACTTTTAACCATGGACAACGATTTTGTAAAAGCAGTCAGCAGAAACCTGCCCCAAGTCGACGCAATCATGGTCGGATTGTTTTTCAAAAATAATCGCGACTTTTATGCTTCGGAGCTAAAAAATGTAAAAACAGCAAAGTAAGTATAATTACACTGTACTGGTTACTGTTACAACAGGTTCTGTTAACGTACTTTTGTCACATTTTTGGGATAATTCTGAAAATAAAATAGATTTATCAATTTATGCATAATTCAGAAATTATATAATATTATGTCTTAGTTAACTGGGATAACTCTCAGGAAGTGTAGAAATAATTTCAGTACAATTTAGAAATAAAGTTCACCTACCTTTTGTACAAGTTTCAACTACAGTAGCAGTATGCTCATCATTGGTTAACGTAGGTTGATGAATATCTTCGCATTGTTTAACAAGTTCCATTCTTTGCCGTTTGACAAATGCAGATCAGGAAGTACCAGCATCACACTTTCTTTTAATTCGATCTGGCTGGCAATGAAATTTAGAAGGCAAAACTTTATCTTTTAAAATTATTTTCTGACTGAAACCCATTTTGTACTGATAGTAATTTGCCATGTCATTTTCCATCTGTAACAAACAAACAAATTAGTCAAGATCTTTTAGTGTACTGTTTATTGAAATCATAGGACTCTGTAGCTACAAATTTTTACGAATATTATGGAGAACAGAAATATTCGAAGTGAGTTGCAAGAGTCATTCTGATAAGAACATTAGAGGAATTATAACCTCAATTCAATAACGAAAATATTAACGTTCGGAATGTAATTAAGTATTACAAAATATAAATATTATGTTTACTTACATCGAAATGGTCTTCACAAAAGAAAATATTTTTTCTATTCGCTATGTCATTATGATCCCTCCGAGAAAGTTGCAACCACTTTCGGCGCACTTTGACATTCCTTGGAACACTTACAAATAGTTTTTCCGGAGTTTTTAACGACGTGTTTGTACATTTAGGAACCTCACACCATTTGTAACTCATTTTTTGTTACATAAATCACTGATAAAATGTAAATCCAATCGCACTTTCGTTTTTTGTTTACAACAAACAAATAGGCCAGCTGTCACAGATAATACCAAAGATCACTACGTTTACAGTCAAGTGACGTCACCGACCGCCATATTGTCAAAGTAGCGTTTTGGCACACTAGGTAAATATTGAATATTTAATTCGATATTTTTCAGCTAATATGTACTAGAATTAAAAAATACAACTTTTACTGGGTTCATTAGACTCTACTACTTAATATAAAATGGATTTTGAAAACCTGTCAAATAGCCTATTATGAAAGGAAATAATACACGTGTTCGTAACGGATATGAGTTGCGTCAATGAGATAACTACACTTGTTACGAACTTAATAATCGAATAGTTTTGTATGAACCTCTATGCTTGATATGTAGAATTGTTCTTTTAAGATTTGTTTTAGATCCTTGCATACCATCTAGTTTTCCTGTTTAAGAAGAAACAATTCGTAATATACCCCACCAAGTTGAAACTAAGGAACTCCAATCTTCTCTAATCTATAGGGTGTTTTTTTACAGGTATAGAACTTTAAATTGCAATAAAACAACGATGGATCATTCGATTGACAAGAATTTTTTTTTATTCGAAAGATAATCTTGTGGCATTACATTTTAAATATGATTTCTGGCATATGACCGCCACGGCTGGCTCGGATGTAGTCCAATCTGGACGTCCAATTTTCGATGACTTTTTCCAACATTTGTGGCCGGATATCGGCAATAACACGGCGAATATTGTTTTCCAAATGGTCAAGCGTTTGTGGCTCATCCGCATAGACCAATGACTTTACATAGCCCCACAGAAAGTAGTCTAGCGGTGTTAAATCACAAGATCTTGGAGGCCAATTCACGGGTCGAAAACGTGAAATTAGACGGTCACCAAACGTGTCTTTCAATAAATCGATTGTGACACGAGCTGTGTGACATGTTGCGACGTCTTGTTGAAACCACAGCTCCTGTACATCATGGTTGTTCAATTCAGGAATGAAAAAGTTTGTAATCATGGCTCTATACCGATCACCATTGACTGTAACGTTCTGGCCATCATCGTTTTTGAAGAAGTACGGACCAATGATTCCACCAGCCGATAAAGCGTACCAAACAGTCAGTTTTTCTGGATGTATCGGTGTTTTGACATACACTTGAGGATTATCTTCGCTCCAAATGCGGCAGTTTTGTTTGTTGACGTAGCCATTCAACCAGAAGTGCGCTTCATCGCTAAACAAAATTTGCTTATGAAAATCGGGAACAACGGCAATCTCGTTTTGGACTCATTCGACGAATCTACGCCTTGCTTGATTGTCATTTGGCTTTTGATGATGAATTGCCAAACGAAACAGAATAAATCACTTATCAGCTGTTAAATCGGTCGCCATCTTCAATAGTAATGCCAACTTAAAGTTCTATACCTCTAAAAAAACACCCTTTATAAAAAAATGATATGAACTGAAGTTTCACGATCAATATATCCATGGAACTATTAGGAGGAATGTCGAAATCGAAAAAATTTTAAATATCTCTCTAAATATGGTTGAAATATTTTGTTTCAATTGCTAAAGTTGAAGTAAATGCGGTATTTTCGACTGCGAACAAAAAATAATGTATAATGGATCCAAGGAAAAGAGCATATATTATTCTTCAACATCGTGGTCTGATGATGCTCGATCTCTTTAATCACATCTACTTTAATTGTAGGTTCATCAGTCGAAATATTATTCTTTTTGTGCTTTGAAGTAACGTATTGCAATAGAACACGGAACGATTAACATAATTAACACGGAGAATATCAGCACAGACTTAACAATGGATATTGTAGCTTATACATCTTAGAAAGGATAGGTCACTTATCTTGATTTTCATCAATGTTATCACATTGAAGGAACGAACATTTACATTCGACCTTTTGTGTTTTTCTGGACAAGTAGAACCTCAGTTCGAAAAATCAGCCCCATAAAGCATCCGTTGTACTTTGCGTTTGCTTTGAAATTGACCTGTGAGATTTTTGTCAAGTACCATTTTTTCCCTTTCATTACACAATTGCTTACTAGGATATATTCACGTAATTTCATTGGAATTCCCTTCGCCAAGCCCTTTCTGCCTTAGAGCGGCTTAGTTGCACGTAATCTTCCTGAATGTTCGAGGCTCATGTTTGGCTTTTTGCAACGATTTTTTCGAAGTTTTCTGTGTTTTCTAAGAATTTTCATATAGATGTTTGGACGAGCGGAGACCTATACTTTTATAATGGGCTATCTGACCATTTCTGTTTGCACATTTAACTGACAGACTAATATCTAATGATAAGACAGGCTAATGTTATTTTTTACTATTAAACTATAATCTAACAATTTTTAGCTTTAGTAAATTAAAATATCACGGTCAGAATAACGCATTCAATTGCATATATGTGACTCTTTTTCTATAGTTCACTTAACTGACTACAGTATATGTGTACAGAACTACTATAACCAGTTTCTCATATGATTTGTTGTCGTATATTTACAGTATTTTTTACCTGGCTTTAATACGCGGTGGTAAATTCAGAAAATTATTTTTATATAAAATAATGTTAAGGTTGTCAATACCATATTTTGAACAACTGTAAAATATATGATTAAAAAAGCGTATTATCCTAAAAAAGTAGGTTGACTATTTTAAAAACATTTTTCAGTTTTTTCTACTTTATTAAACTTTATTCGTTCTACACTTAGTTGACTACTACATTAAGTATCGTCTTAAATATTCAGAAAAGAAGTACAATACAAATATGAAAGTATAGAGGATATCGTTGTCAATGATTTCATAGATTTGTCAGTTACTTCGTGATATAATTGATATTAATAAGTTAAAATATCTTGACTTTTTATCTCGGTATTTATTTATATAGTTGTGACTGCACTTTCGTAGTATTACTGTATTTTCATGCATGTGAATAACGATCAACGGTTAAGTCATCATTCATTTGTTTAAAATTTGTACAGTACTACGAAAGTGCAGTCAATATTAATATTTGAATATATTTCTCTTATTAATTTCGTTGTTTTTCCATCAAAGTTTGCTATTTTGGTTGTTTTAAATTTTAATGTGAAAAATTTATTATAATTGGTTGAATGAAGAATTTCATAACCTTTAAATGCTCTTCAATATTTCTCAATAATGTTAGTTGCAAATACTACGGGAATTTAAATGGACATAGTGTGAACGATTCGCTAGAATTGAACCCTATGTGCACTTTGTGGTTGGAACACTAATTAAATTTTTTTACCTCGGCCTGTCTTTTCCATCCAATTGTACATACAGTAAGGGCTTCCTTAATTCGCGGATCGAATCGCTATTTTTTGTGACTGGTTCCGGAATTGTTTTGTTTCAGAAGTTATTAAACAAAAAGTATCTAGACTTAAAAGCAGATCTAGTTTTGGATATTGCACCAGTTCATCCTCGCGAGCTTGAAATTATACATCCAAATATTAAAGTGACAATTTCACCTCACAACACGACGGATTTGCTTCAACCTATGGACCAAGGAATAATCCAGGCCTTTAAGCTCTGTTACATTAGACGAACCTTCAAAATCATATTGGATAATCTGGAATGTGATCCTGATATGAATGTTATGGAATGCTAGAAGAATTTTGATATAGCAAATTGCATAGCGAACATAAAAGAATCATTGGAAGAACCGAAGCCATACACATTGAAATTATGCTGGAAACAACTGTGTTCTGTTGTGACTGCGGAAAATGTCGAAGAGTCTGTGCACATTCAACTTTGACTGCAAATATAGCCGTAATTGCGAATGGAATAGGCCGAAATGGGTTCGAACAGATAGAATCAAGTAACATTCATATGTTGCTTGAATTGGTTTGACTGAAACCTACTTGGAGGAAATGTTAAACTCACAGCCTATTGAGGGAATAGGCTTCAACGAGCACGGGAAACGTGACATTTAATTTAAAAATTCTTATTGAATGTTTAAGAATGGCTAATGAGCATTGTGATTATTTAATTTATGAAAATTGATTCTTCTATGGAAAGTCTCATTTTCTAAAGTCAAATTGCTAAAATCATTGTTTAATACCGGTCTTGAGTTGAAGGAACTTTTAAAAACTGCTAAGCAAGAAAAAATTACAAAATTCTTTAAATCATTGCCTAACCTTGAATATAATATATCAATATGATCGAAAACTTCATTGAAATCATTTTTTATATACTTACTTTTTCATTTTGTCACCCAGGAACGTAATCCCTATAATCTAATAATAAATCTAATAAATTACCATTCCATATTCACGGTTTATGTATTCGCGGAATATTGGAACTTTACCCCGCGAATAAAGAGCTTTTATTGTATTAGCCTTTAACGTTTTTGTGTCTTAATTTATTGGTTCTTCACTGGCTAGTGGCTATTAAATTGACGAAAAAGTGCCTGCCCCTCAAGTATTTTGCTTTTCAATTCAAGAAACTTTAGAAACTCATTTCCAACGATTTTTATATTATATTATGCCCCAATTACGAGGCATTTTTAGTATTAATTATATTATACATTATCGATAATAGACATTGAAAAAACCACGCCAAACTGCACATTTCGGTAAATTTTCATATCAGCGATCTAATCGATGCTCAATATTTTAATTACAATTTGCAATAGTATTTTAAATAAATTTTCCATTCAAATTATAAAAGATTAACTATAGATTGCTCGTTGTGCGTGACTAACTTCTACATCTGCGTTACTTGGGAAACGTCAGAAGACAAAATTGATGTTTATCAAACCATTATTTATTTAGGAAAACTAAGGATATAAATTTTCGTTAAAATCAGGAATATTCCACAACTTAATATGTAATCATCTTAGTCCAACTAAAACTCATTTTTACAGTTAAATACTCTATTTTATGTCGTAATTTTCGAATATTCATTTTGAGCAATAATAATGAGCTTACAAATTATCTGATCTTCGATTTCGTTACACTGGAATTCACAAATACTATGGTCGAATTTGTGTTGAAGGAATGTTGTGAAAATGTGAACAACACCTCATTTTATTTAATGAGATTGAATTCTCGCTTAACTCTTGGTGAAACATAATTGAATATTAAAATAAATTAAACTCTTGGCTTAATGTTTCACGATTTATTTAACAATATGTATAGTCAACATGTTTCGAGCGTTAGCTCATTTTCAAGACTGATGTCTTGAAAATGAGCTAACGCTCGAAACATGTTGACTATACATATTGTTAAATAAATCGTGAAACATTAAGCCAAGAGTTTAATTTATTTTAATACCTCATTTTATCATCTTAATGTAATTTGTGACAGTTTCAGAATTGCAACTGCAAATTCTTATTCGATTATTATTTCAAAAATGCTTCTACCGCAGAAAAACTTGTTAAAATTGAAGACGTCTGAACCAAATAACAAGAATTATCCAAACAAAATGCTCACCTCAAAAAAAATTCGAATCAAATAATCAAAATAGCAATTTGAATTTGAAGTTAGAACAAAACTAAAAGAAATTAAAAATACTTATTCTACTGAAATTTAATCATAAATTCAATTTTTAATAAAATATTATTTTATATTTGCACACCTGAAAAGTTAATATACGATACAAAAGTCATTGACTTGATGATGGCGTTTGATGTCCATTTTTTAAGTATATTCATTATAAATTTGGCAACTGTTGAAGAAAAGCAAATAAATTTAATTTTATTAAATGAAGATTTTTTTAAGTATTAATCACAATGATAAGATTGTGAAATTATCAATTGATATCTATGAGTTGTAATGAATTATCTAACATAAAGAAAAACAGAAAATTTCCAGCTTTTTGAGATAATATGAGTCTTTAAACTTGAACAATTAACAGTATTTTCACATTATAAAATCCTATTCTGTATACTCAGCATAATAAATGAAACTGAAAATAAACAAATAACAGAAATAATAAAAAAAAATAACAGAACTAATAGTTGTCTCATTATATCTTGAATATATTTTCAACGGATATTATTCTTGGAAGTAGCTAATATATCTAGCATAGTTCTTTCAAAATATACAATTCAAAATGATTCAAATAAGTATTCGGGTTTATATCTTTTAAAAATTCGAAAGTATAAAGTATACCACTCCAATAGTAAAGAAATACAGAGATTTAGAATCGAATTCCCAGTTCATATCAAGAGAGTAAATGATCAACGTAAAAAGTTTGATTAAAATTTTTGCAAACATCAAAAATGTTTGCAAAAATTTTAACTTACGGACTATAAATATAAAAACGACAAAATATTATATTAAGAATAAAATTTCGTGCCATCAAATTACAGGGATCTTCAAATTGTAATAAGAAAATCAAAAACAAACAGAAATTGGCATTGATTGAAATTATTTATTCAAAAATAAAAATTTTGTGTATGTATAAAAAATTAAATAATAAATTCTAACCTATTAAAAGTCGCTAACAGTTACCTTCAACATTCTTTTTGTGTACAGCCCAACGCTGTAATGACTTCATACCCAATAAGAATTTATTTTTTTAATATCTAATTAATTAGGTATAAAGTATTAAATTTTATAATAAAAAGACTTGATATTTCAGGTGTTATATTAACAGATTAGTTATTTCGATTGTTCCAATTTCGTTTCTTTTCTAAATTTACTTCTTTCATATTTATTTTCTTACTCACGTAATTTTTATTTCCAGAAGAATCAATTTATTTAAAACAATTAATGAAGGCGTTAGCATCTAGACACGTTGAGGTAATTGAAGGAAAAATATGTTCACCAATGAAAATATTTTCATCTAATTTTTTAGATGAAAATGGTTTATATGTTGGTTATTTGAGTGGACTAAAGTTAAGCCCGCTCAACTTCAGCCTTATATTTATGGCCATTTATCGTTTCTGTCAGTTATTCCTAACATATTCAGTATATAAAAACGCTTGGTGTAATTAACAAAGGATGGTTGATTTCGAAATTGAAGAATAATATCATTTAGAACAATGAAAAATCAATTACATGCCACGATCTGATTCGCGCAATTGATTTGATTCAAATATTCTGCGATCGATCTTACGAATATACTATTCGTATCAATAAATTTCCTTTCGTAATGAGTGATTTCTAGCGAAGTAATGCCAGTTCATGAAATTCAGATGTAGAATTCCTCTGCGTTGTATCATTGTTATTAGTTATTATAACCGCTTGTTGTATAGTTATAAATAATACGTCGAAAAATAATTTTGCTTCGATATCGCTTGCTAGAATACCCGTAGTTGATTGTCTCATTGAAATGCAATAACATATAAGCGAATATTGTTAATTCATGCAGCCAGAGTCTTTGTTAAGGAAGACAATCAAATGTTACAAGGACGTGAAGAAACGTTATTCATCATCCTTCGATAGTGATAGCGAAAGCGATGACGATTTGGTAAGTGGTTTCGAAGATGACTGCGGGTCGTAGAATCTTTTCAGTAGAAACGATTTTATCACATGTAAACTAAGGTTGATTATTTATAAAATAGGTTTAGTGAACTGTTAATGTTTTTTTTTTAATCCATCGGTGTTGGACGATTTTCACATTCACTTTACAAATTCAAAACATGTTTAGAAAAGAATTTCAGTTTTTTCAAATACCTAGTTCAAACTCCTTTAGCGTTTGAAAAAAAATTAGCACTGAATTTTGTAATGGATTCAGACACCTTAAGAAATAACATAACTATTAATTTCTTCATTAATATTTATTTTTACAATAATAAAGATTTATGTTGGGAAGAAATATAAAATAAAATGAAAAAATTATTATCAATGTAGACTCGTTTAGAACTTGTTGGCTGAAATCAGAACGCCATAGCCTTTATGTTGAACAGACCTGGAGATGAAACAGAGAAAGGAAAATTTTAGTAAAGAACAAGGCCCTTTGATGTTTTATACAGTGATACACTGAGTTTATGAGGTAATTTTTAAAATGAAATGAATAATATATCGGTTTAATCCGTAATAGATGCAACTTTTGACACGTTTTTTAAATTTATAAAATTAAAAATTAACACACTTGACTTAAGTTTGAATATATTAAAAACTCTACATATGTTTCGAGTGGTTATCCCATTATCAAGAGTACTGATTAATAATACTGTAATTAATAATTATTAATAATACTAATCAATAATTAATATACTGATATTAATCAGTAATAATGGGTTAACCACCCGAAACATATGTAGAGTTTTTAATATACTCGTATTCAGTGAAACTTCAAGTCAAGTAGTTAATTTTTAATTTTATAGTTTTTAACATAATGTTCCACCAAGAGATAAGTGAAACCTCCGGTCGTCTTTTAAATTTGTAGTAGCTATTCAGAAAAACGTGATAAAATTGCAAAATTTAAAAATAGACAAAAGTTTTGCAGATTTTGTTCGTTTATTTCATTTCGATACTTTTGCAAAGGTATGCTTTTTTGGGCAGGTTTCACTCGTAACCTTTTCCTTTGTTTTATTGTCGGTTTCAAAGTTATTATCTTCATTATTGAAAAAATATCCATTGATTATTACTTACATTGTAAAATTTAAAAGAAAATACACATACAAATTTTATTTTCTGTGTTGTGTTCTGGATTAGTTGTGCTTGTTCTAAATGACTTTTTGAAGAGTTTCTGATTTTGGTTTTTCCGGAAATTGATATAACTTACTTGTGTTGTTTATTTTAATTATATTTGCGTCTTTAAGTTTATATATTATTCGAAACAACGTTTTTTGTTTACTAGATAATACTAACGCAATCGATTTTAATTTTATTTTTATTCATCAAACATATTTCGTTACTAAATGGTCAACTTCTGCTGACCATACGTAACTTTGTAATAGACAATATTTCATTTTGTTTTTAGTTATTGTTATGGTTCAATACTATTTCAATTTATTTTGAATTAATTTTTTCGCTGTATATATTCGCTTCTACTCTCTATTTTTGTTTTTTTTCTCGATAATTTTTTCTTATTTATTATTTGTGTACACTTATGCAATTTTTTGTAAATTGTAATTTTTTGTAATTTTTTCTCTGTAATTGGATGTATATCTGTTGGGAATAAATGTTTTATTATTATTATTATTAACAACAACATAGACCTAAAAAAAACATAAAAAATGTTTTATTTTAGAAGATTATGCAGATTTCAATATTATCCACTTTAGACATATGCTTTTTGGACCTCTCACAGATACATTAACACCTTTACAGTTCCTCAGTTCAGCAGTACAAGGAAAATGGGAATTCAATTGAATACTTCATCGTCTGATTCGCAAATTTCAAAAAACCATGTAGAGTTGAAACAACGAAATTGTCTCAAAGATCTTGAATAGAAGAAATATGAAGTTCAATACTTAAGGAATATATCCAAATTGGGAGATAAATCACTAGAATCTAGAAGAAATTTGTTATCTTTGAAATTCTTTGCTCAAAATCTAATCTCAAACACGATTATACTGACCTCATCCTTCCGCTTGTATAGAATTTCATGTGTCTAGACAAAACTACGGTCTTAAAACCTGTTCTTTTTCTTACGTTCTCCGAGAGCCAATTCTCTCATAAATATGTGTTCTTTATCTAGTGCAGGGGTTCCCAAACTTTTTTTACTACGCCCCCTCCTGTTAAAATGGACACCATCCACGCCCCCCCTTCATAGTAAATTTTATGGGCATGTGAAAAAAACCAAGAATTACATTAAGAACAAAACATGTATTTTTAATAACACAAATAACAACATCTGAAGAGTCAATTTAAAGACATACTGTTGAAGCAAAACATAGACAAAAAGAATAAACTAGTGAGATGAGTGGGCTTGCATTTTCTTCACTAGTAAACATATTCTTGGTTGTGTTTTAGTAAGGGCACAACGTAAGTCACTGGTAACATCAAGTTTGTTTCTGAGCTTAGTTTTAATTGCATCGAGGGTTGAAAACGCCTTTTCACACAAGTAGGTCCTCGAAAAAGGCAGATATAATCTACAATGTAAAAACATTTAAAGAAATGTATTGATTTTATTTATTTAGAAATTTTTATTTTTAACTGGTCTTGTGCTCACGCCCCCCATGACAAATCTTCACGCCCCCCAGTTTGGGAATCCCTGACCTAGTAGTTCCATCCATAATAACATTGATAAAATTGTTGTCATTATCCTAGTTTTCCTGTTAATTTTTGATTTTTTAATGTGCGTTTATTTAGTTTTAATTGTTGAACTATGTATGACTATATTTTCACGTTTTCCGTTTTTTCATGTTAATCTTGAACTCTCTCAAATATATAGTATATCGTACTAATCATTTAAAATATTTCATGCCACTGGGTTTAGGAAAATGAAGCATTATTATTCTACGTGCCTTTTTAATTTTATTTTGTAGGAAAAGACATTTGTTTTCACTGAGAAAGAACAGAACAGTTATCAGACTGTGCAATAAATTGCCATATACATATCTGAAATTGCTGTTTGTTGAATAATTACAATCTGTATTTAGTGAACAATCATCTTGACTCTCCTGTAGACGTTAATACCACCTCTTATCACATATTTGTTACTGTGAGCTTGAAGCAAATTTTAATTGGACATAAAGACATACATGTCGCGTAGGTAGTTCAGGTAAATAAGATAAGAAATATTATCTGCTAATTTAAATGAAACGGAACAACGTTTGTAATCTACTGACACGAGTTAAATTAAATAATCTAGGTCATATCTTATCCGAATAGATTCGATCAAACTGTAACAATTGCCGTTATAATCATAAATTCGATAATTTAGATGGATTATTTGGAAATCATTGATGTATTTGAGAATGTGAATTCAATAATTTTAGAAACCTCTTAGAAGCCTTCTTTCTTTTGAAAATGTTTGACATATTGAAAAATATGTCTACGTAAAAAACATAGTATCAAAGATTTTTGTCTGTCAACAATTGAAATTACTTAATAAGTGTGATTATTTAACACTCGTATTTAGTATATTTATAGAAAAAAGATTAGCAAGCTACAAGGCCGACAAATTCAAACGAATAATTATAATTTTTTTAACACAGTATTTACATTACATTTCAATCCGACAAGTTCTTTTTGTTACTATAGGCATAGATATATTCACTTAAAATCCGAATATATGTTAATTGTTTGCTTCTCATTGTTCTGATTTTCACGCAGAAGCCATAATAAAATCCACGGATTTCATTGAAACTGGAGAAAATGAGTAATCACGATACGATTTCATGGTTTACAATTGCCATTCTGTAATGGAATTTTGTTGATAAGTTTAACCTCCAACCGCATAATGTGAAATGAACATAAATTGATGAACAGTAAAAATGTTCGAGTTATTTTTGCACTGAACTAATACGCATTCAAATTTTTGAATGTTTAATGCCTCTATTCAATATAAAATCTATTTTAAAAAAACACTGTATTCTAGATCTAAACAATTGAAGACCACAGGCAAAGAACATTCTAAGTCAATTTTTTTCAAAAATGATGTTTTCACACTATCTAGTACCTAAAGCCGAGTACTACAACCTAGTCCACTCATCAAGGGGAAAGAACATTCTGTCTCACTGTAATTAAAGCTGGAAAAAATCATATACAGGGAAATATCATTCTATGCTCAACCAGCTGATTGATTTACAGTGGAAGAATATTCTATGTCACTATCAGCTGTTCGAGTTACTTTGAAATAACATTATGTTTAACAGAGCCTTTCAGTTTTACTTACTTTGCTGTCAGTGATCGTGGATTGTTTAAGTCAATTCATTGAATTTTAACTTGATATTAATAGTGGATAGTGATCAAAATGAGTGATAACGACGAAAATATTACTGCAATGGCTACAACAAAGAGGAAATATGGAAGAATGAAGCAAATGCCTACTGAAAATTTGAACATATCAAATGAAAAATACTATGATCTTCAGGTTTCAAAGAGATTCTGTCGAGATGAAACACAAACATATTTGACAAATTTGAAACATTAGCTTGTAGCAGTAATTTTGGAGGTTTGAAAACGATTTTTATTGTTTTCTAATTTTGAATATTACATTTGAATAGATAATTCATTATATGTATTTCAGTATCTTTAAAACTTTTCCGTATTTCAGTATCTTTAAAACTCTCTCCAAACATGTACATTTGATTTTTTTCAACTGATTAAAATGACAATTCGTTGCACACAGTAATGAAAATTTGTATTGAATAATCTTAAATATTCATACTCATTCTTTTATAATAATAAATATTTACTTATATTCTTTGACTTTTTAATGTGTTCTTATGTGAAGTTTTTAAATTCCCAATAACCTATGTATGAACATAGATTTTTTTTTAATAATTATAACCAAAAATGGAGATTGAACAGTTTTATTTCGAATTTAAATCTATTTGATTAGTACAAAAAAAAATTATTCTAGCAAGTGTTTGTGTGGCTCGAGAATCCAAAGTAAATTATACTCGTAACTTTCCAAGAAATTTAACTGGAAAAGCATAAACTGAGTTTCGGTGGCAATCAAGTAGTGGATAATAGTTTGTCTGATGCAACAAAACATCAAACAAAACCAATCTGTGTTTGATTGACACTTCAAACTACAAACGTGTCTTTTCAGTTAGCCGTTGTAATATTTATGGTGAAAATAAACCTCTATAAAATTGCTTTTTGAGGTTGAAGTAGAACATACATAAAGATATATAGAGAACATATATAAAGGAACATATTTCGATATCATGTAAATGTAATTAATTCATATTGTACTATATTTATGCAAATCAGTACGTGATCTTATTGACGACAATATAACAGTAAAGGCGTTGTAATAGTGCAAGAATGTTGTTGAATGGAAATGTGTTTTAATGCCTCAACTACCATTATGGTGGCGTTTTAGTCGTTCAGTGTTGTTGCAACCTTATGGTATGGAAATAAACAAAGCTAGAACTATTAAATTAGCCTTACTCTTTTTTCGCATAGGCTACAAAATATTACAGTTACGTTCAAATAATCTTACCAATATGCAAAATATAAATTTCAACTTATATGCAATATGCAAGTCATTGAATGAAAATTAGTAGGCCGGTAAAATACACACATTTAAACATATTTATATAGACACAGGTGTATATTAATATTTACCCAAAGAAATTCATTCATAAACTTGCAACTATTATGAATGAACAGTGAAATAATGCACAAGAGGTAAAATGTCGTATATAAAAAGTCAGGTATTTAACAATTTAACGACGGTATGACTTGCGACTTCAGAAGTCACAACATATCACTAGAAACGAAATAAAGGCTTGAGACACAACGTCTTTTTTGTTTTGTTGTATGAAGTGCAGTCATATACGCTCACAGAAGCCACAGGTCAAAAAGGAAAGCAATTGAAATATGTAGGTGCTAATAAATATTGTTGTGTGAAGTACTAAAGAGAATAAAAAGAGATCTAAGTCACGTACACCATTAGTAGTTAATAGGAATAAATATCAATGCTCCCTATTACAAAACATAATAACGGAAAAATACTGTGTAGAAGAGGAAGAAGAACCTCATGGTTGTATATATATATGTGTGTAACATTTTTTACAAATTTTATCAAGCCACAAAAAAGGTAGGTCATTCCTTTCATAAGAAATGACTACCTTCGCTTCCGTTTCTTCTATCAAAAAAGCTTTAAATAAAATATCTACATGGCATTAATGCTTTCCTACAAACATAACCGCAATAATTTACATATATAACCGAAGATGGTGAGAATTTTGGATTTTGTGGGAAAGATTCACTGTGCTGATTATAAAAAGGTAATACCAGTGTTGTGTAATCACAAGGTTTTCGTATAAATAGATTACCTTCAAACTCGACATTTGTTTGCAATTACAGACATCCGTAATGATATAATTCAACAGTAATTTGAATGTAATATGAATTGTGAATTATTGAAGTATATATATATATATATATATATATATATATATATATATATATATATATATATATATATATATATATATATATATATATATATATATATATATATATATATATATATATTTTTTTTTATTTTGAAAGTTTTCAGCAATAACAGGCTTTTTTTGATAAGAAAAAGTTTATTTTTGTTGACGTTTCGTTGTTATATTACAACTTTGTCAAAACTAATGAATAATTGAATTTACGAGTTACTATAGATATCAAATGTCAAACTTATTTTTTAGAAAAATCAAATTAGTTTTTTTGTATCTTCACTATTGAAGATACAAAATCACTATTCATTAGTTTTGACAAAGTTGTAATATAACAACGAAACGTCAACAAAAATAAACTTTTTCATATCAAAAAAATATATATTGCTAAAAACTTTCAAAATAAAATATCTCAAACAGGCAATAAATCAATTTCAAGAAATATATATATATATATATATATATATATATATATATACATGTGTGTGTATGTGAATATAAGTATGTTTCTCGTTACTAAAAAATAATTTCCTGAAAATTGTACCTAATGCATTTTATCTCTAAAAGTATGGTCCCTATAATTATTTCCATTTCGAAATCAACTTCTAGAGTATTGGCATATGAACTGGATTACTTGGATCATTGATGTAGCTGTTTATAAAAATAATTTGATATACAGAGAAAAATTTCCCCTTTACGAGGTTACTTAATTGTATTGTACCAGCTGAATTCAGGTTACGAGTGTGACCTCATTTGTCGTTTATTCTTATTAATTACTACTTAAGTAATTCTTAGTAAATGCCAAATATAACTTGATGCTTCGATAATATATTTTCTAAATTCTAATTCAAATTAAACATTCTTCCATAGACCTTCACAGTGTGCCATATAACATAATTCATAATTTTAATTTTCAATTCAAATTTCAAGAATATTACTGACGTATTCTTCTCTCTCTCTCTCTCTCTCTCAGGTGATGAGCCAAGATGTTAAAAAAGAAAATCCACTTCAGTTCAAATTCAGAGCCAAATTCTACCCAGAAGATGTAGCTGAAGAGTTAATACAAGATATTACATTGAGACTGTTCTATTTGCAAGTTAAAAATGCAATTCTTTCAGACGAAATATACTGTCCTCCAGAAACTTCTGTACTATTAGCATCATATGCTGTTCAGGCTAGGCATGGGGACTATAACAAAAACAACCATAACGCTGGTTTTCTTTCTAATGATAGACTATTACCTCAAAGGTAAGACTAATAATATCGATATCTTTTGATAAATATGTTCGTTATATCTGCATCAGAAGTGATTAACAGGAGGACCGTCAGGGTAGTCATGCTCTGGCCCGCGGTGCTCTGTTACCATATTATTCCTAAAATTTAATCTCATGTTGACACCCATGATGTAGTGTTTTACATTCAGGGTATTTGAACAATTATTATTAAATTAAAATATAATTTTATAGGTTGAATTACTAAAAATATTAACGATATAGGAAGATTTATTAACTGCCGTAAACTTTTATCTGAACATTTTACATTTCCAGAGTAATGGATCAACATAAAATGTCAAAGGACGAGTGGGAACAAAGCATTATGACGTGGTGGAAGGAGCATCAAGGTATGCTGAGAGAAGATGCAATGATGGAATATCTCAAAATTGCGCAAGATTTGGAAATGTATGGAGTGAATTACTTTGAAATCAGAAACAAGAAAGGAACTGAATTATACCTTGGAGTTGATGCACTTGGTCTGAATATTTATGAAAAAGATGACCAGTAAGTTGACACTTATTTTTTTGCCTTAAGTTTTATTCTCTTTTATCTAGATAGGCATAAACATTCTGGAGTTTCTGTAACTCACTTGTGAATTACAACTAACTTCTTCTTTTGCCTTAAGTTTATTCTCTTTTATCTAGGTAGGCATAAACATTCTGGAGTTTCTGTAACTCACTTGTGAATTACAACTAACTTCTTCACCTCTTGGTTACTAGAATATTTGGACAGCATTTTAGGTCACCATGTATAGGCCTGTCATGATTGGTCTAATTTTTCACAGGACGAGAACAAATTTTGTGCTTTTTTGAATGCTTTACTTGAAAAACCCCTCTTATACAAACATAATAATTAATATTTTATAATGGATTGGATAATGCCTTTTTTCCATATTGTATACACTATAAGCCAGGCATCTATTTGGCCTATTTGTGATCTTATGCCTTACACTTAGTCTTAGCTGTTCCAAAAATAGGTAAAGGATAAATCAACGGTATTGTTAAATCTGTTTTAACTAGTCCATCGCTTTTTCGTTGTACACAATAACGCAAATATACACAATTTTCTGGGACCCACAACATAGTTTCTGTATTCTGCCAAGTTTACAAGGTCTTTGAATACTGAATTCAAGATTACATTTGGATTCCATAAATCTGTTATTCTTTTTTTAAACTCAGAGCGGAAATATATTTACGCTTAAAATACAACAGAAAAAGGTTATACACTTATTAGTCATTTCTTTCCTTAGCTGCGCATCCTATCAGCAGTTGCCAGGTTTACTCTGCATTTTTCCTATTTCTTAATATTAATATATTTCAATATTTCGAAATTTATTTTGAATATGTATTTGGGTTGTGTTCGATATGTATAGAACGTGTTCCGTTCCACAAATTATTTAATCAAAATCATGAATAAGTGTTTCATGTGAAGAGTTTCTGAAACAAAATAATGTGAAATAACTGGAACTTTGAGATCGAAGTTTATTTTAGGAAATCATGAAATTAATATTAAAAAACAAAGAAACTAAAATGAGAAGAAATATTGTTTGAAATATGAACAAAGCATCTGAGGCTGAAATCTTCTTGATGGAAATACATTATAAATATTTTTAATAATATAATTGAAATGTTTATAAAATTCCATAATCTAAATAAGATAATGAATTTCTAGCAATTAGAAAATAACTGGAAAGTTTCAACTGTTTATAATAAATTAAATACACACATATTCGCTTTTTTGTAGGTATACTTTAGTATACTATAATAATATTTTCAAGTAGAATCTATTCAAGTTCTTTAAACCTATAATCAATTAAAGAAAATGATAATGAAATTATTTCAGATATTTGTTATTTAATTTATTGTTTATTTGTTATTTATAATTTAATTTATTTATTCCTTTGTTATTTATAATTTATTTCATAAAGTTGAATTTCAATTTCTCTACCCTAGAAATCTGACAAACTAATGAAGAAATGACATTGTGCAGCACATGCGAACGAAAGCATAAGTACGTCTAGTACAGTTCTCTTGGATTTGCATGAGCTTTCCTAATTAACATAATTTGAAAATGCATCATATAATTATTAAATATGAGGTTTCAACTAATATCAAACAATCTCTTCAATAGGCTTACTCCGAAAATTGGTTTTCCTTGGTCAGAAATAAGAAACATTTCCTTTAATGATCGGAAATTCATCATCAAACCGATTGACAAGAAGGCACCAGATTTTGTTTTCTTTGCTCCCCGCGTAAGAATAAACAAACGTATTTTGTCGCTGTGTATGGGAAACCACGAACTTTATATGCGCAGAAGAAAACCCGATACTATTGATGTACAGCAAATGAAAGCACAGGCGAGGGAGGAAAAGCTTGCTAAACAACAACAAAGAGAAAAACTACAGTTGGAAATTGCTGCAAGAGAAAGAGCGGAGAAGAAGCAACAAGAATATGAGGATAGAATCAAATCTATGCAAGAGGAAATGGAAAGAAGTCAAGCTAATTTACAAGAAGCACAGGAGATGATTAGAAGGTAAATTATTTATGAATATCTGCATTTTCTATTGTTTTCACCAAAAAATCAATAAATAATTTAATACTCATAATATTATTGAGTCAGTATAATGTAGTATATAGCATGTTGGTTTTCTATGAGGAAATGTTTTCAGATTGGAGGAGCAATTGAAACAGCTCCAAGCAGCAAAGGAAGAGCTGGAGAAGAGGCAAAATGAACTTCAAGCCATGATGGAACGATTGGAAGAAAGTAAAAACATGGAAGCTGCAGAACGTCAGAAGCTAGAAGAGGAAATTCAAGCAAAACAGCAGGAAGTTTTGCGTATACAAGAAGAAGTGGAACTTAAAGGTAAGTAAGATTGTACAAATGTTGATTCGATTTATAAATAAATAATTTTATAATTTTTTCAGATAGTGAAACTAAACGTCTTCAAGAGGAAGTAGAAGAAGCCAGGCGTAAAGAAGAAGAATTGAAGGCTCAACAATTGGCAAATGCCACCAAAGGTCATCTTGAAGAAAATCATCATGATGAAGATGATGAGATGGTGAATGGAGATGTTAGTAGGGACCTGGCTACTGATGAGAACATTGTTGATCCTGTTGAGGACAGACGTACTTTGGCTGAAAGAAATGAGCGTCTTCAAGATCAACTTCAGGTATGTTGGAACATTTCTAACACGCTACTTGTTTCAATATTTTATTGATAATATAATCATCCTAATAGATAATTTGATTGATCATTCTCTGGTTGAGTTCTAATTTTTACTTCATGAAGCCTTTCAGTTTATGAACTGGAAGACTTCATGACTTATTACTTATACCTACTCTTATACTAATATCGTTCAACAAATATCTTTTACTAATATCGTTCAACAAATCGTTTGAAATCTTCAAGCTCAGAACAATGTTTGCAAATAATCCACAATTGTTTGATCACAAAATCATAAGTTATGGCTTTTTGGTATTTTCCAATTGAAATTTCTCAAGCTCATTGTACTCGTAAGATTCATTACATTTCAAGCAGTTATTAAATACCATACATGCATACATATGTTATGGTATACAGTTAACTATTTATTTATTGGTAGTTCAATAAAAGAACAAATTAACCAGTTCTTTGTTGAAATTGACTCTTTTTCCATTTGAACAACTGGAAAAAGATTCCACCTTTTTAAACCTGATAAATGATGAGAATCGTTGATGTGGTTTAAGAGTTCAACTTCCTTCATAGTGAGTAAGAATTATGTAAAGATCTTTTAAAATAAGTTGAGTTATCTTTGGAATATTTAGGAAACTAAAAGTTAGAGTAATTCTAGAAGACAGTGAAAATCAATATATTTTATTTATTCATTTCAATATATTTAGATTTAGGGTTAACATATAAAATAATAGTGCCATCACAATATTTTGCTGCTGCTTTGTGATGATAAATAATATTTTGGCTTGATTGTTTCTTGTAATTGTTGCAATATTTTTAGATTTTTCTCATAGCTGTCCTATTGCTTTATCAGCACATAAGTCTATTGGATATTACTATATTTGTATGATTATTCGTCAATCAAAAGCGGCCATATCTGGAGAGTGGAGACTCAATGTCAGACTCCACGATTTTCACCTAGCTGTAATTTAAAAATGCATATTCCGATATTACCTAATAATTGTTCCTCCTAATTTACAATCGAACTCAAGTTAAAGTCACACATGTTGATCATAAAATTGTTAAGACAGTCCCTGATTTTTAATTCAATTAGCGTTTATTAAAAACAGAATAGATAAATATCAAAATTTCAGTCCTCTTTTTCTAATATGTCTTATATAATGCATAATTTTACAAATTGAATCACACCAATCCGTTTTAATTTTACAATATACAGTGTGTATGTAGGCTAGCTGGGTAGTTAGCTTGAGTAGGCTAGCTGGGTAGTTAGCTAGAGTAGGCTAGCTGGGTAGTTAGCTAGAGTAGGCTACTTAAGGTAGTTAGGTATAACTAATAGTCAGCATCAGATGATATCTTGTTGAAATTGCAAATCCTTTCGTTGAAATTATAACATTTTATCATTATTATTCATTGAAATAATAACCTTAAATTTTACGATGAAATAAGTCAACAATCCATAGTTTAGCAATAAGAAATAATATCAAAGAAGAAACGCAAAAGGAAATAGGATTTTATCAAAAAAAAAAGCAAAAAAGGTAGTCTTGCAGTGCGCTCCCCCACTGCGAAAGATTGAGAGATCTCATTTAAAACCAGGTCACTTGTTTCAGTTATCTGTAGATGGAGATATTGAAGAACATAGTGACCTTATATATCCATTTAGGTATACTTATTTCTGTATTAATCATATAGCTACATACAAAAAAGTATTTACTGAGTTTAAGTGTTGAGCAGTTTACTGAGTGTAAGTCTTGCATAAACAGTGCAATAATTATTCCGTGCACTTACGATCACGTATAAGCTGCAGTGCAGATTTTATTATAGAAATGAATATATCTAATATTGATATCGTCGCTATTAATGTCGATGGTAACTAATTAGAACTGTAACTGACTATATGTGATGGAATTGTTTAAATAGATTCGCCCATATATACAAACTAAAATAACTAATATCAATAAATTCTTTGAACTTTTATGACCACTAGGACTTTCAGGTATGTTCAAAGGAGAAGAAACTATATTCTGTATGCAACGCTGCAATTTTTCTTTAAGAATGTAGGTACTCTAGCGAAAATATAATATGTCCATTTGTATTTATAATGAAATTACTATTTATATCTATCCACTAATAGTATAAAATTTTGAATGAAAAATTAATACTTATTTATTTTGATTACAGGCTCTTAAGAAAGATCTTGCACAATCTCGTGACGAGACGAAAGAAACGGCCATGGATAAAATACACAGAGAAAATGTACGCCAGGGAAGAGATAAATACAAAACCCTGAGAGAAATTCGTAAAGGAAACACCAAACGCCGAGTAGATCAGTTTGAGAACATGTAAAATGGAGATGAAGTATCGATAAACATCTACTTAAGTGAAAATAATAGATCTAACTAATTACTTCTTAAAAATGTTAACTCTGTATTAATGCTCAATCAAAAAAAAAATTTGCCAATGGTAAGTAAGGTTTGAAGAGAATAGTAGTGGATGGTATTTCTCTGAATGATTTCCATTGAGATTTCTTTATTTCAAACGCTTCCCTTCTCTTCATCAACATTTTATTTTATCTTGATTAGTATTAGACAGAGATTCCGAAAAATATTTTGCTCATACAAGTGGCCTTAAAACTGTGAATTTAATATTAACCTTATTTCTTGATTTGAATTTTTTTCAATCTAATGGTGTGATATTTATCATTATTATCAAAATGCTTATTGAACAATTTCAATTTTTTCAATTTGGAGTCATATTAAGACAGCCATTCTAGAATTTGACAAAAATTTTCTTTTTACCTCTGGTCGATTTTTTAGAATAGTATTCCATTAGTAATATTCTCAGCGAATTTTTTCAAGTGCCATTAGGTTGACAGTAACATCAATCATAGATCCTTTGGCTATATTGAGAATATTTTGGAATTTTTCAGACTACAGAATCTCATTTTCTAGATTACTGTCAATGACGCTAAAATTTTATAGTGTATATTCTGTAACAGACCTGAAACTATTTCAGTCCAGATATTTGCATCTGTTTTCTGCCTTGTATTCAAGAAACATTATTTCAATAAACATTTAAACTTATAATTTTAAGGAAAACCTTTCAAGTTTAACATTGTCAGAAGCTTAACTGGACCAATAGTTACTTAAATTAAGCATGGTGCTTTCCATATGTAAATAGGATAAAAAAAATTATTATCTTGGATATATCAGTTGTTCAACTTTATTTTTCTAGACAAAGTCAGGATTTAGTTCTTTCAAACGTCAAGTTATATCTGTATATAATGATTCAATTTACCACTTTGCCTTTGTAGGTAGGTTTGGATGATATTTACACTGTAGTTATTGTTATTTTGATATACTAATTATTAAAATAATCTGGTTAAGGAGTACGAATATTTGTGACGAGTACGAAATATTTGTTATTTTACTTAATATCCTAATGTTGCATTCAGTATTTGAAATATGTTTTTACTCTGTTTCTGGCTTTTAAATGTTAGGTGCATTTTCTGGATTAATTATATTTTGTTTACAACATAGAGAAGATCCACTGTATGTGACATACTTTAGCAATTTGTCTTCATTTTAACAATATACTTTAGCCCATGAAATAAAATATTCATATCTATTAGTTAATTATTTACTGTTAGGGTACTTATATCAATAAAGATATTTGGAGAAACTTGCGTTTTTTATTGATTTTCTGCAGATTTGAGGTAAAATGGGTTTTTAATATAACATTTGTAAAATCTGCAAATTATTATATTAATATTTAAATTGGGCACTATTATCCAAGCATTGTATGAAAATAACTGCCACTTTTGAACAATAATTTATTTGATCCTACCTCAACGCAGTGTTATACTGAACAATAAATAGCTTGGCAATGCTCCCAGATAAAAATTTATTCACTTCCTCACTGTGCGTCAAAATAATAAATTTAACTGGAAAATAAACTTTTTCAAGAAAAAGACTTAAATGTTTGATAAACTTCAAAAATTTTTTATACATCTTTCCACGTTTCTACTACCAGAATAAGCTGGAATTTCGCAAAATGCTCGAACGTACAATTTTAATATTTGGCTTAATTTCACTGAATATTCGTTTATTTACTCAAAATATATTTGTAGATCTTGACAATAGGTGTTACCAGCCGATAGCGTATGGTGTAAATAAATCAACTTTTTTCAGTGAAATTGAGTCAAGTATTTAAAGTATACAAATATTATACTTCAAAAGACTAAATTCTCACGCAAAACAATATTAATGAAATTAAAGAACATAAACAACCTCTTATGTGACTAATAGGTTGAAAAACCACATAACTTCTAAACACATTTTTTTGAGAAATGAGGTATGCTTCAAAATCAAATTGTACGTTTTTGTGAATCAAAAAACGCATTAGAAATGAGCAGAACTTGACTAATGAGTTGACTTAGTCTTAAACCCATCTTCATGAAGGGTCTAATTTTATATTATAAATAATTGAATTAATAAAATATTGGTATTTTTATTTAAAAAATCAACATTCACGGAGGTTTGCTCAGTTGCAACTAATAAACATGAACTTATTAATTTTTTCATTCCTAATCGTGTTCTTATATCGCCTAATGTTAATCCTGCTTTGGAAAAAACACGTCCCCACGGCACTGACGTATCAACAAGTTAAGTATCTTTAGCATATACAAACAAAGACGGGGATGCACAATGCCTTCCATTCCTTCCACCATCTTAAGGCGTTTTCATATCTTCTCAATAAAATGTTCTTGTCTGTATTTTTCAAATTCTAAAAACCTGCGTCTTCGGGATTTGGAGTTACAAGAAACGACTATATATTATTCAGTCCTCTTCTTCCAGCATGAGATCGTTCTTCTTTATTGCCAATATAGCAATTACACCATCTTTAATTTTGCTCACTCTAGGAAATGTGTCTTGTTGCTACGTCTTGTTTGAGTTTCAGATAATCTAGTTGCATATTAAATTATAATTATATTAAACTCTTGGCTTAACGTTTCACGAACATTAACATGATGTTTCACGAACATGTTTCGTGAAACATTAAGCCAAGAGTTTAATTTAATATTCAATTATGTTTCACCAAGAGTTAAGCGAGAATTCAATATCAGTCATTAATCTAGTTGCATTTGTGTTAGTTAATTTAAGCTTTTGAGCAGCAGAAGTGCTTCTTTGAAAATGTTCCACTTTTTTTTTACTATAGAAACACTTGGACTCATTTCATTCAAACCGGTTTGAACTACTAAATTCAACCCATGTAAAAAGCATCGAAAAGGGAGCCATCCACCGAGCTCAACTGCTTTTACAATATATGCGGCGTTATCACTCACAACTGTACCTATTTTCCTAACGTCCCACCCAATGAATTTTTCTTGTAGAAAATCTTTAATTTAATACTTGTGAGTTTATCTAGGAATTTTATGTAGCCGATCATAACTCTGAGTCTATAAAATTGGCCGTGATCGCAATGTATTTATCATTAATGATGGGAGATCCAAACATCGACTTGGCATTTCACTGATTCTAGAACTTTATTATATACCCTGGGTAGCAAACTTGAATATAATGTTTCCTTGTCAAGTGTGTATCCTAAATTCAACATTTCTACAAATTTGCGGAACTCTTTTTTATCGACCAGCAAATAGGGCAGGATGTACTTTCGCGATTATCCTCACGGTTGGTCGTCACGTTGCTGCAGTTTGTGTTGAAGTAATGTTTTTTGTTAGTTAATATTGGCGGATATACATAACATTTGAGGGGGGGGGGGTGTTGTTTGCGTGCAAGACCAAGGTAATGTTATATAATTTGGGTAATAAAGTAGTTATGTATACTTACTGTTGCACGTTAGTTTTGAAAGCCGATTTCAGTGGGCAAATTACAACTAGGTTATTTCAATATTGTTTTAAAACGGTGAAACAAAGTAAATACAAGTGAAGGAAAAAATAGGTCAAAAAAAATATATATATATATATATATATATATATATATATATATATATATATATATATATATATATATATATATATATATATATATATATATATATATATATATTATTAAAGCTTATTGAGGTTAACAAAATTTACAGAGATTACCAAAGTCCAAGTTTCTTAGTGTACTTGAGAATTTATCAATAACTTCCTGGTTGCACAGGGATATTATTGATCAATAATATCCTGGATGGAAAGTAAAGCTAGGCCGTTAAGCCTATTTTCGGATGTGGTTTCTTAAGTAGTTCTTCAGTCTTCTCAGGCTGGCAACAGAAACAGGAAAAACTGCTAGAAGTTTCATGAGGATATACCTAAAGAAAGTCCTATCACAATTTGCGGGATATCCAATAGACAACGTTGAATTTTACCAACCAAACCGCTTACCGCTCACTGTTGACCCGATCATCTATAAGACCTTTCAAATTACGCTTTCAACAACTCACGTAAATTATAAATAAAAAAATAAAAATTCCCTTCCACTGATTCACATAAGTTAATTTTGTATTACTATTTGGATTTCGAGGGGGTCTTGCTCCCCCTTAAATATGCCCCTGAAAAAGTCTGTCAACGGAATGTTTTTTTTTGCGGTACTAGCTCTGCAAGTAGTGAAGGCAGTAGTGATGTTTATGACCGAGGTAGATGAAGTAGAAGTTTCAGCCAATGTAAATTCATGGTCAACCGAAATTAGTCTATGGATGTTTTCAACAATTATCTAATCTTGCCTGGTATTTTTTATGTTCATGGTAGAATGTGAGCCTTCATATGTCAAGTAAAAATGCCAATCGGACTAGATAGATAGATAGAAAGATATTATTCGAGAACAATAAACGCATCTACCTTTTTTGGTACAATTTCTTCAAAATGCGTCCAAAGTGAGCTATATTTTCTTTTTGGAGCCATCATTATTATTATCATGAAATACACTTTGATTAATATTTAACAATAAAAACATTGATTTCAGTCTCAATAAAGGCTTTTAGACTTTTAGGCTATTTATTATGATTATCACTTCAAATCAAAAAATAGAAGAGTAAGGAATACGACAATTATTTCAGATTTGAATGAGATTATTAGTTTCAGTTTCTAATATCTACTAATATTACTGAACAAATTCTAAGCACCATTGTGCCTAGACGTAATGATAACATATCGTCCACTCTCGGGTTTGCTAAGTAATTTTCGTGTATTCAGTAGGTTTCAACATTGGTTAAAATCATCCAATTATGTGAAACTTGGATGCGTAATATGGCTTAACGCATATAACAGCAATACAGTATATACTACTGGGTAGAATATTACTCCGAAGTGATTCTATGGTGTTTAAATTTCTCGCATAATGCGTGATATAGCATCATATCACAGAATAACACGAACAACTTACACATGCCTATTTGACATAGAAACAGAAGACTATGGGATGTGAATATAAAGTAGATGTTCAAAATATTCACTTTAAACAATTCGCAATATCCTTCTCTTAAAAATAGTAAAATAAGACATAAACCTCATGTCTTCCAACATTTTTTAATGATAAGCTGCAATAACATAATTGCAAGCATTGTTCATGATCTTAAAAAAGAACCAATAGAAGTGTTTCCAATAATCCATGTCCAAATATTAACCTTTTGGGGGTGATGCGTAAATTCTTCATTGATTCAGTGAGTACGTTCTGTTGGACAGTATCGGCAATTTTGACGTTTAGTAACGCAGTTAAATGAAAAAGTTCACTCAAAAAGCATTACGTGTTTTTATGGAATAGCATTTTAATATAACATAGGTATCCATAATTCCGTCACAAAAATAAGGTATCCTAAAAAAAATCGTATTTCATAAGTTAGTGAATATCATTTTACAAAGATACATTTTTTCTTTTAATATGTTCATTATCAATGTAGGGCTAACTTTTATTGATATGGAGGCTTGTCTACTTTATGTTTTGCTTGAACTCAAGAACCACATCTAATATCATATAACCCAGTGAGTACATTATTGTTATGGAGCTTGACTACTTCATATTTTGCTTGATCTCAAGCACCACATCTAATATATAACCCAATGAGTACATTGGCCTGATTTTTTCCCACTCCATTTGGCTTTTCCGTAAAATATATTGAAATATTCAATAAAACCTCAATATATATATTTACTCTTTTTTTACATTGAAAAAGTTATCAGAAATATTTCATTATTTTCCATTTTCTTTCAATTGCTTGTCTTCATCAGGTAGATAATACATTGCATCAATGTAATAATTGATGAATTCTCCAACAACTGATCTGTCTGGAATTAGTTGGGCAGCACCATAAAGAGCCAACTACAAAAAGTAACAGTGAAATAAAAAAATCATCCAAATTCTAGGAATAAAATTCTCACCCCTCCTTCCACTGGTTTTTCAGGCTTCTCCATCAATTTCGCGACGATGGTTCTAACATCTTTCAAAAACCTATCCGCCACTCCCGGTTTGGTATGCACATGGGTTACAGCAAAATGAACTCTTAAAAAAATATTTGGTATTTAAGCAAACCTTAACGAATTTTCATGTGATATTAGTATTTAATTTTAATAAAACGGTAAATTACTAAAATTTAACAATACTCTTAAAACACTTGTCAGTAAGTAAGTTTGTAGGTGTTATACAATGTTATAGAAGTTTTCCATTAACAAATAAAGAAAATATAATTAGAAATATTTGCTATATTAGCAAAACAAATATCCATGCGCAGACTACTCCTATTCTACATATATAGACAGCTGTCCGTTTTAATTGGAAACACCCTTGTATATTTTCAAGTCATTAACTAATTTCAACCATTTTTTTTTCCAATATGAATTGAGAATAGTGGAAATAAATGTCTTCTACCTAGCAATCTGCAAGTACCTGTCTGATTCTCACAAAAAGTTGTTTTTACAATTTATAACCCAATTGGGATATCTCCTGTCTAATTTTGCATTAATTTTGCGGTTATTTTATTTTATTATCATCTTGAAATTTTTTAAAATTCAAATTGTTATATCTTTGTTCCTATTCGATATACTTTCATGAAATTTCGGTCCAAGCTATTTAAAACAATTTGGATCTATTAGTCATTTTTCGATAAAAAAGTCATTAATGAAAATTCTTCATTATTGATTTTGAGAAAGTATCGTAGCATGCTCTAAAATTTTGAAGAAATATTTCAACAGTACAGATACTCTTAGATGACATCACAGAAAAAAAAATGGTAGAGATCATTTATTAACTTCAAATTTTTGAGGGGTGTTTTCAATTAGAATGGGTGACTATATATGTAGAACAGGAATAATCAGTTCATGGGGACTTATTTTACTATTACATCAAATATTCTGAATATTTCTCATTTTATTTTTTTTGTTTGTCAATAGAAAACTTGAATTACAGTTAATTGACTGACAATAGCATATAAAATCAATAAATTATCAATATCGCTGTTTCATCATTCTTGAAATACATTGCAAACGTGTCAATTTTCTATTGCATGCATCACATCAAATCACTTACCCAGAAGGAAACTGTAAAGTATTCATATTCCAACCAAGCTTGTCCATTTCAGTTGCTAATCTGTATATCTCAAACTTTCTTGATCCAAAAGCTATTACACTAGTTACAGGTTCACCAAAAATAAATATATCCTCTATTTTTCTAAGTTCTGATTCTATGTATTTAGCTGTGCGAATAATATTTTTTGTCAATTGTACATATCCTTCAGAACCAAAATGTAACAAAGTTGCCCAACAAGTCGTAATGTTTGCACCAGCACGGGAGCCATTAACGGTGGGAGACCCATAAACACCACCTGGCCAATCTGTTGTTACAGTGTATTGACAATGTCTATATCTAAAATATGAAAACATAAAAATAATATTCAAAATTTAATTTGAATATTATTTTTTGCCAAAATAGAGTTTATTGATGAACATTGATATGTTTTTATGAACTCTGAATATTTGTTAGTAAAAAGTGTCACTTAAACAAACGAGTGAAAAAAAGATTTATTCTTGAAGACGAACTCCAGCAACTATTTGAAATCATTATTATCCAAAATCGACGTCTGAGAATCAGAGACCACTTTGTCTCCAACATGGTTAAGGAAAATGTTCGTGAACAAAGTGACATCTAAAAGTATAAATACATAAATATCAGGTAACAAGAATCCTCCAATTAAAAAAAATAGTAAGGCATCTTTAAGGTTGTAAGGTTTCAAACCTCAAAAGCTGTTTTAGTATATCGGGCAAAAATGTTGAGATGCTTAAGTAATAGAATTCACAGAACTAACTTGGGCAGAAGACCTTTCTTCATGGATTTTGGGACAACATGATTTGTCCTTTTCCTTATTTATTCCATTTTTGCTTTCCAGACTTCATAGGATAGTAATATTAGGTTGGTAACTAAGTAATAGCTGATTTCAGTTATAGATATCTCTCACTCCCATTTTTATGACATCCGATATGATCTTACATAATGTTAGTGTCATCCTTATCTAGCTTTACAAATTCATTGTGTAATATTCACGAATTTTTTTACCTCAATAATAGCAAAGAAAGAAAGCAAGCAAAAACGAACATTTTCGCCAAATTTTGCTTTATTATTTTCGTAAAGGAAAGAACATACTGCAAACTACCAAAAAGTTATGAGGTGTACGGCAATGAAGTTTTGAAGCTTTGAAGCCAATGAAGCAAAATTGGATTAAATAATACCAATGTTGAGGTCGATTAGTGGAGCTTATTCAGGATGAAATGAAAACCATCTTCGAAGAGGATCGTCACATAACTACACGGAGAGAATTGCAGAGAAAAATATATTACATACAACCATTAAAAATTATTTAAAACGTGTCCGTATCGAAAAGAAGATTAATATTATAATTAATCTTACTTTGATAGGTTTTCAAAATGAATCAACACGACAGTGGAGTGTTGAATGGTGGAGCATGACAATGAGTCATTGAAAATTGACCAGTCAATCATGTCATTTTCCACCAGGACAATGCTAATCCGCACACGACATTGTCCACTGAGTAAGAATTTATGGAAATTGGTTGGTTTATTAATGTTACACCTACAATATACGACAGGTAGTTTTTTATCGTTCGGCATCTCTGGTGAACCAGATGTTGTCCCATTTCCTTCCCACCGGGTTTCTAAGTTTCTTCAAGAAGAATGTTGAGCAGGAATTACTAACTAAGAGTTTTGCCCTAATTTTTTTCCCTTTTCTATGCATGTATTGAATTTGATTTGTGTCATGTATTCTAATACGTAGAATTTACGTAATTCTAATATATGGAAAGGTGGAAGAATGCTTCGGCGAATCCGTTTCTTTTGTGTATTTAAATGTTTAAACTTAGAGAAATAAATTCATTTATTATTTACATTACTTACTTCTTCTCTCTATATAACACAACTGATGAGCCTTTTGGAGTATATCCATACTTATGAGTGTCAGCTGAAATACTGGACACTCCTGGTAGTCTAAAATCATGAAGGGGTAAATTATAACCAGCATCTTCCATAAAAACTGTTAGGAATCCTCCTAAACACGAATCAACATGAACAGGTATTTTATACTTCAGGCCTAATGCAGAGATGGCCTCAATATCATCCATAGTTCCATAAGGAAAATTAGGGGCAGATCCAGCAAGCTAGAAAAACTTTAATGCATTATTCTTTATAATGAATATTTCAGCATTGATTCGTCACAGACATATGGCGAGCGCAAAAACAGTAGGTTAAGGTGTGATGCGATGTCATATCACATCATTCTCAAAAGTTATATCACTCGGTATATTACCGAGTGATATAACAGTATCACACCATCACGTAAAACATTACTGGTATACCATCACTTTCGCTGATATGGTTCATCACGTTCCTCTGTGTAGTGTGATGTTTTCATCGTAATATTACTTGGAAAGTGGCATACATTACATTATGTGATGTGTATTATTTTATCGACTATATGGGAAAATGAAAATAATTTCTTTGTTGCCTTATTTTATAAATACATCTTTATCAAAGCCGTAATTTTCTACTATAAAAATTTCAACTGATATAGAAAAATATTATGTATTAGTGTTTTATTATGGACTATATGAGAAAATTAAATTTATTTCTATTTTGTCTTATTTTGTGTATTCATCTTCATGACTCCTAATTTATACTATAATTATTTCATATTATAATAATTTGAATTCATATAGAAATATATTACTTCATGGTGTTCAATTGTCGACTATATGTGAAAATAAAAATCATTTTTTTGTCTATTTTTGGAATGCATCTTTATGAAAGTTCTAATTTTATGCAATAATAATTTCAAGTAATATAGAAAAATATTTTGTGCAGGTGCCTACTATCTATCTAGTCGTATCTACTACCAACAATTAGATGCGAAAATGATTACAGATTTGAATAAAATTTTATTCGTTTTAGTTTCGAATATCTACTAATATTACTAAATAAAGTCTAAACGCCCTTGTGTCTATTATTATTTGTGTAATTTATTATAATTTTACAATTTGTTATTTTTTTTCCCTGTAATTGGATGTGTATCTAATGGGGAATAAATGTATTTATTATTATGACGTAATGAATAAAACATCGTTCAATCTTATTTCTATATATCATATATATATATATATATATATATATATATATATATATATATATATATATATATATATATATATATATATATATATATATATATATATTCTGTTTGTGATTATATTATCGGGAATGCGGTCTATTTAAATTAAAAAACTCTTCACATTTAATTCTCAATATTTCGTCAGTCATTCACTGACTTCATCAGGAGAAACTACAAAAGACAATACAAATCAATAGAGATATCCAATAAAAATTTGAACAGAAATATCACTTACAAAGAACATGAGTTATTTATAAAAACATTCAACAACTACAACATTGAACAAAGACGAGATTTGTCTATGCAGACAGCAACAAGGCGAGACTGGGAGATCAGATGTATTCCTACTAGTCAATATAAAAATGTATGCTCATTTCAGTCTATCCAAGATATTGACATAAATATTACTCAGTTGACCAGTATCGGTTTAAAACCGATTCCGAATTCTTAGGTTACCGAGGCTGAGATATTATATCTTAAGTTTTCTCCTCATCACATCCAATCATTATTTTCCCTCTTTTTGTATTTTTAACACCCTCAACAGATAGTTTCAATTCGTCAAGGTCAATTTTGTTTATTATTTCAGCTTTTGTTATAGTACATTATTTTCCTTTGTTGGCTTTATTATAAAAATCAGTATAACTTTTTTGTTGGTTTGGTCTTCGCTCATTTAATATAGAAATGTTGAATATAAACTAAAATTCAAACACTTGAACTTTTGATTTACACTTTATTGACAACATAGCATTTAGTTTATGCTTTGTTGTCAATAAAGTGTAAATCAAAAGTTTAAGTGTTTGAATTTTAGTTTATATTCAATTAAAATGGATTTACATCAAGTAAACGCCAACATTATTAAATATAGAAAAGTTAACGATAATAAATTGAATGTATTCTTTGATATTTGTTTATTCCCCTTTCTTACTCAAACAACAAGCAACAATAAACACAAGAACGAAAAAGAAATAGTCTTCAACCAACTCCAAGAATTGATAATTTTGGGTAACGTCAATGCACTCGTTAGTAACGAAATTATTTCAGGTGTAACAAGAGATTTAATGAAAATATGATATTACAAATTCGCCTCTTCAAATAATAGAGGTGTCAGACATCAACAATCAACAATTGATTACATAGTTACCAAGAGATTACATAGTTTCCTGAAGTCAGAACTTTGAGTCGAAACGTGATGTTCCATGAAGTTAAGTAAAAATGCAGAATCTTACCTTACCTTAGATATAAATAAGGAATATTAAGAAATGCAGAAAAATATGAATAATATAAAATAATTCTCAATAAAACGTCATAATTACAGTTGATTGAATGTTCGATGATCTCCTAATGAAACATTGTTAAATATATTGAATAAAAAATATTTGGGTTAGTTTCCCAAAAATTATATTAATTGGTTGGCAATTGTTTCCAGATGTTTTGCAGTTCAGCTTTTGAAAATGGGGTATCACACTGATAAAACCCTTACGGAAATAATATAATTCTTGTGAAACCCAGTCAAGTGTTTTTTATTCAATATACGTCACTATTATTTAGACGAATAAAACAGAAACTGAGATAGTTTTCGATAATGCGACGAATGAGAAACTACTGAAAAAAGCGAATAAACTTTTTAAAACAAACCATACCAGATAACAAATCTGTTACAATATCTCAGAGATGAGCATAAATTAATATAACTGAAATATATAACAACTAATAACATAGGAGCAATTAAAACCTGATGCATGACTATTCAATGCTAAAAAATATAAAAGCTCAGACAGTGTAACAAAAATAAATTACTTAATACATATGGTGAAGATTGAAATCTTCATCAATGTATTACAGTGAAGATTTATGTATTAGGGTAAATGGTGAGCCCAGATGAAAATTCTGATTCACAATATTTTGTTTTTTCATAAAATTTCATACAAGCAACCAGAATTAAAATTCCTTCGTTTAATAAAGAGCATAAGATATTTCCTTGGAACTGTATAGAAATGAAGCGTATATTATCAAAAAAGATTATTGCAATTACACTTACTAACTTAATCATCCTGCTGAATAAACAACAAGAGTTTAAATTAGGAAAGTCAAAAACCAATACAGTTTATGTCAAAAAACCTAATAATAATGCAGAAATTGATTGATTTATTCATATTTTCATGGGTAAAATCTATAATTGAATATTCCTACATCTAATATCACTGTCTCTGATTTTATATAACGTTGTGGTAGAACAATAACATACAACTGTACGTACCATAACAGTATTTTTTGTGATGGCCCTTTCCATCAACTTAAGATCCACTTTGTAAGTATATGGATCCACAGGAACATAGATAACTTTTATACAAAAATACTGTGCAGCTTTATCGAAAGCTGAATGAACTGTTCTTGGGACCACCATTTCCGGTTTAGTTATACCTTTGGTTTTTCGCATATAATCCCTCCATGCCTTACAAGCCATCAAAATTGACTCTGTTCCACCAGTGGTCAACTAAAAATGATTTGTATTTTAATTGTAATGTATAGCTTTGAATTTATATATGTAAATATATATATATATATATATATATATATATATATATATATATATATATATATATATATATATATATATATATATATATATATATCATAATACGTTAGATTTTTACATGTGATAGTAACCGTGCTTCTCATTTGGTTTTTCTTTATCCTAAGTTGATATTGTTTTCACGTAATTGGTTTTGTTGAAATACTGTTGTTATTTTAATGGCAGCAAAATGCACCAACTTTTATATTTATTTATATATATATATATATATATATATATATATATATATATATATATATATATATATTATATATATACAAATAAAAACTGCGAAAAAAAAAATTACGGGCGATACCAAGAATTCTGTTTTTGTTTGTTCTTTCTCCCGCGCAAAAAATTTTTCATTTCCAAATTCGTGCCTTTATGACCATGAATGACAAAAACTGTAATGTGATTGTCAGGATTGCGTTCTGTAAAAACGAATTCAATAACACATCATCTCATTTCCAATATTTCGCCATTTATTTTACGGCTTTCACAGGAGGTAAACTACAAAGAAAAAGAAACTGTAGGAGGATAATTAAATCTAAATATGAAACTTACAGAAAATAGTATAGTTTCACAAAATAAAATGACGTATTAATATACAATGTCAACAACCAGAATGCGATTGAAATAAAGCATCACATGACATCTGAAAAGACAATTAAATAAAAACGAAACAGATTTTAAAAAATTTATAAAAAGGTGAAATGTATATGACAAAGAATAGAATGCCACAGTGGATATTGCTCAACTGTCTCATGTCAGTCTTCTTCAAAATTGACTGTGTTAACGGTTTTCAAAATATGATACATCTCCAGGAAATGTCTGCTTTTGTAACCACCACTTTGATCCAATATTTTGACATCGTCTAAATCAAAACTATGATCCATTTTCTAGTAATAATCATCCAATGCGCAGTTTTTTTTTTCTATCCTGCAATCACTTTTATGCTGAACCAATCTCTGATTGACCCACTGCATAATTCGACCTACGTTAGCCTACATGTTAGCTACGTCGCAGCTGTCGCATGCTTGACGAGAATATTTGTATACATTGGTCTTCAAACCAACAGGAATAGTTTCTTTCCTTTGTAAAAAGTATAACACAATATTGGCAATGGAATATAAGGTATCACATATTAGCAATGAAGTATTTTTAAAGAAAAACTTAGATGAAATGTATAAAATTTCCGAAAACAATGGTTACCCAAAAAATATTCTGATTAGAGTGCTCTACAAATCTAACTTTTATGATGAGCCAACGGATGTTAAGGAGGGAGGGGATATTAAATATTTCAAAATTCACAATATTGCCGGCATTTCACGTTTCTATGTCCATAAGTTTCCTGAAATACAAATTGTTAAATACAATACGTTAAATAGAAATTTCTTTACTAAGGCACTCTTCCTGTCAGTTCAAAGACCAATGTAGTTTACAAAATGTCATGCCAAGCATGCAACAGCTGCTATGTAGGTCAAACTAAGAAGTGGGTCAGTCAGTGATTGACATATGCATAAAAGCGGTATTTTATGCTGTATTGACATACAGCATAAAAGTGATTGCAGGATAAGAAAAAGAACATGCGCAGTGGTTGATCGTTACCAGAAACCAGGTCATAGTTTTTATTTTGTCAATGTTAAAACATTGGATGAAAGTGATGGTTATAAAAGCAAACTTTTCCTGAAGATGTATCATATTTTGATAACCGATAATAGATTCAATTTTAACGACACGACACGCCATAGACTGACACGAACCAGTTGAGCAAAATCTACTGCGGTATTCTGAACAGTATCGGATGATGTGTTTTTCTTTTTCATGTATATTTCACCTTTTTACATGGAATGAAGATCATGAAGGCATGAATTTGTTTCATAAATTATATTTCATGAAATTCTTTTTTTTTTATTCTTTCATTAATTTTATTAGTTTTCATAGTCATTTCATAGATTTTTTTCTTCTTCTATTCTTTCCTTTTTTTCTTCGTCACTGTAACTGATTCTATACAAGATGATGATTGAATAAATAATGATTATCCCCGATTTCAAGACTTACGGCTTTCACACTACCTCACATGGGAACTTTCAGTTATAGCAGATATTATATATCAGAGGGATTAAGCTCTGTGGGGGCCATTTTCCAAATTATTAGGAACGTGGCGGTGACCTTCGAAGCGTTGATTTCCGTTATGTCCTAGTAACTTCCCAACAGTCCTTGCTATGGCAAATAGCACCGATTTCTGTAATACCCTATAGAGATATATATAGTTCTCTGATATTTTTCAAAAGATTTTTCGGGATTATACCAGTGGATCCCAAGATAAACAGTTCTAATCATGTTCTAACAACCAGTTCCCGATATTTAGATATTTTACCGGCATTCTTCCCAATCAGGTTGTTAGCGTTTGGAATGGTCACCTAGATAAATATAGTTTCCTTCGCTCTATTGTTAACCAAGATCAGGCCAAGCCTCTTGTGGGGAACTGTTTGATCAGTAAAGATAGTGCGGTCCCAGTATAGTATAAACCGGTCATTCACCATAATCAGCTCAGAAATATATTTGCAGTAAGGCTTTTCCGTCGGTAGAAGATGTAATTTTGATGCCAGTTCTTGATGCACAATCTTTGCTACGGCGTCATGTCTCTCTTTGTATTCCGTTGGTGCGAATATTTGATATACCCCTGTTATATGTTGGATTTTCTCCGATGCTTGCCATCCATATCGGATGGCAAGCATCGATACGGATGTCGTCCTTCACTGTTTTGTCTTCGATGTGTTTTAGGTAATTACGGGTTGGAATAACCTGTTCTTGAATAGCTAGGAGTGCGCCCTCACTTTCGGGAAACATTCTGGCCGAGATTAACCAGTAGTTCCACGCTTCCTTGTCGACATTTTCCTTCGTGGTCTCATTGATGTGCCTCCCGTGCAAGGGTTTTTCTCTCCATCTCTGCATCTTTTCGTCGTTAAATTGTTGATAACACGTAAACTGACCTTCACTCAGTTTCAGAGGAGTGGAGTTATAGATTTGGCAGATCACTATGTGCAGAGATGAGTCAAAAGACTTCCTGTGTGGAAATAGTCACGTAGATTTGCTGATCCAACATTCTTGATAATGCTGTAAAAGGCGAAACTAGTCGAATAAAGAATTGTTCAGTCAGTGATTTTTAGACAAGTTTTTATTATTACCTCTCATTTAAATATGAACTATCACAGAGTAGATTCATCGACCATTGAATTTATTTCTTGTTTCATTAAATGATGATCGATTCTTTGGATTGTTTCATTCTCAAGTATTTGAAGTTATTTTGAAGTTTCTCTTGTTGTATTTTGCCTCTTCTAACACTAAAAGTGCGACATTTTTACATACTAAACCGCATTTTTATATCGCTGGAGAATTCATCTACAATATCAAGCATTTGATCCAATTGTAGCTTGGTGCTGGTCATTAGCTATAGGTCGTCCATATACAATAGATGATTGACTTTGATGGATTTCGTGTGTGATGTGTGCGATGGCTTCTTATGTTTTATGGAAAATCCGTTGTTGGTGGAGTTCAATCCCCGCGACAGAGGATTCATTGCCAAGCAAAAGTGGGTTCCGAGAGGCTCCCTGAAATATTCCTCTCTTCATTCGTATGTCATCTGACGATATATTACAGTTGACCCCATTCAGGTGTATTGTTGTCTTTCACGTAGACATAGCCTGCTTTAGGAAGTTAGAGTATTCAATTTTGTAGATTTTCATCACCTGAATCAACCAATCATGAGGAATGGAATCAAATGCCTTTTTGTAATCAAAATATGCCATAAACAGGTTCTTTTTCTTGGAGTATGCCTGGTTGCATATTACAGAGTCTATAATGAGTTTTTTCTTACAGTCTATAGCGTTTTTTGTGCATCCATTCTATTGATCGGCAATGAAATTATTTCGCTCGCAGTGTTCATAAATTCTATTAGTAATACAAGACGTAATAATTTTGTATATCGTTGGAAGGCAGGTAATTGGACGATACTTCTCTGGGTTCCGTTCTCCAGTAATTATGTAGGCCGTCAGGTCCTGGTGCCTTCCAGTTGTGACGATTTCCAATACCAATTTCAGGTTCCTCTAAAGTGAGTGCATGTTGTCTCTTCTCATTGTAGGTGTTAGCGGCCATGTTTTCCTCTCCTATCCGTCCCGCATCACGATTTGATCTCAGTTATATATCTTTATAACTGAGAATTGATATTCTTAGCAATAACAGAACCTAAACGTGAACAAATTCATTTAAGGTTAACTAAAATATCCTATAATTATTATATTATGAAATATCAAACATTGTTAGTTACAATAGACAAGCAAGGCCTTGAGAACATTATATATATACTAGCAAACCCGGCGAACTCCGTTTCGCCACCAGATGGCTTCGCTTTATGTAACATTTCGTTTGGTGATTAATAGATGAAGAAAATTTTTGTTTTGTTTTATATTTGAAAAGAAAAAATTTTATTTCATTTCACAACACTAATGAATTCATTTCGATTACAAAAATGAAGTGTTATTTAGTTGAACTTCTCTAAGTAAATGAAAGTGAATCCAAAGTAAATACTGAAACGAAGCGTCATACGTGTCCGCAAATTATCCGTTTCATTGAAGTGATCTTTGGTAAATCACATTTTTTGTTTTTTGGTCTGACGTTAACACAAACAAAGCGGATGGTTTCCCAACTTGTGAACACGCAACGTATAACTGCCCATGTGAAAAACAATGATTTTCACATGGTGAATGATGAAAGTCGAGTACCGTTGCAAAGTCGAGGTGGATTCAAATTACGCAATATCATAATAACTGTACCAACGTTGAGTTGCAAGTTATGTTGGTGGAAATCCTGGTAACTCCAGAGAGTTCAAAAACTCCGTTGGATAATTTACTACACCATCGGGATTTGTTATGGAATCAACGGATTTGAATGTCACCAAATCGCCAGCAATTTTTGATTGAATGCTGAAATTCAGTGCGTGTACATCATTATTCTTTGCGGCAAGAATTGCTCGTTGACTTAACCAAGCATAATTCTGATAATTCTCACTAATGTTTGCGAAAACATTTTCAATAAGAGCTAATTGAGGGTCTACAAATCGGAAAAAGTCGTTGGTAAGAGTAATTAATCCAGATGTCGCATCAACTGGGACTTTTCCATTTCCAACAGCTAACAATTGTTTGGAAAATTGTGCAGCGCTTTGATCATTTTGAAGTTGAACTCTCATATTAGTGGTTAGCGATAATGTTATTACGTTATTCCATAAAGGTGATGCCTTCAGGCAAGCATTCAATTCATCTGCAGGGAATTACTGGCAACGTCTGCCTGAAATCGCCTTCCAACAATATCATAAAGCCGCCAAAGATGTTGTTATTTCGCCGAAGTACATTCAGTGTGAAGTTGAGTGCTTCAAGTGATTTCTTATGTGCCATTGTGCACTCATCCCAAACAATGAGCTTGCATTGCATCAACAATTTTCCCATTGCACTGGATCGGGAAATATTGCATGTTGGAGTATCAATTGTGTTTAAATTGCGCACTTAAGCGCAGAATGTGCAGTACGACCGCCATCTAGAAGAGTCGCCGCAATTCCAGATGATGCTAACAATGAGTAGCTGTCAAACAATGTATCACGCACCGGCGCCATCTACTTAAAATATTGGTTTGTAGTACATACTATGTATCAGAGATGGCGCTGTATGTCTGCGCTGTATGAAAAATGATTTTCCCACTTTTCTGTTGAAATTTTTCCTGATTTTTTGCTATAAACCTCACGGAGCCCGAGACCTTTCCAACGAATGCAAAACCGTGAAAATCCGTATAAATAATGTATATATATATATATATATATATATATATATATATATATATATATATATATATATATATATATATATATATATATATATATATATATATATATATATATATATATATATATATATATATATATATATAATATATATATTACTTCCGGTAGAGCTATTGACAAAAATATGAAGAAAAATAAGGATTGTGAGCTAGAGAGTGAGATTAAAATTTCATAAGCATGCACAAATTACCCTGGGTATCGTCAACACTAGATTAAGTACGAATTACATTTAGACTCAAATATATCAGCCATCAAATAGTCCTGGGCATTTGCGAATTCACAAGGTCTTCACGAGTTATCGCTTGAATCGTTTGTGGAGTATACAGACAGATGCGATTTCACACTAAATACAGCAAAATTTCAGATATTCTATACATCTACATTGCTCACAATGTTGGACCATCAAAAGAAACGAAATATCAAATTTTACTACTAATCTAACTAAGCTCATGCCTAAATCAGTGAGAATGTGAAACGAGTGATGTGTTGGTTGTGTTAGGTGTATTTAATATTACAACTGTGGAGAAGTAAAAAGCGAAGTTGTCTATTAAAATTGCTGAATAATTCTGCAGTCGACCTAAAATACATAATTACATTTTATTTTCGGTCGAACATTGCAAGATTCTCTGAAAAAATTACTCTCTATGTGCATTTTCAAGTTTTTAGTAACAATGTAAGAGACAAGGTGACTTATTTTTATTTCGCATATTGACAATATGCGAAAATTTCACGGAATATTTATAATCTATGTTCATCGTTTCTTTCTTTATATTATATTTACTCTCTATTACTTTTGTGAATAATTCTGCAACAATTGTTGCAACAAACATAAGTTCGTTAGTATATTTTGATATGAAAGTTGTTTCTTCAGATGTTTTTTGAAATAATTCTTTTTTAAAAATTGTGTTCTTTTGTTTTCTGGATTTCTGCAATGATGTGAAAATAAAGGTATTATTATTATTCTGAAAGAGAAGCTCTAGAGTCTAAAAGCTCTAAAAATTATATCTACTTCTTCAAATTCCTCTATTGCAGGGGTGTCAAACGTGTAATGCCTCAATGGCCATAAATCAAACCTTTATTGTGGTTTCAGTCCACGTAATAATAAACTAGTGTTTTTGAGCCGTTTTCACAAATAAGGCGTTCAAAAAACATTTTTGAATTCTTGTCTAATAACCAACGTCTAATGTCTAATGGCACCACGGGCCGCCTATTGGACAGCCCTGCTCTATTGTATCTAATATCTTTACTAGAATTCAGAAAAATAAAGAATTATCTAAACTTTCAAGTATCATTCAAATAAACATGCATCAATACAAAATTATTACATTGTTTATAAATAAACAATTAAGCTTGATTAGTTATACTACTTCTATTAATAACTGAGATATTTTGGCATGAAAACACAAGTTTACTCACTGTTGACGTTAAAAACAAAGTTTATCAGTATGTTCAATTCAAAGTTTAACACCTTCTGTTGGTAACATTTTTTTTTAAATTAATCGAAGAGTTAAACGTTACTTTGAGTATTCTGCGGATCTTGTCTTGAAATTTTGAGTTTTTCTGTACAGCTTATTATATCTTGAAGCAGCTGGAACATTGCCTGGAAGGCATTTTATGTATTAGTGGAGTGATAATTCTTCATTTACAGTTTCTCAATAGTATCGTCTTTCACCCTTAGAAGATAATTTATTTGCTGCATTCCTCTACAGTTTCTCTTTCTCTTAGAAAATTGCGAATTACTATGTTGCAATTCACAAAGGATTCTAAGTATCATATCATAGAACAAAGTTCGAAATTCAGTACCTTCAGTACCACAATTTTACAATTACGTTGTATCAGATAAAAAAAAAGATTTCTCTTTAATAAATCAATGCGCCATAGAAATGATTAATTTTCAAAATTTGGATGTAAAAATATTCACCTCTATTATTATAGGTAATATTAACTTATTATCAACAGGTCATCATACTGATTCTATGTTCGATTATAAAGAAGGTGTATACATACATCATTGATAACAATAAGATCAAAATCTTGATAATTTTGCAACTTTGTGTTAATAAATAGATTTCATTCTTCAGAATTTCCATAATAGTTAAGAATTTTTTAAATTACAAAATGCGATATTTATAAAACTCGTAACACAGATATAGTATTTGTCTATTAATATTTTTGTATGCAAACTTTAGATGTATCAGACCTTCAACCAATCAAATGTAATCAAATAACTCAAACTAATGAAACAGTGATATTTGCATCATTTTTTCAACAAATAGCATATGACTCACTTTCCAAATGCTTTTTTTTTATATGTTAGCATTTTTATATTTTATACATTCTTACATTCCATGATACAAATTGGACTAGTACAACAATAAAATTCCAAAGAGCAGCTAATATTGAATATTGAATTTGTCAAATATATATATATATATATATATATATATATAAAATAATTATTCTAAGAATTCTATTCAATGCAGGCAAACTAAAATTAAGTAAAAGAAGAAACTTACGTTGAAAACCTACACATTTTTTTTTTTTTTTTTTTTTTTTTTTTATTTTTTTTTTTTTTTTTTTTTTATTTTTTATTTTTTTATATATATTTTTTATATAACAGCCGTTTACGGCTGTAAACGGCTGTTATATAAAAAAATGTGTAGGTTTTCAACGTAAGTTTCTTCTTTTACATATATATATATATATATATATATATATATATATATATATATATATATATATATATATATATCAAAGTAAACTATGACTTTCTTTCGATAATTTTTTTACAAATTATTCAAAAGAACAATATAGCAGAGCTGGCTATGTGAAAACGATATGGGATAAATGTTAGAGAATATTGAAACTGACGCCTACATTTATTGAAAGCGTAACACAGTTACTGTTTCGTACTACACGGTACTCATCAGTTACGCCACGTTAGTTGTAGTACGACAAAAGTTAGAGAATATTGAAATTGATCCTACACTTATTGAAAGCGTAAGACAGTTACTTACGCTTTCAATAAATGTAGGTTCAATTTCAATATTCTCTAACTTTTATCCCTAGAAGGATAATGGAGACATCCCATTGTTCATGTCCAGCTATGCTATAATGTTCTTTTGAATAATTTGTCAAAAAATTATTGAAAGAAAGTTATAGTATACTTTGAACAGAACAGAAACTACAGAATTCTTTTTCTTGTAGTATATTTCTATATATATATATATATATATATATATATATATATATATATATATATATATATATATATATATATATATATATATATAAACTATATATTTAATATATATTAAAATATATATTAACTGCATACTCTGTTTCCTGTATTCTGGCAGAACATTCAGCCTAGTTAGCCGTAAGCAGTAATATATATATATATATATATATATATATATATATATATATATATATATATATATATATATATATATATATATATATATATATATATATATATATATATATATATATATATATTTTTTTTACAACAATATATAAACTTTATACTTTGTAGAGTCCTGATGAAGAGTGTAACCATGCTCGAAATATAGACCAGGTTAACAAATTGGTTTGTTATCAATTGTAGTGGCCCTATTATTTGCCGAGAACTCATATATATTTTTAATTTAAATATATATATATATATATATATATATATATATATATATATATATATATGAATATCTATATATAATATATGAATAATGTTTGAAGCGGGGAAAAATTGAAACAAAATTGAACATTTTCGGCATATTCCGCAATTGGTAGCGGCCGTTGACACGTGTTTTGAGCTTATTGGCTCTCCTCAAAACGTCGTAGCTAAGTTCAAGTTGTTCGTTCAACTTGGACTTGGCTACGCCGTTCTGAGGAGAGCCAATAAGCTCGAAACATGTGTCAACAGCTGCTAGCAATTGCGGGATAAGACGACCAATGTTCACTTTTGTTTAAATTTCGACATTTGAAAATGAATGATTTGTGACAGATTAAGGAAATATGAAATCCTAATTTTTCATTTCTGACACTTTTTCATAGAAATTTGTCAATTTTATTATTCAATACTTATATCTAAGTAAAATAACTCACTGAGCCACAAGCATTCTTATCTCCATGGAATAAACTGGCAGCTATTCTTACTACCTCAGTTTCAATTTTACAAATTCCGGGAAATAAGTCAGAGTGTAATGGGTTCGTGAAAAAAGTTTTTTCAAATACTTTAGTCAACAATTGCTGTAAATCTGGGTCAAAGTAATAAACTGCCCCTGAAACATGGCCGTCTTTCCAATCATATTTACCTAAATGAAAAAATATATTAAAAATTATACTTGAAAACTTACACACCTTACCTTATATACCTTATATATATATATAATATATATATATATATATATATATATATATATATATATATATATATATATATATATATATATTTAATGTTTTTAGCAATAACAGGCTATTTTCAATGTTAAAAACTCTAATTTTGTTGACATTTTGTTGTATATCACAACTTTGTCAAAACTAAGGAATAATTTAATTTTATGAATTACCACAGATATCAAAACGTCAAAACATATTTTTTTGAAAAAAATTAAATTGGCTTTTTGGTTTCTTTAATATTCAGAGGAATAGTTTTGGCTTAGCATTTGCTTCAGAAGTTTCAGTCTTCTTCACCATGAGGAAACCTCTGAAAAACTTATGGTAAGCCACGTGATTCATATAAGTGTGATATCTAGATATAGATATATACATACATATAATTTCACATAGTTGAGTTTTATATACTTATCCAGAATATGTATATTGAAATATTTTTATGGGTTTATGTGTGTGAAATTGATGGTAGATCACGAAATAATGAGTTTTGAGATATGATGTTTGGTGATTGTTGTGTATTAATTTTATGAGTGTTATTTGTAAGGTTTATCAAATCGTTGTGAATAGAATTAAGATGTTTTATGTCTATTCTTTCATTTACTGTGTTTTCCAAAATTTTACGAATGTGTAACACAACTCTACAATTGCTCTACATTTTTTGTCTTTCTCAGTTGCTAAAATCTTTGTATTGTTGTAATCAAAATTGTGTTTTTCAGTTATTTTATGTTTATGTAAGACTGTTATTTGTATTTTTGCATATTTATGTGCTTTAATTCGCTCTTCAAGGTTTTGCGACGTTTGTCCTATATAGCATTTACTGCAATTATTGCAGGGTATATTATAAACATTTTTTTCTGACTTATTGTTTCACTCTTTAACTTGGTATATATTTCTTTGAATTGATTTTGTGCAGTATGGGCTACTGTTAAATCATAAGGTTTTAATATTTTTGCAATGTTTGTACTTAATCTTGGAATATATGGTAAGAGAATGTAATTATTTTCGTTGGATCTACTTTTTTTTGACTGTAAAGTATTATATAATTTATGAATTCTGTTTTTTATAATTTTGTTAATCAAATCGTAATTATTTTCCATGAGAAAAAAAACAAAAAATCGAAACGTCAAGCAAAATAAAATAAAGTTTTTAACATTGTAAATAGCCTGTTATTGCTAAAAACATTAAAAATAAACTATCTTAAACAGGCAATTAATTTTGAGTATATATATATTAACATAAGTATAACAATTTGTATTCAACAAAGTATTTAGATTATAATTGTAATATTGTATTGCATCAGTGTTTATAGAGCAAAGCATAGTACGTCCAAAATAGATGCGTTCTTCTAGAACTGGCTTCCCAAACAAGTTCAATCAATCGTCTAAATAATTAGTGTGATAAATCCAAATAAATAAGATCCTCATTAAAACAAGACCAATAATAGCAGTTCACGGAAAAAAGTAATGCGTCGCAGATCGCTCTAAAGTTTTGAATAACAGGTGATATATAGATGATAACTATGGACAGATTTTATTTTTGCTGGGACATCTACTTTGCATACTGATTTGTAGAATAAGGTTTTTTGTGGTCTAAGATAATGCAAATTTTAAATTGAGCATTATCTAAATGAATAACAATCGTGAAAAATTGAATATATTTCTCATAAGACGATTAATTGCAAGGTGCATTCGAGGTTACAGCATCCACAACTACGCTCGACACTAAACTCCCAACCAATGCTCGTATCGTTCAGTTATGGGTTCTGTAACTCAAGTAGCCTTACACGTTTAGCATTATGTATATATAATGTCTTTATTCACGTTAAGATTGCATAAAAAGTGGCAATGTACATACGTCAAAGTGCAAATACAAAATTACAATTCACTCAGAATAATTTTTTTTTACTTAAAACAATTTTTGAAAGAAAATACTAGCGCTCAAAACGCCATGACAATAAAATTAGAAAAACACAATATTTTCTGAAAAAAGTAGTCAAAGTATTCTTCACTGGAGCAAAACACTTGAAATAAAAATTTCTTGGCAATGCATTACAGTATTTCATGGCCAAGTAAGTTGTACCATCTCGACACCTTCTCAGTCGTCCGTACCCAGGTACAAGGTTGTCTATATTTCTGGTTGGATAAGCATGAATATATTCATGAGTAGGAAAGAGAAGCTCATTATTTTTGATATAAATTAGATTTTCCAAAATATACAAAGAAGACAGGGTAAGTATTCTCAACTGCCTAAAGTCGGTCTACAATCTTCTCTATAGCCCAAACCACTTATCAATCTAACTGCCTTACGCTGAAGCCCAAACAAACTACGAGCACTCGAGGTATGCCCCACACGAGTACAGCGTATGATAGCTGTGTATGGATTTTTGTAAAATAAGTTATTCGTAGTATCGTGTGGGACACATTATCGGCGAGTCGACGCAGCAGATATATACTTTTTCCTAATTTTGCAATCACTCCAAGAAATTTAGTTTAGAGCACTTTACCGTTCGCACACCCAAGCTCTCTCAACGAAAATATCTGTCTTATGAATTTTTTCTGTCTTATGAAAGTAAAGAAACAGTCTATTAGAATTGAACCATCTGTCGGCAAAAAGAGTGTAGTTATTTATCGGATCCATCAACAGCAAATGATTTACATAAATGAGAAACAGTATGATGCCCAAAATTGATCCCTGAAGCACCCCAGTTCGTATTCTCCGACCCGACGACATCACGCGGTGAATTTATACGCTTGAAGTTTACGCAAAAAAATGTCGTTCTTCAGACAGTCGAAAGCTTTGCTCAGATTACAAAACAAAAATGTTTTATAGCAGCGTCCATAATATCAGACTCGAGATTCACGATTCCCAAAACTGTGTTTTTATTTTATTTTAATTTTAGATCATCGGTCTTATTCGGATCACCTTACTTGAAGAGGGGAATCACAAGCGTTCTCTTCATGCATACTGGGAATATTCCCTCTCAAAACATAAATTTATTATCTTCGTGAGTGGTCAATAATTAGATCTTCAACTGTTTTTATAATTTTCACATTGAAACCATATATATCGCGAGTGTTTTGTTTTATTACATGTTTGTGTATTTATTACACGACATACTTCTTTTATCATCTGTATTGATATGCACTTCTCAAAGACTTTTGAGACAATAGGAAGCAGACATATTGGACGGTAGTCCTCGGTCTTATTCGGATCACCTTTCTTGAAGAGTTGAATCACAAGCGTTCTCTCTTCATGCATTCTGGCAAAATCCCCTCTCCAAAACATAAATTTATTATCTTCGTGAGTGGTCAATAATTAGATCTTTAACTGTTTTTATAATGTTCACATTGAAACCATATATATCGCGACTGCTTTTGTTTTTAAGTTTATTTATTACGCGACATACTTCTTTTATCATCTGTATTGACATGCACTTGACAAAGACTTTTGAGACAATAGGAAGCAGACATATTGGACGGTAGTCCTCGGTCTTAATCGAATCACCTTTCTTGAAGAGGGGAATCACAAGCGTTCTCTCTTCATGCATTCTGGGAAAATTCCCTCCCCAAAACATAAATTTATTATCTGAGTGGTCAATAATTAGAACTATAACTATTTTTATAATTTTCACGTTGAAATAATATTTTTTGTTTTGTTTTTGCTATTGTTTTTGTTTTTAAGATTATTTATTTATTACATGACATACTTCATTGAAGGTTGCCTGAGAGGAACCAAAATGGGTTCCAGAATATTCTTAACATTTTGTACAGGATTTATATCGTCTCACAGCTTACAACACCTCATAAGTCTTTTTTACCAACTTTACAGGAGACCCAAAAAGTACGCGGTGTTTAGAGGTCAGTCTATTGGCGCGCTGTCACTACTTTTCGAATTGCAACTTCTGTTAAAATGAAATCTACATAATATTACGAATGGTGAGATGCGCAATGAGCAGATCTATCCAAAGACATCAAAATGTCAACATCGCTAATTTTCGACTTGAGCGGTGTTGTAAGCTAAGGGACGATATCTGATTCTTCCATGCCCTGAACAAACCCACTGTCGATACCTAAGTAGTAGTTATTAAAATCCTCAGAAGTAAGGCCATTCAAGTCAATGTTTCTTTTAATTTTTCCAATATTTTAATTAATGACTAGCGGACCCTACAGACGTTGTCCTGCCATGACATTCCAAGCTATTAGGATAAACGAATGAATGCATATACAAAAATTCACTCAAGTCGATCCAGCCATTGAGTTGCAGTATATTAATAATAAATTGAAATTGAAACACTATCAACTCTACATATGTTTCGGGTGGTTAGTCCCTTATGATGAATAATACCTAAATTTCTGATTTAATTTTTGAATGGATGTAAAATCAATAAGCATCATTTCTAATTGTAAAATCTTGATTTCAATTTATTTCAAAATTAAATCAGAACTTCCTCAATTTCAGAAATAATTTTGAAATTTCAGAAAGCATAATTTCTACTTGAAATCAGAAATTTCCAAATAGAAATTATGCATTTTCATATTTCGTCAATTCCAAAATTGATTTAGAAATTAAGTTGTCACTCTTAATAATGGGATAATCGCCCGGAACATACTCGTAAGTAGAGTTGTTAAGTTTCACTCAGTGAAACTCAATCCAAATGGTTTAATTGATTGACTGCCACGACCTAAGTGAGGTCGTCTTCTCCTCGGCATCGTAAATTGTAATTAATCAAAAGTTCTCGCGCACTTAGAGGTAAATTGTCACTATCACAAAAGGTCAACAAAAAAAGACAACATAACTTGAAATGTCACTATCACAAAGGATCACCGAAGTAAAGAAAGTTCTCGCGCACGTAGCGGTAATCACCACTCACTAAAAAGAAGGATGCACTCTTTGTATGAGGTATCTATCGACGTAGACTCTATGTCATAGAGAATAGATCGATATATTAGTTGGTTGTCAAATGTCAAATATTATGGTAGCTTTCAAAAATTCAATTTGTGACAACCTTAGGATTTATCAATCTACATAAAAATAATCTGATAGATAGTTAACAACTGTTGTTAGCTAAAATTTAGTTCATTTTTTACCCCCTAATAATAAATATGTAGTAAGAAAGATATAAAAATTCTAATTGGTTATTCATTTTAAACTATTCTTTCAATTTGATTTCTGAACGACGGGGGACACATATTTAATTCCGATCATACTCATATTTATTCACCTTTTAAACCTTGTCTGGACTTTCACAATTAATTCAAGACCAAAATTAGCCAAATCGGTCCAGCCGTTCTCGAGTTTTAGCGAGACTAACGAACAGCAATTCATTTTTATATATATGGAAATGACGCTACATACTTTTTGTAGGGCTACTAGCAGAGTTTATTTAATCATCAATTGAAGCAATGCTGGCTCTGCAAATCTCTTTCACATATTCTCTTTTATATTGTATATAGTTTTATATTGAATATAAATATAAGAATATTTATTAATGTTTATATATTGAATGGTATGTGAGATTGAGATTGTTTGCAGATAAGAGTTTGTATAGCAATTTTAGCTAAATAAAGTTTATATTATTATTATTATAAAGTAGCCTGTTTGCATAAGTATTGTATCGCTTGCTTATATTTCCCAACAACCTCAGATGCACCCTCATAGTTGGCAGTCCCTGACTGAACCACTCAACATCACTATTCAGCGGCGTCGTATATTGTTTTAATCTAGAAAACATTGAACATATCCCTTGCTCAGAAATTTCAAAAATGTTTAAAATTTCTCATAAGCATCCATATCCACATACTCAATAAAATCCCATGCATTTTTAGAAATTTTCTCATAACACATGAATAATCATTTCTGAGTAACTGGTCAGCATTTTTTTTTATTTGATACTTTACTCTGTGAAGACAAAGAAATATCCATATGTATACACTGAAGAGGAATTGTTTTTTCTTCGAAGAAAGAAATTTTATCTTAATAGCATTAAAATATGAAACAACTGATGGTTGTATAAATCAAATATTTAACAATTACAAAATCATAAATTCATTAATGAATAATAAAAATTAATCAAGAGCAAGGGATTAGTGATATTTTTGATTCCAATTTATATCAAATAATAACGGAAAAAGATATCAATGACTTGGTCATCATCTCTGCAATAGATCAAACCTACATTGATTTCAGAAAATTCTAAATAAATCAAATTTATAACTTCCCATTCAAAGAGCTATGGAAAGTTCAAGGCATGAAATGTCAAAATGAGAATTGAAATATATTTATTAATTTCAACTATTGTTTACATGTTTTCAGCATGTTTGGTCAACCTTCAACCATACTAAATGAGATCAAAATCTCACGTGTGTTACATCACAGAAACTTTACTCTTTAGTCATTTTAGAATGACACATATAAATTAATACATAATCAAGCGTAATTTTTACAGAAGCTTATAATTAAGCAAATATGAGAGAAAGTTATTTTCATATATTATGTTCAGGAGAACAGCTACATCATGAAGTCTGATTTATTCTTATCAAAAGTTTTTTAAGTATAGACAAATAAATTTACCTAAATTTAAGTTTTCTTCAACTAATTGGATTATTTCTTCATTTTTCAGTCCTTTAGGTGGAAGATTTCTCAAATAAGAAAGAGATTTAGTTCTTTCCCACTGATCATTGTCAAAGGCTTCAACAACTTCCTTCTTTTTTTTTTCTAATTCATTTTTTATACTGGGTACCATTTTCATCAAAGAAAAGAACTTTTTTTTTCCTCTCTCAACAAGACCTAAAAGCAGATTCCAAACTACATCTTCTCAGAATTTTCAAGGACATGATGAGAAAATTCCAAAATTAAAAAATATTTTCCTACTTTTGTAATTTAGTTGACTTACGTAAATTTTGTGATAATCAAACAATTAAAACTATTAATTGGAATTTCTTTATCAACTTCTTTAGTTTAAGTTTCCATATAATATGTAAAGCTGATTTAAGTACTTACTTTCATCATTGTTGAAGATGAAGCCATAAAACCACGAGACTAATAACACTGAACTTGCAGTTATCGATACAATTTGCCAAGGTTCTTTTCCAATAAAACACTGATTAATGCCCTGTTTAGCTTGATTAACTGGTACTTTGATGATATCCATTTTTTCAATTATTCGAGTGTTCAATTTTTATATCTGAATCTGGCAATTGTGAAGAACACATACAGTACAATACAGGTTATCGTCGTTAAGTTTGTGATTTAGATAAAAACATTCGCATATATTCTACACTTACAAAATTCCAAAGTTCAGGAATTAATTCGGTGACAATGTAGATCCTATATCATATATTACTTATCTGTAATTAAGTGATTTAGATAGATCTTTTTCTCATAGATGTAAAACTGAAAAGGTGACTAACAGATCTTTTTGCTCATTCTAAAATTCTTTGTCTATATTTACATGTACTTAATATAAAAGTAGAGTCAAATACAAAAAAGGAAGAAACATTAAAACAAGCCCCAAAACAACCATTAACCTATTACCATATATGTTGGATTAGTTTGATGTTTTTGACAGTTATTGATATGATATATTTCATATTATTTTTTATGGTCATCCATAGATACAAAGCCACAGCCTAACTCTCTACCTACGTAACACAGCCTAACTCTACTTAGTAAGTAGAGTTAGGCTGTGTACGTAAGTCTAAGTAGAGTTAGGCTGTGACAATTGACAAAGCATTTTAATAGACATTAATTTAAATTTTTTTATTGATAAAAGTTTAGAGAAATTTAAATACTCATGTACTTCTAAAATACATTCCATAAACGTTAAAAGAGCCTTTTTTTTAAATTATCAGATGACCAACTTCTTGGTTCTCAAATATTTTTTTCAGATTTTTATGTAGCTGTTTCTGGGATTATTCTAACACAAATCCTTTGATTGCTCCAATAATCTGTGATCCTCAGTTTCTTATTTGTTTGATTATCGGTTATAAAGACGAAAGAATTCCCTCACCCATACTGTAAATTGATAATTCATAAAAAGATAAGAAATTTACCAAGTTATACGAACTTAATTTCAATTCCAATTTTCATATACGGTTAGTAAAGTTTTATTTCAATCCAATTAACAAAGTGACCATAATTATCACACTTGTTTAAGAGCTTAGACCCATACAATCTAAACTAATTCTATTTCAAGATTCAATTTTTTGCACATGATAATATATTATTCCACTTCAATGAAGGATTGCTTCATTCATGAGTAAGACAATGACGGTATTAAATTCAATGCTGAGAAGTTAGTTTTGTTTTTCTCAAACCCATGTTACATTTTTGAAATGAAAACAGGAATGAATTGAAATGCTTTTTATTTATAGGTTGGTATTGCTGCGTCTGTGTTTTGGATTATGTGTAGGTAGATATTATCTACTAGATAATAAGATATGTATTATGCTATGTGAGTATTATATAAAGAATGAGTCCCAATTATAAATAGATGTAAAAATTATCTATAAGTTAATCGAGGTGATTTTATAAATATCACGCATAATATCCTTGTTAAGTAGGTGTAGCGTTAACTAATTTTGAAAATATTACTCTTAAATATTCTATAAATTCAAATAAATATTTAATTATTTAGATATATGTCCTATTACACAAACTAATTCATTTTTGTACTTTAGTGTACAAATTATATTTTGTGAATAAAATGCTTGAGTGATAATAATTCTGGTATTTTAGATCAGTTTTACAGACAATTGTTTGAAACATATTGGGCAGTTCTATTGACGATTAAAAATGAAATTCCGCAATTTTTTCAAAATACTGAATAATGGAGTACAGTTACACTACTGTACACAACCACAACCGATTCAGAAAATAACTGAGAAAATAGGATTTATTGGTGATGGTAATATGGCAAAGGCAATTTGTTTTAGTGTGGAGAAACACAATATAATTGATTTCTCACAAGTATATGTTTCAAGCCCATATAGAGCTAATTTAAATATTTGGAAAGAGAAGGGAGCTAATATATCCATACATAATTATGAAGTAGCTAGGAATGCTGATGTTATTTTTCTTGCTGTGAAGCCACATTTCCTAAAGAATGCATTGGATGGTATATTAGAAAATAACAATGTAGACGATATTAAAAATAAATTATTCATTTCCATATTGGCTGGGTATACTTTGGAAGATTTGGAACAGTTTTTAAAACCCTTCAAGGAATCTCGAATAATAAGGGTCATGCCGAATACTCCAGTATTAGTTGGTGAAGGTTGTACAGTGTATTGTCCAGGTAAAAATGTAACTCAAAATGACTTATCTATTGTAAAAACCTTGATGGAAGTCACAGGGCTTTGTTTTGAAGTAGAAGAACGTTTCATTGACCCAATAGCTGCAGTTTGTGCCAGTGGACCAGCTTACACATATTTATTTATTGAAGCTTTATCAGATGGGGGTGTTAGGATGGGACTTCATAGAGAAATGGCTACCATGCTTGCTGCTCAAACAGTTTTAGGGGCTGGCAAAATGGTATTAAGTACAAATAAACATATGGGGACATTAAAAGATGATGTATGTTCAGCTGGGGGTACTACCATAGCTGGAATACATGCTCTTGAAAAAGGAGGAGTTCGAGGATCTGTTATTGATGCAGTGCAATCAGCAACAAATAGAGCTGCTGAATTAAGGAAAGCCAAATAAAATATTTCTTTCTGTGATATTTTCCACCAAATTGGTATAGGGTTGATGTAGACAATATATTTTAATTTATTATAACTTTACAATGGATTATTTGTCTCTTTGTTAATGAAACAATTACAATATAGATTATTATATATTATATATATATAATAATTATTATATAACAAATATTATATATTATAATATATGTATTTCACAAACAACTACAAAGTAATTATCATTTTGTATACATCAATATTCATAATACAATATTAAAAATTTAATTTATTCAGTAAGAATGAAACATTCAATTTAGTGTTAATTTTTACAATAACATTTAGTACTAGTATTGTAAAAATTAACACTAAATTCAATGTTTCATTCATCACGTAGAAATTAAATTTTTGCTATTGTATTATGAAGATTGATGTATACAAAGTGATAATTATTTTGTAGTTTGTGAAATTTCCAAACTTGATGATTAAATAAAAAATCCGAAACAATTAAAAATTTAGGCACATATTCAAATGGAAACTGAAACAATAGTAAATAGTCAATGAATTAGTGAATCTGAAAAAATCTGTTTGATAAAGTATAATTTAGGCAGATAAACAACAAATAAATGAATTAGCTCACTGATTATTTATAGACTAAAAAACCCAAACAAAAAAAATTTACAATTGAAACTACAAATTATTTCAAGTAATTATTCCTTGATTATTACCTAAATTAAAATGTAATTAAATGGTATAATTATGGAATGTGAGCAATGAATATTCAGACTGAAAAGTAAAGCAAATTAGTAATTTGAGTAGGTAAAAACAAATTAATAAACTGCCTTATGGACTTTTGAAATCTGAAAAAATTAAATTAAGAAGATTAAGTTAAAAGAGCCATACTCTCAGTATGTATGCTACCTATCACGAAGTTGTACTATATCTCCTTTATCCAACTGTCGTATCTCCTCAAGTTTTTTCAACTTCCTTTGGTTCTGTTCTGTTTTACCTCTATGTGGCAACTTAGATTTTCGTCTTTCTAGTCAATTAAGTTATTTGCTCGCATAATAATAATAATAATCCATTTATTTAGCAATAAAATGCTATACAAGACTGTACATATTTCATTAGTCCCACAATATAAGTTATAAACGAATATTTATAAATCTTATACATACTACAACCTATCTTACAATTAACATATTTAAATCTTACAAATTAATTTTCATTTTGCCACGACTAATGATATTTTTTCTACCTAAACAAGTTGATAAATTTTTATTTTTAATAATCACACTCATTATAGTACTCCCTTAATTTTTTCCTGAACTGCGTAAATGTTGCAGTCTTAATAGCGATAGGTAATTTATTATATTTCACCACGCCTTTTACAAAAACTGAGTTATGTGCTGCGCTACTTGCAGCTTGTTGTAGCATAAATCCCATCTTATTTCTCGTGTCGTAATTGTGTACTTTCTGAAACGGTACTAAAATTTCATCAAAATAATCTGGCATAATTCCTGTTTTAATTTTATAGATGAATATTAAGGCTTGCATCTCCAAAAATTTTTCTATATTAATCCAATTTAGGTCTTGCAACATATTGTCAATACCAGCATACCTATTACGCTTTAAAATTATTCTCATAGCTCTGTTCTGCAGTAGCTGTAATCGTTTAATTCCATCAATATTACTCAGGTAAAGAATAGTACTAGCGAAGAGATAATGAGGTAATATAATAATATTATATACTGTTTTTCGAGCCCAGCATGTTAAGTACTTGCTACATCTATAGAGCACTCCTAATTTTTGTGATATTTTCCTGCAAACATATTCTCGGTGATTTTCAAATTTAAGTTTACTGTCTACTATAATGCCTAAATATTTTATTGTTTCAATTATTTCTATTTTGTCATTGTTAATTTTCAGATTTATCCTGTCTAAGTCACCTAGTATTTTCTCTGTAATATTTCTTTTACCTAATATCATTGCTTTGGTTTTCTGCACATTTAATTTAAGCTTGTTACTATTCAGCCAGATAACTAATCTGTCAATATCCTCTTGTAGTTTATCTATGATATTACTTTCACTGCTTGTTATATAAATTATAGTGTCATCTGCAAACAAATGTATTTTACAATTTTTAACGATATTTTCTATATCATTTATATAGAGGACAAAAAGCAGCGGCCCCAATACACTCCCCTGAGGCACTCCGCTTTCCACACTCATATTTTCAGAAAATGAATATCCACATTTTACATTTTGTTGCCTTTCACTTAAATAGCTGCGAAACCAATTGAGTACAGTGCCTTTTAGTCCATATTTTTCAAGTTTAAACAATAATATTTCTCTGTTGACAGTTTCGAAAGCTCTTTTGAGGTCTAAAAATACAACAATTGTACAAAAATTTTTATCTACGCTGGTCTTCCAATTATGCAGGGTATACTGAAACGCTGTTTCGCAACTATAATTCTTTCTGAAACCTGACTGGTATTTCGATAAAATATTGTTTATTGATATGTGTTTTACTAGCTGATCGTATACTATTCGCTCTAGGATCTTTGCATGTGCAGGAAGCATATTAACTGGCCTGAAATCTTCAGCATTTTTGGAATTTTTTATTTTACGAATTGGTATAATCGTAGATACTTTCATTTTCTTTGGTACTATAGCACTTTCAAGAGAGCAATTAATCAAATGCATCAATAACTTCTTCAATTCGTAAAAATTTAATTTTATGAATTGAATAATGATTGTCCAAAAACATACCGTACCCTCAACTCCGCATAATAAATAAATCCCAAACAAAAATCAAGAGACAATCTTCAAAGTGACTGCTTAATCTGGATAGTTAAGTAGGTAATTTGTGTATTTGCCACTAGATATAAATAATATTTTACATGTATTAAAGTAGTAATTTCTATTACTACCTTTTCCTACTTTCCAAAAGATCCAACATTTCGATTGCAAATCGTTTATTTTAGATAAAATTTCTAGGGTGAGTGTAGTAATAATCAGAGATCCTAATGGCAATATTCTTCTCAGGAATGTTAGCTGATGTAATTTTTTCTTTATTTGCTCCAAAAGCCGGGAGCATTTTCACAAGTTTTCGTCGTCTGATATTTTCATTTGTTGTGTCGAGTCAAAAAAAATTTTATATCATCAGCGGAAGATGAAATTTGTTTTCACATATGATAGGATCGTGAAATAAAGTTTCGATAATTTTACGTAAGAGCAATACATTTTATATTATTGTTTTTGATATACACCATAAAATATACCAATATTGTTCTGATCCGCATCTGTCCCTTTTGTTATTATCGACTGCTACCTTTTTTCTGAATATTTCTTCCAATAAATTGATTGGCATATGAACAAAAGCAGCAAATACTGGAATAGTTTGAGAATCCGACACTAAAATTTGAATAATTAATAGTGTTGGCGTTCACTTGATGTAAATCCATTATAATTGAATATAAACTTGAATTCAAACACTTGAACTTATGATTTACACTTTATTGACTACATAGCATGATGCGTTTCGTCGTTACAAACGACTTCTTCAGATGCTAGATTCAGATATTATTCTGTAAACCTCTGAAGAAGTCGTTTGTATCGACGAAACGCGTCATGCGTTTCAATAAAGTGTAAATATATAGTGCATAGTCAATAAAGTGTAAATCATAAGTTCCAGTGTTTGAATTTAAGTTTACATTCAACTAAAATTTAAGACTACACAATATTTTCATCAATTCTCCCTTATTGAGAAATAGAAATCGAATAGAAATCCTATTGTCAATATACTGTCTGACATTGAAATCTTGAAAATTCTCTTCACTTTTTTCCACATAATTAAATTCCACATTGTAGTTGATAGGTCAAATGCCTTTACTGACAGAAAAGTGCTTCAGTATTTTGCAATGCAATGCTAATACATATGTGGCAATATTAATATAATATATTATATGTACATAGTCGTGAAAAATTCTCTTTCTCTACCAATTTTATAAAACAATTTTCAATAATTGTTAACTGGTTAGTGGTTAAAGGACAATTAATAATTTATGTTGAAACTTTGAAAATGTTTCAACAGAATGAAAAAAGTATTTTATTATCAAATGTTGCCATGATAATCAAATTAAATCACACTATGAATTCAACTTAAAATTTACGCCTTTCTGTAGTAATTCATCAATTTGTAATTCGAGTAATGAGCCAAATTAGTTTCTATTATTTCTGGAGAGTTTATTAGCTTCATATGGCATTCTAAGCTTGTTCAAATAAAATATTGATAACTTTGATAATTTGTTTCCCAAAAATATCCACTTTTTGTACAAAAAAGCATTCCTCATATAGTTTTATCTAAATTTTCTTCTGTAATACATTATTCAAATTGAATTATTTCTTTATATTTCTGTTTCAGATTTCACAGACTAGTGTTTTACATTAAATATTAAAATATTCTGTGGTCGGCTCTCAGTTTCTGTATCATACGAAATATGATTAAGATAAAAACTTGAAGAAATATTTATGTCAGTATATTATTGCGAGTTTGTGGTTCGACGGATGAATTCCAATAACTAGTTTAAAATTCAACAAATAATTCTTTATTTACAAACTGAAATAAACAATGCTAGAAAATGTCAGTGCACAGCCTAACTCTACTTACAAGCCATGAACTAGGAAATCTGGCAACATCCAAGCAAGACCCACAAATAGTGATGCTGTAATGGCGTTGTAATGGTTTCTGGTCATTGCTGCTGAATAAATCGCTATTTAACGAGAGAAATAAAATTCAAATCCAAAAATAACTTGTGAAAAGTGCTATTGTTTGAAGTTGTAAAGAACAAGCAAAAGAAATTTCCCGCAAATATCTTATATAAACAGGAATATCTGTTGTGTTTTAAGTTGTGTTTTTTTTGGTTATACATGGAGAGGTAGTAATAATACCTAACTTTTACCATCTCATAATTGTGTAAAAACAAAAATCCGCGTTTTAGTTGTTGTGCTATTATGTGATGTATAGTGTTTAGAAAGTGCTACTGTGTTTTTTTCAGCAACAGACTAAGGAATACCTTTGAAATTTGTATGTAAATAGCTACCGATTACTGATGTTTTGACTGAGTAGTTCAGACATTAACAAAAGCATTATTTGCTAGAATTGTTCCTTTTTTGTGATTAGTAGAGTTACTTACCCTTTGTTAGATTTAGTAGTTATTTAGAACTAATCTCTTATAGGTCTTGTTCTTGATATTAGCACAAAAATTAACATGCCAAGTCATTGCTGTGTGCCTGGATGCACGTTGAACTACAAAACTTACCTCGAGGCCGGCGTACCACCAGTTTCTGTATTTTGTTTTCCATAGGATGGTAATCTAACGAATCAATGGCTAAAAAATATTCTAGGGCATCATGGACCCCCACAAAATATTCTGTCGTTTGTTCCAAACATTTTCCAGAGGGAGCACTTACTAGCGAAGGTATTCATCGTTTGCTAGATTGCTCAACAGAAGGCAAGAAGGCTAGATTGATAAAGTTAAACTCAATTTAAATGCAGTACCAAGTATTTTTCTTCATTTACCCCTGCTTATCAAAAACAGTCTACTCTCAAAGAGAATATCCAACTGAAAGAACCAGTATTGAAGGAACGTGAGAAATTGAATGAAGCCTTTGAAAACTCAGATTCAATTTGTAATTTTGTTGATTTAACAGCTAATTATAAAAAAATATTTTAATATGTAAATCGTGGAATATAAAAACTTTTGAAACTAAAAGCATTTTTTTACACTCTAGTTTTTCCATCCAACGTAACTGAATGTTCACAAATAAACAGTATATAAATTATTAATCAGATTTTAGTAGATTCAGATATGCATGTAAATGTTTTTATCAATAAAAATAAACTGTCTCCTAATGATTTAAAATGAATTTTACAACTGAAATTAACTAAATAGTCTCAACTGGAAAATTTGCTTGCTCGTTACAAATATGATATCAGAATCATTCTACCGTCCAAATTACTGTTCACATCTCAATAAAGGTTTAAAGAAATTGACGCATTAAACTTACTCTCACCTGAGAATGAAAAATAATGAAATTTATAGCATATTGTCAATTCTAATTGATAAAGTGAACTTGTTAGTGTACATACTAGAAAAACAACATTTGAATCGCTATAACTCAGACATAGTCCTTCTTAGAAAAAAAGTGTATTAATAATTTCTATAGATAATTGTATGATCTAAAATTTTTGTCAAAACTATTTTTTTATACAAAGTACCGTTTCGCTGAAAATTTTTCTGAAAAGGCAATTATTAACATGCACTAGACCGATGTTCGAAGATCGATCGGTCTACCGGATTGAGCAGATGCGGCGTTGCCAAGTCCTAGTTCATGGCTTGTAAGTAGAGTTAGGCTGTGGTCAGTGTCACAAGTTTCACTTTTCTGTCTAATTCACCCTACTGTAGATAACTATAACTCTGACTCTTCACTAACTCACTGACTCCGACGATCACTCTAACTGTAACCTGTAACTAACCCTTCATTATTAATACCTGTAACTGACTAACCTCCCCGTCGTTGCTTTGCTTTAAACGTTTTATTGATCAATTTGGCAGTCACATAATTTGTGAATTTACAATTAGTTACATTTATTAGCAACGCTAATGACTCGATGAACCAAATGGAGGATTGTATTAGCGAGTTGATCCTTGGAGTCTCTAGGTGGAATAATTGTGTAATACGAGAATTTTGCCTAGGAACACGAAATTTCAAAGCGGACAAGAGAGGAGAGCATTCAATACGGTTGTGCAGCAATTTGTACAAAAAATTTAGTTATAAAGTTTCTCTCTTGCCCTGCAATGAGATTAAACTAAATCGATTCATTAATTCGTTATGATTGACCCTTCTCTGTGGATAAACCTTATATATATATACCTTGGCGGTATGGGGTAGGTGTAATACGGCAACGATCGCCATCTTCGGGGGCAAATATTAGGTATGTAAATTAAAAAAAATACCAGTCGACATATTTATCAATATAATCGATATGACAAAAATATCAATTATTGTAACTGCACCCCCTATAAATCGAATAAAAAATATAATGAAATTAAAAAACTGCACCCTAGCTGTTTCTAATTGAATTTAATCAATTTTGGTGGCATGAGGTAGGTGTATTAGAGTAGATACAGATGGCAACGATCGCCATCTTCGGGGGCAAAATGAAAGCATAACATAGCCACTCTTTACAAAAAAAATATTTTGACATTTGATATTACTTTATCTAGTGAACAATGGGCTCAAATAAGTCCAATAAAAAGATTTACAAAGATGGTAGAGATTGCGACACTTTGAGAGAAGGCTGGGCAGATGTTTAAGTTGAAGAAATATGGGCTAAAATGAAATTACCTTGTACATATAATTTTAAAAGACATTCCATGAATAACGAAGATAGGAATATTCATATAACAAGATACTGTAAGACATGTCAAACAATTTTAACAGATAAATGCTATGAAAAACCTAATCTAGGAGAACCAATTACCTTTTATATTACGACAATGGATTCAAGAGGAAAGCCATACTCTGAGAACAGACGCTTAGCTGGTTTAAAGAGAAAAAGAATAAAAAAAGAATTGGTCCATAGCGAAGCCCATTTCAACAGTGGCGAAGACATGAATGACACGAATGAAATAAAACAATATTTTTAGTTTATTATATTTAATTGTATAAAAAATATTTTAAAAAAATAGTATAAAAGTTATGTAATCTTTTTTTAATTTTATTCAGAACAATAGAAACATATGATGTTTAGAGTATTGTAAGCCCTTATCTTATTAAACTTTGAATAATATGTTTGTAAAACTTAAAAATAACATTTGTAAAGTAGTCACTTCTGTAGAAAAAAATATTAATATATTAACAACTTATTGCGTCTAATTTCAAAAAATTTAAATATAAAATAGTCATTTGAAAATAATTAAGAACATATATATAAACATAATTAAAATTAATCAAGTAATTGAAGTAGTCAGTCCGACTTGGAATTATTAGAATTGACAAGCTTTTCTAATAATTCTAAAGTTCTTTTTTTGTACTCATTGGCCTCTTTGGCTTTTTGGGCTTTAAAGGCCATGAATTCTTTGAACCGACGTTCCTTATTTTCTTCACTCTTCTTCAATCTGTCTTCAAAGGCAGCAATTAAATTACTTGCGGGGGTACTTTTTCCTTTTTTTCCTGCCAACAAAAATATTATATTCTTATTATTTAGAGAACTCCTTAAATCTAATGAAATATCCTTACGTTTTGCTTCATTATCCAAATCACTACTGCTACTTCCACAACTACTTTCGGATAAAACTCTTTTTTTCCCAGTAGAAGAGCAAACCGCAACAGGTGTAATGGAAGGCTTATCACCCATCAGATCATCCATTAACTGAAAAAATTAAAAATTTAATTTCTTCTGGAAATGTAAACAGTTACACTTACAGTCAAATACGGCCAATGTTTAGCAGAGTTTCCAGACTTATTGTTATGATCTTTGGTTTTTTTATAGGTTTTTTTCATTCCTGAAAATTTGGATAAGCACTGAGGTCCTGTAATATTGTGGCCATGAGATTTCAGTTCAGCACTAATGTCCAGCCACAATTTTTTTTTACTAATTCTTCCACTATTGAAATCATTTTGACGCTTTTCATATTCGTCAAGAAGCAAAAGAATAGCTTCATGAGGCCATTTAAATGCTGTAATAAACAATTGGATGTTAAATTACATGGCCAATGGATTTATCATGGATTCATCAATGCTTCCATTCTTCTACACAGAAGAACCTTCAGGTTCTTCTGCGTAGGTTTCTAAATATTTACCATTACATAGGTAAAAATTGAATTAATAACACAAATTTAAACTTATGGCAATAAAATTCTTTTCATGCACATTAAACCTTACAATATTTATGAAACCTACCGCTAATAAATCGAGCATATTCTAAATTTTCAGCCTCTTCTAATTTTAAGCTTGCAAAAGTTGCATCTCAAATAAATATAAGCCATTTCACCCATATACCTTCACCCACAAGCTTGAATATTTTTCCTTTTAATAAATAATTTGGTATATATACCTGTTTGTAGTCGCTCAAATTCACGTTCCGTAACAGTAATAGTATAAGTTTTATTACTTTCTGGATTAGTTAGCTCAACAGAAATTAATTGTGTACTACAGCTTGCCATTCTTGCGAGATTTTAAAAAATTCAACACGAATTTAGACGTAAAAGAAATTTGGTTAGCTTATGCTTGTTGCACTTGTTTTGACAGATAGTAAAAATTGGCGCTCACGCTTTTGCTGCCCTACATCTGTAGCGTGAGCATCACAGAACATACCAAATTAAGGGTATGTTCTGTGGTGAGCATCTATGAGCGCGAAAAGGTGCTACGAACTGAGCGTACTTATTTGCACAGCCTAACTCTACTTACAAGCCATGAACTAGGAAATCTGGCAACATCCAAGCAAGACCCACAAATAATGATGCTGTAATGGCGTTGTAATGGTTTCTTGTCATTGCTGCTGAATAAATCGCTATTTAACGAGAGAAATAACATTCAAATCCAAAAATAAGTTGTGAAAAGTGCTATTGTTTGAAGTTGTGAAGAACAAGCAAAAGAAATTTCCCGCAAATGTCTTATATAAACAGGAATATCTGTTGTGTTTTAAGTTGTGCTTTTTTTGGTTATACCTGGAGAGGTAGGAATAATACCTAACTTTTACCATCTCATAATTGTGTAAAAACAAAAGTCCGCGTTTTAGTTGTTGTGCTATTATGTGATGTATAGTGTGTAGAAAGTGCTACTGTGTTTTTTTCAGCAACAGACTAAGGAATACCTTTGAAATTTGTATGTAAATAGCTACCGATTACTGTTGTTTTGACTGAGTAGGTCAGACATTAACAAAAGCAATATTTGCTACAATTGTTCCTTTTTTGTGATTAGTAGAGTTACTTACCCTTTGTTAGATTTAGTAGTTATTTAGAACCAACCTCTTATAGGTCTTGTTCTTGATATTAGCACAAAAATTAACAGGCCAAGTCATTGCTGTGTGCCTGGATGCAAGTCGAACTACAAAACTTACCTCGAGGTCGGTGAACCACCAGTTTCTGTATTTTGTTTTCCATAAGATGGTAATCTAACGAATCAATGGCTAAAAAATATTCCTAGAGCATCATGGACCCCCACAAAATATTCTGTAGTTTGTGCCGAACATTTTCCGGAGGGAGCACTTACTAGCAAAGGTATTTATCGTTTGCTAGATTGATCAACAGAAGGCAAGAAGGCTAGATTGATAAAGTTAAACTCAATTTAAATGCAGTGCCAAGTATTTTTCTTCATTTATCCCTGCTTATCAAAAGCAGTCCACTCTCAAAGAGAATATCCAGCTGAAAGATCCAGCATTGAAGGAACGTTGTGAGGAATTGAATGAAGGCTTTGAAAACTCAGATTCAATTTGTAATTTTGTTGATTTAACATCCAATTATAAAAAAAGATTTTAATATGTAAATCGTGCAATATTAAAACTTTTGAAACTCACATCATTTTTTTAAACTCTAGTTTTCCCATCCAACGTAACTGAATGTTCACAAATAAACAGTATATAAATTATTAATCAGATTTTAGTAGATTCAGATATGCTTGTAAATGTTTTTATCAATAAAAATAAACTGTTTCCTAATGATTTAAAATGAATTTTACAACTGAAATTAACTAAATAGTCTCAACTGGAAAATTTGCTTGCTCGTTATAAATATGACATCAGAATCATTCTACCGTCCAAATTACTGTACACATCTCAATAAAGGTTTAAAGGAATTGACGCATTAAACTTACTCTCACCTGAGAATGAAAAATAATGAAATATATAGCATATTGTCAATTCTAATTGATAAAGTGAACTTGTTAGTGTACATACTGAAAAAACAACATTTGAATCGCTATAACTCAGACATAGCTCTTCTTAGAAAAAAAGTGTATTAATAATTTCTACAGATAATTGTATGATCTACAATTTTTGTCAAAACCATTTTTTTATAAAAAGCAACGTTTCGCTGAAAATTTTTCTGAAAAGGCAATTATTAACATGCAGTTGACCGATGTTCGAAGATCGATCGGTCTACCGGATTGAGCAGATGCGGCGTTGCCAAGTTTATGTTCATGGCTTGTAAGTAGAGTTAGGCTATGCCACGACTACCTTTACTACAGGCCATGAAATGAATATCCGACATACGTCGCAAGGTTGCCTAATATTGCCGCCTTTTCTTGTAGTGGTATACTAAAGCAAACAGGACGCTTCCCAAAACTTTCGCAATTAGAAGTTAAATAATTTGAGCTTTCGGTATAAATACTATATTTTTCAATAGTGTACAGTGTATTACAAGTGATGATGTTGATAATTTGTTGAAATCTCGACATCAAACACTAAAAAACGAAGTGTTTAGTTTGTTTACAAATTTCAGTGAAACGAAATCAATTTCGTGTTGTTCAAGACTTTCGTAGTTTTAAGTAGAATATTTTACGATTTCAGTTCTAATTCTCTATTCTTCAATTCTCTATAGTGTTATTTACGTGCTAGTGTTGATATTTTGTGGATAACCTAATATCAAATTATAAAAACGAAGTGTTTTGTGTGTACCGATTTAATCGAATCGAAGTTGTGTTGTGTTTCGAGTACTTACGGATTACTTACAAATAATTTGTTTGTGAAATATAGTGCAGAGGATAAGTATTCCGTAGACGATTGAGTAAATTTCAAGCTTGGAATAGGTGAGTTTATTTATAGTAATAAATATATTTTCTAACCTATTTATTACCGATAACCATCGAATAGACAGATCGCTATTCACAAATCTAACTACCAATAACATATTCTTTCAAAATCCAAACTTTCCTCAAAACAGAATTTTTGGAAGCTATGATTTTATTTATTATTGATAATATTTTAATTATTTGCAACGGGGAGGGCTGAATATACTTACAGAAAATGTCTTATTTCACATGTGTTCCATATTTGAAAAAATTATTAAAGGTATTTCTCTTGAACGTGCCTTTTTGTATAATATACACCAGAAAGCAATTTTGTGTAATCTCACTATTTTAAGAGTGTCATTGGATGAGTCCTTAAAGATTTTTGTTGTTGCTGTTTATGTGATGAAGACAATAAAAATATTCTGAACATGCTGTGTTCCATTTTTTCGAATATCTTATTGAATGATCAGACAAAAAAAAAAAATAATGGAGCCGGACACTAGAAAACTGAAACAAAAAATAAACGAAGAAAGCTCAATACTTTCATGAAGTAGTTTGTTGGTTGCTCTAATCAAAAATATAATATTCATTTATACTAAGGTAAATAATTCAATTTGAGTAATTCCTACAGCGTTTCTTTCAAGGTTCCTATTCTCTCAAATAATTTAATAAATTTGGTTGGACAACTTTTCATGTAAATAAATCCCACTGACTAATAGAGGTATTTTTTACGCAGTGGGGCTTTATCGAAAACATCGTTGTTTTCTTGCAATAATAAATGTTTTACAGTTTTCTGTTACAGAAATATGTGCTCAGAATACCCAATATAATATTCTATATATTATACATGCTAATAATATTCATTGTTTGTTCACAATATACAAAAATCGTTGAAATAATGCTTGAAAGCTTGGAACATACGACTAGGATAGTATACAACTAAGCACAATTTGGCAACACCGAGGGACTCGGCTCTTCATGGCCTGTATAAAGGAGGTCGTGGCTGTGCTCATAGCGCCAAGTCGAACGGTGAAAACGAACTTTGAGCGCGCTCAAAGCGCGTAAGCGTCCAACGCGAATGCACTCAAGAAGTAATAAAGCAGATGACGCATGGTGATTGTGAAGCTCCTTTCTTGTATAGTCAAAATATCAGTGGCGGATTTACCAATAGGCCAAGTAGGCCGGTGCCTACGGCGGCAGATTTAGAGGGGCGGCAAATTTAGCAAATTTTTTTTTTACAGATTTTTTTTAATAATTATACGTGTACACAATCTATACTATAACAAAATCGTAAACCTAAAATGGTCTGTACATTAAAGATATTCGAAAAAAAATTAGCTTGGATGGCTTAAGATGAGTAACTGAGTAGAATTAGATTTTTTTTTAAATTTCTTGTTTGTCTGTCTGCCTGTGGCATCATAGCACCCGAACGAATGAACCGATTTCAATTTAGTTTTTTGTATTACAGGTGTTTTACTGGCGAGTGATCTTAGACATGTTTGATGACCGTTGAAAAGTTACAGAGGTTTTACGCTTTAAAGTCGGGGTTTTTTTGTTCTGCCTGTCGAATAAACTTGTTAGGTCAACATTAAACTCTTCAGTACATAGCGGGTTGCAAAAATAATCTAGTAACTGACAGAAATATCAATAAGTTCACAATCATACTAACAACAGGATTAAACTAACGTATTGAATTTCAAAAGTCAGTAGGGGCGGCAAAAATTGAATGGCCTACTAGCGGCAAATTTGTGAATCCGCCACTGCAAAATATTCTACAAACAGCTGCTCATGAGATGAAGTATGAACAACTTGGTATTAAGCGAGGATCAAAGCTATTTGATTCTCTATCAAAATTGAAATATAATGTAGAAACCAATAAATTCATTAAAGGTATACGATTTGATAACTATTATAATATTTATTTTTTATTGGTCTCCAGAACAAGTGAGATCGCGTATACCTAAGTACGCTTCCCGCAGTGTGTCGATATATTGTAGGCAGGACCGACTCCAGAAAAATAACTACAATTAAAAAAATTCTTTTTATTTATGTACTTAACTTGGTTTGTTAGATTTCACTACCGATAGTAATAGATTTAAATACGTCGACTGATATTTTCTTAAATTCATAATAATATGATGATTTTCATTGTATATGTAAAATATATGCTTTTTTTGGTTTTTGTTGGGCGTGCAATTATAAACAGCTAGGGTGCAGTTTTTAAAGACTAGTTGCATATTTCTAAACTTAAAGCACAAGGAGATATCAACATTTTTATATTGTTATCAAATAGGAATTTTATTGTATTTTTATTCGATTTCTAGGGGTACAGTTACAATAATTGATATTTTTGGAATGTGCAATTAAAAAAACGTCGACTGGTATTTTTTAAATTCATATAGTTTCGAACACGTTACGACAGAATTTCGTAGTAGTTGAATCGTGAAACTGCTGGAACCACAGAGTAAGCACGGAAACGAGAAACCGCAAAACCACGGGTTTTACTCACTCGACTTTTCATCTTGTGGCTAGCGGTATGTCCTCCAGGTAATCGAAGACTTCGGCAGTTGACTTGACAGCAGTTGTAATTTTCCAGGTGGTAATGGAAATTTTTTCTACAGAGGTTGAGAAACTGCCATTAAACATTTTGGCAGCTTATATAATGGAATAGGTTTCTAGAAAATTTCTTTCTAGAACTTTCCATCCCCAGAGTAACAGCCTAACTCTACTAACAAGCCATGAACTAGGAAACCTGGCAACATCCAAGCAAGACCCATAATAAAGATGCTGTAATGGCGTTGCAATGGTTTCTGCTCATTGCTGCGGAATAAATCGCTATTTAACGAGAGAAATAACATTCAAATCCAAAAATAAGTTGTGAAAAGTGCTATTGTTTGAAGTTGTGGAGAACAAGCAAAAGAAATTTCCCGCAAATTTCGTATATAAACAGGAATATTTGTTGTGTTTTAAGTTGTGCTTTTTTTGGTTATACCAGGACAGGTAGAAATAACACCTAACTTTTTCCATCTCATAATTGTGTAAAAACAAAAATCCGCGTTTTAGTTGTTGTGCTATTATGTGATGTATAGTGTGTAGAAAGTGCTACTGTGTTTTTTTTCAACAATACACTAAGGAATACCTTTGAAAATTGTATGTAAATAGCTACCTAACACTGATGTTTTGACTGAGCAGTTCAGACATTAACAAAAGCATTATTTGCTATAATTGTTCCTTTTTGTGATTAGTAGAGTTATTTACCCTCTGTTAGATTTAGTAGTTATTTAGAACTAATCTCTTATAGGTCTTGTTCTTGATAATAGCACAAAAATGTCATTGCTGTGTGCCTGGATGCAAGTCAAACTACAAAACTTAACCCGAAACTGGTCGGTGAACCACCAGTTTCTGTATTTCGTTTTTCATAGGATGAAAATCTAATGAACCAATGGCTAAAAAATATTCCTAGAGCATCATGGATCCCCACAAAATATTCTGTAGCTTGTACCCAACATTTTAAAGAGGGTACACTTATTAGAGAAGGTATTCATCGTTTGCCAGATGGATCAACGAAGGCAATATCTGCTCAAGTTAAACTCAATTTAAATTCAGTGCCAAGTATTTTTCCAAATTTACCCCTATTATCAAAAACAGTCCACGCTCAAAGAAAAGATCCAGCTGCAAGAACCATAGCATAGAATGGACGTTGTGAAAAATTGAATGAAGCCTTTGAAAACTCAGATTCAATTTGTAATTTTGTTGATTTATCATCCAATTATAAAAGATTTCAATATGTAAATCGTGGAATATAAATTTTTTTGAAAATAACAGCATTTTTTTAAACTCTAGATTTTCCATCAAACGTAATTGAATGTTCACAAATAAAGAGTATACAAATAATTAATCAGATTTTAGTAGATTCAGATATGCATGTAAATGATTTTATCAATAAAAATAAACTGTCTCCTAATAATTTAAAATGCATTTTACAACTGAAATTAACTAAATGGCCTCAACTGGAAAATTTGCTTGCTCGTTACAAATATGATATCAGAATCATTCAACCATCCAAATTACTGTACACATCTCGATAAAGGTTTAAAGGAATTGACATGTGCATTAAACTTACTCCCACCTGAGAATGAAAAATAATGAATGGCTTGTAAGTAGAGTTAGGCTGTACCAGAGCGCAGAGGAAGGTTTTAAGAATGTTAATCAAATCAAACATTTCAGAAAGCACAGAGTTTGCTTGAATGATGTTCCTAACAATGAAAATGTTTGATAGATATATTACATAGTGTTCAAAGAACACTGTTTAAGTCTATCCGACAGTCGGCTTCTTCGTTTTTTTCAATGGGTAGTGCAACAGTTTATCCAAAAAAACTGAAAACTAGATGCAAAATATTAGGATATCCTTATGTTTCCGTTTCCAACTATCAATTTTTTAATTAAATATTCAGGATTGTGAAATATCAATGAATACTTTCAAATAACGCAGTTATCGAATTTCTATTTCTATGAACTAATTGAATCACAGCCTAACTCTACCTACTTAAGTAAGTTAGGCTGCGATTGAATGTTTTTTTACAATATATTTTCTTTTGTATGTGCACAATAATTTATGCTGAAAAAATCTGGTAACTCTAACTACACACTCATGGTACGGAAATTTCATTTTGAAAGTATGCCAACACTGACACGTTAGTAACGAGAAGAAGAAAAATTTGTATTGTATGTGATTATAACCTAATAACTTGGTTTTTTTTTGATATGTACATTAACAAATTTTAAAAATGTTTTTAACTAACATTCTTCTGAAGAAAGCCAAAAGCAAGTAAGTATGGTATTACTTACTAAACGTATGGTATTAAGGTATACCGGTATTAATTACTGATGTATCTAATCATATTTCTGAAATCTTACTCAAATAGGTCTATAATGGTACAAATGGAAAGTGTTGTAAGTGGACATACTTTTAATAAAATAAGAGAGCGGTTAGCGGACAAATTGGAATGTATACGATTCGATCCCCGTAGTAAGTTTATGTTAAATATAAATATCCTATAAAGAACTCCTGAATTTCAAATAAATATTCTTTTCAGTTCAACAACTATGCTTATATCGAGAGAAGAAGAAAGTAAGAAGTATGCATTAGCTATTTCTGTTGTGCCAATATTATAGTTTGATGTGTAAGTAGGTATTTCTAAATAAAATATTGAAAATATATGCTCTATATAGTCAAGTTAAGTAAGCTCACAAGTGTTATCTGATGAATAACTTTTTATATGTATTGTGATATTTGCAGAGAATCAGTTTAACAAAACGAGTTTTATATATATATATATATATATATATATATATATATATATATATATATATATATATATATATATATATATATATATATATATACACAACATGCAGGAACTTACCATCATAAAATAAGTAGCTAACATAATAAAGTGAAAATTATGTTGGATATTTACAAAGACTCAGGGATGATCATGTTGTACATTCAGAATTGGAGGATAGTCCACACATAGAAAATACATATACTGAATGTCACTTGAATATTGTTAATTCTGAATCTATTTAGGAATACAGATGTAAATTTGGAAGGTGGTGTTCTAAGTTACCTAAAGTCCCTATTTTCAATATTATGACCACTATGGAAATTAATGAGTTGATGAATAATTAATTAAGTCATTTGTGGAAACAATGAAATACTTATGAATCTTGTCAAAAATGTATTGAAGGAATAGCAAGAAGTAATTGATCACTTCATGAATAACTCTTTTCAATTTTGCATACTTCCAAGACAATTGAAGTGACTTCAAGTCATTGTTTCACTGCAGAGAAGGTAAGACTCCGTCCATTTTGTACCGATTACAGCGCTACGTGCTATTATCAAAAAAATATAAAATATGGCATCCTTTTTTTCTTCCAAATACTTAATTTTTTACCTATTCAAAGTATTTTATGTGTTTTTTTGTCGAAAAAAAAAATCCTGATATGAAAAAATGTAGATTTACTTATACTTAGCTGTCGGATACATCTTTTAATAACCAGTTCCATTCCGCCAAAGCATGGAGGCACAAATTCATCTATCTAAATTCACATTGGAAATATTAGCAAGATAATATATAATAGCACCATTTCATACAAATTGAACCTTATTATTCAGGAAAATCTTTTTTATATCATCTAAATCTAATACACCGTTCTAATTTGATAAAATGAAAATTGTTTTTAAGCTCATGAATTGTGGAATATATATTGAATTTTAGTTTCCTGGCATCTGTTCTAAGTTGAATATTTCTCCTAATGACTTTTTATCAAAGTCATTTACTACAATCATTGAAAATTTCAATTCATTCCTAAATGCCAACAATTTATGTGTGAAAAATTGGGACGATTAAGAAAATTTTTTATATTCGTGAAGTGTTGTAATTTGAAATATTAATGATTCTAAAACAGTTTTTATATTCACGAAATTCGTTTTCGTTCTAAACTTATATCAAAGTAACCTAAGGCTTGCTTCTATGAAAGGAGTAAATCCCAGCCTTAAACAGATGTGTTAGTAGTACTTGGAGTAAGTAACATTTCATTTATAAAAACCTTTGTGTTAACTATTATATTTTGTTTTATGCTTGATAAATTTTTATTATACAAGATCCTGATTCTGGAAGTATATTTAATGACCTTAAAAAAATTGGTAGTGTTTAATTCTATTACTTCTGGATGGTATCTATTTCAGAAGTGTATAACGAAAAAATTTGAAACAGAAATGGAAATGTGGAAGTATAATAACTTTGTATATTATTAATTTGTGTCAATAAGTTAAATTACTTGAATTCTACAATATATTTACAGAGAAAGTGAGATTTTCATTTATAACACATAAACATTTGAACTCATTTAAAATTTTGAATTGAATTTAGTTACACTAAGTAAACCAGAAGTATACTAGATAATTCCCATCTATATAATATTTTCTTATAATCATTTTAGTGTTATAGACAATTAGTTGCATGTAGTCGTTTAGCCATGCAATTAAATTGTTGAGCTCTTCAATTGGGTCATCCAAATTATCATTTAATGTTTTACCTGCGACATATATAAATGTGTGTGTCATCCGCAAATGACCAGATCTTACCTTTTTTACGACTTTCACAATATTATTTACTTTATACAATATGAACATTGTGGGTTATATAAAAAAGTTTCCTGTGGTACTTGTGAACTTCTGTCTTCAAAGTTACCACATTTGGTATATTGGTTTCATTTGGGTATTATCAGAGCTAATTTAGAATTATATGACAGAAACCATACTTTCCATTTTCAACAACAGATGTTTATCCATTGTTTCAAAGGCTTGCTTCAAATGCATACTCTAATGCCGCATTCCAATATATAATAATTAATATAATTTTACCTTAACTGCATTACAGTCGTTTCATACTACATTTACAAACTATACAGCATAGATATATCAAAATAGAAATCAATTTGTTGACCTACTAAAATCGACTTGTTCAAGGTCATAAACCCGATTTTATTTGCAGTATACTTACAGTGTTTTTCTTAGAGCTCTTGCCGTTAATGTTGTTCTCCATTCATGGGGTAATCTGTTGTATATCCTGGTACCAACAGTCAGGCTATCATCAATAATATTCAATCTTTTTTTTGAGATTTGTAAATTTGTGTTTGATGTGCTGAGCTGTTATACTTTATATCTGTGATTAGTTTTATGACAAGCTCAGAGACAACTGTACGAATTTTGTATTTCAGAAACAAGTATATATATATATATATATATATATATATATATATATATATATATATATATATATATATATATATATATTTACATGAAAGAAATCTACTATAAGAAAAAGAATTCTGTAGTTCTCGTGCTTATAATATTGCACTAGTAGACAAAGTTGACAACGAAAATAAAGTTTTTAACATTAAAATAAGCCTGTTATTGCTAAAAATATTGAAAATAATATATATATATATATATATATATATATATATATATATATATATATATATATATATATATATATATATATATATATATATATATATATATATATTAGGGTGTCTCAAAAAATCAAAGTAATTTTTTTTCAACGCATACCCTCCTATTTTTTTCTAATAATATTAAAACATGTATAAATAAAATTTTAAGTTCCTAGCACCACAGCAACCCACGACTTGGATTTATACATCTCAGTATTAGCATAGGAGTGTTGCAAATTTCTTATCGAAGTTTCGTCATTACTTACCTGTTTTCGTTAAGTCGAGATGTCAATCGGATAACCCACATCTAACAAAGCCATATTTTTTGTTTAAGGAATGTAAAGTATCAAATAACCGTTTTGTCCAAAAATGTCCAATTACTGGCAGTTCTGTTTAATAAAATCCGTGAAGTGAATTTGAGTGTTGAGGAAAGCCCACATTCAATTTTTCGATAGTGTATACTTTAATTTATTGGAAAAAAGCCCCTATATCAACTGAAGCTTTACCTTGTTGTGTTGAAAGAGTAGCAGAGAGTAGAAGAGTAGTATCCTTATACCAAGTCTGGAGAGATTTACAATAAATTCGTACAAAACACAATACATATTCGAACAGCATCGTCATAAGTTTGTTACAAGCTTGAACAAATTATTCGACATTGCGCTTGCCGATGCCCCTAATTTAATGAACATAATTGAAGATAGGTTATTTTTGGAGCGGCAGAGAGAGCCAGGCAGACCTGGTCACTAAGCTGGAATGAATGAAAAGTTCACCGATAAAGAGTAAAATCGCACCCCAGAAATATCGAGGAACAAAAAGGTAATGCTAATTATTTTGAATCTCTTATTGTTTGCAATTCATTATATGTGGAAAATTCATCTTTCTATTCGGAAGTAATGGATTTGCGAGATGATTTACCCACCCCAACCGAGGGTGCACAATGCGATATTAAAACAACGTCAGTGAGCAGAAATTATATGACTGAAAAAAGGCAACTTCAGATAGGTGTCAATTAAGTATGAGAAATTCTATGTACATCATCGAAGTTACTAACGAGGCACTAGACTCAATACTGACGATTATCCCATAAGTAATTCCTCCGTTCGAAGAATTCGTACGGAAAAGCGACAAAGCTGGTAGAAGCTATCAAATTCGTCCTCCAAAACGACGTCCTGGATACCCTAACTGTTCATTGACGTGGAAAACATTTGCCAGTTCAGACTTGTTTAGATTTGCGCAACTGTAAAGAAGAAAGCCCCCATATAACTAATTCAGTAATTCCATGTGGTTATAAAGAACAACTGATCGTGGTGCTAAAATTGGGCCAACTCTACTGGAAGTGAACAAGTACAGATATATACTTGAAATGAGTTTACAGAATGTAATTTCCAGAATGAAGTCCAAATTATTTGTTGTGACAACTCTGCTTCAGATACTAGTCATACTAATGGTGTCTACATACATTTGGAACGAAAATGTGATAGAGATGTGATTAATTTTGCTTGCCATCGCGATATCTACGAATTAGTATTGAGAGTAGTATTTCAAGCGGAAACTAACAAACTCTGATATTCCATTATTAAAAAAAATCCGAGAGAACTGAAAGAATATGAATCCCTCAAAAATATAAAATCCTGCAGAAATATTACTTTTACTATGTTGCGTACAGTACAACAATCAAGATAGGCCGATACCTTGGCTGCACAAAAATACTTTGAAGAGATAATTTGAGAAATATTGTTCTATTTATAATAAATATTTGATAAATATATTATACAAGAGAAATATACTTTGATTTAATAAACAAAATTTTATCCTATATGAATGATATTTTATGTCAGTTATTAGGGTCATTTAAAAAAAATATGAAGGGAATGCGTATCAAAAATCGAAAAAAAAATTTTTGGCCTTCTAGGCTGGGACACCCTAATATACATATACAACCTATATTGAATCTCTCAGTACACTTTTATTCGTAGTGACTTAGCATTGAACATGTATGGGGTAATTTTATGTCTTATTCTATAAACAGATTTAGATGAATAATTTATTGGATCATTTCTATAAACTTTTTTAAATATTTTCCACTGTTAAACTATATTGTAAACTAAACTATCAATATATTAATTAAACCCCTTAAAATTGAAGCACACTAATTTTCCATCTTTTTATCACTAAATCACTGCTTTCTATCGGCTGGCCTAGTATAGGGCTTTCCACCGTTTTTAACCCATTCTTTCTCGAATTCGTTCCCCAAAATCTCGGCTCCACGTTTTCTTGTTAATCCTGTCTCTTCTAAAGATAATTCGCACATTTGCATGTCATCCTTTCCTATTGAAGAAAAATTCTACTATTAAAACAATGATCTGCCTGATGTGTTAATTTTAATATTTATTATTGAGAATTAAAACCATTTTTTAAAATTTTGAGTTTTTAAACACTTCACCAGAACGACTAGTCCCGTTACCTAAATTTTATATATACTCGTGTATATATATATATATATATATATATATATATATATATATATATATATATATATATATATATATATATATATATATATATATATATATATATATATATATATATATATATATATATATATATATATATATATATATATATATATATATATATATATATATATATATATATATTTTTTTAAAATTTTGAGTTTTTAAACACTTCACCAGACCGACTAGTCCCGTTACCTAAATTTTATATATACTCGTATATATATATATATATATATATATATATATATATATATATATATATATATATATATATATATATATATATATATATATATATATATATATATATATATATATATATATATTTGTATGTTATTTAATAGTCTGTAGTATACTATTTATAATAATTTTTAAGGGTTTATTGACTCAATATTTTCAGTGGTACTCTTTTCTCTTTACCAAGCTTTCGCAATTTACTTTATTGCTTCTTCAGGGTTATGAGAGTTGAGGTTACAATCATTAAACTATTTAGTAGCAATAACATAAGCGCAATTTTCAAACTATCTAAAATTTATAATTCAGTCTCAATATTCAATTTCAATATATTATTTTAGGTTAAATGCATTTAAAGTAGATTGTGAAAGCTTGGTAAAGAGAAAAAGAGTACCATTGAAAATATTGAGTCAATAAACCCTTAAAAATTATTATAAATATATATATATATATATATATATATATATATATATATATATATATATATATATATATATATATATAAGAAAATGAACACTAGAACATTCATTTGAAAAATTGAAATTAATCAAGAGAATGTTATAGTAGAGCTAGATATGTGAACGTGTACGATGTGATGTCTCCATTATCCTTCAAGGGATAAATGTTAGAGAAATATTGAAATCGATGCCACACCTGATGGAAGTGCGAGACATATATGTTTCGTTCTGCAAGGAACTCGTCAGTCGCACCACGTCCATCGAAGTGAGGCAACGATTTCAACCTCCAAGGATCTTCTTGTGACTTCAAGTGGAAGATCGTAGAGTAATGAATACTCTACAATTCCATCTATAGAAATCAGTAGAAAACACCTCTCTCAGATTACAGTCACCAAGCATCGAAATTTCACATATCTTCTATACCCGTAGGTATCTACTAAATTGCAATGTCTATTTGACAAATATCATCGAACGATGTTTTTAAATGTCAATAGATTGCGTTAGTAGTACGCTCGCGTTTATTCCCGTATTTCAGGGGCCAATTCGGCGATATTTTTAAGGAAATGAAATTTTTTGTGCTTATGGCACTGAATGAAATATTTAAGAAAATGAACACTAGAACATTCATTTGAAAAATTGAAATTAATCAAGAGAATGTTATAGTAGAGCTAGATATGTGAACGTGTACGATGTGATGTCTCCATTATCCTTCAAGGGATAAATGTTAGAGAAATATTGAAATCGATGCCACACCTGATGGAAGTGCGAGACATATATGTTTCGTTCTGCAAGGAACAAAAAAGAATAAGCACAAAAAATTTCATTTCCTTAAAAATATCGCCGAATTGGCCCCTGAAATACGGGAATAAACGCGAGCGTACTACTAACGCAATCTATTGACATTTAAAAACATCGTTCGATGATATTTAAATAGACATTGCAATTTAGTAGATACCTACGGGTATAGAAGATATGTGAAATTTCGATGCTTGGTGACTGTAATCTGAGAGAGGTGTTTTCTACTCATTTCTATAGATGGAATTGTAGAGTATTCATTACTCCACGATCTTCCACTTGAAGTCACAAGAAGATGCTTGGAGGTTGAAATCGTTGCCTCACTTCGATGGACGTGGTGCGACTGACGAGTTCCTTGCAGAACGAAACATATATGTCTCGCACTTCCATCAGGTGTGGCATCGATTTCAATATTTCTCTAACATTTATCCCTTGAAGGATAATGGAGACATCACATCGTACACGTTCACATATCTAGCTCTACTATAACATTCTCTTGATTAATTACAATTTTTCAAATGAATGTTCTAGTGTTCATTTTCTTAAATATTTCATTCAGTGCCATAAGCACAAAAAATTTCATTTCTTTATATATATATATATATGTATATATGTGGCATACACTATATGTAGTGTATGCGTCAGTTTCTTTAATCCACTTTTGTGGTGTTCCAGTGCATGCATACATAATGCTCCTTTGCATCCTGTATTCTTCTCCGTTATATAATGAACTGTGCCTAAAGATAAGTGTCTAGTTCATAAATTTTTCATTAATTCATTATTTCTTACCTGCAATTAATAAAACTGGTGGTTTTTCCGGATGTAATTCCATTTGTCTGGCAACATATTGACCATCGAAATGAGCAAACCAGAATCCTCTTTTTGTTTGATTTTCATTTCTTGTGAATGGAATGCGGAAAAATCTTTGCTTATTGTTGTCATCCTTACTGATCTTAGGCTGTAATCTTGGGGTTTTATTTGCCGATTCCATGACTAAAAATAACAAATTTATTTCAATTAAGAAAGTAGGTACTAGTGCTACTAGTTCAAATGTGTAATTTTTTCTTTTTTTTTTAAGTAGAATCGCCCTTTAATCCTCGACTTATAACTGTTATAGCGATCTAAGTTATTAAAAAACTGATATTTTTTTTGAGTGATATCAAACTGGTTATATAGGTATTATGTTCAGTTAGCTTTCAACGTTCACCGAAGACAAATATTATTGTTGAGTTTAGACCAAAAAGTGTGATGAAAGTAAAAAGTTTATATACATACGAATAAAATAACGAACAGGTCAATAGCTTTTTGCGAAATCATACTAAGCCTTTAGAAGATAACAAAATATATTCAGCAATATGAACCAAATACATATTTCATTTGAATTTTAATAGCTAATACTTCGAATGTATTTAAAAATAAAAAGTTTATGAGTTAACTGTTTTAGATACTTACTCAATTATTTGAATTTTTTTAGAAATGTTAATTAAAATGTTCCAAATGTCCTCGTTGCAAGTTTTTTTCATTTTTTCCGTGATAATGAGATTTTATGTTCTCTTTAATTGAAAAGTCACTTGGTTAAAAACTCTTTTTTATTGGAAAATTTTATATGGATATGCGAAATAATAGTATTTTCATAATATTTATTGAAAGCATATACGTTAATATCGAACACCATGAAATATACTTTACTACATTTACTGTGTACATAATTATCAAATATATCTTGATACTTCTTGCACTTGGCATATAAAAGAGTAAACATTAAAAACTGCCGAACACATAATTTATAATTGAATATAAACTAAAATTCAAATACTTGAACTTTTGAATATAACTTAAATTCAAACACTTGAACTTTTACACTTAGGATTTACACTTTATTGACTACATAGCATGACGCGTTTCGTCGTTACAAACGACTTCTTCAGATGCTTACAGAATGATGCTATGTAGTCAATAAAGTGTAAATCATAAGTTCAAGTGTTTGAATTTAAGTTATATTCAATTATAATGGATTTACATCAAGTAAACGCCAACACTATTAAATACTTGAACTTTTGATTTACACTTTATTCACACCATAGCATGACGAGTTTCGTCGTTACAAACGACTTCTTCAGATGCTAACAGAATACTCCATAGAGTATGTCGTTTGTAACGACGAAACGCATCATGCTATGTTGTCAATAAAGGGTAAATCAAAAGTTCAACTGTTTGAATTTTAGTTTATAATCAATAATTATGGATTTACATTAAGTTAACACCAACACTAATAAATACATAATGTATATTATTATTATAATTAAAATAAAAATATAAATTATAATAATATCATTATTTATAATATATTTATATTTGATTCTGGAATATGTAGTAAATATAGCAGGCTTTTCAAACTAGCTGCAAAATTTAAAAAAGGAAAACATTGTCGCCACGAGTTTCCGTAAGGTGCAATATTTTCATTCTCAGATAGAATGGACTACTTGTACATACCTGATCTTGGTGCCCGTTCATTTTCATCCATAATACTGCGCTTCTTATTCTTAGCTTTCCAAGCGTGATAAACCTTTAGTCTGCGATGGAATTCATGGCGACAAGCTTCCAACAAATCAATGTCACAAGATGTATTAATTGTGTCTCTTAGTTCGGAATATTTCCATTTGGACAAGTCGTACTTGCCCTTACTCAATTCAGCTTGCTGATTTTTCACAGCTTCCGATCTAAGGAAAAAGAGATTCATTAGATTTTGATTTCGCCATATATAAAACAAAAACTGACAATTATAAAAATTTATTATAAATAGTAGCGGAATATATATCTCAGACTCAGATATATCAAATGGAAATATATTACCATATATTTCAAAAATGATGTACTAACTAATAAAAAAGAGAAAATAATGTGACTTGTAATCATTTTCAGTAGAGATTTTCAATACTACTTGAAAATATTATGCCCTGACTCAAATACGTCATCAGGGAGCTCCCCAAAAACTACGTCCTTCGTTATTGTTAAGATACTATATTAATAAGAAAATTCTGAGAATAAAAAATTCGAGAAAGTTAAAATTTTAAAATGTCACTGCATAGTGTTAGGGATATAATTTGCTTATTGCTTCATTGTGTTTTATGAACTCAGTCGTTATGAAACTCTTCTCTGAACCGTTCTAAGCGTTGTGTGAAACAAAGAAATTCAGCCACTATAGCGATGCTGTAATTTTGTGTCAACGCAAGTTTACTCATTTTACATGACTAACTGTAGTTAACTCATTGACATGATTAACTTTAGTCGAAAAAGTTTAAAAAAGAATGGAGAGTTAGATTAGCCGAAATTAATCTCTATAAAAGATTTATAGTTTTATAGATCATACGCTGTTGAGCACTGGCGCCTTTATATTGCAAATAGCTGTTGGATGACTTTTGTGTCGTTTTTGTTGCTTTATTGACTTATGTTAGATTATTCCTCAAGAAGAACCGAATTGCGTTCGCAAAATAAAACTGCTGACGATTAATCGTTCGAATTAGTTCTGCCCACCTTTTGCCGATAACCCAAAAATATTTTTGAAAGTCTTACATTCCGTCAACACTCACTTTCGATAATTTTTTTGACAAATTATTCAAAAGTCTTGGATTCCTAAACAAATTATTTATGTGCATTTCAATGATTCCTAAGATTTGAGATGTACATTGATCTATGCATTATATATGCATACGACTTACTCTATATTTCTGTCTTACAATCAATAGTAGGGTATGTGAGAATTTAAATCGTTGCCTTTCATTTGTTGAACGTGGCGTAACTGATGAGTACCGTGTAGTAAGAAACAGTGACTGTCTTACGCTTTCAATAAATGTAGGCATCGATTTCAATATTCTCTAATATTTATCCCTAGAAGGATAATGGAGATTTCAATATTTTGTAACATTTATCTCTGGAAGTATAATGGAAACATGAATAATTTGTCAAAAATTATTGAAAGAAAGTTATAGTATACTTTGATAGCGAATATCTAACAGTGCGATAATAAAGCACGAGAACTACATAATTCTTTTTTTTTTTTGTAGTAAATTTGTTATATATATATATATATATATATATATATATATATATATATATATATATATATATATATTATATTTATATATATCTTTTTTTTTTCAAAATTGGTTTTATTGCCTGTTTGATGATACTGTTATGTTTATGATATTTTCAGCAATAACAAGCTATTTGTAATACAACAATTTTAATTTTTTTTGACGTTTTCTTGTAAATCACAACTTTGTCAAAACTAATGAATATTTCTGTCTCAGCATTCGCTTCAGAAGTTTATTAATCTTCTTCATCATGAGGAAACCTCTGAAAACCTCATGGTACGCCAGGTGATTAAAATGAGTGTGATATATTTTTAAAAAATTTCATTTCTATAATTCATTGAGGTTGAGGACCTCAAACCATTTTTGGTGATAAAAGTGATTATTTCATCTTTATTATTTCCATCAGAACCCAAGAAATAAAAATAGGTGATAGGTTTCAATCATCATGGGTTAGTATAATATTTAGCTAAATTGGTTAGTGTAAAAATGATTTGTTTTCCAATACCTGTTCAGTTTGTAGGACTGCCGCACGGAATTCACTCCACCGCTGATATCATGGAAAGAAGAAGCATTGACATTGAGCTGCCACCACAATAATATACAATATATACAATACAGTGAAACAATATGCTTTGGTATATTATTACTTCAAAACATTCTTGCAATTAATTATTTGATGAGGCGAATACAGAGAGAAAATTGATATTTATAATGAAACAATATTATAATTTTCTTAATATATTTATCAATTAACATACGTTTCGATATACTACTTCTGCGTCGAATGCAAAGATAAAATAATGTTGACAACATTTCTTGAAACTTATTGAAATAAATATGAGAACTCTTACAGAGAAGATAATGATATACCAAATGAAACACAAACAATTAGTTCAATATTGAATTATTTCAAAGTACTCACTTTCTTATTAATGGTGGACTATCTTCTACTTGACCATTACTTTCTTGAGCTAACCTTAGAGCTAATTCATGATCTTGTCGCTCCTGTTCCAAGCGTTCTTGATATTCTCTCTCCTCTCTAGCCTCTTTTTCCAAGCGTGCTTTCATTTCAAGGGCAAGTTTCTTCTCTTCTTCTTCCTATAGTTATTGTAAAATTAGAATTACATGTTACACTAAATTTCAATAGTTATCATTATATCACTTACTCGTCTTTGTCTCTCTTCTTCTTCTTTTTTGCGTTGAATTTCCATTTGAATTTTTAGTCTTCTGATTTCCTCTTCTTCTCGTTTCTTTCTCTCTTCCTCCTCCCGTAATCTCTTCTCTCGTTCCATTTCTTCCTGTATCTTTTTGAGTCTTGCTTGTTCCTCGGCCATTTTCTGCTCTTGAAGCTTCTTCTGAATGTTAGTCCTTTCCTCAGCTACTTTGGTTTCAAGGTCTACATATAACTTGTTACAAGTAACCTCAGTCATAGAATGATCAAACTAATGAAAAAAAAATGTGTCAGAAACTTATTTGTGTCAATTAAATATAAATTACCTTAATTTTGTGGAGAAGTTCTTTCATTTCGTTTTTGATATTGCGTATTGAATTTACGGTATTTGTTTTGTCCTTTAGTTGGGCAGATAATTTCTCTATGCTATCTAATTTTGTTTCCAAATCCTTTATTTTACGCGAGTTTTTATACCTGAAGGCATAATGTTTTTTCACTAAGTACCCTCTGATGTTCTTTTGTAAAAGCATTAAAGCCTTGGTTCGATATTTCATTACGTTTTTGACTGAAACACATCAATAATATGAATATATCAGGCAATAATAGGAAATAATATGTTAGGCATGGTTTAAAATGAATGAGGGAAACCTTTGTTTCTACCATATATTGTTAGTCAATTGAGTTAAAATTGGTTTATGGGTTCTCGGACCTTGGCATTTATTTGTATCTGATATTAATACGATTCGCGAACAACTCAATAAGTAATTACAGATATTGGTGAACCTTGCCACAGCAATTAGTGAAAAGAAGTTTTGGAACATAACGAAAATCAATCCCCATGCACTAATTACGCCTAATCGGACCTGCCACCACGGGAATGATCATTTGGAAAGAGCCTCCACAGAGCGTAGTCCTTCTGTTATATACTATCTAGAATAAAAATTTTTCTGCGAGAGAGTGTGAAAGTCTAAAGTCTTGAAATCGACACGATAATGATAATAATAATATCGTAAGCCAGGTTTTTAGACAAAAACACGGTAAAACTACAATTGAGGAAGAGTACAAAAGGAGATTAAAAGTTGTACTGAAGTCAACTATGCCAAAGCCGCCCCTACGTATGCGGTGTACTCAAGTGGTTTGAATTGAATGTCGATTGGAAGACACACCTGGTCTATGAAGACAAGTTACCTCACAAATTTTAAGACGGCGGAACAGAAATTATTGGCCAAAGCAGATAAAAAGTACCCACCACACAACCTCAGTTTGTTAGAAACTAATATTAAGATAATTTTAAAATGATGTCGGACAATGAGAAAGAGGTAAGGAATCCACATGAAACTTCATGGTAGACATTACAATGACCTGAAGGTATCGAATAGTTGGTTTCCTAACGAAAGTCTCTTTCATGAAACTGAAGTGTTCATGGTGGCTATCCGAGATCAGATGATAAATACCAACAACTACAAATAATTCATTTGTAGAGATACAAATATCGAGTGTGACATGCTTAGAAAATGTCACATTCAAAAATCAGTCCTCTGAAATTATCCAACATCGGGATGCAGAGTCTTGATTTATACAGATTATCTGCGACGATACAACCAGGTCTGCAATATTCATAAAATGCTACCAAAAAATACGGGCTTATTGACACCCACACAACGTACTATAAACATGAAGCACAATCGGTGCTAGAGAACGATAACTTAAGACTTTAGCTACGACCGGACTTTTATAACCAATAGAATGGCAACGCCTGAACGATTGGATATTGTGCTGGCCGACAAGCACCACAGGTCAGCACTTCTTCTTGACACATTGTTGTACCAAATAACAACAATGTGGTAGATAAATACACGGAGAAATTTGCAAAATATGCAGACTAGGATTAAAAACAAAAAATAAAAGACAACGTGTATGTAGTCCCTGTAATAGTCTCAAGGACAAGTCTAATGGCTAAAACCTTGATACAGAGTCTATTGAAAATAGGGATGCACAAATATATATGGAACTGAAAAGATCTGTTCTTACTTGTTCTAACTGCAAAGATTAAATATTTGTCACATTGTGAGGAAATTTGTAAATGAATGATCAATTATATATATATATATATATATATATATATATATATATATATATATATATATATATATATATATATATATATATATATATATATATATATATATATATATATATATAAAATACACTAGAACATTCATTTGAAAAATTTAAATTAATCAAGAGAATATTATAGTAGAGCTAGATATGTGATATATATATATATATATATATATATATATATATATATATATATATATATATATATATATATATATATCACATATCTAGCTCTACTATAATATTCTCTTGATTAATTTAAATTTTTCAAATGAATGTTCTAGTGTCTCTTTTCTTAAATATTTCATGTAGTGCCATAAGCACAAAAAATTTTCATTTCCTTATATATATATATATATATTTTATACATATATATATATATATATATATATATATATATATATATATATATATATATATATATATATATATATATATATATATATATATATATATATATATATATATATATATATATATATATATATGTATAAAACTTGGTTCTCGGAATGAGCCGCGTTCTAGAGTTATATAATCTCGACGTTTCGGCTTCCGTTGTGAAGCCATCTTCAGGAGTTGGAATAAATTGGTAAAGGTAAGGGTTACTCGGTTACGTAGCCTCAATCTGCCTACTACACGAACTGAATGAAGGAAAATGAGGAAAGGTTACCTGGTTACGTGGCCCCAATCTGCCTACTCCACGAATCAAATGAGGGAAACTAGGAACGATAAGAAATAATTCGGTTGCGTGGCCTCAATCTGCCTACTCCACGAGCCAAATCGTTTCTTATAGTTAACTCCGAAGTCTCAACCTGCCTACTCTTCGGAGTCAACTACTCCGTTCATCGTCTTCAATTTTTTAACCCTCTGTGTTTGAAAATTTTGAATCTAATTTGACTTTTCTACCTGAATACGGACATGTTCCCACTTTTTTTTATCCCATCATGTGTTTATATCAGGTATAGTCATCAAAGTATATAAAAATGTTAGTCGAGCAAACGAGTGTTTAATTTAGTTATTTAAAATGGCGCAGCACCCGGAAGCAATTGATATAATTTTTGTGAAAGTAGCCAAGTGTCTTTCATTCAATACATAAAATATGGTAAAATACAAGTGAATTATAAAGTAACCTATTGAAACGTTCAAAAGATAAAATGTTCGAAAGCTGCATTCACACTTTCTCTATGAATATCAATGTGATAATCAATACAACAATTTTAAGCAATTATCTTGAATTTTGTTACCACCTAAGTATACTTACTTCTGATGACAGCTAGAATGCCGAATTGGGTTTTACGCCATCTTGATTTGATGAGCCATTTTTTAACGTGCTTGACAGTTGCTTTTAAGTTTTCTGGGTCCGACTTCATTATTTTATCAAATTCGCTAAACTTTCCAGGTCTGAAGAATACCCTCGTGATACCAAACTTGTAATCCTTATCTTGCAAGTTCAAGCTGTGTAACATGGCCTATAAATGAACAGGAATACATATATCTTCGTTATTAGATCAACGTTTCGGAACTTACCTCGCAAAACGTTTTAGGTTGAAGAGATTTTAAATCTACAGGCAAATACACTTTATACATGTTATATAAATCGGAAAATGGTGCTCTGCTGGGGAAACCATGTTCCATAAGCTCTAGGACGTTTGTCATTCCAGAACATTTCAGTTGCATCATACTCAAAGCGCCTTCGAACTCATTGTCGACCATTTTGTTATTTGGTTTAACACAACGAATGAAATTCGTACCCTAAAAATAATTATCATTTGCTAAATTAATATGGTTTCCTTTAAATCAGAATTAATGTAATAACATTAATAATGATAATTAAGCAGTTTATATTAATCGAGAATGTTGTTAAGAGATTTAAATTAAATCTCCAATAATTGAGTTATCTTTAAAGCTTATCATACAATAACAAGCATATTGTTAACAAAATTCTTATATTGGAGAAGTTACTTAGAAAAAAACAACGACCCTCTGGGCTTTCCCTATGCATTCTCTCTCAATAAGAATACTAGAGAAATAAATGAGTGTTCCCCCTTATCTTATTGAAACACCATGATGCTATTTTGGTCTGTTAGTACGCAACAAACTCGGGAAGTCTTGGAATATGCTGTACATAACACCAGCAATAAATATCTCATGAATAATAGCTTAAAAAGACTCCTATACCTATATTTGGCGTATTAAGGCTCATTTTGAGATCCGAGAAAGTTTGTTGCTTTTCTGTAGGTGTGGTATTTGAGAAACAATATAAGTAATATGAATATAATTAGGGTTTGTTCATTTGGTTATTGTATATTACTGTTTCAATTAATTTCATTTCCGTTGTATATAATCGCTTATATAATTTCTTTTTAAAATTTTTTCTTAGTTATTATCTGATCTGAACGTTTGAAGATTTTTTTAAATATTCAATAACGAGTTAAATTTCGGCCAGTTGACGTTGTCTTTTCTTCTAATTTTGTACTCATGTGGATGTGAAACAGTGGTTTATATATATATATATATATATATATATATATATATATATATATATATAAGAAATGAAATTTTTTGTGCTTATAGCACTGAATGAAATATTTAAGAAAATGAACACTAGAACATTCATTTGAAAAATTCAAATTAATCAAGAGAATGTTATAATAGAGCTAGGCTATGTTAACGTGTACGATGTGATGTCTCCATTATCCTTCAAGGGATAAATGTTAGAGAAATATTGAAATCGATGCCACACCTGATGGAAGTGCGAGACATATATGTTTCGTTCTGCAAGGAACTCGTCAGTCGCCACGTCCATCAAGTGAGGCAACGATTTCAACCTCCAAGCATCTTCTTGTGACTTCACAGTATTTAAAAATATTTATTAAAAGTATTTATTTTAAAAGTTTCTACTATAACATTCTCTTGATTAATTTGAATTTTTCAAAGTGTTCTTGTGTTCATTTTCTTAAATATTTCATTCAGTGCCATAAGCACAAAAAATTTTCATTTCCTTAAAAATATCGCCGAATAGGCCCCTGAAATACGGGAATAAACGCGAGCGTGCTACTAACGCAACCTATTGAGATTTAAAAACATCGTTCGATGATATTTGTCAAATAGACATTGCAATATAGTAGATACCTACGGGTATAGAAGATATGTGAAATTTCGATTCTTGGTGTGTCTGTTATCCGAGAGAGGTGTTTTCTACTGATTTTTATAGATGGAATTGTAGAGTATTCATTACTCTACGATCTTCCGCTTGAAGTCACAAGAAGATGCTTGGAGGTTGAAATCGTTGCCTCACTTGGTGGACGTGGTGCGACTGACGAGTTCCTTGCAGAACGAGACATATATGTCTCGCACTTCCAACAGGTGTGGCATCGATTTCAATATTTCTCTAACATTTATCCCTTGAAGGATAATGGAGACATCACATCGTACACGTTCACATATCTAGCTCTACTATAACATTCTCTTGATTAATTTGAATTTTTCAAATGACTGTTCTAGTGTTCATTTTCTTATATGATATATATATATATATATATATATATATATATATATATATATATATATATATATATATATATATATATGTATGTATTTAAAACATTTTCTTTAAAGGTTTCTGCCATCTTTATTGTTGTTAGAGAACTTATATTCACATAATAATAATAATATATTCAATCGCAACAGGTAAACATCCAATTACTGGGAAAAAATTTTAAATTGAATACAAATAGTATTCAACACAGCAAATACGAGGAAGTGAGAAAAAATCAAATGAGAAATTCATGGGAAGAATGAAGATTATTTTCTTGAGGATACTACCCTATATTATTCTATGGATAGATACATTTTTTCGAGGAATTAAGTAGTTTGAAAGTTCAACTTACATTCGATCTTAATTTTTCCATTAGTTCAGATAACTGCATCTTGAATTTATTTCCTACACTGATGAATGTTAATTTTCCCTTCTGCGCTATCGAGTTTGAGAATAAATTTTGTATGAATTTATTCCCACTTTCTTGAATTATGCTTTCCAAAGACGCATGGAGAGCATCATTGTTCTTATCAATGAAATGAGCCTAAAAGTGCCATAATATGAAATACTGCAACTCGATACTTGATTAGTAAGCTTACCGTTTGATAACAAACGGCACCTGCGAAATGCCTTATAAGAAATCCTTCATCGTCCCTCAAATAACGATGTGATTTCAACTTCGAAGATCGTGGAAGCCCCAACCTGAAATTATTTTGCCAATTTTTTTGTACTTCTGTGTTGAAATGCATGTGGGATGGCTTGGGCAGCTTAGATTCCTCATCTAATAAAGTGAGGATACCCTTATTTTTCGTTTCAATCAAATCTGTAACAAATAAATTATGACATGAAAAACTACACAAAAGCGGAAATTTAACGATGCAATATATTTGCTCAATATGCTTTGAATATAAGAACATCACAACAGTATGAAAAATAATTATATTATTAAATTATATTAAAAATAATTGAATAATACCGTCATAAGAAACAAATACTGCATTGGTATAATATAATTTGAATATATGTTTAGGGTTCTAACCGTTTGTCTTATGTTTTTACAACCCATTATACTATATATTATATTGGATAATTATTATACTGGCCAATGATATTAAATAATATAAACTTTAGAAAGAATACACTGTACCCTTCTCTATTACATATTGTGTAGCTCGCAAAGTAGCTGTCACTCACTACCTCCGTGCTTGAAATTTTGTACCTAAATAAAATCTAGAATCTATAATGAAAGAAGCATACGTTGAATATGGAATAGTCATGTTAGTACCACTTTGTTTAACACCAAAGTGCTAAGGTACTTTGGCATACAGGCATCAAAATGAATGCTCGAAGTCGTTTCATAGTCCTGCCTGTCAGAAAAGGACATTCGGTACGCTAGAGGAAATGTGCTTTCTAGTTAACCTGTTAGAAGGATTCAGATTGCACTTCACGAGAATTTGGAACGCTACATATGATTTAGGTGGAACCAGCGTGCTAAAAAAACGTTGTAATTTTAAAAATATAATTTCGTTGATGAGCCGAGATTTCGTATAATGTATGAAGGTCAAATATTTTCAAGCTGAGAAATAGGAGGGTGATGTAATAGCTTGAACGGTTTTACTTGAGGGCTAAAAAATTTGAATGGTAGAAATCTATATTTATAATCAGAAACTGATGTGTTGTGTTTTGCAAAAATAAGTGATGACATATGACTGATGACAGACTTGACATATAATAATGATAATAAGATATGATACAAACGTTTAAATAATGATTATCAATAAAAAAACTAATTATAATAAATAATAGACAATGAGATTATGGCTTACTTCAGAATTTGTTAAACATGAAAAGACTACAAGTAAACCCGACTAATCAAAGCAAATGAGTCAGTGTTGATATCGCATTTGTCAGACACATCCTCGATTAGCGAGCACATATCTAATGAATAATTGTACGAGAGAATGAGTTTTCGGAGTATCCAATGAAAAAAATTGATTTGGACGTGAACATTGTCTAGGAACATGAAAATCAATAGAGCCAATAGGGCTAGGACAGTCTATATTACCATGTAAGAGGTTATACACAAACTTCAGAGACAACAAGTCCCTGGCAACTTCGAGTGATTTAGCTCCAAACCTGTTTAACAGATCAGTTTGGCTATATCCTCCTGTTGGACCAACGTGAACTTCCCTCCAAATTAGATATTTGAGAAATTTTCGTTCTATCGACTCTAAATGATTTTTATGGGAATTGTAAATGGGATTCCAAATCATACATCCGAAATCTAATTTAGGTACTCTTTACAAGCGCATTAAATAATTATATAAGTGTTTGTATTCGAAAAGTGTCCAGCATTACGCACAATAAATCCATAAGATTTGAATGCTGTTGAAATTGTTTTATTTATATGAGGTACAAAGGTGAATTTCTGATCAAATATTATACCGAGGTCTCGAATTTCGGAGATCCTGGTTAGAGTGGTTTCGTCAATTGTTTAGTCATATTGTATTGGCAGTTTGTTTTTAGTGAATGTGACAACGTTACATTTAGTTATATTAATATTGAGTTTATTGTGCTAACACCAATCAGAAACGGCGGTGAGGCCATCCTGTAAGCTTATGCAGTCCTCATATGTTTCGATTTTGCGAGATATTTTTAAATCAGCATACATGAGACTATGAACTGCTAGACAGCCTATTAGATCGTTTACAAAAAGAAGAAACAACAGTGGGCCTAAATTAGAGCGTTATGGTACACCCGAATATACATATGACTTATGACCCTCAAATTGTACAAATGAACATTGACTTTGAACATTGAAAATTGACATATGGAACTCCATAGTCAATATATGGTTTGGTTTGATAATGGTTTAGTAGCCGGAATCAAGTGTCGACTATGTGTACACTTTTATGGAATTTTCTCTAGTGTTTTTAAATATATGATGTTCAACAATGTTTCACCACATTTCGTGGTAAGACAAGACAATTGACATTATATCAACAGTTTGTTTGTATTGGCGATACTCAGGGCCGGACAGGCTAACTAGGTTTCAGACTAGGATCTCAAGAGCAAGGAAGGCCTATTATTTCGTTCTGAATATATTCAATTCAATGTATTCAGATCTCAAATAAAATGAGTATTAACATAAAATTCAATATTTTGTTTGAATATTTTCATTTTAGATTAGTTTAGGAATAAAAAAATCACATCAATTCATGCTTAAATTTCAAATGCAAATTATTATGTAATAAATTTACCAGAATTAATTTTGGCTCAATCATCGATGTCTTGAATATATCTAATTAAATCTAATAGAAAATGTATTAAATTTTATTACGTATTTTATTTCCGTAATCACAAAGTTATTTCATTAAATTTACAAACTTAAAAATGGGAAGTCAAAGGATTCCTCGAGAGGAATAGCATATTATGCTGTTCGAATTAATTTGGACACACATTTTTTTCTTCTTTTGAGTTACTGTAGTAAGTATGTAAGTACCAGGGTGACCCAAACACCCTTACACCTGCTTGTTTACTACCTGAGGTGACGTGAGGGTTCGAACCATCATTTACATTCTGACCGGTTTTACCTCACCAGCAATTCAGTCGTGAGCCTACCGGTGCGAAAGTTGGTGGTATCAATTTTGATTCGTGCTGTATTGTCTTGTCTAAAGATGGATATAACTCCGAGGAAGCGTTCCAAAATTATCGCGCTTAATGAACACACATCAATGAATGTAAGAGATATAGCTGAAGCTGTTGCTGTGGGAAAGTCCAGCGTTTTGAGAATTTTGAAAACATTTGAAGAAAGTGGCTCACCGTCTCCAAAAAGAAAAGGAAACTGTAGCCGCAAATGCAAAACTACTCCAAGAACAGATAAATTTTTGATAAGAAATAGCAAAATTGTTCCGAGAAAGACAAGCACTGAGCTTCGAAGGGACTTAATGGTTTCTGGTGTGGATGTGAGCACTTCAACTGTGCGAAAACGACTGCTAGAGGTTGGCCCTAAGGCAAGAAGACCAAGAAGAAAGCAACTGCTTACCCAGAAAATGATGAAGAAACATTTGGCATGGGCCAAAAAGTACCGTGCGTGGACTGTGGACGACTAGAAGAAGGTGGTTTTTAGTGATGAGACACATTTGCTTGTTCAAGCGTACAAATCAGGTGTTGTAAGACGGAGAATGGGAAAACTTTTCGGCCTGATCACATCCAGCAAACAGTAAAACATCCTTCGAAACGAATGTTTTGGGGTTTTTTCACCACCAATGGCACTCAACGATTAGCTCCTATAACAGAGTTGATGAATTCAGTAAAATATATGGAAATATTGCGCACCAGGATTGTACCATTCATGGAAACATTTGTTGGAACATTTCAGCACGACCTGGCTCTCTGCCACAATTCCAAACAAGTGCAGGTCTTAATGCGTGAGAATGAAATAAAAGTACTCGATTGGCCGGGGAATTCACCTGATCTCAATCCCATTGAGAATTTATGGAATATTTTAAAGAAACGACTGGCAAAAATGGATTGCTCTACAAAAGAAAAAATGATTACAAGTGCAATTCAATTGGTGTGGTTTCATGATGACGAATTAAGAAAAAATGCCTAGACGAGTTCAAGAAGTAATTTCTGCGAAAGGAGGACATACTTCATATTAATATGAAGAATTTTCGCTATTTTGTACGTATTTACTTCATTAAAAGGTGAGATTTTACGAAAACATTGTTTTTCACCCTTTGTCCTAATTAATTCGAACAGCATAGTAGGTCATCTTTACATCTAAATCCGTCATTGGTGATAATGTTTGCCTTCCTGCGCAGGGATTGTATAAAATTAAATATAGTAAATGGAAATACAAGTATAAAATGTTGTTGTTCTTCGGATATGAATTGTATTTAATATATTTGGCATGAAATATATATGAGCTTATACAGATAGCAGCAACTTTTATAAAAGATTATTGACTAATAAAGCAATACAACAAGTAATGATTTGATTAGTTGTTGATTAGAAGAGCCAGAGCAGGTAGGTAATAACTTTACACTTGGATTTTGGTATTAATATATTATCATCTACTCTATAGAAATTCAGTGTTGTTATAAAAGACAATGATCTGATTTCCACTAATATTTACATATTTAATTCTTAACTGGTTTCGCTAAAACTGTAGCTGTAACACAAACACTATAATTGAAATTCCATAGAGACATTTTCATTCATTATTCAAATTCAATGTTAATAGCTTTCGTGCTTTTTTACTTTCAAAGATTTATCTATACCCTTTATTTGAACCATATTTTGATGTGAATGAATAATTTAATACCAGAAGATAATTCTTGTGAAAACTTTTCTGTATAAACAAATATAATATTTATCGACACATAACACATACATACCAATGCAGTCCTGATTATCGATAAATGAAATTTCAGGAATGGATAATCCTTCTCGTTTATATAGATCTTGCTCTTGCTTTAGGATTTTTTCGTTGAAAAATTGCTGTAACTTTTCATTGCAGTAGTTAATGCAGAATTGTTCGAAACTATTCACGGTGAAAAACTCTGTAACAAAAAAAAATTGATATAATGCTCTATCTATAAATAATTGTAATTCTTCCTTACCAAAACCTGCAATATCAAGTACTCCAACATAATAACTGGATGCTTGGAATGGAATACTTTGATTTATGCAAGATACGATATAATCGAATAAATTGCTATATATCGCTTTAGCAAGTGCATCTCTAGCATTGTTGGCTTCATGAACTTTAAGGGGCACCCTGGAAATATATGCAAATTAAGGTTTTTGTATATCTTGTAACGATTAAAAATTTGAGCTGTAAGGGTGCTTCCATGATAAGACAATTTACAAATTTTATTAAAGAAATCTGTAGTGTTGTTACTTTGGACGTTGCGCTAACCAGACGAAAAAAAGTTGATTGAAAATCAAGTTTTAAAAACTTTATAAATTGGGAAAAAAAAACACCGCGAAACAATTGTTAAGCAATTAATTACTTAATTAAGTCAATTGTTTTTTATTAGATTTATATAACTGACTTGAAAGATGACAATTTATTTCATTAAATTGAATGATGTTTGTGTTTGTCTATGATTTGAGAAGTTCAAGGCCAGCTTACTCCAAATAATTTTGAAAAAATTGAAATTTTTTTTCATACATTGCTAGTACATACTCGTAGAAATAGTATAGAATTAGTCACGAAGGTCAGCAAGACCGAGAAGCAGATATAAAAGATTAGGGAGCGCTGCAGTAAATCCGGCAGCTCGAACGCCTTCGGTAGCGGCACTGCTGCATGCCTTTGGGTCGTCTTATTGTTTTGTTTTTTGTTTTATTGTTATTGTCTTGTTATTTTGTTGAACTGCTTTGGAAATGCAAGAATTTTTCAGAATGATGCTTACGAAGACCAGGAGGGAGTTGTGTATGAAGCTGGAATGAATATATGAGTAAAATTCACTTTTTTTACGATTTTTCAGGAATAAAAACTTTGAACTGATTTTTCTTCGAACCACGTTTTTTCGCATGAATTACACTCTCATTTTAAAACTATTGCACTTATCGATATGAACCAAACGGCATTTTACTCTTTAGATGTCTCGCCATGGCTTCAGAACCAGAAATATTCATTATAATTTGAAAAAGTTATAAACAGTTAAAAGTGAAAAAAAGGGCAAAAAAATTCAAAAGTCCGCCATTTTGTTTTTTTTTCATCGAAAATTTTTCATTCTGCTTGAGGTCATAGCCAATTCGATACAGAACATGAAACCGTTTTGTTTTTTGCTTTCAGATAATTCTTTTCCAAGAAATGATGTCATTCATCTCCGATTCAGATGAGTTTCAGCAGCCATTTTCGAGACCGCCATTTTGAAAAAAAATTTTTTTTTCAAGTAATTTCATATATGTGCTTTCATATGTAAATAAATTGATTACTCAACATGTTTTGTACTATAAATAAAATATATTGAAAAAATTACGTTGTTTGGAGTAAGCTGGCCTTAAATAATGATATATGCTGGGTAATGTACATTGATTACAAGCCCAACGGCCGTTCGGAACCGAAGTTGAACTATAGCTCCACTGAATTAAAAAAAAAACTCACATGATAACAGTACCCTTGACCCCACCTCGACTACTCTGCATTACCCTAGATTCCAAAGCCTGCCTCAAATCCATCGGATCAATTTCTAGTAATTGTGAAGCGATTTTCAAATTTTTTTCTTTGCTTGGTGTTACTCTACAACCCCCTCTTCTATCATCTGGGTTCTCCTCAAACTCAATATTACCGAGATGCAGTACAGCAGCGACAGTTTTGTAGATTTCAAATCTGTCGGAATCTCCCAATCCTAGTCTACCCAGAGCCCCATCCAGAGAACCAAAATCGCCGACGTCATCTAGAAGAATGTCTTTCAAAGGGCCACTTGTGGTGTGGCTTGAACTTTTCTGTTGTGGAGTCAGCAATTTTTCACTAGCTGCAGTGGTGAAGTATCTTGTACATCCATTTTTTAAATACTGAAATGAAATGCAATTTCATTAACGTAATAATAACCTCTTAAATACATTTGGCATGTAGTTACATGTTAACGTCACGCATTATTACATATCAATAATCAAATCTCGCAATTGCAATTATGTCTGTAAATATAGGGTGATTTCTTAAGCGTAGTTTTTTTTTATCGAATAAAACACCCAATTTGCATCATATATTCAAAATTTTTATTGAAATTGATAACTTGGCCTATGTCATTTACATTTTAGAGATAATTTCATGTAAATGTTGTCCGCGGCTCTGTATCAAATGGTCCATTCGGAAGGTACAATTTGACACATGGTCAATTGCTGAGAACGGCGACGAATTGACATTTCACGATCCTCATTAACACTGTACGCTACGGCTGCAATATTCTCTTCAGTGCGCACTGTACGCATCCGAGACAATGATTTAATGTCCGTAAAAGTAAACTTGGTGCGAAATTTGGTGATAACAGCAAGAATTGTAGATTCACCAGGTCGATTATGATGACAATAATATGGTCGTAACAAACGAATCACATTTTTCACAGAGCACGAATTTTGATAGTATATTTCAACAATCTGCAATCGTTGCTCGTTTGTAAGTCTTTCCATGATGAAATGGCAAAGCATACTGAAAACTTTTCAGTTTGACAGATTACGTTTGGATGCCATTACCAACCAGTGCGACCAACCCGAAAAACTTAACTCTTAAAAAATCACCTATAAGCCTTCAAAAGCTTGATATTCGATTATATCAACATAAATAACGGCATGGTACGTCTTAAAATTTCTCAACATGATGAAAATATATACACTTGTAACTGGCTTTCCTATTATTGAATGCATTATTAGTGGGAAAAAGTGCAGATATTATTAACAATGCTGAATTCACAAGCCACCACAACTTCCATAAATACCATGTTCGTATAGATCTGATACCATTATGTAAGCAGCATATCAATCATGTACAACACTACACAGATTGAAGCGAATGGATTAAGTGTGAATACTGAAAAGATTCACACTTATTGATTCCATCTCCAGGTTCGAACACCTTGAACTTGTCTACGCCGTTCTGAGGAGAGCCAATAAGCTCGAAAGTGTCCACGGCTGCTTCCAATTGAGTTGCGGGCTATAGCGAAAATTGTGTTCGTGTGTTCGAAAAATTTTCATTCGTTATATATATATATATATATATATATATATATATATATATATATTTCTTGAAATTGATTTATTGCTGTTTAAGATACTTTATTTTGGAAGTTTTTAGCAATAACAGGCTTTTTTTGATATGAAAAAGTTTATTTTTGTTAACGTTTCGTTGTTATATTACAAGTATAATATAACAACGTAATAATATTTGACAATATATATATATATATATATATATATATATATATATATATATATATATATATATATATATATATATATATATATGAACTTTCGCCAATCCTTTTCAATATTGAAGGGAATGGGAACTTCAGGTGAAGGGCAAACAAGTGTGTATCAAAAAAGAATATCGAATAAATGTTAAATATCTCGCCTTTGCAGACGATATTGCTAGCATCACAGACAACAGAACTGAAGCCATTTTCGCAGTAGAAAAACTATATTAAATTGCGCAGAAAACCGGGTTACAAACTTCTTATGATAAAACCAAATACATGGAAAGAAAACAAAAAATTAATTTTTTCTTATCATAAAACATGGTGAAATTCTGCAACTTTCATTCTGGCCATTTTAAATACCTCGGAGAAGTTATACAGTTCTCAGGTTTAAACCGAATCGCTAATGAACAGATAATTACCAAACTCCAAAGGGCCTACAAGCTAACATAGGCGTACTAGCAAAAAGTGAATTTCGAGAGGCGCCGAATTGAGACATTATAGCACAACGATTCTTCCAGAAGCAATATACGCAGCTGAAACAATGGTTATTGACTGTCATTCAAAAATTAGAGAAATAGAAAAACAAGAACGAAATATTTTTGAAGGATTAACGGGCCAATCATTAGAAACGGCATTTGGATGAAAAGACGTCAGAATGGACTTTATCAAAAGACAGATACGATAACGGAAGAAATCAGAAAACGACGAGCAAAGTTCTATGCACATGTCTACAGAATTAAACAGTCCAGAATACCGAAGAAATTACTCGATATATTTATGAAGAGTAAATGCGGATCAGTGGCTAAAACAGTCCCAAAAAGATCTACAACAGATCACTATAAAAAATCTCGAAGATTGCACTTGTGTGAATGTGAAGTTTGAGCAAAAATCAAATCGCCAACCTGGAATAAAATGGGGAGATGAACGGAAGGAAGAGCATTCAGAGAGGATGAAGTTAAAGATGTTAATTATTTTATATTTAAAACGTTATGTATACTTCTTTGATATGAAACGCTATTATTGTTTTATGTTTCGCACCTTGAACCAAAGCGGATTTTCAGAAACAAATTTTCGTTTCCAGGGAACTAACTGACCATTGAAATTCTTTTGAAATTGAAAAAAAAATGTAATTATTTAAACTCCATTCAGGTCTCGTAGGATATTGTCAAATTTCACACGTTTCATCTATATTTGCTTGGTGGTAACGTTTCTTTAGCGATAGCTTCTACATAGATAAAGGGTGTTTTTTTAGAGGTATAAAACTTTAAGTTGGCATTACTGTTGAAGATGGCGACCGATTTAACAGCTGAGAGTGATTTATTCTGTTTGGTTTGGCAATTCATCATGAATAGACTCACGCCTGAACAACGCTTGCAAATAGTGCAATTTTATTTCGAAAATAACGGTTCTGTGCGGAATACGTTTCGCGAAATACGTCCATTTTATCGACGTAGCACTTCTGGTTGAATGGCTACGTCAACAAACACAACTGCCGCATTCGGAGTGAATGACTGTTTGGTCCGCTTTATGGGCTGGAATCATTGGTCCGTACTTCTTCAAAAACGATGATGGCCAGAACGTTACAGTCAAAGGTGATCGGTATAGAGCCATGATTACTAACTTTTTCATTCCTGAATTGAACAACCATGATGTCCAGGAGCTGTGGTTTCAACAAGACGGCGCAACATGTCACACAGCTCGTGCCACACGTTTTGGACCTGTGAATTGGCCTCCAAGATCTTATGATTTAACACCGCTAGACTACTTTCTGTGGGGCTATGTAAAGTCATTGGTCTATGCGGAGAAGCCACAAACGCTTGACCATTTGGAATGACCACGCTTGACATATTCGCCGTGTTATTGCCGATATACGGCCACAAATGTTGGAAAAAGTCATCGAAAATTGGACGTCCAGATTGGACTACACCCGAGCCAGCCGTGGCGGTCATATGCCAGAAATCATATTTAAAATGTAATGCCACAAGATTATCTTTCGAATAATAAACATTCTTGTCAATCGAATGATCCATCGTTGTTTTATTGCAATTTAAAGTTCTATGCCTCTAAAAAAACACCCTATATATACTCAGTGAAGGTTTTCGAACACCAGCTGACCACGGTTTTTCTGCCGAAAACGAGTTTATACAATGTTTAATAAACTCTCTATTATGTTTAATAGGTTTACTTACATTAAAATCATCTGGTTTTGTCAGAGACAGTTGCTGCCTCAAAGCCTCAGGACCACCGGCCATTAACATGTAAAATATATGATAACTTCGTTCTTCTGCTTGCGATAAACAAATTCTCGATTTTTCTAGCAAATAGTGCGATATATGTCCACCCACTACATGAAATTTGTTGTCGTAATGAACTTCGATAAACTTTCCAAATCTCGAAGAGTTATTATTTCTTGTAGTTTTGGCATTACCAAAGGCTTCCAGGACGGGATTGGCATCCAGAATCTTCTGTTCAATTGGACCTGCGTGAGCTACCCACATATCGCAGAGATATTTGAGAAGGTGTTTGGTCGATTCCGTTTTGCCAGCTCCAGATTCGCCCGAAACTATAATGGATTGAGACTCTTTGAGTACTTTCATATCTCTGAAGGCTTTGTCTGCTATTGCGAAAACGTGGGGTGGCATTTCACCTAGAGATTTGCCTTGATAACTTTTAAGCATTTCCTTGGAATACAAGGATGGAATCTCTTTATAAGGGTTGACAGCTATGAGGATATTAGCAACATATGTCTGAAAATACATTGAAAATATTATTATATATACACCCCTGGGGCAAAAGATCGGACATTTATATTTTGCAGTTTTTTTTATAATTTTGAATTACGTTCAAACGGGGAGGAAGTGAACATATTTTTGAGAATTTTTTAAACTGAAGTGAACATTCAGAAATGAAAATTTGATACTGATTTATAGGGAGTTAGAAATAAAAAGAAGATAATTAATTGTGGGTAAATTATTAAACAAAGGTACACTTATTTTTGTTATGTTTGTAAAAAAAATTTTTTAAAGTCAAGAAGATAACGTTCACACTGTAGGTAAATTTATATATTTTAATTAACATATTTACAGATCAAGAAATTTTTGTCGCTAATTTTAGTGCGAAAAATATTCACTTACATAAATTTTATTTTTGTAGTATCTTATCTTCGTATTATTCAATAGAGACCCTTCGTTAAGAAACATCATCGCACCTGAAAAGTAATTAGAAATATAAAAACTCTAATTATAAATAGAAAACACTGATGAAACACAATTTTTGAGACAGGCTCACATTTGCAGATAGAAGAGAAAAGTGTAAACTAATCAAAACATGACACTCAATGAAGCGTTTGTATGTTGACGATTTTTCGAAACATATAATTTAAACAATATAAATTTCCTTTATAAAATGGAACTCTCAAGTGGAATTTTCGGCCATTCGAAATATAGAGGATTTTTTTCACAATTCTAAGCTTTTTCTGAAACCATCAAAATTTCAATATTATTATTTTATCAGAAATAATTGGGGACCATAAAAACTGTACTCTGTAGAAATGCTAAGACACATGTCGGGAGAGAAACAGCGAGAGCTATTTTGAAATAAGAAAAGAACTGATTGTTGTTAGATGCTGAAACTGCAGAAGAGTGACTTTAAATCCCATTGAAAATACTGGTGATATGGATAAATATATTATTTCCAAAACGTAGGCCTACAAATGCTAGGACTTTTAGAACACATTTAAAAAAGCTTGGGAGGATCTTACGGACGAATATAACAACCACTTTAATATTGTATATGGTAAGACGGTCGAAACTTGTGATTTCAGCTGGCAGTGATGTAGTTGAGAAAAATTATATTTTATATTCCCGAAAACCACTGGATGAAGCTAGATTCAATTTACGAGAAAATAGGGAAAAGTCTCAAGGATCATGCACTTTTTTCGCAAGTGTACACATTTAACGGCAGACATTTCGAAAAGGACCGTCTTGTTTTTCGGTTGTGTAACCCGTGTTCCCAAAGATAACCCTGGGACGCAAAAAAGTCCCGTTTCGCCGAATTTTGTGAAGTCAAATGGAATACTTTTCGAGCATTTGACAAATCTCCCCAAATTATCAACATTTTTTTTCAAAATCGCGCATGTGGCTTGTGGCCCTTTCAAAAACATCGTCGGCAAGTTTTCATTAACCTGTGTTAAAAGTTTATATTCTGTTATTTAAAAATAACAGAAAATGGGATGTATTCATTGTAAAGACAAGGAAATTATTGCGGTGTCTTTATTTTATCTTATCATATTACATTTTTTCGTTCTGACTGCGATTTTGCTGGTTTGAGTGAATATAAAAAAAAGAACCTACAATTTTATTCTCACCTGCTGTATTAAAATTTCTTCGACTGATAAATACAAAAATAACTATTTGAAAAAATATTTCACATAGCATTTTTAATTCATAATCAAGTTTACTCAATAAAGAACAATAAAACTGTTAGCGCAGTAAAAGTGTTTTTAACAACACAAAGTTCCCTTTCGAACAAAAAAAATATTCACGTTAGAAATGCACTGTTCTTTTCCGGTTTCTTGTAGGATTTTACCTACATTCGTTATTTCGGAAGGAATTAACCCGGTCTGCACGCGAGTATTGTTAATGTATTTAAACTTTCATCGTTCAATCTTTCATCAACAGTGAAAGGGTTGCATGTATTAAATATTTATTTTGTATCGTGTTAGAAGCGGTGCTTCCAATTATTTTAACCATCGTTTCCTTGTAGTTTTCTCCATATCATCAGCGGATATAAATAACCAGAAGAAAGATGACATTCATTAGATTCGAGAAAGAAGCAGAGAAGTGCTCCAAATCAACGAAAATAAGACAAAATAAGACAAAATACAACAGTCGGAAAACGGAATATGGAGGTTGAAAACGAACAAAAGACTGGAAGACGTTTTCGGAGCTACTTATATAGTAGCAGAAATAAAGTCCAGAAGACTCCTATGAGCAGGCCACGTGAAAAGACTCCCAGAAGACCGATTATCAGGGCCTTATGAAATGAAGCACCGAACGGTAAAAGAACTCTTGGACGACCTCGACTTCCATGGTGAGATAACATAGCAAAGAACCTGAGTGTTATGGGCATTAATAACTGGAGGGACGTTTCGATGGGAAAAAAGATGGAGATTTGTTTTCAAGTCGGCCAAAATCCACCAAAAGTTGTAGAGCGATGGAGAGAGAGAAACTAGCGCAAATAAAACGCCAAATCTTCCAGAATAGAATTAAATTTAGAATTTAAATGATTTCGCATCCCAAAAAGTACTGAAATTTCATCACATTCACGTCTGAGTCGTATAAACAGGCACACAATAATTGACCTTTTGATCAGTTTCATGTTTCGAATACCGTCCAATCGATTGATGTTCAATGATACAATAAATTTTAATCAAATGTCAAACTTTATTTGGACACTACTATTATAATGAGTGAAAATGAAGTTAATGGTTAGGTTTGTCGCTATCAAATGTCAACTGAACTGTCATGCGCGATTTTATCAGTTGATTATTTGATGAATATGTAACTCATAATTCAAAAGAATGAATTTTTATGCTTACAATTATCATCGAAATCTTTGACGCTTTCTTCTTGGGAGGCGGGATGGATATCTACGTAGGGCAGTGTCATTTTCGGATATTTCAATTCCAATGGACTGACTTCTACTTCATCTCCAAGTATTTCAGAAATTCTGCCCAAGATGAAACCTTCCACCGGATGACGTGCCCACACAATATCCATTTTGAACTGAAAAAAATCGAACATAAATATATGTACGTATTATTTATATAGTGAAAATTGAGAATCGAAGTCACATCTAAAAGTTTTTGAACTGGACTAGGATTCGAACCCAGGTTTTCAGATTTACGCCCCGCTGTTTATGTCTACTAAGTTACCGAGGTCTCCACTTTGAGATGCTCTTTCAATTGATATCTAACAACTCTTGTATTCGTCAAGCTAGTTATTCGACGCTCGGATTCGACGCTTGAAGCTGCAGGCGAAAGTGCGTGAAACAGTTCGAATAATCTTTTGGTTGTAGGGGTACAATTTTCAATAATGCATTTTTTGTCAAACCAAAAAATCTATTTTAATTAGCCTATTTATCCCACTCTGTACCAAATTTCAAAGTTAATAGGTACATGGAGTTCAATTAAATCGATTAATCGATATTTTGACTGGCACTTGCTCAGCAATTTCTGAGGTTCTAATAAGACAATTAGCCATTATTATACCAGTATTAATAGTGGATTGAGTCTTTGGATTAAGCAGATTAGTTAGAGAGAAGCTTGGAGGTCACCATGTTTGGTCGGAGAACTGCCACCAGTGAAAAGCCTGAATATATATATATATATATATATATATATTGAAAGTTTTTAGCATTAACAGGCTTTTTTAATATGAAAAAGTTTATTTCTGTTGACTTTCAAAATAAATACCTCAAACAGGCAATAAATCAATTTCAAGATATATATATATATATATATATATATATATATATATATATATATATATATATATATATATATATATATATATATATATATATATATATATATATATATATATATATATATATATATATATATATATATATATATATATATATATATATATATATAAATACTGAGACTCTTAATCGAAATATCGAAATATTTCAAATAAAACTCTCAGGGAGCTGTCTACACAAATGTTGTCAACGAAAATTTCGATTAAGAGTCTCAGTATTTACTAGTATTGAATTACCTGTGAATCTTTGAACTATATATATATATATATATATATATATATATATATATATATATATATATATATATATATATAATTATCTTATGTGTTTCATAAACAATTATCGTCTTTATTATAGAAATAAACACTCAACAAAAAAAAATATCTTTCGTCCGAAATATACATGCTTATTTGGTATCCAATATATTAAATTGGGAGTTACCTCTGCAACTAATAAAAGGTGTTTTTTTAGAGGTATAGAACTTTAGATTGCAATAAAACAACGATGTATTATTCGATTGACAAGAATTGTTTTTTATTCGAAAGATAATCTTGTGGCATTACATTTTAAATATGATTTCTGGCATATGAACACCACGGATGGCTCGGATGTAGTCCAATTTGGACGTCCATTTTTCGATGAATTTCCAACATTTGTGGGCGTATATCGGCAATAACACAGCGAATATTGTCTTCCAAATGGTCAAGCGTTTGTAGCTTATCCGCATAGAACTTTACATAGCCCCACATAAAGTAGTCTAGCAGTGTTAAATCACAAGATCTTGGAGGCCAATTCACAGGTCCAAAACGTGAAATTAGGCTGTCACCAAACGTGTCTTTCAATAAATCGATTGTGGCACGAGCTGTGTGACATGTTGTGCCATTTAGTTGAAACCACAGCACCTGCACATCATGGTTCTTCAATTCAGGAATGAAAAAGTTAGTATTCATGGCTCTATACAGATCACCATTGACCGTAATGTTCTGGCCATCATCGTTTTTGAAGAAGCACGGACTGATTCCACCAGTCCATAAAGCGCACCAAACAGTCAGTTTTTCTGGATGTAACGGTGTTTTGACATACACTTGAGGATTTTCTTCACACCAAATGCGGCAGTTTTGTTTGTTGACGTAGCCATTCAACCAGAAGTGCGCTAAATGGAAATGGACGTAGTGCGCGATACGTATTCCGCACAGAACCATTATTTTCGAAATAAAATTGCACTATTTGCAAGCGTTGTTCAGGCGTGAGTCTATTCATGATGAATTGCCAAGCCAAACTGAGAATAAATCACTCCTCAGCTGTGAAATCGGTCGCCATCTTCAACAGTAATGCCAACTTAAGGTTCTTTACCTCTAAAAAACACCCGTCATAAATTAAAGTTGGTAATATTACATTAATGACAATCTTTTTAACTATGATTATATTGCAAAACATTTGGGGGAAAAATATGTTTCATATGAAATCTGTTAATCCGCGTATCATAATGAATATTTTGCTGACCTTCGTTTAGGTACGGATTTGAACCATGGAGGTCGTATGGAGGTGTGGTTAATGCGATATGTATAATGAGGTTTGTGTAATTTAGATTCAAACAAACCTACATCAGAAGATATTTGAATTCACACTTTATGAAAATGTAACATTCATAATTGATGCAATTAAATTTTGTGCATATGTGGAATCGTAACTAACTGAAATTACAGGCATAATAACGTAACTCGAAAAATAACTTTGATATAATTCACTATATGGAAGATAGATCTTATTATATATAAAAATTTCAATCATACTCTTGGCTTAATGTTTCACAAATATATTGAATAAAATAATATTACAAAGTTGAGCCGACATGTTTCGAGCGGTCAGCTTGTTCAGTTAGTCTTGAAACAAGTCGACTCAACGTTGTGATATTATTTTATTCAATATATTAATGATACATTAAGCCAAGAGTATGATTAAAATTTTTATTTAATCATGTTTCGCCAAGGGGTAAGCGAAAATCCAATCCCAGTTATTATATATGTATATGTATATATATATATATATATATATATATATATATATATATATATATATATATATATATATATATATATATATATATATATATATATATATATATATATATATATATATATATATATATATATATATATATATATATATATATATATATATATATATATATATATATATATATATATATATATATATATATATATATATATATATATATACGAGATTTTTAAATACGAAAATTCATTCATTTTCGTTACGTTACTGCGTCTCTCCGAAAACCGACATTGTCAACTCCAGTAATCTGTATATAATACATTGTTACGTCCAGGCAGTGTTGCCACATAATGTGACGTATCAAGGTACCTTTATTGAATTAAATATATTCAGAGAAGTCAACAATTTATTTCTGATTCATAACATAGTAAAATTTCAAGGTCAACGAACATGAATTACGTACGGTAAGTTTGTTATAGTTCAGAAATTACCTTGTGTTGCAAACAAGTAATACAAAAAAAAATAACATTTATGATTGAAAATATTTTCAAAGCACTTAAATTTAAATCTTCTTCTTGAGCATTTTGTATCCTAATTATTTTTATTGTATAAATTTTGAACGAAAACTTTTATTTTAAGCCAATCTTTATTCTTCAATAGCTCTGAATATTGAGATTTCAGATTCTCACATTCAATTCGTTTAGGAGCTCTTTTCGTTTCAATATGATTTTTGAAAAATTTTTGAGTAACGGCTTTTTGTTCTTTGGTCCATGGGACCAGTATTCGCCCTTTCTTTTTTTTCATTTCGGAAACGCAAGTACTTCTGTTGTCCGTGGAATCAATTATTTGTTCTAAATTCGGTATTATCGCTTCCTCCTCAGATTCACTCAGTTCGCTCATATCACCGTTACTTTCTAAAAGGTTTTCTTCCAGATCTATTGTAATTTCATCCAAAGATTTTCCTTGGTATTTATTGGCACCTCCTTCCTCCATAACCATAAGTAATTTTGATATTTTAGCAGTTTGATAGACATCGTCGGGCAGTCTGTACGAGTTTCTGTGAATTCCCGAGGTATGCCCCATAAACGTAGCAAGTTGTTCAATCTCTCCATCAGATAAAGTGAATAATTGGGATAATGTAGCCAGGTGCTTCCTTAGACGAGTAGAAGTGATTGAAGCAAAGTTTTTAGCTCCACACAATTTTGCGTGCCTATTCAATATTTTGTAACCTATTATGTTTGAAGAACTATTGGCTGTGGTGAAAAGGTATGGATTATTTTTGGGTACTAAGTGATCTCTTACGTCAAGTAAAACTTGAATATGATTCTGCACATCAGCAGTAAATAATACAGGGACACCTCTGCCCCGTTTTCCTCTTATCACTACTCGTTTCAAAGTATTCAGAAGTATTCTTTCAGTTGGTGAAACAACCTTCGAGAACTCTTCGTAATTCTCGTTAGAAGGAGAATTCAGGTAGGTCTGCAGATACATTCGCTGTAATTCTCCCGAACGTTTTCTATTGAATAAAATCACTCTACAGTAAACTGATTCCACGAGAGTGTTAAAATAGGAGATTATTCGGCGTTGTGATGCATCAAATTTTGTTGCGGTCGCTCTTTTAATTATTTCATGTTGCATTTTTTTAATATATTCTGAAGCTTCGTTTGCAATTTTCAGAAGATATTGTCTCAAAAGTTTCAAATCACTAGCGAGCGGAATAATCGTCACCTTATTCCACTTGTTAAGATTAAGGTTACTGGCTGCATGAGATGACACTTCAAAACTCCAATTCGTCTCAAAAAGATGAATGAGTGTCTTCAGATCTGCTTCTACCGTAGCACTAGCAACTGAAAGATATGGAGCTTGTTTTTTATATGCCATCGAAATTGCAAGATCACAACATTGCTTGAGTGAAGTACCGATGTTCATGGCAAACGTTGGAGAATTGTAAACATCTTTTTCAGGATCATATTTGGCTACAAGTTTGGTAGCTTCGACGAACAAATCAAAATATTTGGGCTGTAATGCGGAAAACAGTGTACTTATTGATGTATCTAGTTTTCTCATTTCTAGAAGTATTTTCGAGAGTTCCCTCATTTTTCGTGATGTGACGTTTACAAAATGCTTCTCTCTATGTGTTTTCAAATATCTCGTTCCGAATGCTCGAATCAAGGGGTCACTTTTGGCTTCCATGGATATTTTATCAGCTCTCATTCGTGGGAATACCTCCTCCTTTAAGCGATAATCTATTTTCAAATTACTGAGCATTAATGAGTGACCTGCAGATTGTGCTGAAATTTTGGATTCTTTATCTTTCAAACATTTTTTTCTATGTCTGTATAGAAGTTTTGAGGAAAAATATCCCATACAGTTATCACAAGGTAGTAATGTTCTGTCTGGCACATATGTCTGTCTAACTGCTTTGAAGCATTTACCATCACCCGCAAGAAAATTTCCCTTTCTTCTCAGATTGTCAAACAACTGTCTTCTTTCTTTGCTTTTAACTTCTTTTGACATAATTTCTTTCACATCTGTTTCTTGGTAGTGGTTTTTGAGAATATGTTGTCCGAAATTGAGAACATTGTTTTCACAGTAATAGCAATGATCTGGTTTTCTTTTATATGGCTGTTTGATATTCGAAACATTCTCAGTTGTCAATAAGTTAGATGGTTCCCCGAAATTTCGACTGCACAATACTCCAACACTTTGGTTATCATGTGAATCAGTATAACCAGAATGACCTTCCTTCCGCAAGAGAATATTATTACTGGTTAATACAGTTCCATTTAGGCTATCTTCATGAAGTTGGATTGGTCCTTCATTGCGCATTTCATTTTTATGGGAAAAAAATGATTTTGAAATTATAGGCTCAGAATCACTGTAATCTGATGAGATTTCCTGAAATGAAATGAAATAAATGGTAAAGAACTATTAATCAGTTGCCGAAATAACCAACCTTGTTATCACTTGGAAGGTAGAGTGAATGATCGCTATCTGATCATGAGGTATGTCTTTGATTTTTTCTGCAAATGACATATCAATTTCTCCTATTGTTTCCACTGGAACTGATTTCTTTTTCAACTGAAATGAATATGACTTTACAGATATTTCCAAAAAATCAGGCATCAACAAATCAATGAAAAATGTAATATAATATTCCTAAAAATAACACTTCAAATGAAATATTCATCCATCATCTTTGTTCAAAATTTCCATAATGAATGTTCTTATAAGTTTCAAGATTCTTATTTTCTGAATACTTTCATAGAAACAAATCAGTGGTTTTATTTCTTATAGAAATATAACTCAAGCTGGTTATCAAATGAAAATTATTTGTAAGTTATATTATCATTAAATCGGTATTGCTCATTTTGAATCGATGAGGTCGAATAAGGTGTCCAAAAGAATGTGTTCAAAAACCACTTTCGATATCACCAATTTATGCGTAAAATTCCACCAAATGTTGAAAAAATATATATTGATGAAGTAAAACATGTTTTGTCCGTCATTAGCCGAAATATTTATGGATGATGATGAAAAACTATTCATATTCATCAATTTAGTAGAGCACTATTCTATTGGTATCGGTAGATATGATTTGTTTTATTGAAAGTGAAAAAGAACTGAATATAAACTTTATAAACTCAGAGAAAAAGGAACAGAATAGTATATTAGTAATACTAACTAATGAAGAACAAACATCAATTTCTTCACAGTATAAGACTAGTACGATAGCACAATATTTTAAAACGAAAAATTAATAACGAATAAACTCGATCAAAATCGGGCATCGTATAAGTTATCATGTGTTTAAGCAAAATATAGTTATATCGGTAAAACACATAAAAACCGAAATAAGGGACATTAGCGCTGCACGAAAAGCAAAGAGTTGGATTCTAATTATTACAATATCATTTATAAGATATGAATTATTCTTCGATTCCTAATTTCCAAGGTTTATATAGAGAGTGTAGAAGATTGATGTTAAATTTTATGGAATCTCTAGAAATGAATGAGCATAACATTACTGGGAAAATGTTGAAAGAACAATTAGATGTGCATTATACGGGTCATAGGTTGAATCTAATTTGTTAAAATCATTAAAGTGCTTTTTCAAAATTGTATTGATTACTCACTTTGAAAGCAGTATTATCTGTATCATTCAATTGATAGCTTTGCAATCCTAAATTCCCTGTTGGTGGAACTGATATAGTGGGGGAAGGTTTAATCGTTATTATCTCATGTATAACAATCTTTTTATTGATATCTTGGTCTTCATCTTGAACCTTGAGGGACTGAAATGGTATTAATGTAGCATGATTTTTATTTTTTGAGAAATTACTTACATTGCATTTCTGATTTGAAGATGAATTTTTCACCAATTCAGTCTCAACTCTAATATCTGCAGGTTTCATTTTTTCAGGAGGCGAAAATCCCCTGTTGCAAAACCAGTTCTTCATTTTTTTTCGGAAGGAAGCTTGTAATAACAATACTATTCGGTACTTCTTTTTTTCTTCAGAATGAGCTTTTATCTATGAGTGAAAATGGTATAGGTACTTTTTATGAACATATAAATTCATCTGGAAAACTTACTGGAATTGAGGAATTTTCTGAAAGTTAATTGAACTGTTTTTTCCTAAAATGATTCTTCTCGCAGCTTGATGAATGTTGATTGATATTCTTCAATTCATTTAAATGTACACCTTACTAAATATGAAAAAACATTCATTATTAGTATACGTATGTCCATTTAGTTATGTTTATTGGACTTAATTTTATTTCATTCAATTTAGAATCTCCGAAATTCACCCAAAATATTGAATTTTATTCTGATTGCTTAATTGTTTTAATCGAAAACGACAAAATAAAAACTTCACAAATTGAAGAAAGATAAAAATGTAAAGAAATATAATTAAAGATGCGAAATTAAACTCGAACTAAAAACAAAATTTTCGTATTTCAACACCTTCTGTATATACATTTGAAGTAACATTATCTCAGCACCAAACAATTTATTCAATTTTAGATTTTCACTGAATTTTTTTCCATCTAGGTAATAACATTCTGATAATATAATTTCAATCATTATTCATGAAATGTTTCAAAAACTAGTGAAACGAGTTTAAAACTGTTTGGAGAAGTTCACAAATCATGTCTCACTGTGAAAAATTCAAAAAAATAAACCAAAGTATAAATATATCTGTCTAGCATTACTTTTCACGAGAGAAAACCCAAAATTTCATAAAATATGGATGAAGTTTCATGAAATATGGAAATATGAATATAGACGATGAAAAATACATTAGCTCAACCTAATATAGAAGTATTATTTCAATATAGAAAAATTAATTTGGAACGATAAACAAATATACCGAGCAATTAAAATTTCGATACATATTTCAACTTACCATCATATCCTGAATTCACTAAATCAAGAATTTTTTAGCACGCGATCTCAAACCACCGTATAGATCACGTGACGAAAACAAAGCGGCTCTGATTCCAAGAATTAATATTGAATTGAATCTAGTCAGAAACACTCATCAGATAGAACACAATGTTGCCAAATTTAAGACGCAGTAACATACTCAAAACATGAATAATATACTCAAATGCGTATATTAATATAGCGCTGCTCTCGGAATATCGTTGAACTAAAATTGTATATTATCTCATATTAGACATATATTATTGCGTCCTGCTGGTTTCTCAATCTATGAAAATCTTCGAAATCTTATTATAATGTTCTGTGTTACTGTTGACGTTGAATTATAGGCGGGAAAATTTACGGTATGGTATAGAAATCGACTAATAAAAACGCGGGAAACATGAGTTACGAAAGTTGACATTACTGCGTCCAATATACGGACGCAATAAAGCGATGGACGCAATAATCAATGTTCAGGTATATAATAACGACGCAACAATGATAGATGGATGTATATATATATATATATATATATATATATATATATATATATATATATATATATATATATATATATATATATATATATATATATATATATATATATATATATATATATATATATATTTTAAATTCATTTATTTCATGTTTGAGATAGTTTATTTTTAGCAATAACAGGCTATTTTAAATGTTAATAACTTTATTTTCGTTCACGTTTCGTTGTATATCACAACTTTGTCAAAACTAATGAATAACTGAATTTTATGAATTACTATAGATATCAAAATGTCAAACTTATTTTTTTGAAAAAAACAAATTGGCTTTTTCGTATTTTTACATATTCATTTTTAGTATTCAGAGGAATATTTCTGCCTTATCATTCGCTTCGAATGTTTTAGTTTTCTTCTAAAAAACCCTCTGAAAAACTGATGGTAAGCCAGATGATTCTAATGACAATTAATTTAATTAATTCTATTTATATCGATTTGATAAACCTTACAAATAACACTCATGAAATGAATACACAACAATCACGAAACATCATATCTCAAAACTCATTCTTTCCTGATCTACCATCAATTCCACACACATAAACCAATCAATATACATATTCTGGATAAGTATATAAAACTCAACTATGTGTAATTATATGTATGTATATATAAAACACACTCATTAGAATCACCATGAGTTTTCATGGTGACTAAATTTCTGAAACGAATGCTAAGCCAGAAATATTCCTTTGAGTACTAAAAATGAATATGTAAAAATTCAAAAAAGCGAATTTGACTTTTTTCAACAAAATAAGTTTGACGTTTTGATATCTATACTAAATTAAAAAATTCAATTATTCCTTAGTTTTGACAACGTTGTGATATACAACGGAACGTCAACGAAAATAAAGTTTCTAACATTGAAAATAGCCTGTTATTGCTAAAACATTAAAATATATATATGTATATATATATATATATATATATATATATATATATATATATATATATATATATATATATATATATTATTTCGAAAGTTTTTAGCAATAACAGGCTTTTTTTGATATGAAAAACTTTATTTTTGTTGACGTTTCGTTGTTATATTACAACTTTGTCAAAACTAAATAATAAATCAATTTCAAGATATATATATATATATATATATATATATATATATATATATATATATATATATATTTGTAGAAAATATTATCTACTATTAGTGTTTGCTTCTGTTTGACCATTCTACACGTAGATTATCTTCCAATAGATATTCAATTCAATTTCAATACCATATTGAAATTCAGCTGCACATTTCTATTGCAATTATAATTGAGATTTCCTTCGATTTGCGATGCGATGAAGCAGTAAAGTAAAAATAAAGAAATTATGATTAATAAAACAACTGACAGTAAAATATGTTAGTAAATTATCGAATATTGAAATCTTATAAATGTAATAGCTTTCCAAGAACTTTCTAGGGGTCATCAAAACCTCCATCTCATGATCTTGAAAAATGTTAAAAGATAAAATTTACAAAGCTACTTAAAGCCTTGTTCAAGAACCCGGTGAGTTCGACAAAACTGTATAGACAATGACCGTTCTCCTTCTTCGGATGACTAATTATGTGCTTTTCAGTTATCTTAATGTCTGTGTGACAGCTGCACAAGAAAAGAAGACTGAACTTGAATGAGGACGGCTTGTAAAATACTAAGTGTGTTTACAGGTATTAATCCTTGTTTCTTGTCATATGAATTATAGCCGTGTAACCCAATCAAAATCTAATTGGTAGTTTTTAGGTCACATCTGAAGAATTGGGCAATATAATAATAAAGTAATAAAAAATTTATTGATGTAATCTGTCAAGTTATAATAAAGTACATTCATAGTTGAAAAATGTTTCTATACGATTCCAATAAAATTAGTTTGAAAATATTTCATGGTAGCAAAAATTATAACATTTTTCATGTAAGCAAAGATTTTTTTTTTCTAAGAATATGAATCTTGATGGCTCAGTTTATTGTTTGAGCCATTTGTGCCTATAGCTTATGATTAACAACATAGATTTAATAATTAATTATAATTATACATACATATTATGTGTTGGAATATTTGAGCAACTTTATAGTTTTTTTACATCTGTTACGTGAATCTTTCTTTTCAATGACAATTCCTGTAGGTATTTGAAATGTTCCAAATATACTGAATGAAATTTGGGACATGAAAGGCCTTGATATTCGTAATAATTCATTCAATTTTAATATACAGGAAATATAACATCCCTTGGCGTAAATAAGTGGAAGAAATTCTGCATGCACTGTGGGCGTGAATAACCGTTATTTAAATCCGTTATTAACTAACTACTGTAAGAAATACATAGAAGATTAATTTTACTTTACAGAACTCTAAGACTTAAGATGCTTCTCACTTAGATTCAAAAAAGTGGAGATGCGACATAAAAACCTTATATACTCACTTATCGAAAAAAAATTACTTTAAAATAATAAGTCATACAATAAAATTAGCTGCATCAAATTACTTATTGTAGCTAGATTAAATTCAGATTAATTGATTACATATATTGATTGAATGGTTTCAAATTGTCTGTAATTTTCTCTTTTCGTGAATAAATTAGGAAAAAAATAATTTAATACATTTCCACAATTATTGAAGTTGATTAAACTGAATAGCTAAAATTAGAAATTGGTATCTTATTGAAATTATCGGTGAGAAGAAATTTATAAAAGCTCTAGAATCAAGCAAAAATTTAATTCAAATCTGATACTTTTCAAAAACACTGAAATTTATTATTGTCTATGTCAATTTAATTCGATAAACATCAATTTAGTGGATACGATTGGATAGTATCTAAGGATATACATTATAGGCGATTGGCTTACATTTATAAAGGGTGTTTTTTTTAGAGGTATAGAACTTTAAATTGCTATGAAACAACGATGGATCATTCGATTGACAAGAATTTTTTTTTCTTCGAAAGATAATCTTGTGGCATTACATTTTAAATATGATTTCTGGCATATGACCGCCACGGCTGGCTCGGATGTATTCCAATCTGGACGTCAAATTTTTGATGACTTTTTCCAACATTTGTGGCCGTATATCGGCAATAACACGGCGAATATGTCAAGTGTGATCATTCTAAATGATCAAGCGTTTGTGGCTTATCCTCATAGACCAATCTTGGAGGCCAATTCACAGGTCCAAAACGTGACATTAGGAGGTTACCAAACTTGTCTTTCAATAAATCGATTGTGGCACGAGCTGTGTGACATGTTGCGCCGTCTTGTTGAAACCACAACTCCTGGACATCATGGTTGTTCAATTCTGGAATGAAAAAGTTAGTAATCATGGCTCTATCCGATCACCATTGACTGTAACGTTCTAGCCATAATCGTTTTTGAAGAAGTACGGACCAATGATTTCACCAGCCAATAAAGCGCACCAAACAGTCAGTTTTTCTGGATGTAACGGTGTTTTGACATACACTTGAGGATTATCTTCACTTCAAATGCGGCAGTTTTGTTTGTTGACGTAGCCATTCAACCAGAAGTGCGCTTCATCGCTAAACAAAATTCGCTTATGAAAATCGGGAACAACGGCAATCCCGTTTTGGGCCCATTCGACGAATCTACGCCTTGCTCGATGATCGTTTGGCTTCAATTCTTGCACGGGTTGGATTTTGTAAGCACGCAACCCAAGATCCTTCCGCAAAATCTTCCATAAAGTGGATGGACGCAGATCCAATTCCTGTGCTCGATGGCGGATGACTCAATGCTACGCTCTACAGTAGCAAAAGCTTCTTCTGTACTCACCGTACGGCGTCTCTGGGGATGCGAGTTATCAATAAGAGTAAACGTGATGCGAAAACGTTCCATGGTTAATCGAATTAACTGCTCTGATGGACGATTTTGTCGACGATAAAATGGAGGTAGTGCGCGATACGTATTCCGCACAGAACCGTTATATTTTCGAAATAAAATTGCACTATTTGCAAGCGTTCTTCAAGCGTGAGTCTATTCATGATGAATTGCCAAACCAAACTGAGAATAAATCACTTCTCAGCTGTTAAATCGGTCACCATCTTCAACAGTAATGCCAACTTAAAGCTCTAAACCTCTAAAAAAAACACCCATCAAAAGTCTGAAGAGAAGTTTCAGAATAGGATGAAATGTTATCAATTGCGAGTTTCTGTGTACGTCAAGAGCAGTGTAGTTCTGGACTTTTATGGAACGAGTAGTAAAATAGACCAAGAGTAGGGCCTAATGTTCCTGCGTTAGATTTTTGATTTAGCAGAAAATATTTTCAATAATTATCTATAACAGTAGGTCGTCGAATTAAAAGAGACCCAGCTATATATTCGAACATCATAAATACTGTTTAAATTGTTCCGAATTGAAGTAAAATATTCGTTGTCAAATATTCAATAAATTTGATTATATTACTATTTATTTTTAAATATTTATCAATACCATATGTATATCAAATCATATCAAATTAGTCTTCATGTAGTGAATTTGGGAAAATATTAAAAAACTGTTAAGAGACTCACAGGAAACGTGACATTCAATTTGAAATTCTTAGTGAAGGTGTAAGAATGGCTAATAAGCATTGTGTTTTCATTTATAGACGAAAATAGATTCGTCTTCAGAACGAAGTCTGAAGGCGAAATATGTAAGTATTTCAAAGGTAAATTGTTTAAGTCATTGCTTAATATCAGTCTGAATTGAAAAAACCTTTAAAAACTACCAAGCAAGATAAAATTACAAAATTGTTCAAACCATTGCCTAAGTCTTACTCCGGTCAAAATAGACCTTCAAGGTTACATTAATTCGCACCCAGCTAAATATTGGCACAAATATTGGGGACCCTGTTACACACAATTTGTAAATTATCCTCATCAATCCAACGTGTGGAAAAAAATTTATTCAAGGTCAAATATTGCAAAAATCGGTTTTTCGAGTTTTCCACCTAAACGGTAGTTTTATTACAAAAATAGGTGAGACAAAAATTAGTCATCATGCAATTATCTATAAAAATTGTTCATACACTTTTTTCCTAAGAATACCCATTTCGGAGATAAAAGTTGTGTTACTCATAATATGCACACGTTTCCGCGCCACCCGTGAGGTAGTGTACACGGCGCGTTTTACGTGGTTTCCCCGGTAGGCCTATTCCACGATCTATTGTGGTTCTGTTGAGTTAAAAGTTATTGTATGAAATTGAAAATGGTACTATTGTAATGGCAAAAGCGGTGTAAGTAATGAGTAATTAGAGAAAATTATTCGTCTGATTGATACTCTTCTAATGGAACATAATCCATACTGTCTTGTTCTTCTTCTTCTCCTTCTTCCTGCTGGGTACAAATAAATTGTTCAAAGAGCGATGCATCAGATGTCTCCTCGCATATATCGTAAGAATCCTCTTCTACTGGCGATTGAACATTGGAGCACGATTGGCCTGGACAACTGATACATGCTAATGAACAAAATAACCCAATTTTTTTACAGCCGCATTTAACATTACACTCCGTTTTGCAATTGCAAAAAATTTCATTGATGAGTTTTTTCGGTGCAGGAGGGAGTAAAGTTTCAACTGGTTCCAATATATTGTCAATTAACTTCCAACCCCAGTCTTCTGGGTTTAGTTTATTACCGAGCCATACTTGAACTTGATAATGTACCCGAAATAGATGTTCCTGAGCAGAAGCAGAGGTTGGAGGAAGACAAGCTGATTGTACTTGTTTTTTTATACGTATTTTTAGCAAAAGATAAGTATCGAAACTTATCTAAGCACGTAATTTTTTTTGGAGCTCCGTAAACAAGAAGAAAGCAAATTCCGTTGGTGATTACACCTTGTGGAGTAGAGGTACTTTCTTTGAAAACGTCAGCACAATCAACTAAATCTTGTCTCTCAAACAATTTCAAAACTGTTCTCTTACCTCTCCTGAAAAATGCTGATGTCGTGTCGCAACCAGTTACTGCATGTAGAAATAAGATATGATTTTGGCATTTTGAAAAAGCAGATAAACTCTTGGATGAATATATTTTTGATTGTTGTTGAGCCTTCCCAGGTGTTAAAAAATAAATAAATTTTTGGGTTTGCGTTCGAGCAGTGAGAAATACCAACAAATCAACATCTTCACCAACAACGATAGTTGGATTTGTCGGAGTAAATTGTTCTATTGTAACTATCAGGACATCAGCAACATTACAAACACAAAACTGCACAAATTTTCTTTATCTTCTTACTTCTAATTGTACAGCCTGAATTTATACGCCCCGAAAACTAATATTTTTACGTATATTATCGTTCTGTAACTTTTAAAACGGTAATTGACATACATATTATGAGTAACACAACTTTTTCAACATTTGGCATTGCTATATTATCTCCGAAATGGTGATTCTTAGGAAAAAAAGTGTATAAAAATTTTTTTATAGGTAATTGCATGATGAATAATTTTTGTCTCATCTATTTTCATAATAAAACTTACTTATTTTTGTCTCATCTATTTTCATAATAAAACTTACCGTTGAGCTGAAAAACTCAAAAAACCGATTTTTGCAATTTTGATAATAATTGAATAATTATTAATAATTATTGAATAAATTTTTTTCCACACGTTGGACTGATGAGGATAATTGACGAATTATGTGTAATAGGGTCCCCAATATCCATGCAAATTTTTAGCTGGGTGCGAATTAATGTAGCCTTACCCCTATTTTTGGAGCTAATTTGACCGGATCATCTGAACATAATAATTAATCAATATGATCAAAAACTTCACCGAATTTAATTTTTTATTTCATTTTGTCACCCAGGAACGTAACCCCCCTATAATCTCATATAAATGACCATTCCATATTCACGGTTTCTGAATTCGCGACATATTTTCGGAGCGTATAAGCCGCGAATAAAGAACTTTTACTGTATTAGAAGTTTTGGGTAGAATATATTACAAACCCACTATGAATGTTTGCATTTCCTCTAAATCTAAATCCAAATACTCTGATAATAGGAATTACAAATTAGTATTGTAAATCACATTGCAATACCAACAAACCTTGAAGTCTTACGATATATAATTTTTTAATTTTGTTGAACAATATACATATTCTAATGAAAACTTCTTTGAAGAATTATAATTCAAGTCTTATGTTATCATCGAATATATAATTTTCAACGTTTTGCAACACGACTAATCTTGTTTACTAAAATTCTTCAAATGATGTAGAAACAAAATTTCTGTAGAATTACTAAATCTTACTTAAATTATACCTGAAGGTTTTGCGTTTAAAATTTTTACATAGCTTTTAGACATGTTTCCATTTCATATTATTTTTTATAAGTATATAAGATGATCACTGTCATTAATAAATACATTTGGTAACTAAATCATAGAACTGAGCTCGAATTATTTTTTCAAAACTAACAATATAGGTCCAAGATTATTTATCTCGGTTTAAAATTTTATTCATGGTATAGCACATTGCCATAGATATTTTAGCGGAGTTAAGAACTATTTCATTTAGCTACCTCTTAGCTTTATCACTCCTTTAGCTGCCAAAAATGTATTTAACATTGAAAATGTTATTAATAAAAAACACAATAAAAGGGTTTTGAAACTATTACTACCACAAATATTAAAAGAAGTAAGCCAAATATTTTACACATAATTGAAATATGCATATGATGATTCAGTAGCAAATTTTCTACACTGGATATTGAATTATCAAAATTAATTGAATTCCCACGTTCGTGGTACATGCATTGTAGTGCCATCCCGTGAGAAGATAATTAACTCTGTCGAAACAACTGTTTAATAGGAAGGTACACTGTCTATCTTAGTAATGTTTGGTACGAAAATGAGAAACAAATTTTTTATATATTGTTGTCCGATATCTGAGAGTTGATATAAAAATGAAAAATAAATCTGATATAACACTCACTTAAAATTTGTTAATAATCAAAGATAAATAAAAAAATTATGAATATAATATAATGCAAACAAGACAGAAAACTTGAAATGAATTGATATGAATGAACTCAATTAATCATTAGACATAATCATCAGAAAAAATAGATAAAACTGAATATATTTCATGAGTACCAAAATTATTCTCGAGTATAGAATACTAATACTAGTAAACATAATTTAAGTGAACTTGATATATCAGAAATTATAGTTATGAATTTGTTCAATCATCAAAAATTGTTTAACATATTCTAAAGGCACCTCGTCTCACACGAAAAATATCCAGAAATGTGTGCATTATCAAGCCTATTTTCATTGGCTAGAAAACGTGGAAAGTTTAATGTTAATTTTGGGTGTTCAGTTAGATAGATCAGAAATGTTTGTTCTCAGAAAGTTTCAACAGTAACTGTAACAAGAACTTTGTATTATTAAAAATAATATATTTTATAGCAATTCCAAATATTACAGATTAATTCGTAATTGAATACACAAATATCTCCTTAAATTTATGACTTTCTAGAACGTGAATAGTGAATGTGAACTTTAATATGAATGAGAAGCATAATTTTTTATATCGACTGAGAAAGTCGATTTGTTACGTATTTAATAAATTGGTAAATACACCATGTATAGACTCAAGGTCATCATGATTCATTTTCACAATTTATATCCATTATTTATCATAACTGTCAATCGAAATCAATTATCTGGATGCTTGTCAGTAGATTTTCAATTGTGCTTCATCCCTGATTAGTTCCTGAGTAAAGCCAGTAGTACACGTGGGGTTACAAGGTAGCGATGGGCGATTGTTACTAAAAACTATCGAATACTATCGGTGTTATTCGATTGTTGCTTCGAAGGTCGGTCTCAGAATGGCGGGAATGCGGCTTACAACAATTTTTTCGAATATAGCCATTTTTTTAACAGAAGATTAAATTTGTTACCATTTATGCCACATGATTAGACTTATATTAGACCATACGTCCCGGTTTCGCCGGTACAGTTCCGGATATACTAGGTTGTCCCGGTGTCTCGCCCTGTTGTTGAAATTGTGCCGGTTTAGATTCAGGGCACAGTTTCTTGGAAATAATTGAGCAAAATTATTAGATCAGAGAATGATTAATCTGTTCTTGTGTGATCAGTAACATTTTGGTAAGTAACACAGTAATACAAATTTACAGAAGTCGGCAGCAGAGAAGTCCGTTGGAATTCTATGGTTTGTGGATGGCCAGCTAAATTGTTCAATAAAACAATTTCATCCTTGGAAAAAAGTAAGTCCAGTGCTACTGATGTTGCTCATTTATTACAGTTTTTGAAGGAGAATTTTAAGAAAAGAAAAGAGTCAAACTTCGTTCCCCAGAGGGCTAAATGTCTCTTAAAATCATTTCAACGGAAAGACAATGTACACTGCAACCGCATTGGCAGTGACTTCAAAGAATTTTCCAGTCGGTGTATCTCTTATTTTGACCTGTGGGAGAACAGTTTCGGCGAAGCACGAGACTTTGTCTGGATCAATGAAAACATCATTTCATGGGAAAACGTTAAAAGAACAGCACAGTTGATAAACAAGAATCTCGGAAAACCTAAGGTTAACACTGACGAGCTTTTTGATGAATTTGTTCTTGTCAAGAAATTTTGGCTTCTAAAGTAGGTGATTGGGAAACAGAAGAAAAGGAAAACGATCGTAAAACATCAAGCGAAGAAAAATGGATGGAGCTACTCTTTTCCTTTAAGCAACAAAGCATCGCAATGTCTAATTTTGGAATGGTTGTTGAGTATGTGTTCTGCCTTCCTGGAACGTCCGCCCCAGTTGGGCGGGTTTTTGCGATGATGAACAGTGCCTGGAGTGATGAAGAGAGTTTGATGCATGAGTCCACAGTCCGCAGTGAGCAAAGTTAACTTCGGACTTAGCTGCAATAAATTTTATGAAAAAATTAAAGAGAAGAAGGACTTATTGAGAAAGGTTTACTCAAGTGAAAAATACGAGTGGTAGAACAAGTAGAAAACTGTTTTGTTTTGTAAGAATATCATGTTTGTGTACCATTATGAATAAAATAACAAAGATTATCTATTCTATATCTTAAGTGTTTTTTACATTACTGTTTTCATAACCAACAACCCCGTGAAACCGAGATCCATAAACCTAAAGTAAAAAATACAGAACTGTCCTAGTTGGTCCGTGCAAAAATATGGCAACCCTTCACATGATAACATAGTTCTTTTGAAGACGGTGCTACATCCCATACAGCCTGTGAAACCCTTCAATGTCTGCATGAAACATTTTCGGTGATCACAATTGGCCCCCTAGATCCAGTGATTTAACACCTTTATATATTTTTATGTGGTTATTTGAAATCACAGTTCTATGCCAACAAGCCTATAACCACGCATGCATTAAAGCAGGACATTTAACGTTGCATCATTGCCATTTGGAGGCAATTTCCTGATGTGTTATTCTATAAAACACTTTATTATATGTACTTTATGTTTCATTAAAAAATTACAATGAAAAGACTAAAAAGTGTGTTTTCTATTCAATTCCAATCTTGCTTTAGTTTTTTATACCGAGAATTGTGTTTTTGTCATTTGTACTTTTTACCGCAAGAAAAACTTTTCAATCCTTGTTAACTTTGTCGGTTGAAGACTCCGTAAAGGATAAATCGTCGACACACGGCGATAAGTTGACCAAATCTCCAAACCCGGAGAGTTCAGTGGAGACTTCCTTTATAGATGTGTTACTTTATTGTTGATTCCATCTCCAGGTTCGTACACCTTGAACTTGGCTACGACGTTCTGAGGAGAGCCAATAAGCTTGAAACACGTGTCAACGGCTGCTTCCAATTGAGTTGCGGGCTATACCGAGAATTGTGTTTTTGTCATTTATATATATATATATATATATATATATATATATATATATATATATATATATATATATATATATATATATATATGACACTCTTAATCGAAATATCGGAATATTTCAAATAAAACTCTCAGGGAGCTGTCAACACAAATGTTGTCAACGAATGAACCCATCTTTTCCGAGAGTGGATATTGAGAGCGTTTCGAAAATTTCATCGATCTTGTTAAATGATCAATTGTTTCATCATTATTATGAATTATCAGTCCATATTTAATCTATCAATCAAGAATCGATGACTTTCATATGTCATATACCAGAATGATGGGAAATAGTTCTCAATGAAAATTCACGTGAGCTCCCTCTATCCGAGAAAAGACGTTTAAACTCTCTCTAGCATTCTAGATTCCCATTCATGACAACAGTATTGCGAGCGTAAGACTTTGTAGACATTTCATTCGAACACGAATAGCCCATGACTAATCGCTCATAATAATGATGAAACAATTGTATCCTATTATCATTAAAGAAGATCGATGAATTTTTCGAAACGCTCTTAATATCCACTATCGAAAGAGATGGGTTGGTTCTTGTTGACAGTATTTGTATAGACAGCTCCCCGTGAGTTTTATTTGAAATATTTCGATTAAGAGTCTCATTATTTACTAGGATGAGTGATTTGTGAATCTTGAAACTAGCTATATTTTTGCCCGCCGGGGCGTGATCTGGAGCGATTAGGCATGGAACTATTCTTACACATTGCGGTCAGTTTTCTGTTGTGTACGAATAGAATGTCTACAAAGTCTTACAGTCGGACTACTGTTGACAGAAGTAGAAATCTAAAACGCTAGGTAGAGTTTATATCTCTTTTCTCCTCATAATTCAGGGAGCTCACGTGAATTTTCACTGAGAGCTATTCGCATCATTCTGGTAAAGGACCTATGGGAGTTTTGAAAGTCATCTATTCTTGATTGATAGATTAAATATGGACTGATGATTTATAATAATGATGAAACAGTTATATCCTATTATCATTTAACAAGATCGATGAATTTTTCGAAACGTTCTTAATATTCACTCTCGAAAGTGATGGGTTCGTTCTCGTTGACAACATTTGTGTAGACAGCTCCCTGAGAGTTTTATTTGAAATATTTCGATTAAGAGTCTCTAAGTATTTACTAGTACGAATGATTTGTGAATCTGGAATCTATATATATCTATATATATATATATATATATATATATATATATATATATATATATATATATATATATATATAGTTGGATGATTCACGACTGTAGATATGTATTTTCAGTGCTTGATTGGGACTGCAGTCTAGGACAGGAAAATCAGTTACCTCTTAAATATTTTCAAAGCTTTCGAATATGTTTATTTTCTTCTTCCGGGCTAAAATAGTACAATATTAACAGTTTATATAACAAGGCACTATCGAAAATTTTTCTTACAATTACTATAAAGTTAGTCCGAAAGTACATTTGTTGTGTAAACAGTGCCTTGTTATATAAACTGTTAATATTGCACTATTTTAGCCCTGAAGAAGAAAATAAACATTTTCGAAAGCTTGGAAAATACTAAAGAGATATCTGATTTTCCTGTCCTAGACTGCAATCCCAATTAAACACTTATTCAATCACAATTCAAAATTTATTTATTGCCTGTTTGAGATAATATTTGACGTTTCTTTGTCTATCAAAACTTTGTCAAACTAATGAATAATTGAATTTTATGAATTACAATAAATATCAAAACGTCAAAGTTTTTGACAATTGGCTTTTTAATAAGACTCAAAATCCAATTTGATTCAAAAATATTATAAATATAAATATATATAAATATATATATATATATATATATATATATATATATATATATATATATATATATATATATATATATATATATATATATATATAAAGAACTGAATAAAAAGGTGGGTACTCGGCAAAGGTAAGGCTGAATGATTAAAGACAACACTTGTCGATTTTCATCAATATTTCGGTCTTATATTGGGTCCTTCTTCAGGATGATATCAACTAATTGTACATAATATATCTTTGAGGAACAACGAGCATTATAGTACAAGTGAGGTTAAACAGAATGTCAACAAAGCCTCACTTGTACTATAATGCTCGTTGTTCCTCAAAGATATATTATGTACAATTAGTTGATATCATCCTGAAGAAGGACCCAATATAGGACCGAAATATTGATGAAAATCGACAAGTGTTGTCTTTAATCAGCCTTACCTTTGCCGAGTACCCACCTTTTTATTCAGTTTTTTAGAAACCACGGCAATACTCCTTGTGTATATATGTATATATATATATATATATATATATATATATATATATATATATATATATATATATTCAGAAAACCAATGTGTTATTAAAAGTTACTTATACTACGCTCATCAAAAAAATTGCAATTTTCGAACTCAGACGTAAAAATGCGTTTGTAAATAAGTTCAGTCGAAAATGTCTACGGCAATAAACATGATAACTCTAAATCCCTTTGTTACCCAGAACGCTTAAGAATAATTGAATAATTCATTCAAGTTCATTGCATCACTTTTCCTTTCTTCGAATGTGTATGCAGAATGGGTTTTGCTTCAACAGTGTTGCCACACTCAGACAATGTCTGAGAATATCTTAAGCAACTCAGTAAAAATTGCTTCATTACATCTTATTGTTTACCGTGACGATTGAGTAATATCTTAGTTATACCCAATTGCTTCGTGTGGGAAGTTCGAATTCATTTCATGAAATATATACTAAATTACAGAATTGTACGAAGCTAAATCCAATCAAGACAGTTTAATTTATCTGAAACTGTTCACATGACATATATGAAATTAAAAGGCTATAAACACTCGAAACTTATGCCTATATTTATTAAAAACATTTTCTGTTCTTTCTGAATGTCATTCACGTGACCACAACACCTTTTTTCAAATTGGACAACCGTTATATAATTGCATTTTTTGGTATTTTTCAAAAACAAATTTCAAAAAACACCAGGCTAAACTTCTCATCATTCAATTGAATTCATGAAAATAGGGGCTATTTATTTTAACTAAATTTATTAGAGCAGTATTTTTCAATAAAAAATGTAGGTAATAAGGAAAGAAGAGAAATATCGTAGAAGCAATACAGGTTGTCATTCGTTATTGTTAGATGTAGTCGATTGTAAATACCACTAAATTAGTCGTAGTATTGAGAAGATTTAAATAATCTGTTCAATTTTTATTGATTTGAATTTTCTATTAAATTTCGAAATATATTTTTATTTGTAATTATTTTTCAACATACAGTATATAGGCTTAATCAATATTATATTAACATCCTATCCAAACACACTTGTGGAGTTTCAAATCGATAGAATAAACGGAAGTAGGTTGAAATGACTTCCAACATTACAGTATTGTTTACCCGCGTAATTGAAGCAAATATGAAGTAGGTATGTAAGAAAACCTAACAGAATTGCACAATGTCTAAATTAAACGTGATTGAAATCTCAGATTCTCATTCATATAAGAGTGTACATTAACTTGTAAATGTCTTCTAGTTATTGATTAAGTAACAGGTAAGAGACAGAAAGGCGTTTAACACAAGGGTAAAATAAAAATAATAATGATATTTTTTTTCAATAATTACTGCTACACTTCGATATTAAAGGTAGAATAGAATAGAATATCTTTATTGTAGAGAAAACAAATTTCTTGCAAATGGTAGGAGTTTGACGAATCATTCGTCCACTCCTCCACAAATACAATGAACATACATTAGATAATAATACAAAAATATTAGATAAATATAAAAAATTAAACCAAGATGAAACTAATGATTGAAGTCTAATAAGTGTAGACTTCGTAAACTTAGTGATTAATTATCCAGAAGACTGAAAAAAAAAACTTTGTACAGCAAGAATAATTCAAAAAGTCAAAATCATTTAGAAAACAATTAAAAAATTAACCAGAAAATTTATAGCGTACAATCAAAGCTACAAGATTCAAAAACTTTTATGATATTGGTTCATATATTGAAATTAAATAAAAAACTGAATTGCTAGAAAGACTGTGACCAGTCATCATTTGTTCAAAAAATTCATCTCGGCCTCTATTTTCTCCCAATGTAAAGTCGTGATGGGATATGAATATGAAAAAATATTTCTGGTGTTATGTCTATTCTTGCACTCTTCAAAGTAGTGATTATGACCATGACGACATGAAAGCAGTCTGTATATCGATTGCTAATTGTGAAAACCTCGTATGGCACAAAATATAAATTTTACAGGAGACACAAAAAACTGACTTTGGGTATCCTGTACTGTATGTTTGAAAAATATTACACAATATGAAGCCATTTATAAAAAATTGTCATAATAAATGACCTTTAACACGCCCAATGGTACAAGTTTTTCAATATTTTCAGCGTATATATCACATAGCAAATTTTTTTATTGCGTGGTCGATATGAGGATACCACTTCAATGCCTTGCCTAAATGAGCTCCTAGAAATTTTGCTTGTTGGTTGATTGAAATTCTCTGATCTTTGAATTCGATTAATTGGTAATTTTTCATAGGATTCAGTTGTTTATATATTGGCCCAACAGTTCAATAAAGTATTTTTTTCATTTAGTCTTTGATTATTGCACATTATCCAACTTTACTTCCATAAATAAAGCCTGAAGTACATTTTTCAAAGGTCCTGAACGTTTTGCAGTGACAATTTTTATGAGTTTTGGTATTAGATAAAAGCCACAGTCAGTCGATTATGGTAAATACGGTCATTTTTCCTTTTGCAATTGCTTTACCGTATAATTACTAAAAATAATAGACTTTGCGTCACACAGAAAACAAAAGCCATGATCTTTCTGGCAGACGCAACTGATTTTTTAACTTCAATTCATTTATAAATTTTCGGATGAAATAAGTAAAATTTCGACATTTCTATAAATTGTGTTTCATCCTTTGTTGATCAACTTTATATAATAAAAAAAACACAGACTTATTCAAATTAAGATTCAATTCTTTATTCAAAAACTACCATCCTTTCTTTTCAGTTATCTGGAGTCGCCCATTTATTCACAGACGAAAACAAAGGAACAGATTTATTTTAATCATCAATCATTTTCGGTGAATTTTAGGAGGTGATGAACCATCCAAAAGGGATTTTTAAAACGGAACGATTTTTTTTAACCTAACTTTCTAGAAACAATATGGATCAGACAAAAATAATTTTGGTAATCATGAAACATGTATGTAATCAACATATAAAGAATTCAACCGTAATGCAATTTTTAAAATTTGTCGAGAATTTTTACTCTCGTAGACTGGTCTGCTAATTATTATTGTTGTCCTCTGTACCTTCATTAACGTTTAGTTACACGTATTCTAATACAGGTTTCCTGTCAAAAATGACAATGAAAACAATGAAAAATTTATCCCCAATTTGTTCCAGTCCAGATTGTTCGTGCTCAATGAATTGTAAATACTAATTACAACTGCACAAAAGGGTTATTAACGAATCAGAAACTGGACAATCAGTGTCAAAAATTGACTGCTAAGATGGGAACTCGCTCCTATCATTAAAACTAACAAACCTACCATAATAGACAAATTGTTGATCCAACAACTATACAAATTAGCATTCAATTAATTCTAACAGAAACACTATGCGCATTGAGAACTAACGTGTTTTCAAACACTCAAAAAAATAACACTGTTAGACAACTTGCAGGAATTACCACAAGTAATTGTAATTGAGTTAGCTTTTATCTTTTTCCAGGTGTGAAGGTACTTCTCATATCCAACCAACCAGTAAATCTTTCCACACGCCAAGTCAAACTTTTACCAATTATCACTTTCATAAAATTTCAAATTATATTCATTAAGATTAAATAGATGCAAGAGTGATGCCAGAGTTGCTTGTAAAGCAATCTACTGGTATTTAATTTACAAATTGAGATCCAATTTCTTTTCATCTCCGTTGATCATGTAATGATTAGAGTGAATAATTTAAATGTAAAAATTTTGAGACTTATGTAGTAAGAACAAAATAATATCTCAAATTAATTTCGATCTTCAAAATTCACAATTATAAAATAATAATATAAATTTTCTCATATATTAAATAATACGCACGACGATCGTTAAGAAGTACAACTTCTTCAGATACTAAATTAAGACTGTTACAATTTTACAAATACATATATTCATACTAAAGTCAACACTTGTCTTAATGTTTCACGATTATATTTAACAACATGAATTAGTCAACATGTTGTTAAATATAATCGTGAAACATTAAGCTAAGAGCTTAATTCAATTTAATATTTAATTATGTTTCACCAAGAGTTAAGCGAGAATTCAAACCCAGACATATGTTTATATCTATTCTAGAGAGGTAGAACATAAAATAACAAAAAAAAGAAACCAAGAATTAAAAACAAGAAATAAAAAATCAAAACAATAAAAGGTAGGTATAAGAACTAAGGAGTAGATAATAATATTTCTGACCTGCTACTTGGGATTTTATTATTGAAAATATTAAGGAAAGGGCTATTACTGATATATAATGGACCATTAATTAAAAGTCCTGAATTTTTAAATTTTGAATTTGTAAAAATTTTAGACAATATAGTTTGAAACCTTTGTTCTCTCTATTTATCAATGTTATCAAGTGTAATATTTATCTATTTCATCACAATCATTAATTGGCAATTAGATCTACCCTCTTCCAGTAGAAAATCTTTGTTAAATTACAAACATAAAACGAAAATTCTACACATAATATCATAACAGTAATCTTTCGTATTAATATTTTGTTAATTGGTTTTTTGAGTCTCAATATATTTTTCTGAAGTGGGGCAAATTTTAAGTCAAATACTCAAAATGTTTCATGGTACGTTTTATCAATGTGATTCGATCATAGATATTTACACAAGAATACAGAACAACATTCCAAGGACGACTTACGTTTAGATTAATTTCATAACATAAAAGATAAGAAAAATTGGAAGTAGTAAAAAGGAGAATTGAAGTTTAGAATTCCAACACCATTTTTTTAGTTTTTATTGTTTGAATGTTACATGAAGGAAATAATGATAATTCTGTAATTCCACTACTTATAGATAGGTTGAATGAAAAAGTTTATTAAAAAAAGAAAATATTGAAGGACGTGATAACATATAAATGTGTAATAAATAATCTTGTAATAATATATACATAATACATGTGTGCACATACATGCACAAATAGGTATATAAGAGCTTTATTCAGTAATTACAATATAAAATTCCAGGAAGATACAGTTAATTGAAGAGATGAATCATTGTTAATATCGCAATTGCTAGATACATTCTCCAACAGTGAACACATAATATGTATTCACCGTCACCATCAGATATATTATGTCTGGTGGTGATAGAGTATAGAATATATATGTATATGTATATATATATATATATATATATATATATATATATATATATATATATATATATATATATATATATATATATATATATATATATATATATATATATATATATATATATATATATATATATATATATATATATATATATATATATATATATATATATATATATATATATATATATATATATATATATATATATATATATATATATATATATATATATATATATATATATATATATATATATATATAAGATAATATAAGGAGTATTGCCGTATGATTTAAGTAAGTATTATAAGTAATAAATAGGGCCACTATAATTCATACACAACCGACTTATTAACCTGGTCTATATTTCGAATATGGTTACATTCTTCATCATCACTCTAAAAAATATACAGGAATATCATTCATATAGGAATAAATACTGGACTGTCAGAAAACACAGACTTCGATAAGCCCTGTTATAATTCCTGAGCTCTAATTGACGTTTTGTGTTTTTTCAACTGTGGTGACAATTGACACAGAGTTTATTTACACTTGACATTCTGTGATCTCTGACAGTCCGGTATTAATTCCTGTATGATTGTTATGACATCTAATTTCTATAATTTTTATATCTTTATACATTAATGATAGAGTTTATTTCTGTAAGTTTCAATATTTGTTTATCATCTACTTTCACTGCTCCATATAGTCTGGCTACATCTTCAGCCTAGTTAACCGTAAGATGTAATTTTTTTGTTTAGATCATTTTGTTTTACACTTATGTATAATTTTTATAACCATATTCGAATTATAGACCAGGTTAATAAATTGGTTGTGTATCAATTATAGTGGTAGGGCCACTATAATTTGCCGAGAACTCATCTATTACTTACTTATTATAAAATTTATTTTTATAGCTGAATATATATAAAATTTAGTAATGTGTTCATCATTATTATCGAAGTTTAAACTTTTTGAGTGATAAAACGGTAAATGGACTAGGAATACATGTCCTTATAAAGGTAAGGAAGAAAAGGAAGATGTGAATTACGAAGACGGAGAAAGATCGACATATACACACTATACAAAATCGTACAAAAAAATACCACGATACACTTTCTCATACACTAAACATCTCAAATTACGCTGAACTTTTTTTTAATTGAAATTTTGTAGCCCGTAATTTTATCGCCATTTGATAATCTTAATTTTATAACCACTGAATCTCAAATACAAAAACGAACGTTTATGCGTTACTTGGGATTCGAACCCAGAAGGGGTGGTTTTATTTCACATGTAAAACATTGCAGGCGCAATGTTGATCAGAATAAAATACACAAATGGTAATTTATTTATTTATTACGGAAAACATCACTTGCATACAATGAACTATGTTAACTATATATAAAATGAAAACACTTGGCTAGGTTTCACAAAATTTATAATAAATAAATACTTGACAATTGTGTCTGGGTGTTACCCCATTTTCAAATGGGGTAACACACTTAACTCAGTATGAGGTAACACACTCAAACTCTAAGTTTGAGTCTGAGATGAGTTAACACACCGAAACAATTGTCAAGTATTTATTCATTATAAATTTTGTGAAACCTAGCCAAGTTTTTTGCTTTTATTTTATATATTAAACAATGTTCCACCAAGGGATCAGCGAACTGTTACTTAAGAAAGAAATTCAAAATTTTGTTTTTACTATTTTAAGCAGACAACATTTAAACACGCTTCAGGTTTTTATCATTCAGGAGAAATTCCACAAATTTTTTCTTCAATGAGGAGTATAAACATCAAAGTTATCAGTAGCAATCTTATTAGCTTTTCTTGCCATTCTGGTCGTAAGACTACAAAATCCATAATTTCTACTATGAAAACAAACATGAAAGATATCTCGAGATCTAGTAACTGAACAATCTTTCAAAACAATGTTATTCCACAGATGAGGGGAATAAATCTCACCAGATAGTAATTTGAACCAAAAGCATAAATCAAACTGAGTTCTTGTTTTGTAGGGTAATTATCTTTAATTTATGGCAAATATCAGAATAATAATAACTGTAATTGACAGCATGTATACCAGATGCTAGGCAGCGCATCTCAAAAACTTATGTTGGACTGTTTCTAGTTTTTTTTTATGTGAGCCAGATAGTGTTCCACAAAATACTCGCATATTCTACATTAAAACGAAGAAAAATATAGAGTTAAAAATGAATTAATAGAAAGACTCTTAGACATCAGTGAATATGCCCAAGGAGCTTACGAGATTTCGTTGAATCTAAACTAAAATTCAAACACTTGAACTTTTAATTTACACTCTTATACACAAAAGTGTAAATCAGAAGTTCAAGTGTTTGAATTTTAGTTTATATTCAATTATAACGAATTTATATCAAGTAAACGCAAACACTATGGAATATTACGAGATTTCAATGAATTATTATTTATATGCTGCGAGAAAGTAAGCTTCTCATCAAATAACACAACAAGGTCCTTAATATGAGAAACCACTTTCATATATACTTATAACTCATAGCATTCTTTTTTTTAATAATAAAATGAAATTTATTAAGAAACGTTCCTTACATTGTAAAATTACATTCATTGAATAAATAAATTCATTGAAACAATAAATACAACTTAGAAGAATACTCTCGAAAGGACTGCATTGAGTTTTGAGCCTGATCTTCCATTCAGCCCCCTAACAAAAATATTATTATCAGTATTAATCCAGCATTTGATAAAGAAGTAGTGCTTCGAAACGTCGTCATGCGTATTTTATATTAAATTATGAGAAAATTTTAAATATTGTTTCATTATCAAAAATATTAGTTCAAACAAAAATATTGGTTAAATTTATATTCACAATAATATACAACTTTATTTGAAAAGGAAAAAAAATTACCTCAGAAATATTAAACATTTGAGACAATTTCACATGGTGAAGGACATTTGTGGTAAAAAATTTACAAACATATGACACAAAAAATTGATTCATACATTATTGCCTACATCCGAATCATCGAAGTACTCTTCCACACTATAGTACCTATGCATCTGTTAAGAGCAGAGATTTAACTCTCCTCAAACAAATGAGCTTTCAGTACTTCAAATACGTCAAATTCGATGGTAAATGGTTGAAGATTTTAATACTCTGATAATAGTTAATAATAATTAACATAATGTTAATAATAATTAACATTATGACTTCTATTGAAATTTATCAAAAAACATTTCCTTATATTAAGATCCATACCCATTGGTATCACTCAAGTATACTACAGATATCAATTTGTAGCTAAAAATGATGAATTAGTCAATAAGTTAACGTAACGTGTATTACACGCTATGCAATTTTTAAAAATATAATATCTAATGAAATTGATGATTTGAGGTAATTTCACGTAAACGTATTGCGAAACATTGTCAACGTCGCATTTGTTAAGGTCACCAAGCCGATGAATGTTACCGGTACGGTCGACCATCGACAAATCGAATATTACGATGATAGACGCAAATTTCCGGTTAAGGCTGGATATAATAAAGCCCAGGAAATGGATTTTTGTCACAATGAAGAGTGAAATCACCGGAATCGCGCCATATCGCACCCCTGCTCTATTTATAAGTAAGAATTAGGTTAGACTAGAACTAGACGCATAGGCGGTTTTAATACGTCAAACAGCCTATAACGACTCGGAAAATCTTGACTCAAATTAAATCGACTTGAAAACCACAAAATAAAAATGTTCATTTGCACAAAAAATTCATAGATATTATTATGTAGAAGCTTGTTAATACACTTTACCATTCCATCTACAAAAAACAAAAGATAGTAAATTTCTAGTTTCTGATACATACGAGGTGTGATTAAAAAATAAGGTGACTTTTTTATCAAGAACTATCCGTTTATTAATCAACATTTATTTTGTCCCCTTCGAAATAACCCCCTTCAGATTACCATACGCCAACGCTTTTTCCATTCAATACTTCTGATAAGCACTTTTTGGTATAGCTTACAGCTCATCCAGCGATGAGGTCTGCACGCCCTCAATCATCGCAAAAAGCCACCCTACTTCTTGAGTTTCGAGGAGAGAATAAGTCACTGAAGACTAAATCCGGTGAAAATGGTTGTTGGGAAATTAATTACAATGTAACTCTTGGATGAACCATTGCGCAAGTTGGGAACAAACTTCGCTGCCACATGTCCCAACAGGAAGAAGGAAAAGAAGAAGAACAAGACAGTATGGATTATGTTCCATTCAATCAGACGAATAATTTTCTCAAATTACTCATTACTTACACCGCTCTTGCCATTACAGTACCATTTTCAATTTAATAACTCAACCGAACCACAATAGATCGTGGAATAGGCCTACCGGGGAAACCACGTAAAAAAATGCGCATGTGCACTACCTCACGGATGGCGCGGAAACGTGTGCATATTATGAGTAACACAACTTTTTCAACATTTTGCATCGCTATATCTCCGAAATGGTGATTCTTAGGGAAAAAAGTATGAATAATTTTTATAGATAATTGCATGATGACTAATTTTTGTCTCCCCTATTTTTATAATAAAACTTACTGTTTAGCTGGAAAACTCAAAAAACCGATTTTTGCAACATTTGACCTTGAATAAATTGGATTGACGAGGATAATTGACAAATTGTGTGAAATAGGGTCCCCAATATTCATGCCAATTTTTAGCTGGGTGCGAATTAATGTAGCCTTGAATGTCTATTTTGACCGGACTACATGCACAAAATCATCCGTTAAAATTGCTTGGTACGAACTAAATGAGACACCGATATCACGAGCAAATTCCTTTATGGCAATTCGATGGATACCTCAACAATATTTTCTTAATTTAGAACCAAAGCAAGGTTCGCTATTGGTGTGTTCTCGGCATTCTATACCCCTATTAAACTTTTTTTTACTCAAAACAGTCTCACTGTATAACATTGTAATAGCATAACATTTCTAGAGTTTTAGGAAACTTGAGTCCATTTTTTACTCAAAATTAAACTCTTTGATACCTGTTTTTCGACAGTAGAAAATCGCCGAGAACGAAAAACACTTCTAACCTTAATGCTAATCACAAACAAACAAAAGATGCTATACACGTCCAAGGCGCGTGTGCCAACATAACAAAAAAAAACGAATATCGAGCAGACATAGTCCGCAAAGTTTGAAAAGTCACCTTAATTTTTATCTCCGATGGTATGTGAAACAATTCAAAGAAAAATATCATTCAGAAAAATTTACAAAACAACATTTGTGAAATAGAGATATTCTATACAACTAATCCCACTGAAAAATGTTGTTTAAAAGTATAAACCGCGAATCAGAAACCTCATGAGTCCAAGAACCTGTTCAACGTTTTTGGAACAGAATAATAGAAAATATCTTCATATTTTAATGTACGCTGCTCAGGAATAATTATACTGGCCCTCAAATATTTTATTCAAGTACAGTTTGAATTTGTTTCTGATCGTTGTAAATTGTTGATCTGGACTTCAGCTATAGAGGATTTTATAAAGAAAACTTATGAATTTTGCTATCTGCGACAGTCTCAACTTACGAAGCTACTCTGCTTCTCTATGTATGTTGTTATATGATTCTGTATGGAGTGTTGCACACATTTTGCATTATCTGTAACAAACTCAGCTATTCCCTAACAGGAAATAGCGGATGCAGGAAGCATGGTTATAGTACGAAGAATATAATTGTAACTGGAATTCAACTGAATCCTGCAAAATATAACTGTGTAATGTAATTGAATTATTTCAAAGTAATCATATTTGACACTCTTTTTATTTATTTGGGATTCGGACCATTCACATGTGATTGTAAAAAATCAAATACATCCACAATTCCTCGTTAAGGGTGGGCAGAAAGCATCATTTGATCATACTTTTTCGAAAATGAGGCTGATCCTCATTGAAATGATGAGCATTGAGTCTTATAGTTAGTTACTTAATGGCCGCTTGATAGAGTTCTTCCTGGGCAATAGGATGATACTAGGGTTTGTCGGTTTTTAAAAACATATTCTTAAAACCAGTTTTTGGGAGAAAATTATGAAATTCGAAAACCGGGGTTTTAATACAAAATATCGGTTTTCAATGTATAAATAATCCTTAAAAAAAAATTGAAAATAACAAATGTAGACAAATGTACCAGATCGATGAAAACATTGTTTGGTACTTGGAATCATGATCGGTCCGATATGATTCTGTGGCGGAACTTTTTCTTTTTGCACGCTCGTTTTTGAATATATTGTACAATATTGCATTTTAGTTTCAATTGCAGCAATTCTACGAATATCCCCGACCAGGACTGGTAATTCATGATTCAGTTTTCACCTGCGGTCTTTTGACTAATACTGCTGACCGTCAGGGGTACACTATCGAAGGGACGAGTAATTAAACTTATGGTAACAGACTTGAACGTTATAGAAAAAAAAAATAATATGGTTATTATAAAAATATGAAAATATATTGTATTCATTTATTCGAACCCTTTGCTGAATAACTCGTTTCACTATTATAAAAATATATTTACATCCTTATATGTAAAAATTATGCATAATCAAGGAATGATTGTTTTTAAAGTTATTTAATCCTGGTCAACTATTTTTTCTTTTTTCTATTAAATTGCATTAAAAAATTTTAATATCAATAAAATTGAACAGTTAATAATTTCAGTAAAAAACTGATTTTAATCACACTAAATTTTCTGTAAAATTTTTTTGTTCGAATTACAGAATATTCGTGCAAAATTTTTTTTATAAAAACTCGAAACCGGTTAAAACCGATTTCCTGGAAAAATTACTATTCGAAAACCAGTTTTCTAAAATGTCGGTTTTTGTATAAACCCTAGATGATATTGATGCTAGGATAGGATATAGTTTCAACAAAACATTACCATATAGCATACAACGCGAATCAATATAATTAATAGAGACCGGAGATATAATCCACATATAAAATATTTTATATGTGGAATATATTCGGTCCACATCCATTGAGATAACTGGGCAAAATGTCAACTAGGGTGTTGATACTATATGTTCGCAATAGAAAACTATATGTTAGCACGTGTACTATATATAATTAGGCATGGGTGTAACATGGATGTGTTTGTCTATGAGTTAAATACCTTAATGATGATATAATTGTTGGATAATGTACATTGATAGCAAGCCCAATGAAATTAATAAACACACACATATACATATATATATATATATATATATATATATATATATATATATATATATATATATATATATATATATATATATATTTCAGTGTTTAATTGGGATTGCAGTCCAGGACAGGAAAATAAGTTACCTCTTCAGTATTTTCCAAGAATTCGAAAATGTTTATTTTCTTCTTCAGGGCTAAAATTGTACAATATTAACTGTTTATATAAAAAGGCACTATTGAAATCTTTTTCTCTTACAATTACTCTAAAGTTAGTCCGAACGCACATTTGTTTCTTGAATTTTAAAAATAAGTATTCCCAAATGCATTGGGTTCGGATATTATTGCATTTTACGTGTATAGTAGTTGAAGGAAGCAACGACTCTGACTGTATTTCTCAATTCACTTTTTCAAGTGAAGAAAATGAAAGTGAAAAAAATCGCCCTGCGCGTTTCTTAAATTGCATAACGTTGGCCGAAGTTTTATCATTAACGAAAAGATAATGAACTTATTTTGTGTATTTGGAGTGGATTTTTTGGTACATAGGATATCGGAATATGAGCCATTAATCAGAAGAACCAACCATATTTATATATATATATATATATATATATATATATATATATATATATATATATATATATATGTTGCTCAGACTATCTGTGTCAGATTTTTATTAATACAGTTTTCTTTCTTTTTATATGAACCATTTTAGGAGAAAGCGTTTGTTGTAATTATTTGTGTAATTTAAATTGTTTGTGACATTGTAATTCATATTGTGATCAGTGACGTGTACATGTTGAGTTAATGAAGAAGAATTCGTCTTGTTGGTATTTTGGCAATATCTTTTATGAGAAATCATCCTTGAATGAAGGTTTTGTGATGTTTGGCCTATATATACAGAATCTCAATTTTGACAAGGAGTTTTGTAGACGATATTTGATTTGAATTTCAATTCTAGCGGATGTTTTGTGCGAGTGAATAAATGATTGTACAGTTAATGTATTTTTCTAACAGTTTTGGTGTTAGATTCTGTATATGCGGTAAAACACCTTATTTTTCCTGTCCTGGACTGCAATCCCAATTGAACACTGAAAATACATATTGGTATTTTTATACTTACATTTTTTCTTATCCACTCTTGTATCAAGAGTGGCAAATTCTTTCAAAATTACATACATTTACGAAAATACGAAAAACACCGTCAGACGACGGAGAGACATATACGTTTCAATCCAAACATATGTGTTTCCAAACAGTTTGAATTCAAACGTATATATGTCTCTCCGTCTGACCGTGTTATTCGTCATGTTTCGAGCGTTCAGCTCATTATCAAGACTAACTGAATTGCCTCCTAGATCCTGTCATTTGAAGCTATTTGATTTCATTTTATGGCGTTGTTTGTAGGTGAAGGTATATATCAATTAGCTCACAACAACTAATGCTTTACAAAAGCAACTCGAAATCTGCCAACGAAATTGAGCCAAATATTCGCAAAATGGACATGAAACATTACGGCAAAATAATGAGCATATGTTCTTAAAGCCCTTTTCGAATGTTATTCCAAAAATAACAATCAAAATGCGTCTTGCGTTTTGGGCACCCCTCATTATTAATATGGCAACGAACAAACAACGTACCAGCTTGTTCGCTCGTCCCTTTCATATAAAATGTGCAGTCCTGAATTTGAGTTTATTACCCAGAAATCATTTAGGTTTGAATGAAGTGAGTCATTCGAGTTGACCCATCCCTATTCCTATAGTCGTTACCGACCCTCACATTCTAATTCTTATAATTGAAAATGATTGGCACGCCTACCAAAATAGAAATATTCTACCGTTTATACAGGAACTGGCTGAAATCAGCAGCAGTTACTCGTATCTTGTCAATGTGTATTTATTCTATCTTTATATATCTGATAATGCATGATTAGCTGATAATTTGAAACCTATAACGCATTGTAGACAAAAATGAAAAAATGGATGACAATACATTCTGAGTAAAATTATTTTTATGTGACAAATGATGAACTAGTGCAAATATATAGATGCGGTTACCATTCTTTTCTTCGTGAATTTAAACGAATTCTACACACGAGTACAACAAACTATCTTCAACATCCTGTAATGTACTTGATCTTGACTTGATCAATGGAGAAAATTTTTGAAGCAAATATTTTTCACTGAAACACATTTTCTTAACGAAATTAAATTTGAAATATGCATTCTACACATCATCTAATGAAATTGCAGTTTTTTTTTTAAAGAAGAGTACAAAATTGAACACAAAGTAGGTATTCAAAGTGGGTATATTAATGAAAAAAACGTAACAGAAAATAATTGCAAATACTTGCATAAATTTCAAAGAAAATGTACAATTCAACCGGAATATATTTCGGGCTACTAACTCATTGTGAGTTAGTATTGACACAATTGGTTAAAAAATCCTCCTCTTCATCTGACGATACTTTTTTTTACATATTTCAATACTTCTTAAAGATCTCCTTTTGTTTCAGAATTGTAACAAATATTTCTGGTTTATTTAGATTAATGAATTGGTTATTTTAGAGACAGAAAAAATTAACATTGATAAAATAACTTTCAATTTGAACTGGCGTACATTATCTTTCTTGTTTTAATTGTGAAACTTTTAATAAGTATTTTAATTGAAGTTTTCGCGAACAAAACAAGCAAACAAAACAGTAATATCTTTCAAAATTGGTTACTTAGTGATAACATACTAGGATAATAACATAGGCATAAAATATTTGTTTGATCTTCCTCCACTTTTAAAGAAATATAATTCTGAGAGGCAAAAACAAAATTACATCTTATAATCTATTAGGCAGACGAACCTGTATGTTGATATGATGTCTCAAACATTGGGATGTTCTTTCACTTCTTTACTCACAGTGTTGAAATTATTTCATAAGCCATCTTAAGACAGCTCCAAAATTGAAAAACCTTATCGATCACCCCTTTAAATAACAACTCAAACTATGTAGAATTAGACGCATTGAAACGATGCCCAACATGCCCTCATTGGACGAAATGTTCGGCTAAACTTGAGGAACATGATAAATGAAGACTAATGAAATTTTCCCCCAGTTTTTTTTTCTCATCTCCACTAAAAGCATAAATTGTACGATGAGTCACATTTACTATGCTGTTCGAATTAACTGGGACAAAGTATAAAAAACAATGTTTTCATAAAATCTTACCTTTTAATGAAGTAAGTACAGACAAAATAGCGTAAATTCTTCATATTAATATGAAGTATGTCCTCCTTTTGCAGAAATAACTTCTTGAACTCGTCTAGGCATCGATTCCACTAGCGTAGCGCAGATTTTCTTCAATTCCTCATCATGAAACTACAGCTGAATTGCACTTATAATAATTTTTTCTTTTGTAGTGCAATCCATTTTTGCCAGTCGTTTCTTTAAATATTCTATAAATTCTTAATGGGATTGAGATCAGGTGAATTCCCCGGCCAATCGAGTACTTTCATTTCATTATCACGCATAAAGGCCTGGCGTTGTTTTCGTGGCAGGGAGCCAGGTCGTGCTGAAATGTTCCATTGAACGTTTCCATGAATGGGACAATCCTGGTGCGCAATATTTCCATATATTTCACTCAATTCATCATCCCTGTTATAGGAGTTAATCGCCCAGTGCCATTGGTTGTGAAAAACCCCAAAACATTCGTTTCGAAGGATATTTTACTGTTTGCTGAATGTGATCAGGCCGCAAATTTTCCCCATCACTTCGTCTAACAACACTTGATTTGTACCCTTGAACAAACAAATATGTCTCATAACTAAAAACCACCTTCTTCCAGTCGTCCACAGTTCACGCACGGTACTTTTTGGCCCATGCCAAACGTTTTTTCATCATTTTCTGGGTAAGTAGTTGCTTTCTTCTTAGTATTCTTGCCTTATGGCCAACCTTCAGCAGTCGTTTTTGCACAATTAAGATGCTCACCTCCACACCAGAACCCATTAAATCCCTTCGAAGATTAGTGTTTGTCTTTCTCGGATTAATTTTGCTATCTCTTTTCTACAAATTGTCTGTTCTTGGAGTAGTTTTGCGTTTGCGCCCACAGTTTCCTTTTCGTTGTTGAGACGATGAGCCACTTTCTTAAAATTTTTCAATAATTCTCGAAACGCACTTTCCCACACCAAAAGCTTCAGCTATATCTCTGTGTTCATTGAGCGCGATAGTTTTGGAACCCTTCCTCGGAGTGATATCCATCTTTGGACAAGACAATACAGCACGAATCAAAATTGAAACTACCAACTGTCGCACCGGTAGGCTCACAACTGAATTGCTGGCGAGGTAAAACCAGTCAGAATGTAAATGATGGTCAAGGTCGAAACCTCACGTCACCTCAGGTAGTAAACAAGCAGGTGTGAGGGTATTTGGGCCACTCTGGTACTCACTTACTTACTACAGTAACTCAAACGAAGAAAAAAATGATTGTCACAATTCATTCTCGTATTTACACCGTGAATTATTTATATGTGGACCTTACTAATAGCCAGTTCGATCTCTGGACCATCCTAATATAAGTCATTTTGCAAAACGCGGTAATACATGAACTGGATATCGCTGAATAGAAACACTCCTATTGCTGTTCAAACAATTTCACGATCAATCAAACGTTTACTCTAAGCTCGAGGTAACCATTTTGAAACTTTATTTTAGATGAAGTAATTTTAAATATACCTTTTGATAAAACATATGTTACTTTATCATGTTATCAAAATATTCGAGGAAACGGTCCCTTTTAATTAATTTCAATTGTGAACAGTATAGCCAACAATTTAAAGAAACTACCTACATACTTCTAGGGTAATTACAGCGTCACTCTAATAACCATATTGTCATTTTCTCAAACGTTTGGAGTACATATATGGTGAATGCTGTAAAAATAATCGACAGGAAAACTGAATTACACAGAAACAACGTATTTTGAATATATTATATACTCTATTCTATATTCTATATATATTCTTGAAAATAAAATTGAAGTCCCAAAGGTAGGTAGGTATGAGTCATATATAATTAGTTGAAAATTCTAAAATTAGACCTTATTTACCACCAGAAATTAATATGAACATATCCAATTGCAATTTCCATACAATTCTGGTTTACACCTGCTTGAGAAGCAGTACTAATGGGTACATTTCCCTTATCTTAATAATTATGGATATTTTAATGATTTTCTCACGTGGGAACATGTGAAATTCACGCTTTGGTGCCTTATCTATTACATATTCTACTATATTCTACGAGAAAGTAGATTTCTCGTTATAAATTTATCATAGTTCATCTCTCCTGAATTTGCTTAATAAGTCTTAGATATAAAGAAAGACTTTCTCACTGAATTTAATCCACTGCAAAATCTAAAAGAGAATTGATTGAAAGAAAATTTGAGACTTCACGCCTCCTTCAGAATCTACAATTAGTCCACAGCTTCTGGCGTCAACAGTAAGACAATGTCTTAAATGCGGCAAGTGGTATCATGAGTAGTTCGGCGGTTTGTCAGCAGATAATATAAATGATTTTGAGTGTACTGGTGAATGCTAATCAAAAAATTTGCTGTAATTTTTAGGATTTCAATTATGTTCAATGATTAGATATTAGTACTGATATCGATTAGTAAATTAAAGTGCTTATTTTGATTATTTATATATGTTAAAGTCGAAGGTCTTATCATCCTACAGTAGGAACATGAATCCTATACACAAGGTTTTCTAAATGTTGGATATTGTTTATGTATAGGGCAGAAATAGCCATTCAATGTTTGTTAATTCATCACAATTTGTCTTTTTTCAGTGAAATTTCTCAATTTAAATAAATAGAAGGTTTGTTCAAAATAAAAAGTGAATTTCGAATTTTTTCGAAAATTATTTTTTTATTCCTCAATATCCATTTTGTCCCCTTCAAAGTAATCCCCCTCGGATATAAATACACATATGCCAGCGCTTGTTTCAATCCTCGAAGCAAAGCGAATGAGCTTTTCGGTATGATTATCAAAGCGTTCTTCGATTCTAACTTCATCTCATCAATTGTGGCAAAACGATTTCCTTCCATTGGTGTCTTCAGTTTTGGAAATAGCAAAAAGTCGTAAGGAGCCAAATCTTGTGAATACGGTGGATGAAGCTTGATAACGGTGTTGTTTTTGACTAAAAAACCATGAACAAGAATTGATGTGTGAACTGGTGCATTATCATGGTGCAGAATCCATGATTTGTTTTTCCACAATTCTGATCGTTTGAGGCGTTGTATAACTTCCTTGTAGTGTTCCTTATTAAGCGTACGAGCTATTGGCAAGAACTCTTAAGCTGGTTGTCCACTAGGTCGGCAACGGGGACAAACAACGGCATAACAACAAAACAACGGCACTCGAACAAATTTAATTCAAAACGAAATAATAATTTGCTTTTAGAATCAAATACCTCGAAAACGATACGAGCTGAAACAATCTACTTTGATTTATTATTTAGAGAGTACATTTGTGAATGAACGTTTCATTTAATTTTCAAATTTAAAATTTCTAAGGGTATCAGTTTCATAGGAAAAAAGAAAATTTGTTGAAATGATGAGCGAAAGGCCTCGTCCATTAGGTCGGTAGAGAGGAGCGGAGCTGCAACGTTTTTGAATAAGTTACAAAGAATTGGAGACCGAGGTATCGTCCATTAGCTCTATCTAATGGACGATAGCGCGGTCGGGACTCCTTCAGTTTGGATATGTTCGATTATACTCGGCGACATTCGTACCTGATTCGTACTGATTAGAGTCAGGAGTTCGTAGAACTTATTAGGTGACATTCGAAAGTATTTGAAAAATGTTTTCTCATCTCTCAGGAGATCTGGGAAAAGATGATGAAATTCTCCAAAAGTTAGCCTTTTTTGAATTAATTTCATGAATCCACATCCTACGCCGTTTCAAATTTTTTTCCTCTTCCTCTTCTTCAATTAACGCTGCAAAGAAAAACATTTCTTCATGGCTATCCGTATCCATCTTTGAGCAGTGTCAAACCAAAACTGAGTACGTGCACTAAAATGGAGGAAGGAACGACCGGAGAGGGAGAAAGTAGCCGCGCCGCGCCATACACTAATGGACGAGGTTCCTCATGTAACGTCTGCATGGCGCCGCGCCGCACCACGTTGCCGACCTAGTGGACGACCAGCTTTAGTGCACCACGCCGTTGTTATTGAAGAAACAGTGAGAAAAATCTTCACATTTGATCGAAATTAGCGTGACTTTTTTCGCTCTTGGCTCTTCTGGCCGCTTCCATTTGGATGATTGGGCCTTGGTTACGACGTCATAACCATATATCCACGTTTCGTCACCAGTTATGACCTGGATCGTCGTTCACGTCATTCAACAACTCCTGAGCGATAGGTACTAATGCGACGTTGTTTTCGCTCAAAATTTAGCAATTTGAAACAAATTTCGCGCCACGCGTTTGTTTCATGCCCAAAACATCCGAGAAAGTTGCATGGCATGAGTCCATTGATATGCCAACATCCTCTGCAACTATGCTAATAGTAATTCGACGATTTTCCATAACCATTTTCTCCACCGTTTCGATGTTTTCTTCGTTTGACGTTGTTGCAACTCCAGGACTCTCATCGTCATTAACAACTTCTCGGCCTTCTGTAAAGCGCTGTGCCACTTATAAACACTTTTTTGATGCAAAGTACACTTGCCGAATGTCACAGTCAACATTTTCAGTGCGTTGGAGCACTTTATATCATGTTTAACGCAAAATTTAATAGATTTTTCGATCCATTTTTGTCGAAAGAAATCGAAGAACACACAAAAACGTGACTAACCTTTTTAGGTGTCAAAAACAAACTACTAATCCAAAATCGCTGATAATTTCAACATATCAGAAACGTATATGTACCAACATAACGAAAAATTTCGATAATCGAATGCGCACAGATGGCGAAAATCCAAATTCACATTTTCTTTTGAATAAACCTCGTAGTTTTTATATTATTTGAAATTTTCCTTAGCTAGGCTTTATTACCCGCACCTATCTAACTTTGAATAATAAATAAATTCATTATTTACTATTATTGATAACAATGACTCATAATCATAAAATTGCCTCAAGCTGTATGTTTGTGTGGGGAAATCTAGTTAGGGGTGGTGGGTATGTTGTACTTGAGCAGCTGTTTGATAAAAAGGACTGATAGCTTTTTCATTATTTGGAGAGCATAATGATTCACCTATATAAATTCCATAAACAATTGACTTTATACTTCAACATCTTTGAAATGGTTTATTAACAGAACTGATGATCAATCATCCCTCCTTGTCACGACAGATTTTTTTTAGCCTTATCTCGAAAAAGAGAAAATTATCTCAAGTGAATGAAGGTTCAATAAAAAAAGATGAAAAATCGAAAAAATTTTCGAATTGAAAGTATTCCAATAGTATCGTAGGTACTTACTTATTGTTATTTTTTGCTTTCGAAGTAAAATTTGAAATTCAATGGAAGAAGCACATAATTATTTATTTTGCTCCAATGAATACAGATCAGAACAATAAAAATTGAATACAATCAGGAAACATCATAGATAAAAATGACTAATACACAGGTAGATAGAATTTGAGATCTCATCTCAATTTTCATTATCAGATGATTTATCTCGTTATTTCAGCAAGTAGTACACGCTCAACTCAAGGTTATTTGTTCTAGGAGCAACCATAAAAAGCTTATGATACAAAAAAACCACATCATACATTTTCTCTGAATAATACATACTTTTAAAATAAATGTCATTATTTATCATTAAACCATTAAAAAGACAGTCTGTTACACATGAACAAGTTCTTGTACTGAAAAATTATGTTATTTAAAATAAATTCATTTGTTTCTTTACAAATTCACCCCTCAGTTCAATGTAAATTTGCTATAATTTTTCAAATTTCCATGAAGTCTGCTTTGGAATTTCCGAAAAATATTCATGATTCTTCCTTTGCTATAACATTTTCAGAGCTACAACTCATATACATATACATATATATATATATATATATATATATATATATATATATATATATATATATATATATATATATATATATATATATATATATATATATATATATATATATATATATATATATATATATATATATATATATATATATATATATATATATATATATATATAAAGGTGACTTTTTATTGAAGTTTTTCAGGTTGGCGGCACTGGTTGGTAATGGCATCCAAACGTCATCTGTCAAAGTGAAAAGTTTTCATTATACTATGTCATTTCATCATGGGAAGACTTACAAACGAGCAACGATTGAAAATTGTTGAAATTTGCTATCAAAATTCATGCTCTTTGAAAAATGTATATAGTTTATTACGACGAAAAATTGTGTTCAGCGAAGAGGCTCATTTCTGGCTTAACGGATATGTAAATAAACAAAACTGTCGCATCTGAAGTGATGAACAGCCACATGTCATACAAGAATTACGGTAAAAACAATTTGGTGTGGTTAATGGGCTGGTGGCATCATCGGTCCATTTTTCTTCAAAGACGACCGTGGAAGAAACGTTACCGTCGATATCGGGCCATGATACGCAACTTTTTTTTGCTCCAGTTGGCCCAGTTGAACTTGGTTGGCATGTGGTTTCATCAAGACGGTGCCACATGCCACACAGCTCGTGAAACAATGGACATGTTGAAGGATGAATTGGGGGCCCTTCGAAATGGCTCTGTGAATTGGCCGCCAAGATGATGCGATTTGACGCCTCTGGATTATTTCTGGTGGGATTGTGTAAAGTCGTTAGTGTATGTGGACAAGCCGAACACGATTGAAGCCTTACATGATAACATAACACGCGTAATTCGTGGGATACAGGCGGAAAAGCTCGGAAATGTGACGCAAAATTGGACCCTCCGAATGGACCATTTGATACGAAGCCGCGGACAACATTTACATGAAGTTATCTTTAAAATGTAAATGGCAAATGCCATGTTATCAATTTCAATAAAAATTTTGAATGTATGATGCAAACTGAGTGTTTTATTCGATTTAAAAAAAACTACGCTTAAAAAATCACCCACTATAACTAAAACATGTATAACTGTATCATGTCTATTGTCGAAGTTGAGAATTTCAATTGCCAGTAAACATTTTGCCATTCCTAAAATGCAATTATACCAAATGTGTTTGGATACATCACAGCTCAATCTATAGGAATCAATAGTAAATATGTCAAATCGTAGAAATAAACAAGAAACGAATATTGTAACGCCCATATCCTTGGATAAAATTGAAACTGCAACGTCTATTGTGACACTTTATGAGATGTTTTCGATCTCATATTTTGTATTATCAAAACATGAGCTGAAAATTATATTATAAATATAATTTTGAGCTCTTGGACTCTTACAACTTTCAACATAAAACTCATTTCTAAGTTTTGTTACTCACGTAATTATTCGACTTTAAAATCTCATTTTATTTCTAATATAAATAGGTTACTATGAAATATTGAATAATATTGGCATTTATTATTAATATATAACATAAATTCAAATAGTTAAAGTTTCGATTTTTACTTTCATACAATGGGAAACTTTAGATGTTTCATCTTAAAGATAAAATCGATTCATCTACATCCTTTCTTTTGTTTCACATTCATCATAGGCCTTCATTCAACACCTTAAACTTTCAACATAATCTTGACAAGTGTATATCTATTACATCTCAACATCAACATCACCGCTTTTTCTTCATTACATGAAACTTTTTCAACTCAGTTTGAGGTATTTTGAATAGAATCGTAAAACAGTGTAGGTATTTACATTTTTCACTATCTTCATTAACACTGTACGCTAATGCTGCAATATTCTCTTCAGTACGTATGCGAGACAATGGTTTAATGTCCAACAAAGTAAACTTGGTGTGAAATTTCGTGAACAGCTTGAATTGTTGATTCGCCAGGTCGATTATAACGACCATAATATGGTCGTAACAAACGATACACATTTTTCACATAGCACGAATTTTGAGAGTAAATTTCAACAATTTGCAATCGTTTCTCGTTAGTAAGTCTTTCCATGATGAAATGGCAGAGTATACTGAAAAGTTTTCACTTTTACACATGATGTTTGGATGACATTACCAACCAGTGCCGCAACCTGAAAAACTCATCTCTTAAAAAATCCTTTTTACAATAAATACTTGAATGAATAAATAGGTCCCCACCTACGGTAGAAACTGAGCATTGCGAGAAATGTCTTACAGTTTGTCAAGAATTTGTCCATTTTTTTAGAGATATTAGGATTTGTCAACACAGTTTCTTCCAAATTCATTAAGAATGGTCAATACATATGGTCAATAAGTAATTTCCTTTAGGAGTCTGAAATCTATTTCCATGAACTTCTAGAGGAAATGAAATGATAGTATGATTCTCGTATTTCTCAAATAAAAGGGAAACTCGATCTCAGTTATTGAGATCCATAACATATGAGTTTTTTCTCTTTTTATATTTTAGAAATCTTGGTTAGTTGGGAACAATTAAGGGTGGTATTTCTTCGAACTAATGTCAGATTACGTTTGGGATATGGTTTAATTTTAACATTACATAAATTTCCCGATCGTTACTGTACTGATTAATTAATCTCTGAACAAACAATACAATTGATTTTTTCAAGGAGTAAAATGATATCTGATATCAAAGAAATTTTCGTAATAAATAGAATTGAAAGCTGATTAATGTGTAGATTAAAATAAATGGAATTCCAATTTAATTTCAGATTAAATATTAGAGAGAGTGATGTCTAAAGTCACGTTCTTAGAACTGAACTTTTTAAATAACCGTTGAAATAATAAAATTAAGCGGATATAATTTTCTTTAGAAAACATGGTAGGTAATTATTTATTTGATATATTCCAGAAATCCAAAACATTATCAACTGATTGCTTTGAGAGCATGTTCATTTGATTGTTTTTGAAAACAAATATTTTTGGGAGATTCAGCGACAGAAACATGTTTTATATTAATGACATATGCCTGATACATTTATATCCGACATTAGAGTACAACATATATTTCCCAGGGAGTGGTTTATGTAGAATTGACGAAATAAAATAATGATGAATAAAGAACTGGTCGCGGGAGAACTAATTTATGGCCAGCTTTATCTCCAGATTTTAATCAACTGCATTAAGTCGAATAGTGTTTACAATGAGAAGATTTTCTACACGCATCCAATCACGAAGAAAATGATTTTGAATATTTATAATAGGTTAAGAAAGTTTACATGCAGTTTTAGTAAAAATACGTTGCCAAAAGAAGTTTTAAAACGTTTTAAACGAAAAATAAAATGCCACAATCTACCACACACCCCTTCACACCTTTGACACTGTGGTTAAACACCGGCCACCTACGGGGCGTTTCGATGTTACTATGTAGGGTACTATGCCTACTGTTACACACTGCCGCCCAGATTTCTTACGCAAAGACGTTCTGATATGAAGTTTCGTTTTATGTTGTTATGCACCTTAGGTCCTCTTTGCGTCTTAAGGGTCATCAACTACATACCATAGTGTAATATGGGGTGATATGGCCACTTGTATGAGTAGGACAATCCAAATAATTCCGGAACAGACTTACCTACCTAGTATAGCCCTAATGAATGGACCTAGTTTTCACTACTATTTCTCGAAATACAGTAGTGAACTAACGTAACGGTGTCATATGTGCAAAAATTAATCGAAAATGTAAATTTTCGATTAATTTTTGATGAACGACATTCTTTTTGTTGAAGATATATTTTCTAATAGGTTAATGCGTTAATCTTTCCACTTCGCAAAAGATTGTAGTTTTGTTGTTGTCCTAACCTCAAAATCATTCCAATTCTTCTACAGTCTTAATATTTTTGTTTACATGAACATCTTATCCTAAAAGTTCAGTTGATATGGCCATATTTGTAAGGGTTCATAAGGCCATTGTGTGTGCATTACCTATATAAAGGGTGTTTTTGTTTTTAGGTATAGAACTTTAAATTGCAATAAAACAACGATGTATCATTCGATTGGAACGAATTCTTTTTTATTCGGAAGATAATCTTGTGGCATTACATTTTAAAAATTTTTTCTGGCATATGACCGCCACGGCTGGCTCGGATGTAGTCCAATCTGGACGTCCAATTTTCGATGACTTTTTCCAACATTTGTGGCTGTATATCGGCAATAACACGGCGAATATTGTTTTCCAAATGGTAAAGGGTTTGTGGCTTATCCGCATAGACCAATGACTTCACATAGCCCCACAGAAAGTAGTCTAGCGGTGTTAAATCACAAGATCTTGAAGGCCAATTCACAGGTCCAAAACGTGAAATTAGGCGGTCACTAAACGTGTCTTTCAATAAATCGATTGTGGCACGAGCTGTGTGACATGTTCCGCCGTCTTGTTCAAACCACAGCTCCTGGACATCATGGTTGTTCAATTCAGGAATGAAAAAGTCATGGCTCTATACCGATCACCATTGACTGTGACGTTCTGGCCATCATCGTTTTTGAAGAAGTACGGATCAATAATTTCACCAGCCCATAAAGCGCACCAAACTGTCAGTTTTTCTGGATGTAACGGTGTTTTGACATGCACTTGAGGATTATCTTCACTCCAAATGCGGCAGTTTTGTTTGGTGACGTAGCCTATCAACCAGAAGTGCTACGTCGATAAAATGGACGTAGTGCGCGATACGGTTTCCGCGCAGAACCATTATTTTCGAAATGAAATTGCACTATTTGCAAGTGTTGTTCAAGCGTGAGTCTATTTATGGTGAATTGCCAAACCAAACCGAGAATAAATCACGTCTCAGCTGTTGAATCGGTCGCCATCTTCAACAGTAATGCCACCTTAAAGTTTTATACCTCTAAAAAAAACACCCTTTATTTGTTTCGAGATGGTAAAATATGTACGAACGTCAACGCGGGTTGATTGTACTGAATAGCAATTCTCAAACACATTTGACTCAATAAAGAATGAAAATATTTCAGTAAACAGAGCTGCGATTACTTCTGGTATATGGTAAAAACACTAGGCCGGCGTTTGAACAGAAACAAGTAAAGGGAAAATTAGGCCCAGGCACCACACTCGTCCACGAAAATGAAAGGAGACTAGTTCGTCAGTTGACGCATAACAATACAATCTATGAGATTTCCTCTGACATAATTAAAAAATAAATTTAGTACAGAAAAGCAAAAAGCTAGGTATGATTTTGTCAATGGATTTCTAAAAAGAAACAATGTAAACGAAGAATCTGAATACTATGGCTGTGTAAGATGTAGTAAAACTACAAAGAAACGGAGGAAACCGAAGAATGGCTTCAATGTATTGCCTTAGTGGATTCATGAAAATTACAATCCTTTCGATAAAAGGTACAGTAGGGCCTCGTTAATCCGGACAGGCAAAAACAAGACCCTTTTCGGATTATCGATTCGGATTATATTATGCCATATTTAATGATAAATAACACATGTTTAACATTAGTTTCTTTCATCAATTTTTAAATTATATCATAAAGACAAAATGTACATGTCCAAAATTACAACCATGTAAGAAAATCAGTAAGTTAAAATAAAACATTAGTTAATTCTTCTTGAAATAGTCTGTAATACTCTTCTGTTAATAATTTTCCCACTTCATTTCGAAAGCCCGGTCTCTAAGTTGAAGGAGAAATATAACTTCATGACTATCTAATTCGTTATCTTCAACCCATTTTGGAGCAGTGTTTTAAACTCATACTGCCTCTGAATTACCAACTTTTGTGAAGGTGAGAACTTCAACGGTATTGTCCTCATCTTGCTCATCGTCCTCACACATAGCCGATCGCACAATCTCCTCATCAGTTAACACTTCATATCTCTGAAACTCGCTTTCGGCACCACCAGCAGTCCATTCTTGAGCTTCTGCCTCACTTATTTGAGGATCATCGGGTCCCCTCAATATGTTAAAAAGCTGGGCTAAAGGAACATCATCTTCTGGTTCGTCATTATCAGTGAGAAATTCAAGGTGGAAATTCTTTCATGCTTTGGTAATTAGCGATGCGTTAACATTGGCCCGGCAATTAGCCAAAAGAAAAAGTGTGTCCTTTAAAGTTATTGATTTTAATGAGTTGTATACACGCCATGGTGTTAGGTACACGAACATTGCAAAAATTTGGCCGTCTTCAGAGACAGTTTCATCATCTGCTGATGGATGCCCAGGACAATTATCCAACAATAACAGTGACTGAGTAGGCAAATTAACAGACAAAAAGAAAGGCGATAAACAAAAGACTGACAGCGCATTGGCTCATGACAGTCCGCACCTATACTTGCCCGCGTCCCCCGCGAATCCCATTGCCCGGTCGGATTGCAGCGATCACCGAACAAGCAGGTGTCCGGATTACCAAGGCCCTACTGTACTTGCGAACCATGTGGAAAATAGGTAGTCGTAGATAAAGTCGTAGTACAAAAAAATAGGCAAAAGGTAATATATACTTATAAGCTTCACGTTTATCAAATTAATTTAAGTTTTACTAAATGTGTGAAGTGTATGTTAGTACGTATGTAATCCCAGAATTGATATCGCCAATGATTGGGTTTCATAAATGTTTATCAAATACATACTCAGTAAAACGCAAAAAGGAAAGCGGAATTGTCCCAGAAAATAATATGATCAACTTATGTCGAATAAGACAGCCAGACAGTGGCTGAATTTTTTTAAAATTGATAATTATTAAAGTTCTAATAAATATATAAGTACCAAAGTTCTTAATAATCAAACTTAATTAATAAAAGATAGAATAAGGGTTAATGGTGTTCATTTAATTTTGGAATGAGTTCCCCAAATTCTACCTCAAAAAAATACGAACATATTTTCCTGTATTACTCTAGAGGGCAGCCACAAGATCTGAAGGATGCAAAAGCAGCTGCAGGATATGACATGACAGTAGATGAACAATTTCTTTCAGGTTTAACATTCCTCGGAATAACTTCTTGTATTTGTGTCGCATGTAACCGGTGTTTTTTTAGAGGTATAGAACATTAAGTATTATAATTAATTAATTAATTATGTGGTTTCAACAAGACGGCGCAACATGTCACACAGCTCGTGCCACAATCGATTTATTGAGAGACACGTTTGGTGACCGCCTAATTTCACGTTTTGGACCTGTGAATTGGCCTCCAAGATCTTGTGATTTAACACGGCTAGACTACTTTCTGTGGGGCTATGTAAAGTCTTTGGTCTATGCGTATAAGCCACAAACGCTTGACCATTTGGAAGACAATATTCGCCGTGTTATTGCCGATATACGGCCACAAATGTTGGAAGAAGTCATCGAAAATTGAACGTCCAGATTGGACTACATCCGAGCCAGCCGTGGCGGTCATATGCCAGAAATCATATTCAAAATGTGATGCCACAAGATTATCTTTCGAATAAAAAAAATTCTTGTCAATCGAATGATCCATCGTTGTTTTATTGCAATTTAAAGTTCAATACCTCCAAAAAAACACCCTTCATAATAAATACCCTGTATGTTGAAGGAAATAACGACCATGAAGTTTGTGGAGCATCATACAGTGTTATATATCTAATTAAAATAATTACTCGCTACTCGTGATCAAATTTATAAAAAATTCCAAAACCGTTCAATTATTACAAAAACAAATATGAGCTCATTTCATTGAACTTTCAAATATCTTTGAGTGACAATTTAACCCTTAATCATGTAACTCGAATTATATATTCTTGGTTGCAAGACTTTTGAAAAAGTAGGTATATTGCAACTATTGAAGGAACTATTGGCATTTACATAAGTATAAGTAATTTGTACGAATTCTAAATCACAACAGAATATTCGGAATTATGCAGAAATGCATAATTTAATAATGCTCTACGGAAGATGACACTTGAAAAGCTGTCGACATCAGCATACCGGCTTCATGCAAATTCGACAACATATCCGACAATCATATGGAAATTCGACAAAAATAGGTAGGTACATACCTAGTTCAGCATCATTTTTTCGAATGTATTGAATTGGACACAATCAAACCAAATGTTATTACGTTTATAACTCAATTTGTCGAAGACAAATTGAAATAAACGTGAGCTGAAATAACTGAACTGAACGTGTGTTGAAATAAACTGAGCTTAACATTACGGATTATGTAAATCAAAATATTTATTGAAATTACTGTTCATGTTGTCATTATGACAACAGTGATAACCTACCGTTTTTCGTGAATAGAATAAAAATAGAATTAAATGGAATAAAATTTAATTAAAAAACATGACTTCTTGGTTTAATATCAAAACATATATCTACTTATGATTTATTCGATTCTATTCAATTTTCAATATAAATAAACACTGGGATAGTTGCGATGTTTTTCATTATTATCAAGCGAAGAAATATATATATATATATATTTTTTTTTTCAAAACTATATATATATATATATAACTTTGTCAAAACTAATGAATTAGTTTTGACAAAGTTGTAATATAACAACGAAACGTCAACAAAAATAAACTTTTTCATATAAAAAAGCCTGTTATTGCTAAAAACTTTCAAAATAATATATATATATATATATATATATATATATATATATATATATATATATATATATATATATATATATATATATTATGTATAAGCTTCACGTTTATGTAAATTAATTTAACTTTTACTAAATGTGTGAAGTGTATGTGAGTTTGTTTGTAATTCCAGCATCGATATCGCCAATAATTGTGTTACATAAATGTATATTAAATACATACTTAGTAAATGGAATTGTGAACACAAAAAAGTTATAAATAGGTATGTACACACAATACTTGTTATCATCATACGCCTCATCTCTCAATTAGAATATAGGCAATGTCAGTTATTGATACAAAATCGATTTCAATCAAAAACCCGTTCGATAATCGGATAACAGCATATTGTTTGTAATGAATCATTTTCATCTTTTATCATTGCGATAAAAGTGAAATAAGTCGATTTAACGACAACCTTGAAAAATTTATTCTTTACAAGTACAACTTAGTCTGAAAAACGTCAAAATCAAAAGAAACTTCCCACACACGTACACTTCACAAGTTCAAAACCCGGTACTTCCTTTCGTCACGCGATCATTTATTTATTCAACAAGTTAGGATAAATAACATTAATTATATTCGTTATTAACTCACCTCCATGTTGATCTTCAATTTAGCCCTTCAACTAGTTAAAAAAATAACTCCGTGTAAATACGATATATCTATAGAAGAGGCATAATTTATCAGAACCACCTGCCGAACCGAGAGGCTGAACTCGACTGTCACCGTAGAGAAACAATTAAATTTACTTTGAATTAAAAGATAACAAATGAAAAACTTGACAAGATTCCGTGTTTGTTGTATTGAAACTTTTCTGCACACTGAAGTGCTAACAAAATTTAAATTTAAATTCAAATGAATGGTTTTTAAACCATGTAAGAATAAAAGAACCAAAACAACTGAACAAACTACTCACACACCACACCGAAGATGAGAATTGAAACTGAAGTTGGAAGTCAATGAAATGCAGTTGTGGCAGTTCAAGCTTGATGCAACGTTGTCATATATACCATGAAGTCTAAAATAAAAGGAAAACATCAAAACTGACACATTCTTAGTTAGTAATGAACTCCTGAAGTGTGAGTTTCCTATATTATGAATATAAAAGTGAATAATCAATATATGGATGCTCCTGAACATTCGAGAAACGTTTTAGTTGGAAACTATATAAATGGTACAAATTTTCGTCTTTTATTTCGAGCTATAACTATAAGAAACTATCATGGGTTTCATGGGTAACGAATTCATTAGAAAAAATACTTCATCTTTAAACCCACTCTTTTCCAGATACAAAACCTAAAAGCGTGTAAAAATAACTTTTTGCCATCGCAAAGTAAAGACTTCCTCTACTTGAGTATATTACTTTCTCGAATAGTATGGACTGTCTTTTGGTTATATATATATATATATATATATATATATATATATATATATATATATATATATATATATATATATATATATATATATATATATATATATATATATATATATATATATATATATATATACAAGGTGTTTTATTATTTTCACTAATTTCTTATTAGAGTCATCACTGCCACCACCCCATTTTACTGATATTTGTCACTCATGTGTCTTATACAGAGGTGATATGATCCACTTGGTGATCAAAAATTCCATGCCAGGATTAGCAGAAATGTAGAAAGTATTGAAGATCTTGAAACAATACCCTGTATATTGAAATTTTCAAAATCAGTTTCTTTATTTGGAAAAAGCATAAAAAACTAAGTCGAAATATATGCTCTTTAAATTTTTGAGCTGAAAATTCACTTACCTAAATTGTGAACTCAAACTGAAATTTTTTAGAACTAAGGACCTAAAAAATTATTAGGGCCAACTTTTGAGAGAGAATTATTGAAATTTTTCAATTCATACCTACTCATTTTAATATCACCGAATAATAACTACTTTAGTTATCATTTTAATAGTTGTATACCAATCCAGTGTGTATTTCCTAATTGTAAGTTTAGAATAGTATTCAGAACATTCGAATTCAAATATATATATATATATATATATATATATATATATATATATATATATATATATATATATATATATATATATATATATATATATATATATATATATATATATAATATATATATATATATATATATATATATATATATATATATATATATATATATATATATATATAAGCACATGTTTGAAAATTCGTATTGTGTTTATGTTCCTTCGAATTCGGTTAATTTCATTTCGGTTAAAAGAATTTAATTTTTCCAAATTACAACAATTCAATGAAACTAACATACAAAATAAAAAAAATTTAGGATTGATGAGACCGATACTTGGAGAAAATTAATATCCATAATGAAACAATATTTTGAATTTTCTTATAATTTAATAAAAATACGCATGACGCGTTTCGAAGTACTACTTCTTCCTCAAATGCTGAAATAACAATTGTTATTTCCGCATTTGATAAAGAAGTAGTATTTCGAAACGCGTCATGCGTATTTTTATTAAATCATGAGAAAATTCCAAATATTGTTTCATTAAAAATAAAAAAGTTTCCATAGCACATTTCATTCAAACTAACATGGAAAATTAAGAAGCTAGAAACTAACTGCTAAAAATGTCTTTTATTTAATTTTCGAACTCATTTTTTAATTATGTTAGGATTCTTCATTTCCAAGCTTCTTGTACGCATCTAATGAACGTATCCCGCGTATTTATTTGAGAAGATTACACTAGTGATTTAATATGACCCTAGATATAGAAATCTACGCCATTGAAATCAGGTGATATTGAAGGCCAGTAATGAGGACCGCCTCGGCGATTCATGTATAACCGAAATTCTCAATCAGCAATGTTCACTTTTTCAGCATGTAGTTAAACTAGCTTCACATTTTGCAAAAATTTGAACTACGTAGCTCCAGTTGGACTTGCAAGTAAAATGTAATGCAGGTTGTTTTAAAAAGTGATAAAAAATTACCATTACGTACCCGGAAAATACAGATTGGATTCGTATACAACTATAAAAATTATAACGAAAATAGGTAATAGTTATTAAGTAAGATTTAAATGAGTAGGATTTAAAACATTTCAAATTCACTGCGTAAATTCGTTCAAAAATTATTTGCGACACATCTTGATTCAGTTTTTTGTGGTATTTCCAGAAGTACAAACGGATTTTCAAAATTTCAATATACAAATTGTTGTTTCAATGACCCAATTATTTTTTCATAATTTTTTAATACGGATTATTAAATGGCTCAATTGAATCTTGGCAATTAGCTCTGTATATGACACATACGTGCCAAATATAAAAAGCATGGAATGAAACGGCAGTTATGACCCCAAGAAGAAATTAGCGAAAGTAATTAAACCCTGTATCTTGGTTTGTAAAATCGTCAGACCCAATAAATGGGGTATTTCTAGAAATATCCCAGGTGGAGGTGACCTCCACCTCCACAAGATGACACCTTGTGTGAATTGAAAAACTTAAAATGTGGATATGAGTCACCAAGATGGTTCCATTAGTTCGACGATCTTACAAACCAAGATACAAGGTTTTGGTTTTATTATATATATATATATATATATATATATATATAGAGAGAGAGAGAGAGAGAGTGAGTCTCAGTATTCATTAGTATGACTGATTGGTGAATCTTGAAACTAGTTACCCTTTTGCCCGCCGGAGCGTGATCTGGAGCGATTAGGCATGGGACCATTCTTACACATTGCAGACAGATTTCTGTGTTGTTCGAATGAAATGTACACAAAGCCTCGCGTACTCGCACTAATGTTGTCATGAGTAGGAATCTAGAACACTAGGGAGAGTTTATTCATGTTTTCTTCGATAGAGGGAGCTCGCGTTAATTTTCAGAAAATGTTCCCCTCATTCGGATCTAGGACCTGTGGGCGTTTTGAAAGTCATCGTTTCTTGATTGATTGACTGAATAAGGACTGATGATTTATAATAATGACGGATAATTATAAATTGATAAGACGAATAATTGTATCCTATTATCATTCAACAAGATCGATGATTTATTCGAAGAGCACTTAATATTCACTCTCGAAAGCTATGGGTTGAACATTTGTGTAGACAGCTCCTTTAGAGTTTTATTTCAAATATTTCGATTAAGAGTCTAAGCATTTACTATATATTCAATATTTCAATATATTCAATGGTTCACTTGAACTGTGAGTCTGTTCCTCACCAAATATTTACGAGTATCCTACGGCTCTTAAATTCAACACAGAATTTCTCTCAACATTTTTGAATATTCGGAAAATGACCACGAACTCCATGGTAACATTATAGTGATGAGATTGAAGCACTTTGTTGATTTACTCCACCATTCATTTTCCTTAGGTCCGTTGAGAGTAAAGAGTTTACAAATGTCCAGGAGTCGTGATTGGACCCATGAAATTAAATTTAAATATATTCCCGTAAAATTAAATTACACATATCCAGAACTTTTGTGGAGTTAAAGATGGACTACTACGTTAAAAGCGTTAAATTTTTTGGACTGCACAAAAGATAACTTTTCAAGAATTCATCAAAGTCCTGAATATTCAGAAAGATGTGTAGGAAATACTCAGATTACCATCTAAGGATTTCCCAAACGAGATGATCGGCCTAAGTGTAGTGTTCGTCCATTTCTGAATCATTTACTGCTTATTATCCAAGCTGTGAATGGCAACAACAAATCTAGTTAAAATTGTCCATAAAAATGCTCTAAGTATTGCTCTAAGTGAAGGTGATAGATGTTTCTGTGATATGAAAAAAATCAAAGTTCTAGTTTCAGATAATGTTGTACCGGTCTACTCACTACTACTCTAAGTCTTAATCATTGAGACTTATTGCAATGATGTAAAAGTGAAACATTTTGGTTTAACAGTATTTCTGCAAAACTAATTAAGATGAGCAGAATATAATAATTCAGTAGTAGGCCAATTTGAATTCGACTTTATCTAAATAGTACCTATAATTCAATATTTTCTATTGGGTAATAGTATAATCGTAATGTGTAAATGTATCGGGAGTCCGGGACAGTTTAGCAGGGGGGAGACAATATCCACTGATATTGCGATAGATATTGCGACTTTGTCACAGTTCTTACAAGTCATAGGCGCTCCCCAACTTGCTCACGCGGAAGAGGAAAAATACTTTTACGCACGCCCAATAGATTTAGTTCTTACTGGGTAGTGTGGGACTCGGGATCTATGGCCCCATAACCACTGAAAAACCTCTTCTTCCCCGGCCAGATATCACGAGATGGTATGTGAATATCTACCGGAGAACCACTGCCACACCCACATACTGAACCTTTACTGTTTGTGTTCACCAATTTAACGACACACTTTGACATAAAACTCTCAAAAAAAACAAATGTAAACTATAAACACACAAATGATAAACAATTATATAAATTTCATATACTTTAGTGAAAAATGCAGTTTTCCCTATTCATCTTCCCTGATCCTCAGCCATTCTGTCTTTTTTTTTCTTTCTTTGACATAATATTCATTATCAAACCATATATCGCATTCCATTTCTCCTTACTCTCCAACATTTCCTCAATCAGGATCTCCACATGCGGCATTTGACCCTGAGTGCGCAACATTCTTTCCCTTTCAGTTTTCCATCTGTGGCAGTCCCAGAGGACATGCTCTGTGCTGTCTTGTACACATTCTACATTCTACACAGATCATCTGTAATTTTTCCAATTCTCATGGTATATGTTCCGAACCGTGGCCGCTTACGAATTGCGTGAAGAGGTAACTTGTTGTTCTATGAGGACAATTAATGCACGGCCTGATATCTCCAATCAGTCGTCTTGTCCAGCTAGCCTTTTCCGTGAGCCTGCTCCAGGAATCCTGCCATTCTTCAATCGTCCTACTTCTGGCCATACTTCTGTTTCCAGGCAATTTACCTCCGATAGTGTGAAGAAAACAAACCTCTGACGCCATCAGGTCAAGCGGGGGAAACCCAGCAATAACCTGTATCGCCTCCGCTGAGACCGTTCTTTATCCAGAGGCAACTCTCAATAGCCCCTTCCTCTGCTGTGAAATCAGATGGTTTTTTTGTTTTTTAATCTTGAACACTTCCTTTCAAACGGGTACAGCATATAGCATCACACTGTGCAGTACCCCTGCTAGCATACGCCTTTCAGCATACTTTGGGCCACCTACAATCGGTAAGATTCTTGAAATTGCACTCAGTTTTTCCTCTGCCTTCTTGACAACGTTACTGACATGTTGTGCCAACTTCATGTTCTTCGCCAGAACCACTCCAAGGTACGTAATGTTTGTACCTTTTATACTGACCATTGGTTCTTCTTCTATTGCCCGTTTTGACTTCACAACAAGAATTTCTGTTTTATTTGTCGCTACCTCTAAGTACTTGCTCTCAAGCCAGTCCACCGTTCTTGTTAAAGCTCTGTTGGCCTTCCCGTTTAGGGTTCTCACATTACCAGCCTCCGCTATCAGGATCAAGTCGTCGGCATATGCGACTGGTGTAACCACGTTTTCGAAGTGCAGCTTTAGAACCCCATTGTACAGTATATTCCACAAAAGGGGCCCAAGGACCGATCCCTGAGGAACTCCCGTTGAGCACTCTTTGGTTACCTTACATGCCATTATTTTTCTTTCCTTGAAGTATGCATCCACGCAGCGTATCAAAATAAGCGCTGACTTTCATTTTTGTCAACTCTTGTATTATACAGGACCATTTGGCAGTATTGAATGCGTTCTTTGCGTCATTCGTGATTAAAAGACACCATTTTTCATTTGAGCTGTTCACAATCTCCATCACCTGTTTTATGGCAGTTACCGTGGATCTTTCCTGACGAAATCCATGTTGCTTTGGAGATAGTTCTACCTCCTCCTCTAGTCTCGACACCAGGACTCTTTCGTAAAGCTTCCCGAAGTTATTCAGCAGGTCTGTACGATGAGGTCATAGAAGGATCCTTTCCTCGCTTTGGTAACAGCAGTACTCTTGCGTGTTTCCATTCTTTTGGTAACAACTGTTCTCTCAATAGGTCGTTCAACATCCTCAATATTACTTCTGGATTCTCCTCATTGATGATCTTAACCGTCTCCAGGGTGAGGCCGTCGGGACCGTGAGCCTTACCACCCTTCGTGGCTTGCAGAGCTTGGTTGACTTCACTGAACGACAGAGGTTCAAAATCTTGTCGTGTCGTCTCGAGAGGGAAACAAGTCATTTATTATCTTCACCCTTCGCTTGTAAGACAGACGGTATGGTGGTTTGCCCCCCTCAGATGTCTTGTTGCAATTTTGAAACCCTCTCCCCATATGTTGTCTTCCAGTTCTTCCAGCACTCTGTTCCAACACTGCCTTTTTGCTCTAAATATTTCCCTTTTCATCTCCATAGACCTCTCGCGGAAAAGTTGCTCCATGTCCTCAATTTCTCTTTCTTTGTTCTCCTTGACCGTAGTCTGGTCAGTTGACGACCATCCCTTCTTTTTTTTTCTATTGTGTCAGACTACCAGTAGGGTACTTCCCTCTCGGCTCGGTTTTCTCCCAAATAGAGTTTCTGTAAATTTTCGTCAATTCAGTGTAGATGTTTTTGGGGTCTATATTACTCAGCAGTTCAGCTTGTTCCCAGAAATTCTTTCTAAAAGTTTCCTTGCACAGCCATGTTCTACGTGGCATAGGCTTTCTGGCCATTTTTTCGGATATAACGTTGAAAACTCTATGACCGTGATAAGTGTGTGGGTTCTGATTTATAACATTCCATCCCTGAATTCTTTTAGAAAATTCTGCCGAAGTGAGCGTTACGTCTATATGAGTTCGTGGGTTTCGTCTCACAAAAGTTGGACTTCCATTGTTCATACTCACCCACCCTAATTGTGCCATCCATTCCCCGATGAATCTGTCTCTAGTGTCCGTGAGCGGAGCACCCCAGTTTGACGACTTTGCGTTTATATCACCAACAGGTAACGTTCTGTTTGGGTTTCTTATTTGCTCGAAAATATTGCCCATAGTGGCCTTGAATGCCTCGCAAGGAATGTTTGGCGAGACATATACCGCCACCAGAGTGAAATATCGCAGTTTCAATCGGATTTAACTCTCACCTGTATATACCTGTTCTATCTCTAGGTTCTGATTATTAACAACCACAGTAACATCCCCCTTTTTATCAGTTATCCATCCCTTATCCCTGCAGAGTTTTTTATTAGGCTCAGATATCACAGCAATATCAATCTTCCGTTGCATCATAGCCCACCACGCGATTTCATGGGTAGCTTTCGATCTGCCCAGGTTAAGCTGTAGGCATCTTATGAAACCAACCCCGATTGAGTTTTTTTCACGCTTGGACCTATTTGGAAACATCACAACGACGAGTAGATGAATAAATAAATAAATAAATGAACAAATACACCTATTAATGAAATAGATAACTATATAAATATATAAAAGTAGAAATAAAACTCTGAACACCAAACAAATATGAAACAAGAACTATATATCACTGATGGCACCAAAAAAATATCACAGCTCTATAATCACAGACTTTTTCCCATCCTTAATCCTCCGACCAACTTTTCGCCTACAAGGTTTCATTGGAGTCCTATGACCCTCTTCATCACAGTCTAGACATCTCGCTTATCTGGTACAGTCCTTCACCTGATGTCCCTCTTCTCCACAGTTTCTGCATAGCTTCGTTCTGTCTGGACCCTCGCATTGCCTACTAATATATCCTTCTTTCCAGCAACGGTTACATCTCTTGGTATCGTCTTTTTTCTTCATTTCAACCTCGGACCAACCTAATTTAACCGTACTCTTATACTCCAATCCTTGTGCTACTTTTTCCGAAACCAGAATTGTAACTGCTTGTCTCCCACCATTTAGTGGCCGTAGTGCCTTAACCTATAGCATATCTTCACATGATATGTTAGATGCTTTTTTTATCCCATCATGCATCTGACCCTCTTTCATGTCTATGTCTATTCCATAAACATTTAAGGGACGCGGAAGTATTGCGATCGGCACTTTCGTTTTGGAGTTACAAGTGAAAACACGTTTTTGTGCCCGGTAAGTTATTTTTTTCAATTTTCGATATTTGATCGCTGTTGCGTACTGTTTATAGATTCCAGCATGTCATGAATACATATACTTAGTGTGATTATCCTTATAACCTTTATGAAAGACAGTTTTTACTTAAATATTATAGTTTTCTTTGTAAATTGAATAATGGACAGCATGGCGTGGGGTGGGCGCTATTACCAGCTATTACTTTACTCAGGGTAATCTATCCCTCTGTTTCTCTTGCAATAATATTTTTTGTTTTATTTCAGATAAATATACACAATGACCTTTAAATATAAAAAAAAACTGGAGAAAAATAACTAAACAGAAACAAATAGGTAAAGCAAAGAAAAAGACACTAAAAAGACAAGTTTTACAGTCAAGTGACAGTGAGACAAACCCAAGTATGATGATAGCTCTGATTGTCCATGGAATTAAGAGCCAGATGTTATTGATAATTGAATTGTTTCATCTGTGGAGAAAACAATGTTATGGACATAAGACTTTGCGCTTTCTGTGGTAAATATCTGCATGAAATGTTCATCAACTTTCAATAGATGATAAGGAACAGTTTATTTGTCCTAATTACTCCAATTAAAAAAGAAGACTGATTATTATGATTATTTTTTTGGAAGATTTTGTTTTGTTTTGAATTTCATTTTTGTTCTTAATTTAGAAAGTATTTTTAATTTTACTGACACATACAAGGTTTCCTACTTTAAACTGATTTACGATACCTATTTTTAAGGTTTAACTCTTTGTTAGTTTGTTATCTAGTTATGACATAGATAGAATAAGTTCAGACTGTTATGTTTGCTATAAAGATACCTAGGTTACCTTTGATTTTTCTCCATTTTGATAAGATATTGTTAAATGTCCTAGATATTTTGCTGTGGACAGACTGAAAATTTTATAAAATAACTATTGGTTGTGAAAGTTCTGATAAATATTGTTATAAGTTAATGTTAGAGAGAGTTTCTAATGATAATAGCTTATAAACACTCACTGTTGTAAACGCAATTATTTTAAGAAATATAATTATGTGATAGGTACTTAAATCCTCACTACCTTATGTCAAAGTTACTCAAATTATGTAGCTCGTGTTCTCATTTACTACGTATTATTATGTGTCATATTTTTTGATTAAATTTCTTTATTTAATTATAATTTGTTATTTCTATTTTGCCTACTTTCAAACCCGGGTAAAGTCTCCCTTCTTGGGGGTCAAGTCTCCCACCCAGGCGGGAGATATTATCCAAATACCACTTCGGTAGAAATCGTTGATTACTCATAAAGAATTAATGATTTATAAAACTTTCTTACGAAAAAATAAATCTTAATAATGCAGCTTAGGGTACAATTTGTAGAAAAGAGTTTTTTGTAAATACAAAGCGATTTATGAGCATTTTAGTCGAAGGCCGGTAAACTCTCTCGGACTCCCCCTATATCTACATATGCGAAAGTAATTCTAGCGGCCCATTGAAGTAGTATGAACAAATGACTTTGGGAAGACCCATACCAAAAAATCCAGAGGTTTTAAATACAGGTTTGAAGCAGACCATTAGGGAGATATACAGAAAATCCCTTCAATGATCGTTAAATTCCAAATCCCTTATATTTGGGTTAACAATAACACCATAATAAAGTGGTTTACAATCATGGATAACCTCATTATATTATTGGGTGCAAAAAACAGAATTTTATCACGGGCTCTTTACAATGCTACATCAACCAATGATGTTAATTCCTTTTTGTTAGTTTAGGTTGCTAGGCTCATTTCTGAATTATGCTGCGTTTACATGACTTACTCAAATGCAACAAGAAGTTTAATTTCAAGAAAATCGTTGGAATATAAAGCTTCGTATGGAATTCAAATCATAAACAATTAATTATGGCACAAGCCGAATTCAAGGTAGCACCATAATGATCATTATTAAAATCCTAATAACATAAATGTTCATTTTATCTATTCCTTTCCATGATTATAATAATTCACAATTATCAAACATTGCATAGCCCAGAGGAAAGATAAGTGTTTCCTCATTTATTCAAAATAACATCAATATACATATAGCAATTTAATATATTCATCAAATATTAGTAATAAAAAAATATTTTTCCATAATTCTATTGTAACATTGAAAAGATATAAGAACGAAATGTGAATCAGCATTTTTCACTTTTTCCAGTAATCTAAATCAGGGGTGTCCAACTTGCAAGGCCTCAAGGGCCATAACTGAAACCATTAATGTGGTTGGGGGCCATGAAATAATGTATCGAAATGTTTTTCAGAAGGATGTCGATCAAAGAATATTTCTGAAGTTTCATCTAATAACCTTCCGCGGGCCATAATATAAGGCAACAAGGGCCGCATGTGGCCCGCGGGCCGATAGTTGGACAGCCCTGATCTAAATTATCAATTTTTAATCTTCATATTTTCAATAATTCACGAGACACGTGAAATTAATAAATAATTTTAAGTGAGGCACAGTTACGACTACAAAGTCTAAGTAATATATGATGATATTATCACAGCAGATCAAATACGAAGGCACTATACGAATATATCGAAGAGCTATACGAAGGCACTTTTATCAATTCCTACTTCAGTTTCACTGACAAAGTTCAGGATTAAAAATTCGTTTTTTTTTGTACCTAACTGTATATCACATTCGTATGAGCAAAACCCTCTTTATCAAAGGAAAGAGTAAGTTGAGATAAACATAGAAGAATTTGACTATCATTTGAGTTCTCATTATGCGTACATTTACAAATTACAATGACACTTCATTTTATACTAATGGTTGTATAGGTACAAATGTATTTTTTTGCATGATGCATGGTATCTTATTTCCAGGAAATTGTTGGGTCCATCGAGCTATAATCTGGATGCTATTACCAAAATTTCAGAGCTATTTTCAGAGTTCATAGTTATTCAGAAGTATTATAACTATAAAATATCATTTCAATAAACAATTTCAAATATATTCAATTATCAATTCACAAAAATTACGATACGGGAGATCGGTTCAGTTTCTACGGCATATTTGTAAAGATTGCAAATAAGTAACACATTACTGAAAAGCCACTGTTAAATTCCATCAAATATTTAATAATTCCGTTGAAGGTAGGTAAACATCTGAGCAAATGGATATTCGGGCTGATGAACATGTTTTGTAGTGTCAATGTCAACCTGTGAAGAGGTTAAATATTCAGCAGATAACACAGGGATGTCAAAAAACTCAAAAATTGAAAATTTCTCAACTCTAAAATCCATATTGTTAATTAAGTTACTTGAGTTAAAATCATAATTAAAATGAATAAACCACTGCCGTTCAGTGGTAACAATCAATATGATTTATATATACAAGAAATCGAAGGAATAGACGATTATTTTGGTCCCACATTTAGGTAGGCGTTTTACTAAGTAATCATTTCATATTGAAATATTTTTGTTTAGAGCAATTTTCGATAACGATGAGCATGCTGAATTCCGAGACCGGTTAGACAAAAGAATAAAACATCATGACAGAGATATTGAAAGACTGTGTAATATTTATTATCAGGGCTTTATAGAATCCATAAGAGAATTGTTGGAAGTTAGATCGCAAGCAAAAAAATTGAATGTGAGTAAAGTGTTTCAGGTATACCATGTTTCAGATTTAATAAGTTTATCAACATTACTTTTCAGACAAATGTTCTGTCATTGAATGATCAACTGAATGCTTCTGCCCAAGGGATATTGAAATCTGGAAATGAACTAATTCATGGAAGAAAAGTACAAACCAACATAGCATTAGTTATAGCTCAACTAAACTTGTGGTTGCCTGTATTGACTACTTATTCTAAGTTACAGAAGCAGATTTCTGAGAAAAGGTAGAAAGTAGATATGAAAAAATATATAATTAATTTTTAATTTTACAGATATTACCCAGCACTGAAAAGTTTAGAAGAATTAGAACATCAACTTTTGCCTCGTGTAGCAAATTATAGATTTTCTTATCAATTAAGTGAAAATATTCCAAAGTAAGTATTGTGAACAATTTTCCAATTACTTTTGTGCGTTAGAGTATTTGATTTTTATATAAATTTGCATGAAATAATACCTATTTAAATTGATGAGGATCATTGACAGCTATATAAACTCGAATGTTCACAGAATTCGTGAGAACATTGAACAAGCATCCATGTCTGACCTTAAAGATTTTTTGGAAAATATTAGAAAATTCTCACCTAGAATTGGAGAAGTTGCCATGAAGCAGGTGAGGTAATTCTAAGAAGTTATTAACTTCTAAATTAATTTATTATATATTCCCTCAGTTATTATTCAGTTTCCCAAAAATTAGTTGTGACATAAATATTTTATAAAAACTTTAAATATACTCAAGGGTTTATACTAAAAATTTTCAATAGTTAATAACATGAATTTCCAGAAAATATCAAAACATTAATTTTAACAAGTATATAAATTCTTATTGCAAATATATCAAATGAGCTGTAATAGAAAATCCATAGCAATTTAAAAAAATCGAGAAAAACATTTTATCAAATTAATTTTGTATTTGTTTATAATAGATGATCTAAAGATGAATACTTTATCTTTATAAAATAATGTAAATTATTTGTCGATTCTGAATATAAAATTAGGTTTAAACATGAGTTGCTTTGTAAGTGTAAACTATTAGTAATTTTTTCATAATTGCAGACAAAAGAACAGATGGCTGAAGACCCCACAGTAGTGAGCAGAAAGAAAAAAAGAACAATTCCTCAAACTTCAGGTAAAATGTAAATTTATATCTGAAGATATAGTAATTGAAAAGAAAAATTTTTCTAGATGAAGATCAACTGCATGCCATTACTGAGGATGATTTAAGTGCTCAGGAACTCATTGATTTTTCACCAATATACCGTAGTATGCATATTTCGGAATTCTTGCGTACAAAGTCTACTTTTAAAACTTATTATAGAGCTGAACGTACAAAACAAGTTAGATTAGTTCTCCAGCCTCCAACTAACATGGTACTTTTGCTTGAACTTACTATAGCTTATCTTTATTTATAAGACTTAAGGCTAAAATAGCCATAACATACATTGAAAATATGGGTTGTCACAATTACTTGTGTTTAGTTCTGAATCTTCCATAATAGCTCATTACCAACATTATCTCAATGCCAATGTTTTCATACATTACTTCAAAATTTGAATTTTGTTCTATTTTCTGCTTTTGTGTATACTTTTAAGATGTGTGATATATTCAAGTGATATTCTCAGTAAATTCAATGATTTTATAACATATAGTTCCATTAGTATGACATCATATAATGATAAGTCATTATTATTATATATTTTTAAAATTTCACTTACTGTGCTGGGTGTTAATTAAAATATTCTTCTTCATACTCAAATGATTTTTAAACTGTTAGTATAAGTTTTCTATTTATATTTATAGCATGAATCTGAAGAAAGCTATCGTTTTTACATTCATGCAGTGCTAGGATTTTTCATTACTGAAGATCATGTTCTCAATACTGGCAATGATCTGATCACTAGAGACTTCTTAGATGAAATGTGGGCCAATGCATTGTCAAAAATTATTACTGCATTACAAACCAATTCAGCGTATTGTACTGATGCTACTCTGATACTAAGAATAAAGGATCTTATCATGTTGTTCTGCACCACCCTAAGAAACTATGGATATACAGTAGAACCTTTGTGGGATTTGGTTAGGGAATTAAGAGATCATTATACAGAGGTTTTGATGCAAAGATGGGTGCAAGTGTTCAGAGAAATATTATCAAAGGAAGATTTTCAGCCTGTACAAGTGAGCATTTTTATTAGTGCAAGTATTTAGTTAATTTTTCAGCTTCTTTCTACGTATTTGAACAGAGAAAGAAGCTTCATATCTCAACTGAATTAAATAAATTTTTTTTTCAGATTCAAGATCAAGAAGAATTTGAGAATATTCTGTCTTCATTTCCATGGGATGAAGATTTACCGGATAACATAACATTCCCATATAATTTTCCTTTTTCTAGTATGGTTCCAAAAGTATATCAACAAGTTAAAGAATTTATCTATGCTTGCTTAAAATTTTCAGAAGATCTAAATCTTAGGTGAAGTTTTATTTGTTATCTATAAAATTAATTCAAAATTTAATAATTTTATATTTTTCATAGTCAAATGGAAGTGGATGAAATGATTAGGAAATCTATAAATCTTCTTCTGACTAGAACTTTCAGTGGATGTTTATCTTCGACTTTCAGAAATCCACGAGTAGGTTTACAAGAAATAATGCAGATTATCATTGATACAGGTTATTTAGAAGCTTCAACTACTTATTTAGATCAATTCATTTCAAATATAACAGGGTAAGAAGATTTTTCAAATAATTTTCAGAAATAATATATTCAATTTATAGAGAAGAATCAAAAGCTCTCTCTAAGGACTTAGTGCCTGGAAAAAATATAATGTTTCAAGTAGCTAGAGAAGATGCAGTTCATAAAATTTGTGAGAAACTTAATCAAAAAGTGGACGAATTTTTGGAGTTGCAAAGTTATGATTGGTTACTAGTTGAGCCTCAGGGTCATGCTTCTGGTCATATCTCAGATTTGATAGCATTTTTAAGAACGACTTTTCAAAGCTTTACCAGTTTGCCGGCAAGTGTTTTTGTTATCTTTATGTCTTACTTCTTTTCCTCAAGAAACACGATTGCAATATTTATGACCTAAAGATTAATATATGTATTTATATATATATATATATATATATATATATATATATATATATATATATATATATATATATATATATATATATATATATATATATATATATATTGAATGTTTTTAGCAATACCAGGCTTCTTTTAATATGAAAAACTTTATTTTTGTTGATGTTTCGTTGTATATCACAACTTTGTCAAAACTAATGAATAATTGAAACTTTGTCAAAACTAATGAATAATTGAGTTTATGAATTACTATAGATATCAAAATGTTAAACTTATTTTTTGAAATCAATTTCAAACCTAATTTTAATATATATATATATATATATATATATATATATATATATATATATATATATATATATATATATATATATATATATAAATGAGAGGTAATAATAAAAACTTGTCTAAAAATCACTGACTGAACAATTCTTCATTCGACTAGTTTCGCCTTTTACAGCATTATCAAGAAGGCGAAACTAGTCCAATAAAGAATTGTTCAGTCAGTGATTTTTAGACAAGTTTTTATTATTACCTCTCATTTAAATATGAACTATCACAGAGTAGATTCATCGTCCATTGAATTTATTTATGTATATATATACAGTAAAAGCTCTTTATTCGCGGGGTATATGTTCCATAAATATGCCGCGAATACAGAAACCGTGAGTACGGAATGGCAATTTATATGGGATCATAGGGGATACGTTCCTAGGTGACAAAATAAAAAAAAACAAAAATATAAAAAAATTATTTAATTGAAGTTTTTGAACATTTTAATTAATTATCTTAAGGCTTAGGCAATGGTTTGAAGAATTTTGTAATTTTTTCTTGCTTGGCAGTTTTCAAAAGCTCCTTCAATTCAGACTGGTACACAGCAGTCGCATTAGCAATTTGCCTCTTAAAAATAAGACTTCGTTCCATAGACGGATCAATGTTCATAAAGAAATCGCAAAGCTCATTTGCCATTCTTAAACCTTCACTAAGATTTTTCAAATTAAATGTCACGTTTCCAGTGCTTGTTGAAGCCTTTTCTTCAATGGGCTGTGAATTTAACATTTCCTCCAAGTCGGTTTCAGTCAAATCTTCATCTTGCGATTCAAGCAATTCCTGAATGTCACTTGATTCTATCTGTTCGAACCCATCTCGTCCTATTCCATTCGCGATTTCGGCTATGTTTGCAGTCAAAATTTGAACTTGCACAGATTCTTCGTCATTTTCCGCAGTCAGAGCAGGCCACAGGTTTTTCCAGCATGACTTCAATGTGTGTGGCTTCAGTTCTTCCGATGATTCTTTTATGTTTGCGATGCATTTTGCTATGTCAAATTTCTTCCAGCAATCCATAACATTCATATCAGAATTACATTCCATATTATCCAATATGATTTTGAAGGTTCGTCTAATGTAATAGAGCTTAAAGGCCTGGATTATTCCTTGGTCCATAGGTTGAAGCAAAGCCGTCGTGTTGGGTGGTAAAAATGTCACTTTTATATTTGGATGCATAGTTTCAAGTTCGCGAGGATGACCTGGTGCATTGTCCAAAACTAGAAGCGCTTCAAAGTCTAAATTCTGTTTTTTTAAATAAATTTCAACTTCAGAAACAAAACAATGCCGGAACCAGTCACAAAAAATAGCGCTTGTAACCCACGCTTTCTTATTAGCACGCCAAAATACTGGCAGGTTGTCCTTGTTTTGATTTTTTAAAGCCCGAGTATTAAACGATCTGTAAAGCATCAGTGGCTTAATGAGACAATCTCCAGATGCATTAGAACATAGCAGCAGTGTAACTCTATCGTTTGCTGCCTTAAATCCAGGAGCGGACTTTTCGCTTTTAGAAATGAATGTTTTGTTTGGCATTCTCTTCCAAAACAGTGCAGTTTCGTCTGCATTAAATACTTGCTCAGGTTTGTATCCTCCATCAGCTACTAGGTTTGCAAATTCTTCTGGATATCGTCCTGCTGCAGCAGTGTCTGCAGATGCTGCTTCTCCAACGATTTTGATATTATGCAATGATTGTCTCGCCTTAAATTTATTAAACCAACCTTCCGATGCTTGAAATCCTCCATCTGTATGTTCACCACTAAAACTACCATCAGGTTCTTTAAAATGAGCGTAAAGACGCTTTGCCTTCTCCCGGACCATTGGACCACTCAGGGGCACCCTTTTTTGGTTGCGGTCTTCGATCCATAATGACAACGCCACCTCCATTTTTTCTATTGCTGGATCACTGACAATAGCTGACGGTGAAGTTGAAGCTACAGACGACCTTATTTTATCTTCGGATTTTTTTATTGATCGTACAGTTGATTCGTTGACATTGAATGAGCGTGATATGGATGCAAATGACTCTCCAAGGCGTAAACGATCAAGCATTTCTATTTTCACTTTAAGCGGTAACACAGATTTTTTTCGTGTCGAAGCTCGTTTCTCATTTTTTTTAGTTGACATTATAAACTAGAAAGAGTGCAGTAGAGACGTGTTACTCGATCACAATTTTTGTAACGAATGTGAAAGACGAAACAATAAAACACGCAAAGCGGCTTTTACTATAAACGGAACAACAACATTTAAAAATATACTTTATTTATTGAGCTATAAGGTTGCTTTTATTCTGTTTGTTTACATTCTTAAAAACACTGATCGCGGCGAAGGCGGTTTTTGTCAAAAACCTCGGCGTCCGGCGATATCATTTAACAACATACTTTAGGCAAAGTTGTAATAAGATCTATTTTACTTTTTTATTAGTCCATTTGACAAGGATATTGGGTTGAATATCTATTGGAATAATTTTATTATTATGTATGTACTTATTAGATCCGCGAATAAAGAAATTTTTAGTCGCGAATATAGGAATTGGGTCGCATTTTTTTTCCCCGCGGATAGTGAAAACAATAAAGGAAGCGCGAATAAGGAGCTTTTACTGTATATATATATATATATATATATATATATATATATATATATATATATATATATATATATATATATATATATATTTATATATATATATTTGATATATATATATATATATATATATATATATAAGGCTTATTTAAGTTGATGATTTTATTTCATATACTTTATTCTCCAAACGTTTTGGCCTCAATTAGGCCTTACGATAGCAATAGTTCAAATGTGTTAACTGAAGTAGATTATGGAAAGTACTGAATAAAATTGGTTACAAAGTGAGGTTTTGGATTGTGTTAACTGAAATAGATAATGGAATAAAAATAAAATGGCTAACAAGTTCACTTAATTAACCTTAATAATCTCTGCTTGGAAAGTGTGGCACTGGTCCACATAGAAGAAATGACGAGCCGATACTTCCAACCATGAAGGGATTTCAGAGGGTTATGTGTACTGCATTGTTCAATACCTACAGATAGTATACAATGAGGAATTCTCTTAGTGAATGGAATGATGATTGCAAACGAATAAACTGCTCATGTTATATACTACTGTATTCGAGGGAAGAAATGGTCACTGATAAACAGAATTGAAAAGGAAAGTGGAAAGTTTATGTTAATGAAAAGGACCAAAAACTAAATTAAGTAGATAATATAAGCAGCTTTTTATATCTAGATTTAACAACAAGGAACAGTAGATGCGAAAAATGTAAAAGAAAAACAACATTTAGAGTTCGATTGTGAGACTTGCCAAATATGGAGAATCTCATAGGTGACCAGAACCATCAAAATGAATTTGATTCGATTGGTCCTTCCAATTTTCTCATATGTATGTTGGAAACTTCGAGCGACGAAACGTTAACTTATTAACTTGTATAAAATGTCATATAAGAGTTATAAGACTCCAAATTCGATGCACCGCGATCTGTACTGGAGGAACTAATACTAATCATCGGATGATTAGTTCCTACCATCGAGAGAAGGAAAGGTTGAGGACCAAAGATCTAAAACTCCATGTATCGTTTCATCAGGCAGATGATTCAAAATAAGAAAAGAATAATAGAAAGAGGGGTAGATTAATAATAAGAGGCCATGACCCTCATGTCAACTATGAATTAGGGAAACAAATGGAAAACTTTCAAATAGTCAATAAGGTGTATCAACAAATTCTAGTTATCCGTATCTTCGTTTTGTCTCTTTTCCAACTTGCAGAACCTAAATGTTTCATGTTTCAATTTCATCTTGTGTTATGAAAAAATCATAAATTGAATTAAATAGTAGCTTTAGTTATAATATTAATTAAATAGTAGTAATAGTACTGTGATGTATGATATTGTACTGAAGAACAGGTGTGTAATAAACGCAGATGGCCAGTATGATTAATATAGTGTTAGAGTAAGGTTGTTGTTTTATTAAGGAATATAGATACATTACAGTTGGCGACGAGGATCTTTCAACAAGATATTTCATATTTAAATAACTTGTTAAATCCACGCAGAGAGTGTGTGTTAGAATGGCTGCAACAGAAATAATTGGACATCTACGTGAATTCGATCCAGTGAATAGTGATTGGACGATTTATAAAAGGCGAATGGAGAATTATTTTTATGCGAACGAAATAATTAGACACACGAAAACGAGCAATACTGCTTAATGCATTAAGTGAAGATGCTTATAAATTAGTGCATAATCTGTGTTTACCTGATGAACCAGAAAGCAGAAGTTATGAAACTCTTATAAGTTTAATGAATAATCATTTTAAACCATGTATCGCCATTTTTTCTGCTCGCTACCGTTTTTATACAGCCAGAAAAACTGTAAATGAATCGTCACGGGAGTGGGCCGCCAGACTGCGCGATATAGCATCGATGTGTGATTTTTCATGCCAAGAGTTAGAATTAGTTCTTCGAGACATATACATTATAGGATATGACCAAGGTCAAGTTCAAGATCGACTAATGGAAGAAAAAAATCGCAAACATTCCAAGAGATAATAGAAGTGGCAACTGCAAAATCAGCTGTTTCTCAAGGACACGGTTACAATCAATCTCAAGTGAAACAGGAAACGGACATGTATTATGTACGGAACAAACCAGCATTTTCATCTTCAATCAGAGGGAATCAATCATCCGACGTTTCGCAACGAGTTGCAATTTGTCCAGTTTGTGGCAGAAGGAATCATCAACCAGATAAGTGTTCATTTAGAGAATGTTATTGTCACACTTGCGGTTTGAAAGGTCATTTGTCTTCAGTTTGTAAAGCGAGAAAAGACCATAAAAGATTGAATAATGGAATAAATCAAAACAAAAACATGCAAAATTATTTGCAAACTGAAAAATTTTCTGAAAACTATTCCATATTCAATATGGAATCCAATACTGAAACAATTAAAGTTAATATACAAATCAATAATATACCTTTCATTTTCATATTAGATACAGGAGCAAGTAATTCAGTAATTTCGGAATACTTTTATAAAATAAATTTAGCTAATATTGAAATTGTAAAAACGAATAAGATATTCAAGTTATATAATGGCGATAGTATACTTCCTTTAGGATATATTGATTGTTTAATGTCTTTCAACAACTCATGTAAAAAATTCAGAATTTTTGTAATAAGGCAAGCATACGGACCCCCGTTGTTGGGACGTGATTTCTTCACTCAGTTTAACTTAAATATTTCTGAACTAAATAGTATATCTTTGAATAAAGTTCAGTACTTAATTAATAAATTTGGTACAGTGTTTGATGATACTTTGGGTACATTTAATAAAGGATACATATCGATCAAATTAAAATCCGAAAAGATGGAGCCAAAATTTTTCAGACCCAGGCCGTTACCATTTGCGATGAAAGAAAAAGTGGAGTTAGAATTAAATCGTCTTTTAAAGTTGGGGGTGATTGAACCAGTAAATTATTCTCCCTGGGGAACACCAATTGTTCCTGTATTAAAAAAAGACAACTCCATACGAATTTGTGGAGACTTTAAAGTTACATTAAATCCAAATATTGAAATTGATCAATATCCATTACCCCGCATCAATGAACTTTTCGTTAAATTACAAGGAGGGGTACAGTTTAGTAAACTTGATTTATCTAGCGCATATCAGCAAATACTATAATAAAGATTCTAAAAAACTAACAACAATATCTACGCATAAAGGGTTATTCCAATATACTCGAGCCCCATTTGGAATAGCTAGTATTCCAGCAAAATTTCAAAAAATAATGGATTCCCTTTTACAAGGTCTAGACGGAGTGATTGTTTTTTTAGATGACATTCTAATAACGGGTAAAGATAAAAGTGAACACCTCATTCATTTAGAGCAGGTGTTAAATATTTTACAGAATACAGGTTTAAAAATTTCTAAAGACAAGTGTAGTTTTTTTTGTGACGAAATTTGTTATTTAGGTTTTGTAATAAACAAATTTGGATTGCATCCATCCGAAAATAAAATTGAGGCTATCGCCAAAGCACCAATACCACAGAATACTACTCAGTTGAAAGCATTTCTTGGATTGATTAATTATTATGGACAATTCGTTTCTAAATTGTCCACAATCTTGTCTCCGTTGTATGAACTATTAAAATCGGAAACGGTTTGGAAATGGACAGATAACTGTCAAGAATCTTTCAATAAAATAAAAAGTTTATTATCGTCAGCTCCGATTTTAGTTCATTATGATTCATCATTACCGGTAAAATTATTTACAGATGCGTCCGATTATGGAGTCGGAGGGGTAATATCTCACGTAATGTCAAATGGTAATGAAAGGCCCATTGCTTTTGCCTCGCGAACTTTGTCGGACTCAGAAAAGCGGATGAGCCAAATTGAAAAGAAGGTTTAGCTATAATTTTTTGTTTATCTAAATTTAATCAATATCTTTATGGAAGAAAATTCACATTATTAATAGATAACAAAGCTCTCACAACAATTTTTCATCCAGCAAAACATATACCACAATATTCAGCCAATAGATTGAGAAGATGGGCAGTTATACTCTCAAATTACGAATATGATATTCAGTATGTAAAATCGAGAGATAACTGCGCAGATTGTTTGTCTAGGTTGCCTTTAGAATATTCGGAAGAAAATATAGAGAACTTTGACGTGAATTTTATCAATTATTTTTCAAATAATAGCAATTTTCCAATAAACTTCGAAATTATAAGAGAAGCCACACTAAAGGATGATGTATTAACGGAGGTTAAACAATTTTTAAATAAAAAATGGCCCTATAAAATTTCTGAAATTTTGAGGCCATATTGGCGAATTAAAAATGAACTTAGTGTTGAAAACGATTGTTTGATATGGAATAATCGTTTAGTTATTCCAGCTAAATTGAGAAATGAGATTTTAAGAGAGTTGCATAAATCGCACATGGGTATAGTAAAGAGTAAAAGTATGGCAAGATCCTACTTTTGGTGGCCCGGTCTTGATAAAAATATTGAGAATTTGTGCACATCATGTACAAATTGTTTAATGAATAAAAAGAATCCGGAAAAAGCTTTGTTGAGACCTTGGCCTATTCCAAACGGAAACTGGGATAGGTTACATTTAGATTTTATGGGACCGTTCATGAATAAGTATTTCTTAATTGTAATAGATGCTTATTCAAAATGGTTAGAAATTTTTCCTTTGAATTCAATTACCTCGAAAATAACAATAGAGATGTTGAGATCTCTTTTGGCAAGATTTGGTTTACCGAGACAGGTAGTAACAGATAACGGTGCAACTTTCACAAGTACAGAGTTCCAACAATTTTTATCAAAAAATAACATTAAGCATATCACCTCTCCACCTTTTCATCCATCGTCTAATGGAGCAGCCGAAAACTCGGTAAAAACAGTGAAAAATGCTTTAAAGAATGCTATATCAAATGCAAAATTTGCTAATTTAAATTTGGTTTTGAATAATTTCCTTTTTGATTATAGAACTACTCCTCATTCTACTTTAGAAATGAGCCCTGCAGAAGTAATGTTTCAAAGAAAATTGCGTACTAGGTTTGATTGTTTATTACCTTCATCTTTAGATAAAAATAATTTTTCTGATAAACTGAGAAAACACATCCTAACAAAACAAAACAAACAAAAATGGTATTATAAGGGAACTAGAAATTTAGACTTAGTGGTCGGTGAGTCAGTGACAGTCCGGGATTACAGAACATCAAATAAATCAAAGTGGATTAAGGGTATAATTGAGAGAAAAATTGGTAGAAATATATATTCAGTGAAAATTCCTGAATTGAACAATATAATTTGGAAGCGTCATTTGAATCAAATTAAAAAATTTCATTTTAATCATTCTGTAATCCCTGACAAAGTTTTAGAAAATGAAATCACTGACGTCATTGACAACAATGCTGTTACGTCCATACCAATTGGCGAAACAAATAATTGGCGTCCAAAAAGGACAGTTAAACCAATTGAAAGACTAGGATATAAGTAGGTAGAAATTTTGAATTCTTTGAGAATTTATAATTGATTTGTTGTTTTTGTTAGGTTAAGTTAGAGTATTTTATTTTAATTTTTAATTAAAACTAATTTTTCAACTTTTTTTGAAGGGTAAAAATGTGATGTATGATATTGTACTGAAGAACAGGTGTGTAATAAACGCAGATGGCCAGTATGATTAATATAGTGTTAGAGTAAGGTTGTTGTTTTATTAAGGAATATAGATACATTACAAACAAGGATGAACGAATTTCAAGCGACGTATGTTTACCACATGCATTAAAATACGAGAAGACCGCTGTATTCGAAAAACCAAAAACAATCGAATGAGCCGATGTAATTTCAGTCCTGTCTTGGATGTAGTGTTTTGTGTTTTAAGGTAATAAATTAAACTAAAAACATTTATAACATTTATGAAATGCCTACATATTTATGTAAATAACTTTATATTTTAAATTATATAAGTAAGTCGTAATATGTGACTGCATAACTTGTTTTCTATTCCAGTCCCTTGAAAAAGGCCTAATTGAGGCCAAAACGTTTGGAGAATAAAGTATATGAAATAAAATCATCAACTTAAATAAGCCTTATTTCAAAGAAAATCAATATATATATATATAATGATTTTCTTTGAAATAAGGCTTATTCCAAACGTTTTGGCCTCAATTAGGCCTTTTTCAAGGGACTGGAATAGAAAACAAGTTATGCAGTCACATATTACGACTTACTTATATAATTTAAAATATAAAGTTATTTACATAAATATGTAGGCATTTCATAAATGTTATAAATGTTTTTAGTTTAATTTATTACCTTAAAACACAAAACACTACATCCAAGACAGGACTGAAATTACATCGGCTCATTCGATTGTTTTTGGTTTTTCGAATACAGCGGTCTTCTCGTATTTTAATGCATGTGGTAAACATACGTCGCTTGAAATTCGTTCATCCTTGTTTGATACCGACTGGTAGTTCCATGGCGTAAAATCTTTCCTTTTCCAAAACTATCGTATTTTGAGAATATTGTGAGATATATCTTACTTAAACCTGTTATGTTTGTTTTTTCATTTATAGCATTATTACCCTTTTTATATAAATCATTTCAAGAAATTCCCTATTCTGTTTATTTGTCCCCCTGTGTAATATTTTTATATTGGAACTCATGTTTGAATTTGGTTTTGTGATTTGTAAGGGCCGTTATGTTTCTTCTATTGTATTTATGCCCGTTTATACGACTTGCCAAATATTGGCTTGTTTGCCCCATGTATAGAACATTACAATTTGCACATGGAATTTCGTATACAGTGTGTGAAGTTTTTTCTGTGGGTGTTTTTGATTTTAGTCTAGAATAATTAGTTTGTAATGTTTGGTGAGCTTTATGGCCGACTTCAATGTTCTTTTGTTTTAGTAGTTTTTTAATTTTTTCCTATATTATCATTCAACAAGTCGATGATATTTAGAAGCGCACTTAATATTCACTCTCGAAAAATAGTTCGTCTTCGCTGACAACATTTGTGTAGACAGTCCTTCCAGAAATATTTCGATTAAGTCTCACTGTTGGCACTACATAAACTTTTGTGTAGACTCACGTAGTTGGATTCATTCGATTCGTTGATATTTGCTTTGATGTTAAGTGTTGTTCTTTTCATATTTTTTTGATGAAATAGTAGAGCTACTATTACTACTATTTAATTAATACTATAACTAGAGCTACTATTTAATTCAATTCATGATTTTTTCATAACACAAGATGAAATTGAAACATGAAACATTTAGGTTCTGCAAGTTGGAAAAGAGACAAAACGAAGATACGGATAACTAGAATTTGTTGATACACCTTATTGACTATTTGAAAGTTTTCTATTTGTGTCCCTAATTCATAGTTGACATGAGGGTCATGGCCTCTTATTATTAATCTACCCCTCTTTCTATTATTCTTTTCTTATTTTGAATCATCTGCCTGATGAAACGATACATGGAGTTTTAGATCTTTGGTCCTCAACCTTTTCTTCTCTCGATGGTAGGAACTAATCATCCGATGATTAGTATTAGTTCCTCCAGTACAGATCGCGGTGCATCGAATTTGGAGTCTTATAACTCTTATATGACATTTTATACAAGTTAATAAGTTAACGTTTCGTCGCTCGAAGTTTCCAACATACATATGAGAAAATTGGAAGGACCAATCGAATCAAATTCATTTTGATGGTTCTGGTCACCTATGAGATTCTCCATATTTGGCAAGTCTCACAATCGAACTCTAAATGTTGTTTTTCTTTTACATTTTTCGCATGTTAAATTGTTAAATCTAGATATAGAAAGCTGCTTGCCTTGTTCGACAGTCTTATAACTCTTATATGACATTTTATACAAGTTAATAAGTTAACGTTTCGTCGCTCGAAGTTTCCAACATACATATGAGAAAATTGGAAGGACCAATCGAATCAAATTCATTTTGATGGTTCTGGTCACCTATGAGATTCTCCATATTTGGCAAGTCTCACAATCAAACTCTAAATGTTGTTTTTCTTTTACATTTTTCGCATCTACTGTTCCTTGTTGTTAAATCTAGATATAGAAAGCTGCTTGCCTTGTTCGACAGATCAGTTTTTTACAATATTATCTACTTAATTTAGTTTTTGGTCCTTTTCATTAACATAAACTTTCCACTTTCCTTTTCAATTCTGTTTATCAGTGACCATTTCTTCCCTCGAATGCAGTAGTATATAACATGAGCAGTTTATTCGTTTGCAATCATCATTCCATTCACTAAGAGAATTCCTCATTGTATACTATCTGTAGGTATTGAACAATGCAGTAGACATAACCCTCTGAAATCCCTTCATGGTTGGAAGTATCGGCTCGTCATTTCTTCTATGTGGACCAGTGCCACACTTTCCAAGCAGAGATTATTAAGGTTAATTAAGTGAACTTGTTAGCCATTTTATTTTTATTCCATTATCTATTTCAGTTAACACAATCCAAAACCTCACTTTGTAACCAATTTTATTCAGTACTTTCCATAATCTACTTCAGTTAACACATTTGAACTATTGCTATCGTAAAGCACATTACCATTGGGAACATTGTTATGTTCCAGGCATTTTTCAGCTTACGAAACATATGAAAGCAATACTGAATTAGGTATTATGTTGTCTAATATGGATTGTTGATCATTATGTCAAGGAAAAATAAAAGATTTTTATTTGTTTACATTATCACAAAAATGTTTGTACTAAACATAGTAAAAACCATTTATTTTCATTGCTTATTTACTTATCATTCGATCGACGGACAAGATTGATTTTTGTTCAGAGTATATGAACCTAAATTTACATGCTTTAGCAAATGAACAAATTTTAACATCACTGTTATATGTCACATATATCTGCAATATAAATAATTCAAAAGCTGATACAACTGCCCTTTATACTCGGATATGTTTCATGGTATGGATATAAATTAGACTTTGTTTTCAGTTAGAAGTTGCCCAAGTTGCGTGCAAATCTGCATGTGAGCACATAGCTAATGCAATGTTCGAATTATTGATGAGCGATAAAAATAAACAAATATCACTAGGTGCTCTAAATCAAATGTCATTAGATTTAATTCAGTGCGAGCGTGAGTTTAATAAATGAATGGTTGGTTACTTACCGTAACTTCAGCAATATTTTACTTTCAGTATTTGCTGCTTCAGAGCCTGTAAAGTGTTTACAAGAAGATGATCTTGCATATTTCACAAAATTTAGAGAGATTCTAGATTTATTCACTACATGCGACTGGCCGACATACTTCCATGATTATGGTCAAGAAACTAATAAATACAAACAAGTGAAACCTGAAGATGCTTTGATACTTATTGAAAAGTGAGATCATAAATAAAATATAAATAATCTCATAGTAATAATGTTTTCGGATTCTTTGTGACTTGTGTAATGAGTTAGTATAATATATTCATCGCCCTCAAAACTTTACAATACAAGTAGTGAACTATAATCTAACGTAGACCTCCTGAAATGAATGAAGTAAATTTGTTGTGCATTCATTGAAAATGCACAACAGACAAAAGGTCGCATATAAATGCACTGTTGCAAAGTCTGGAAAACTTTATTACTATACATTCCGGTCAGAAAAGCAAATAATTTAAGATGGATTTTATTTTTCAGACTGAAGGAAGGTGACAAAAAAACGATGTTTACAGTGCTGAAGAAAAGTGAACGTGATAAAAAGAAACTTCTTGAAACAGTATCAAAACAGCTGAAACAATTATCTCAAATTGCACCAGGAAAATAACTTAATACAGAATATAAAAAATTGTATTGATTATAAAGTATAAAGTATTATAATTATTTTAAAAAAGAAATGAAATTACATGCTTTAAATCGCATATAAAACGTATAAATGTAAGAAATACAAATGTATATATAAAAATATAAAATATTTTGCCTTTAGACCATTTTGTAAAAAATAATGAAAACTTTAGCGAAGATATGTTTAAACAAAATAAAAAAGAAAAACACTTTTACTAATCGAGTTCAAAAACAAGTAAGCTAATATTAAATCACACAATCAACAATTTCCAAAGAAGTACTTATAATAAGGGTCGTTGTAAGGCTTGTTGTCACAATCACATCTTTCAAACGAAATTCATTCATATATTTGTTATATCAATCATTAATATCACACTGGAAAAACATAAAAATCAGAGAGATGAGCCGGGTGATTTCAAATTAATGTATGCAATAAAGTGAACACGCCATATATCAGCGTATTGAGCGCATGTTATTTCTTCTACGAGTGGTTCATTTTTCTGTTACACATATGATTAAGTTTACCTTTCAATAACCTAACACTGCTAAGAAAATTTTGTAAAACTGTCATAATATTCGTATTCATCATTACATTATGCGCAATGTGATTGACAAGATGTCAGTTGAAATAGTATATGAAAGTTACTTCGTTTATCGTCTATCAAGCCCGATATTATTATCGCACGAGCAATATATACTGATTACTTTAATGTCAATGGACTTCGCAAAATAAACAAATAAAAGCTAATTTAAGATTATTTAGATATAATTTATTCTCAATGTATTTTTGTTGTGGCATATTTATGAGCAGAATTTAAATTGGTAGCAGTTTAAAAAAAAACTGCCACCTGTTTTGAAAACGACTTGTTTTCTAGATTGACAAGAAGTTGAGAAAATAAGTGTTACCCCATTTTCAGCAGCTAAACTCGACTGAATAATTGTTTTCTCTAAATGACAGTTTAACATTACGTTAACCATAAATTAAAATTAACACACTTGACTTAAATACCGTTATATAATTATTAATATTTAATAATTACTTGACTTATTAATATACTGTTAATATTACTGATATTATATACTCTTATTCAGTAATATTGTATACTCTTAAAAATGGGTTAACCACCCGAAACATATGTAGAGTTTTTAATATATTCAGTGCAACTGAAGTCAAGTGTGTTGATTTTAACTTGTTTTCTCGATTGACAAGAAGTTGAGAAAACAAGTATTACCACATTATCGAAAGCTAAACGTAAACTAAACAAGTGTTACGTTATTTTCAAAAACTGAAATTTAACTGAACATTTGTTGATATACTGACAAGAAGTGGAAAGACTGAGTTGAGAAAACAAGTGCTCAGTTTACTTCTAGCTCTTTTTTTTATAATTAAGCCAAGTGTTTTATTCAATATATAAATATCGTTCACTTTGAGTTAGTCTAAATGGGTGAAACACGTTGATTCAAGAAAAGAAAGTTTGCCATCTAAAGGTATGATTTATTAAACCTTTGTATATCGCTGATTTACAAAAAATCGGTGCATATGATCACCGAGCATTCCATTACAAACTCTTAATTAGGCCAATTTTTCAAATTCAACATTAACCATTTTAGAATTGTTTCAGTTTAGATCTAGGAAAAAGAAGTCGATCTTGAAAGAAATAATTTTTAGTATAATTTCAATCAACTTAGGAAATTTTCTTTTATTGTTCAATATATATTCATAAAGGTTATGAATTCATTGATGGGAAGCTCCTTATTTCAATATGTTTTGAACAGATCGTTGCACCCCAAAACTATTTGTACAATTGTGTCTTCACAATGAATACTGCAAATCTCTTGCCAAGAAAGAAATTACGCAACGTCGACAGTTTTCAAGATGAATCGCGTAGATTCGTTTGCAGAGCAGATTTCATCGGACTTGACACGGACAGGGTTTGACTTTCAATTTACGATCAATTCCGGCTCATCAGAACTGTTTTTACATTTTGTGTTTTCAACTAATTATTACACTATTGCACTGATTTTTCAGAGCACCATTCAGATTGAGCAATAGTTTCAATATATAATAACAAATATATTGTAAATGTATATCGAAAGTATAACTTTACATACTTAATTCTAAATGAACATTAACTCTAATGTGACAATCTTCTATCAGCAAATATACTGGAAGGCTGGAAAGTTTAGAATTGATTACGTAATTCTAAAAGGAATTAATTCAAATTTCAGAAAACTTCATGTGACATTGTTATCATAAGAGGAACATAAAGTCAAACACTAGCTTTAATTTTGTAATGATTAAGGAATATAAATAATTTTTCACTGTTAAGTACTAATCTATGAACAAGAACATATAACATTCGTTCCAATATTTAAGAGGTTTGATTGAAATTGAGTTACAAATTCTCTCGGTTGGTAACATAATATACGGCGATATTTGTTAAATCGCTGTTGTACTTGTTAATAGAGTGGAAACTAATGTTGTCTGCTATTAAGAAATTCCATCAAGTAAATGTAACGTGGATTCAAAATACAGTGAAATTTTTAAATTAACTCAACATATACTTTTGAAATCATTTACACATTATCGAATGAATATTTGTGATCATTCGTTAAGAGATCAAAGTATTTATGTCTAGTAAATGAATAATAATTTTTCGAAAGTGAGTAGTATTTAAACTAGTATATTTATAAAAAATATTTACTATCAATTACTTTTTGCCAAACTTTATATAGATCCCTAGTTGACCTTGATCTACGGGTTTCAATTAAATTAATTACATTTACACATGTCTGTATATATTTTATGAAATGGAAGCACAATATAGTTTGCAGTATTCTGAAAATAATTTTAAAACTAGGACTTCAAAAATCCTGTCAAAATTGATAGAAGGGAAATTATAAAAATTACTTTTATTAATCAATCAAGTTCGCATTCAATTTCATCTGATCCTGAACTTAAATTTAGCAAGTTTAAAGCAATACAAATTTCAGCTACGTAACATGGGAATCAATTTAACATCATGAACATTTAACATCTTGATATAGTCTGTCTCTTCCAAACAATTTAAAAATAATATTATTCTGTGTATGATTTCATAAACTCTGGGGATCCACTGGAAAAGTTTCACATATCCCCAGTAGAGAAACCATTGAAATAATTCAAAAAAACGGAATTGAGAACAGATATAACTCATTAAAGAGTACCTTACTTAGATAATCTTTCTTATAAACCTTATGAGGTTAATTATGTTTTACTAAAACCACCGTATAAGATTTGAAGAAATTCAAGTTGCAGTGATCTGATCTTTAAATAGAAGGTATGTGAAGTTGTATCCATATAGAACTAATGCAAAATAAATGACATGATTACTGAATATAATAAAACAATTGTTAAACAAAGATTTACACATATATTAAAAAGAATACTGCATGACGTACGTCTCGATGAGACTCACCTTTTTCAAATGCTACGTGCAGACTAGCAAGTGTGCACGTAAAAAAAAAAGACGTTTGAAAAAGGTAAATCTCATCGAAACGTACGTCATGCAGTATTTTTTTTAATATATGTGTAAATCTTTGTTTAACAATTGTTTTATTATGTTTATCGATTTACATCAAGTATCGGCCTCATCAATTATTAATTATTGATTACTGAATCATTTCTGAGCTTTCTAGCCAATCCAAAGGTCAAAAATAAAAAAAATTTGTCACAATGTAGAAGTCAAATACTTAAAACTAATTTGATCAAAGTCAATGGCATTATTGATATTTATCATGTAACTGCATACATTGACTTTGTCGAGATATTAAAAGTGAAATTTAACAAAGACTAAACTATAATAATAAATTTAAATTTTAACAAAAAAGAAATACACTTGATAAATGAGATCGTCAGCAGGTAAATACCCATCTATAAAGTCTAGATGGAGACAATCTTTTGCAGTTAGTTATAACACTAACCAAATTTCAATGTGTATGTATAAGATTTATAAAACAAATAATGGAAAAACTTGGTATTACCTAGTGTTGCTAGAATCCTTATGATTAAGAACATATCCATAACAAAACTATGGAAATCAAGGATCCGCTCCACTCCTTTACTAGAGCAGCAATATCGAAGGTTCAGTCTAAACATTAGACACTATAACACATTATTCAACTTTGCAGGCTTCTCCTCAAATACTTTTCTGATCAATCAAGAATTCAATAGATCAATTTGTGCTGCAATAAAATAAATTAGTAATAAATACCTACTGTTGAAAATGTAGGAATAAGCATTACAGTCATAATTTGATTTACCTTGCAGTTTCTTATAGCATGCAATGGCGTCTGTGTTTGTTGACTTTTTCATTATCTCGCCCGCCATCAAATCCTGACAATATTTCAATGCCTGCTGTACATTATTTTTTCCAGCTAAATTGACCTAAAACAAACTTATTACATAACAAGAAAGATGGCCTGTAGATATTATTTTACTGTGATGGTATGTATATTATTATCATTTGCCAATGTGTCAACACTTGGCGCTTTTTTCTCAATTTTTTCTACTTTTCCTTCAAGTTTCCTCTTCTTTCCATGTGACGGAGTATCTTTGTTTTGAGTGTCTTTCTCCTCTTTTTCTTTGTCACGTTTTGGGCAGCTGCATATTCTTACATTAAGGATACGGCGTCCTAAGATTTGACCCCTGAAATATGAACCCTGAAGTTAAACATTTTTACACCTAACTACTAATGTATTCTTATATTTTAATGATTCTTAACTTTGAAATTACATAATATATCATAGCTTTTGTGATTAAAACCTTGAAAAAATTAGAATCAAAACTTATTAAATTAAAAATTTTTAGTTATATGCAGTATATATTAAAAAGCAAAAATTAAATCAACGCACAGTGGAAATACTATTTCTAAAATTTCCTTCAACAAAGAAAAAGAGTTGGCGACCGAAGACTAAAAAAAAACGACAAAATGTCATAGTACCCGAACGGTATAGTTCGGAATCGACGTTCAACTGTAGCTACGACTTTCGCACAAGCACAGGGTGCTTCTGAAAGAATAACTAGCATTCAGTAGAATGCTTTGCAATGAAAAAAAGATGAAAAACTGAGAGATTGTTTTGAAAAGTAGAGATGTAGTGAGACTAACATCTACTAATTTAACAATAAAAATGACAAACCTTAAATCACCCATGAATATGAGACAATAAACAGAAAAATTAAATTCCTAAAAGTGCGAACCAATAAATTGACAAAAAAATTATTTGAATGACTATATAATTTAAAGTTCTGTATTAAAAAATTATTAAAACATAAGAATGTATCGAGAAAACATCAAAACTACATTCTTTACAAACAGAAGAAGTTTTGTGTATTGGGCTCGACCATTACTGTATTCACTAATGTTTGAACGTAAATTCAGATATTTAAGGGCGCACTGTTTCAACGGAGTTGCCAGATGTTGCACCCCATTCGATTTTTTATTGAAAACGAATTTTAAACACTCTCATATTTTACATTTTCAATATATTTCCGCAATACTTTTCAACTTCATACCTTGATTGGTTAGCGTTTTCAATTTTCTTTTAGAACTTTTTTTAGCTTCGTTGTTCCCTTGTGGAAATCTTTTTGAACTGCAACTCTTTATGAAGAGAGTTTGTCGTTTAACGTATTATCGTTTTATTAATTATTCCAGTAGGATGAAATTGGCAATCTTCAAGTAATTTTAAATGAATATCCGTCATATTTTGCAATTTTATTCACTAATTTGCGAACAACCGATATTTTATTAACAGTTAAAAGGAAATCTACCTCGTTTTCATCTGATAATTTATTGGAACATAAGTTAAGATTACTCTGTGAATAATTGACACACTCGAATAATATAAACCAGCACGAGTTGAACTTTTCATTAGTGCATAAGCGTCTTCATCTACTAAAGGATCATAAAAATAATTTGTTGAAAGAATATTGAAACAATTAATAAAATTAAAAGAATCAAGTAAGCTAACTTTTAATGTATCAGTTTCCATCAATAGATCACTTATTCCATTGACATTCTTTTTTTGTAAACTTAGCTTGAAGTTTATTTTAAAAAATATTCAATTTACTGCCATCTAAAAAAAGTTTCTACTGCTTAATTTCAATCATGGTTACTGCATATGTAAAAATTGGACACAATTTATAACTCATTCTAAATATTGGTACCTTCTCCCTATCAACAGTTTATTCCAGCCTTCACATTTGAAAAAATGAAATTTGTATAAATTCAACATACTTATTAAAGTATGTTGCTTTACTGTATGCAGCTGCCCCAATTTTATAGTTTCAAAAACTTGAGCTTGCTCAGGAACCTCTAATTTTGCTTCTCTACTTTGTGAATTGGTTTTGTTAAATATTGAGTACAATTTGAGAAGACTGAAGGTACGGCATTTGATTTTAAGCGTAGGCGCTTAAGTTTATATTTCATTAATTCTCCATTTTTTAAATTCAATTCAAAGAAAGTATTTTTCTCCCGAAAAATGCGAATGGTACACTAGTACTATTATTTGGAGTGAAATTTGCTTATGGAATCGCGATAAGCCATCTTTAATGTAGAAATTAATCAGTTGGTAATTTGAAAAAAATTTACCTTATTTCAATTTAAATAATTAACCTTACAACTTATAGTCTATGGAATAAACAACTCTTACGAGGTATTAGTTCGCGATAAACGAACACACTAATAAACGCACTTACTTCTATAGAATTTCGAACACTTGCACATGTAATACTCACTTCATAATAAAAAAACAATTCACATACATTAAAAAAAAAACAATACATTTCAGATATAAATATCAAATAATATATGCTAGCTATAATAATAATAATATCCCTTTATTTCTCACCTTTAAGCAGTACAAAAAATGTTACTGGTAACAAGGCCAAGAAAAAACAATAAATTTTATAGAATTCAATCAACATCATTCATTTGATAACAAAAAAACAATATACTAATGTTAATGAGTTCTAAGTATCTTCTTAGGTTATGGTACATCCTTTAAATATTATCATCCTTAGTTATATGATGTGGAATTACATTGAATGAATTCACACTAGTATATATTGATGTATTCTGCGATTTACCTATTCTCATAAAGTTATTTCTTAATTTGTGCTGGCTTCTAACAGCATAATCATGGTTTTCCTTGACTACTTGTAACTTAATTTGCGATTTTAGAAATTTTTTATCATGTAGATAAGTTTCATTTGTTCATAGATCCTTAGTTTCTCAATTTTTAGTAAAGATATACCTAAATACTGGTCTCTTGTAGGAGTACAGAAATATAGGAGGTAAACTGCTTTTACCTCTTTATTTTTATGTAAATTGAGGTTCGATTAAACCATTATAGAGCAGCTTACTCGCGTGGTCTGTTAGGTAACCAGAGCATCTCCGTATGGCTCCTATACTTGGGGCAAGTTTGCTATTTAGTTTTTCAGTATGTGATACCCAAGTTAGTTTATTGTTTATTATTAAACCTGGATAATTTAATTCCTCAACCTTTTTAATTCACAGCGTCACTAATTTTTTTAACACAGCCATTCTGAATGAATTTTTAAGTCACTATTTACCACATTTTGAAAATCCTTCAGATTTTCCCCTGATATCACTAAGGCTGTATCATCAGCAAACTTAAAGTATTTAATTCTCAAACCTGCATACTTAAAACCATGAACATACATGAGGTATTGGATAGGACCCAAAACTGATCCCAGTGTCATTCCCATGTCTATCACAACCTGTTCACTCTTATGACCATTCAATGACGCATATGCTGTTCTGTTTTCTGAGTAAGACTTAAGCAGACCATGTCATACACCTCTAAAACCCATTCAAAACTGTTTGTCTAAGAGTATTTGTATATTTACTGTATCAAATTCCTTTTTTGTATGTATGGTTTTTTTGTTTTTCCAATATAATATCAAATTCATTGAGAAAGGCATTTACATTAAAATAAATAGGGCATTAGATAATAGTTGAAACTGAGTTATACAGTTGAGTATTGCTGATTAATTGTTATATTGACTGTATTAATAAGTATTATCATCATCATATATTATACTTACATAATTATGAAAATGAAAAATTGTTTTGCTAAAACTTACTCATATGTCTCCAGTGTAAAAATAATTTCTATTGGTTTTCTGTTCATGCCAGTTGGACACGAATTTTTGCAGACAAAAAAAAACATTTCCCTCACCGCATCTGTTCCAGTTTGGGGGTACGAAAATGGAAATACAATTGAAAGTCTTTGGTTGGCCTTTTTATCTCCTAAATACTGAGCATTTGGATTTGATTTACATCGAATAATATGTTGACGAACATGATCAGGTACATCTGTCAAAAAAAAAAACAGTGACACATGAAAATAACTTTACAATTAATCAATTATAAAAGAATTTTTCATACTTCACCTCAAAACCATAATATGTGAGCTATTAAAAATTACACAATTATTATTGATAACATATGAATAACTTTACCTATAAATTTTGTTAATACAGTTAAATTGCAAAACAACCAATAATAGATAATGTCATATAATAATAATAAAAGCTATTAGGATCGTTTTCAATGAAAATATTAACTTTATTTCAAATAAAAAATCTCTTGAAGATTTTCGGTTTCCAATATAGCAATTAAAAATGTAAACATACAGACAAAATTTACATAACTTTCAAACAGAGGTTTTAAAAAATAGAAGTATATAAAAAGGGTGAGATTTTTTAGACAAAAAACTCGAACATTTAACTGAAAATTTAATTTAAAGCTTTATGAAATAAAAAATTTCCAATAAAAAGCCAGCTTTCTGGATATTCATTCATCTTTATGATTGAAGCATCCAATTTAACTATATACTGCAATGCTCAGATAATGGAATGCTGCGATGTATTTCTTTTTGTCATTGCACAAAGTACAAGTATATAATAATTTGAAACATACCTTTATTCAGTCCTGGCTGCTCATGTTGTACACATCGATATACCAAATCTTGAGAATATTGTAAAGAGCTAAATGCAGGTAAAACCCTTATGAAAAGGGTTTCCGAGGGACGAGAAGAAACGCGAAAATCAACAGGAAAATGAGCCCCCATATCTATAAACACCTTATTCAGAATAGTTGAATACTGGAAAAGATGAAAAAAATTTTCAAAAAGTAATTGAACAATAATTATTATGGGATATCAATAGTATTGTGAAAATTCTGATAAATGGATTAAGCTGTTCTTCAGGGAAATTTTGAAAGCAAATAAATTAAAACTGCAAAAATAACATTCAGTATTAAAACAAAAGAATATGTCATATATGACATTCAAGTAGATGTTTGTACTATATTTATATATTGAATCCACAATTTATGTTCCACATCTTGAAGTTGGACGTGTTGAACTAAAGAGCAATAACTCTTCTAAATTCACAAAAATTTTTTTTAGCACTGAGACACTTGGGATAACCTTTTCTAATACAAAGAGACATGAAAACTTCAACAAAAAAACTGGAAAAGTGAAAAAAGGAAAAGAAACACCCCAGCAGCTTTGTAAAGCCATAAAAACATCTAAATATTTAACAAAAAAGTACAAATAAAAAAATGCTACTAAATGACTAAGCACTGACTTTAATTTTATTATTTCTGAAAATACTCAGTTTTATTTCAACTTTCATTTAAGTTTTTCAGGTTCTCAATTACTGAATATTGTCCATTATTTAGTTTTTGAAATTATTATTTGAAAAATAACATGATCTACTTCTGGTATAAGGATGTTCAATGATATTTGATATAGTCAGTTATTCATAAAATAATGAAGATGTATTTTTGAATTATTAAAACAGTTACTTGATGTTAAAACAATTTTGAGATTAAAAATTGTAACAAAAACATTGACTTCTAGATTCACACACTTTTATAAAATGGTTGTAATGTATTTTTCACTAATGTATGTTTATCATCTAGAAAACAGTGTTTTCGGTTACCATTTTAATTAATGAATATGGTCCTATTTCAAGAAGTTTCACAGTAAATATTACATATAACCTAGAAAATTCGAATATTGATGCAACTAATACATATAATCAAAGAATTAAGATGCAGAAATATAAAATTTTGCGATCTTAAAAAATATATAGAAAATTTTAATACCTAGCGAACTTAATGATATCAAGTTTAGCTTAATATTGAAAAGGTTGCTCAAATATTTATACTTACCACCCAAGGATTTTTAGAGCCATTAGGAATTATAGAAACTTCAAAAATATGAGGTCCAGCATAATCTTCATTACATACGCTCATAGGAACACTCAATATTCTAGGTATTGGTTGAGAAATTATGTGACTTTGTGGTAGTAAAGCTTCAGGTGAAAGTTCTAATTCACTGAATATCAGCTCTTGTTTCAACTCCATAGCTTGTACATCATCCAACGTATTGAAGGAATCAGATATATCCTAAAAGTATATCAATATAATTATACCTATTTGTATATATATATATATATATATATATATATATATATATATATATATATATATATATATATATATAAAAAATGAACACTAGAACATTCATTTGAAAAATTGAAATTAATCAAGAGAATGTTATAGCAGAGCTAGATATGTGAACGTGTACGATGTGATGTCTCCATTATCCTTCAAGGGATAAATGTAAAAACGATGAAATTTTGAAATCGATGCCACACCTGATGGAAGTGCGAGACATATATGTTTCGTTCTGCAAGGAACTCGTCAGTCGCACCACGTCCATCGAAGTGAGGCAACGATTTCAACCTCCAAGCATCTTCTTGTGACTTCAAGTGGAAGATCGTAGAGTAATGAATACTCTACAATTCCATCTATAGAAATCAGTAGAAAACACCTCTCTCAGATTACAGAGCCACCAAGCATCGAAATTTCACATATCTTCTATACCCGTAGGTATCTACTAAATTGCAATGTCTATTTGACAAATATCATCGAACGATATTTTTAAATGTCAATAGATTGCGTTAGTAGTACGCTCGCAAATCTTACATCTTCTAGTGTTCATTTTCTTAAATATTTCATTCAGTGTCATAAGCACAAAAAATTTCCTTATTTCATTTCCTTATATATATATATATATATATATATATATATATATATATATATATATATATATATATATATATATATATCATTGCAAACAGATGTAAGTTCACCTGTGATCAAGTAAAATGTACTCAACCAAGTCTCTTACAACTACTTCATCAATATGCAGACTTCAATACATTTTGAACTTAATATTCGATTTAATCAATATTGCATTACTCTTCAGAATGGTTTAACAATCCAAAGGATACGTAAAGACTTTTAATATGTAATAATTAAAAGTCCCTGGCAAAGCCCTTATACATATATAACTTTATAGAAATATTTTTCCAATTAATAAGAATTATTAATTGGGAAATGTCTCTTATTACTTACTATCTTATTACTCTCTCTTATGTAAGTAAATGCAATAATCATGTATACTCACCTGAAGGCCATGACTATAGCTATTATCGTCAACATAATTGACAATGTCATGCCTAAAAACGAAAATATTTTAATTGAGAACAAATAAAACAATGAAATACATACACTTTTTCATAAAGCTCCTCTGAATCTGCTTTATCAAGCAAATCAGAAATATCCGACTCTGGAAAGGACATTGTAGAAAGGAAGAAGACAGACTGAAATGAGACAACAATGGAAATGAAGTTTTGCAATAAAAAACACACAAAAATTTACCAAATTAATTAAATCAAGATTATATATAGCTATAGCATGACTATACTTTTATTTAGACTTTGCGGATATGACTATCCTAGTAATCATATTTTTCAACCAAATCCATTATTCAGGACATTTATTAGAGCCAGATTACATAATACCAAACACAGTCTTAGTATTACTCCTATCTTAATTTTATTCATAAAGTTTATAGGAAAATTCATCTGAAATTTATGATGAGCAGCTAACCTAACTATTAATAAGATAAATTCAAAAACAAAATTTTAAGTAATTATCAAAAATAAAGTAGAAACATCTTACCTATTTGTCAATTTCGAAAGAAAACAAGGGTATTGTACGGAACACAAGAAATCAACCAGATAAAGCACATAAAATATTGGCGAATATACTTAGAAATTAGATATTTATCAGAAAACTACCACAGGAAGAATGGTAATATAATGGTATACTATATAATCAATATCATAACGTAATGTGTGAAAGATGAATTGGAATTCTACATTTTACCTATACAAGATAGTATCAAGATTCAAGGAAAATGGAAACGCCAAGAAAGGCGCAACGGGACTAGAAATCTATGGCAGCAATACATCACAAAAACGACTTTAAAACCGGTGGTATACCAAGATGGTTTAAAAATAATACATCATTGCCAAGCTTCAAAATCGTACTTTAAATTTTGATATGCGTTAACCCATAACTGTTAATAGTTAGTACCGGCAAATACCATCCCTCCACTAACACCTGTACAACAAAAGAAGGTGGAAACACGCGCAAGCTAAGCCCTACAACGTACAACTACAGTGCACCAAGCAACAGGTAAGATGTATAGGTTCATGTTAACATAATGTGCTGTTGTTAAGGCCGTCACAGATGTTCCAATTTGTGTGTCAACTGGCTGGTGCAAACATAATTTGTACAATATTCTTAAAAATTTAAATAAAGCACTACCAATTCAGTCTTTTGTTTAGTTTTATCTTTAGAAATGATCGACGGCGAATTGCTATTGTGTCCTATTATGGTTGCCATTTGTGGTTTCTATTTTTCTATAAAATTTGGTTTTCATTTTCGTTCGTTTAGGTACATACTTGAATAGAAATATTGTTTGTATTTTTAAATGCCTCTCAGAAACATGTATATATGATTTTTCTTTTTTTAGGACATTCTCGTTATTAGTCGCATAATTAATTTCTTTCACTTTCTTCACTAGATTGTTGTGAGCTGAATTTTATGTTTATCTGAAAATCTTCGAATTCTATTCTCTATAAACAGAAACATTTTATGATTAATTAATTAAACCTGATAAAACATCGGTCGATGTTCAGACATTTTTAAATGAGCAGGTACTTATATCAATGATTTTTACTGGCAACCCTCAAGGATCAAAACAACTCTGAACTTAAGTAGGATATCTCCTACTCCGCAAGACGGAATATAAATACGTTTGAAGCCGAATTGAAATTTCTCACAATCGCAGATTTCAAGCAAAGCTTATGTTATCAAGCCTGCTTCTATTTACCGTATTTATTGCACAAGTTGATGTTGATACACAAATTGGAGCATCTATGAGGACCTTTACGAAGAGATATCCTATCCCCTTCCTTCACTTCATAGTCGCTTTGAACGCGAACAAGAAAAAAATGCTATGAGTCATCGAGTATACTCCGTTCCTTGACACTGATGCTATTAGTCCAAGAAAATCATTAATTTTATAAGTAAAAATTACTTCAGAAAAAAATCTTATGAAACGCAGTTTATGATTATATCCCAGTTATATCTGGTTAATTTTCCTGAACGATAATGTCATTTATAAATCAATCAAAATAATTTTTTATTGTACTAAGTAATTTTTTTGTGTTCAGGTAAAAATTTTTATGTAATCGAGATATGAAAAGTATGAAGAAATTATTCCAAAAAATTTTGGGCTCTTTCAAAAATTCATATATCATTAATTTTTTCTTATTGAACTGCACAAGTAATTAAAACTAATGCATTACAATGTCTTTTAATGTCTACATAAAATGATTTTCAAAATAAAGTTACTATATAATATTCTGACAACTAGAGAATGATAATTTTGTACTAGAAAACTGGAAACGAAATGATTCAAAATCAACAAACTAGTCGAGTTAGAAATCAGTATGGACAAAAAGAATAACCACATGAGTCAAAATCCCTGATAAATAAATAATCATTTGAGTAATAATAGTAATTGAACAATAATAACGAAAATTCTAATAGCACCATGATTTTCTCCAATTGCTTACGGTTTTCCCCGAGTTATTCGAAAATTATTTCAGTGGAATTTGAATTATTTACACTTTACTTGATAAATTTTAATAAAATGTGATTTTTAGTTCAAGCATATACACGAAAATCAGATGAGTTATAGTTTTGCATAGAAACTTTGACAAAATATAACTTTTTATTATAAACTGCAATAGCTTATTCAATAACAGCAGTTTTGAATAAAGCCTTACTTAATGCTGCATTGATTGGACTATAGTGTGTATCTGTCGTGTCAGCCTGTCACTACTATATGACCTTGAAATGAAACAACCAAGACAGCAAATAATCGCGCACCACCTGCTTGGAAAACGGATTGGTTTGAGTTGTTTGCTATGTTGCCAGGTTGATACGCAAAAGGAAATGTGAAGATGGATTATTTAGTTGCGGGAAACTTCAGTTTAACGAGATAATGTAAGATGTTAATATGTTTCGTGAAGCTCACTGCTAACTGATATTGTATAATTTTATTCTGAATATGAAATGTGAATATGAAGAGAACGATCTAGAAAGAGTAAATAATCGAGAGAGTTAATGTCGTTTCTTCGATAGATGGAGCTCACGTGATTAGTTCTCGAATTAATGTTCTTCTCATTCTGAAGATGGAACTGAAGATGTTTGAAAAACCATTGGAACTTGATTGTTTGGATGTATATCACTGAAGATTACTGATGAGGATGAAACAATTGGATGATTTCCATTCAACAATTTCAATGATTTTTCGGAACATACTTAATATTCACTCTAGAAAGTGATCGTCTGTGTTTTTCTTGACAACAGCTGTGTATACAGCTCCCTGAGAGTTTTATTTGAAATATTTCGATATTTCATTGTTGGAATTACCATATAGGGATGCTTCATTCTATTATGGGAATTATCCAGTGGCTTGCATCCGCATAATCAAGTTTTCATCCCTCAAATCACACCAAGGCCCTATCTCTTCAAAATAGACAGTGTTTGTGACATGATCAGTCAACTTTGTATTGGAAGTACTCTCTGATCTTGTCACAAACACTATCTTACCATATTCGAGAGAAGTTATATTGTTTATTTTATAGAGAGAGGTCTCGTTGGCAGTTCACTAAATGTTTCCCGTATTTTGAAGATACGGGAAATACGAAAGATACGTTGCTTCGTTTTGAGGGATTATGGAAACATGATTATTTGGATGCATCCCTCATGATTCCCACATTAGGATGATACAGCGCTGTATTTCGATTAAAATTCTCAGTATTGAGTAACTATGAAGGATTCGAGAATCTGCAAGTCGAACTGTCTGCTGGGGTGTGAACCGGAGCGATAAGTCATGGGACCGACCATTCTTATACATCTATAGAGAAAGTTCTGAGGTGTTTGAGTGGAACGTTTGAGATAATTTGAATGAAGTGCCTACAAAGTCTCTGTCATGTTTGTATGAGGTATGCACTGATCTTGTCACGAAAATGCGTTCTGCAATGTTGGAGAGAGTTTATATAACTTCTTCGATAGAGGGAGCTCACGTGATTATTCACATCATTAATAATGAATATTTGCTCCTGTATAGATATAGATAGCTCCATTATCGTTTTATTTGCAATATTTCCATTAGAAATCTCACTATATATATATATATATATATATATATATATATATATATATATATATATATATATATATATATATATATATATATATATATATATATATATATATATATATATATATATATATATAGAAAATGAACACTAGAACATTCATTCGAAAAATTGAAATTAATCAAAAGAATGTTATAGTAGAGCTAGATAAGTGAATGTGTACGATGTGATGTCTCCATTATCCTTCAAGGGATAAATGTTAGAGAAATATTGAAATCGATGCCACACTTGATGGAAGTGCGAGACATATATGTTTCGTTCTGCAAGGAACTCGTCAGTCGCACCACGTCCATCGAAGTGAGGCAACGATTTCAACCTCCAAGCATCTTCTTGTGACTTCAAGCGGAAGATCGTAGAGTAATGAATACTCTACAATTCCATCTATAGAAATCAGTAGAAAACATCTCTCTCGGATTACAGACACACCAAGCACCGAAATTTCACATATCTTCTATACTCGTAGGTATCTACTAAATTGCAATGTCTATTTGACAAATATCATCATACGATGTTTTCAAATGTCAATAGGTTGCGTTAGTAGTACGCTCGCGTTTATTCCCGTTTATTTATTTATTATTTATTTACGTATTGATTTTCATTATTATAATGAAAATCATAAGTGAAAATACAAAAAAACTAATTTGATTTTTCTAAAAAATAAGTTTGACATTTCGATATCTATAGTAATTCATAAATTCAATTATTCATTAGTTTTGACAAAGTTGTGATATACAACGAAACGTCGACAAAAATATAGTTTTTCATATTAAAAGAAGCCTGTTATTGCTAAAAACATTCAAAATAAAATATCTCAAACAGGCAATAAATCAATTTAATATATACATATATATATATATATATATATATATATATATATATATATATATATATATATATATATATATATATATATATATATATATATATATATATATATATATTTACCGATATAATAAAATGGGTTAAACTCTAAAACGATGATGGTGGAAACATTTCATAAACTTTTCTTCCTTTCTATTCATTCTATAATTTTATTTTTGAAGTTCTATAGATGAACACGACGGTTCAATAAAATCACATTTAGCATAATGAGCTCCACTATTAAAAGAAATTTTTTTTTCAGAAACGTTTTTGAAAAGCTTACTCCTTTTCCTTGAGGTTTTCATTCATTAAGATAGTTCTCAGATATTAATTATTTTCAGTACTTTTTCAATAGTTTTGGATTATAGGTTCCGAATGTATTGATTAGGAAATATGATCTGAAACAACGAAGAGACTGCTTACACTTTTTGATATAATCTCAAACAAGTATTTTTCTAAAAGAGACAAAGGTGCTTCATTCACATTTCCTTTTTTTCTAAAATCAGGTTAGTACATAAATTACAAGTTTATAAAAGTTTATATATATATATATATATATATATATATATATATATATATATATATATATATATATATATGTATAAATATGAGTGAAAACTTGCTCTTGAAATTACCTTTATCAGAGAGAAATTCTCGGCAAAATGAAAAATCGAGGGAACACCACAGAAACTTCACTTCACTATAGATAATATGTGCCACATATGCAAATGAATTTGTAAATCGAATGATATTAACCGGATTCAACCAGATTTCAATGTTATATCAAATGCGAGGTAGGAGGACTTCAGCAATAAAGAAGTCCTGTGAAGCGGGAGTAGGATGGCAGCTAGTTGACAATGTACAGAGAAGATACTGTATATTTTCATTATTTAATCGGTAAAGGTGATATATGTATATAAATAAATGTTCTGTCTTTTATTCCAGATGGGGAAGTATTATATATATATATATATATATATATATATATATATATAATATTTCAAAATTAATTTATTGCCTGTTTGAGATAGTTATATTTTTAATATTTTTAGCAATAACAGGCTATTTTCAATATAAAAAGCATTTTTTTTGTTGACGTTTCGTAGCATATCAAATTTTGTCGAAACTAAGCAATAATTTAATTTTATGAATTACCATAGATATCAAAACTTCAGAATTATTTTTTTGAAAAAATCAATTTGGCTTATTTGTCTCTTTAGTATAAATTTTTTATTTTGTTATATTATTTATTATTTTGGTAATTCAATTATTATTTTTTTGTTTGACTGAATTTCAACAAGAAATTTATATTTTTAGTAATAGACTGTAAAAATGGAAAGTTTTATTTTGTGTTTAAATTTTAAATTATTTATAATTTAAATTATTAATTCAATTTAATAAAGTATAAATTATAATTTATAATTTTAAATTTATCCATTTATAGTTTATTTGCTAAGAAGAACAATACTTGCAAGATTGTATATATGCAGCATTATATACATATATATATATATATATATATATATATATATATATATATATATATATATATATATATATATATATATATATATATATATATATATAAGTAGTAGTTACGTATAACTTAAATAAAAAGTAGATGAGTTCCTGGCAAATAATATTGCCTTGCCACTTTAGATATATGTATTTATATCGGTATATACAAAGTTGAAAAGGATTATTGAGAAAGCAGCAATAAAAACAACAACAAATTTGTTCCCCCTTCTCATGAAATATGGGGAGGCCATTGTTAACGTAAACAACTTACTCAGCTGTTGTAAGTATTAAAAACATTTCAAAATGTAGAAGAAATCTTACCATTGTTTTTGGAAGGACTTCTGTTGATGAGATTAAATAAGAGAAAGAGATTTTCTTGTTGTTTTTAGTGATGCTTTTCCATTAATTCTTTCAATTTTGCCTGTGTGTCGTGTCAACCGTCAAATGAAGATGTAGCGTCACTTTTTTACATAATTGTTACTCCCTCATTACCTATTTGGCTTTCCTTATTTTTGTAGAGAATAGGTTTCTCACTTTTTGAGTAGCACTAATGTCAACACCCAAATACTTCCTCTACTATACGAAATTTTATTTCAGATATATTGTGTGAAGTCTTAAAACTTTTTTTAGTTAGTCAGAAGAGTCCAATTTCAATTATCTACTATTTTGATTCTGAAATTGAGTTATGTATTTGACGTAGACTCTTTCAGCATACCTAATCCTTAACAAATTTCTGCTTTCAGTTTCATAACTTTTAATACTAACTCACCAATTTTTGATTTCACTAATTTGAGAGATAAAACTTGAACAATTACAGCATCTTTCTAATTCACCAAATTTCTTGGCCCGAAATTACATTAAAGTATGTTTATTCCTTATAGTGAGTTTCAATGATGACTGAAAAAGACGAATATTTTACTCTACGGGACACAGAAGAAACGCGAATGTTCCGGCAAAATTGAAACTTTGAAATCGGTCAGTCCGGATTTTCGGAAAGGTCAATTAATTTCGGTATTTTGAAATGGTAAATTCGAGTTTATTCAAATAAAAGGAAATCATTCGTTTGATTGGTGATAATATTAGATCAATGATAGAGACAGTTACTGAATTCAATCGAAGGCATCCTAAACGTGCAAAATTATGCAATTGTTCACCGTATAAACAATTTATTGATTTCCTCTTGGTCTGACGAAGCAAACAGAGGAAAATACAAACCATGAATAAAGAAACAGGCCAACTGATAACTATTTTCAAGAAAACCTCACGAGTAGTCCGTTTCAATTCTTCTCTTCTCGATTTTTAGAAAAAGGTAGGTATAATAATAATAATAATAATAACAACAATGCATGTATGTATTATACTCAACAGATATACATACAGGGAAAAAATAACCAATTATTGAATTAATTAGTCAAATGGAATACAAATAATTATAAATGATTAAATAATGAGAAAAAAAGAAGTATATAAGTGAATATATACAATGAAAATAAAATTAAATAGAATAGCAATAAAACATAACCAGTGAAACAAGCTGAAAATAAAATATCTTCTATTACTCAGTCACATGTAGTCAACAGAAGTTAATGAAAAAAATCACGTCACCCCATCACCTTATTCTGAATGGCATATCAAAGTCACTGATAGGTGATCAAAATACACCACATTTGATTATATATAAAGTTGATAAGAAAACGTGATATAATATTTGATGTGCTCTAATTGATTGATACTAATCAAGCAAATAGCCGTGAATAATAATTATAACCCTGAAATAAAAGATAATATGATATTAAAAAAAAACTTCAAAAAGGCGATTGGTTTGGTTTATCCCCTAGTCAAAAACAATATCAACTATAACAGTCTTACATACATCGGTAAGTCCAGTGAAAAACTCAAATCTCTTCTTTTTAAGTATAACATCCACATTGCTTACCGCACTGGAAATAACTTAGGAAAACATATCAAAAATAACAAATCTAAAGTCAACAAAAATAAAAAATCAGGTGTATATAAAATTAACTGTGGTAGTTGTGATAAGTTTTATATTGGTAGAACGTTTAGAAGTTTTCAAATAAGAATTTCGGAACATAAACGTAGCTTTGATAATCAGAAGACAGATTCTCATTATGGAAATCATTTGATTAATGAAAATCATATATTCAATTCCGATTTTGAAATTTTGAATACCGCAAACAAGGGAATGAAGCTTAATTTGTTAAAATCACTTCAAATTAATAAATACAAATATTCTGGCAACCTTTTGAACAGCCAAATCTATCATACCTCAAGCCCCCTTCTCAATCTTTTCAAAATTACTTAGTTTACTATATAGTAGTTCAGTATGAATTCATCCCTTCTACCTGTTATCTAACCTGTTTTCTCTGTATTTAAGTTTATATATTGTATGTATTCGAGAAATTGTCATTAGTCTTCACGTAGCATTTGAAAAAGGTGAATCTCATCGAAACGTACGTCATGCATAAAGTGACCATTTTTTTTTCAACTCAAAACGGGACAATTTTTTTTAAGCTGCAGGTTAAACGTAAGGGTCTGGCGGGTAATTCAAATTTTAAACAGTTTTTTAAGAATGTATGTAAATATCGATTTAAAGTTACGTAAATAAATATTTTTTATTATCGCGAAATCAAAAATCCTCTCTAAGTTTTGCCTAATTTGGCTGTAATTCTAAAAAAACTGTTTAAAATTTAAATTTAAACAACAACATCTAACCTTCAGGTAGAAATAAACACAACTTTCAATTTTCTTTATTCAGAATAAGTGTAACTTAATGGAATTAGTATTCACTATAATTATTTTCAAATTAATTAAGTATAATTATGTTTATAATAAAAAGTAGTGAAAAATAAAAATCAATCACCAGCTTTATTAAATCAAGGAACTTTGATCTGTTAATAATTATCAAAATATATGTAACGCATTTTTTTAAATTGTTTTTGTACTTTTCAGAGGAACAAATTTGCTTTAATAAAGTTTGTGATGACTTTAAATAAGAATAAAATTCTTGGCACGTTTTTTTTACATTAACCTTAGTTATCAACATCGCTTTCAAAACTGGAACCTGTAAATGATTTTTTTCGGATGTCCACAGTTTGTTCATGAGAGAAAAGACTCTTTCTACTGGGGCATTTGTTCCAGGTAGACATAAAATGTATTCAATTAAAATACAAAAATTTGCATGTTTAAGATTGTTGGTACGAAAGTGTTTGAATACTTCCACCCAACGAGTTTCTGTTGAGACTTTTAAATTATCCCATTCGGCTATTTTTTGGCAAGTGACGTAGCTAGAAATTAATGTAAATTCGTCAAATACTTCTGTATCTTTATTACAATGAATATATCCCTCTTCAATCAACACATCCACTGCGTTTTGAATATCTTCCCATGCAAGTACTTTTCTTAAATCTGCCCATTTAAATATCTCCATTTCTTTAGTAATAAAGCAAGTCCACTGTTCCAAATATTCACGGCTAGTTTTATAAAATTCTATTGCCGTATTTTTCACCAAGTCTTCATTAACATTAGTGCCATTATCTTTTAGTTTCACAATTAAACTACGAACAGTGAATGGAAGAAACTGGTTGATCTGTTTCTGTGCCAAATTGTCTTTGAGATGATTGATTACTTTCGCCGCATCAATTGCCGATACAGTCTGACCCTCGACCTCCAATACGGCTTGGTGAAAACTTGCTGACTGAGCGTGTAAAAAATTAAGCCATAATTCTGACGTGGGATCTTCAAAAAAGTTTTTTAACAATTTGGGACATTTTTCAATGCTCAAAAAATAGTCTTTTAACGGTTGATACATTTTTAAAACTCTTTCCAAAGCAGGCATAAGTGCAAGCCATCTGGTTTTATTGTAGCCAAGCATTTGGTGATATTCTATTTCAGCTTCAGCGCAAAACTCCTTCAGAGCTTCAACTCGAACCGTGTAAATATAAAAAAATGAATATATTTTTACAATAATGCTTTCGTAATCTAAAGGTAGATCATCTGCAGCGGATTTTATTGCATTGTGAATTATATGGGCTCCACATCCAATACCTATCAACGGTTTTTTCAGAGACGATTGTAACTTTGCTAATACATTGTTAGTTCCTCGCCTAGCTACACCCCCAAAATTGACATTAGCATTGTCACCACAAAATGCCACGACTTTATTTGTTAAATTATTATCTATTAATACTTGATGTAAATAATCTACAATAATGTCAAAAGTTTCACCTGGTTGTCCTTGGATGTCTAAAATTTTTACTTGCACACCTTCATATGGTTGAAAAAAGCGCACTACGAAAGGATATATTTTCTTGTTACCGTGGTTTGAAGCGTCGTTTAAAATTGTTATACAATTGGACTTATTGAGATCATATTTTAAACTTTCGATCGCAAAGCGCTAAAACATTTACTACAATAGCTTCGGTTTTTGTACGCGCGCATGTGAATTTCGTATCAAAACATGTTTGAATTAATTTCGACGAACAATCATTGGAGCGAAAACTGTGGTTTTCGCTCCAATTTTGCTGCAGCAGCAATATCCAAATCCTTTGAAGTTGGCGCGTTTTGGTTCTTGAAAAAGTTTAACATTGAAGAACTGGAAGCAGCGGCACGATCGGCATTTTTATGTTTTTCTGACTTTAAATGCTGTTCAATATCACCAGTACCGCTATAGGAAACACTAAACTCTGTGCGACACTTTCCGCATCTGACATCCGAAAGAGTATTAGTTTGCTTAATAAAAGGGTATTTTGCTTGTAAGTTGACATTAAATGAACACTTGCGTTTCGGCATAACTAGAGGTAAAATTCCAAAACAATAAAAAAAAATTTATATACCAGTTTATCATTAAACTACTTCACGAACGTTACGTAAAAACAAAACAATAGCGAGAAGCCTAAATGCGTGCGCGTGACTAGCCTAATAAACAATGAATGCGCCCTCTTCGCCCCGCGTTACTAGATAACGAACAGCGTGCGCGGACGGGCGGAGGGAATCACCGATCGACAGCGATGCGAATGGTCTGTGATTGCCCGCCTGCGCGTGTTTCGTGAGCTACATGATTTAAATTTTCGGGCTGTTTCACAAAACGGGACAATTTCGCGTCCCGGCGCTTTGTTTGGGGACAACGGGACAGGTGACCGAGAAAAGGGACTTTCCCGTTCAAAACGGGACGTATGGTCACTTTAGTCATGCAGTATATTATTTTTAATATATGTGTAAATCAGTTTAGCAATTGTTTTATTAATAACTTAATTCTTGAAAAGTTGTCGTGGCCACGGCAAACAGACAGACCGATTAATGTATAGACGAAGTATACTAATGTATAGCGAAGAACGTAACAAATTAATCGTCATAATGAAGAATAAGTGCTTATTTTAGCTGAATTTTGCTTGTTAAATTTACAAGTAAAGTTCTCGAGAATTTTAATTTAAAATAAGTTTGAACTTAATTTGAAATAAGATTCATTATTAAGATTCAATACGGTCCTGTCTGACAAAATTTGTACTCATTTTCAAGTGTCGTAGTGTCATTTTGAGGTATCATAAATAGCTTTATAAAAATTATACAGCTAAGTTATACAGCTTTAAAAAAATAATTTTGCCCATTAGTAGCATTTGTGGACACACAAACAAAACAATTGTATAAAATGTCTTTATAACGGCCGCTTCGATAACTCTTACACAGCAATTTAGTGTTCAAAATGCTTTGTTCACGTTATTTATGGAGAAGATTTCTTGCGCGCTTTTTCAACTGTAAATAATCTCAAATTATTTTGTTAACTTATTTACAGTGGGTTTGTCGTGATACATAATAAGATTATTGTTTTTTATCCATTTATCGGATATAGATTTTACATTGAAACGTTGAGAAGATTTTTTTTTTAATGTTATTAATCATTCTGCTAGAAGGCACCTAAGTAACATGGTTATAAAGTCATCCGTCAAAAGAAGACCCAAAAACTTATCGTAGAAGAAAATATTAGAGAATTTTTTTGTCATCACAACTTTCTGGTAGGTTTTTAATAGACTTCTTGGATCTTGTGGGAGCGTATCAGAAATCGGTTGTTTATATTTTTGAATAAACTTTTAAGTGCCAAATGTGACACGTTGAATGAAACGTCCCATGATCTAATATGTCTTCTGAACTCTGCATTTTCTCCACTTCTAGCATGTAACAAAGTTCCCTTGAATTTAGTTCTATATCTTCTATCCAATTGTGTCTCGCATCTTCCTCCTTCTATTTACAGATATTGCTGTAACATTTTGTTTCGAAAATAATTGCAAATTGACATCACATCTCAACTGTAAATCGGCTTCACTTCTCATGTCATTTACAGTTGTGTTGAGATTTGATACACTCACTAAATTTGGATAATTTTGGTTAGGACTGTTACACGGTAAAGAGCTGAGCATCTGATTATCGACTCAGTTGTTGCTTAACAAAATATTCTTGTAACATTTATTTACTTTCCTACGAAAGCCTCCACTCCTCTTTTTCTCTATCCATTTGCTAATTCCAAATAAAGATATTGTTTTCTTACCGCAAAAGCACTTGGAACTCAAAATGGCGTATGCTGGTCTTGACTAAGACGTTATAAAAATAACAGTTTTATAAGAATGACCACGAACACCGTTTAGCTCGAATGAACATCGTTTTGCTGCAAGATGCAGTTTTCTCTCGAAACATCTCACTAAATGTTGTATTATAGCAGAACTTCATCCAACTACAACACTATAGTTATATGAGCTGTTTTAAAGTGTAAAATGTGCTTATTCCAGCATAATTATATCGTAGAACACATTTATAAAACTGTTTTATATATGTTTCCGTGTCAATACTTGATAACTAGCTTTATAGATGTTCCAAAATGGACAAATAGATGTCGAAAATAGCTGGTATAAAGCAGTTTTGATCTATAACATAATATATGATATAATGATTGCTGTTTAAACGTTTACAGAACACTTATAAAACCGCTCTCTAAATTGTTTTATAATTTTGCTCTGAGAACGTTTCTGAAACAAATCTGAATATGCTGAAGGCTCACCGTAACATCCTTTTTAGAACAAAAACGCTTTCAGGGAGCAATAATAAAATAGCAATAAATCAAAATTGCACTGTAACTCAAAAATTATGAAACATTTTTGTTAGTTGGGAACTGCCTCTAAGTCGACAATAGAATTATTATACAGAGTAGACCAAATAATATAAGCATATTCCAATTTACTTCGAATAGAAAAGCAGTACACTGTTTTCATCGTTCCAATATTAACAAAGCTGCTCCAATTTCCGATCAAATAACCGAGCATTCTAGAGGCAGAAGCCGTGAAACAATAGTTAAGTCTTCTGAAAAGGACAGCTTATAGTTGACAACTTTATCAGCAGGATGCAGCTAAAATACAAAATCATCAGTTGTCTTAAAAAATGAGATTCATTGGAATTTGATTTACTAATGAAAATGTAAATAATGAGATTAGTCAAAAGAAAAAAATGCTATTATTCACTCGATCGATCATACATTCGTATGAATGAAGTGGTTTTATCAGAGAGTAATATTGATCTTATCAGATGACTTTGATTTTCTACGTGGAATTGATGTGTACCATCTCAAAATGTTCGTTTTCTGATATTAAATTCACTTTTCATTATTTGGACGTTTTCGAATATATATATATATATATATATATATATATATATATATATATATATAATAATAATAATAATAATAATAAAGCTATATTTAATTAGGAATAAAATTCGATCTTTCAAACCATATTGAAAGAAGACTGGACCATTGCCTTAGTTACCAAGGCGAATATTTGAATAATGAGGGTTTCTTCAAGCGAATTATATTCACCTTCAAGTAAGAACATAAATGGTGTAATCTCTTCCCAAAATTCACTTACCTGAGATTTAAAAAATCTAAATCACTCAATTTATTCAAAGAGGCATTATTCTGGTTGGGTACTCATGGAAGTTTGTGAGTATTAGTGGAGGAATATTTAAATCCAGAAAGAATATTTAGAATATCTGTTTGAAAAATTCTATTGAAGATTTGCCAATCGGATACAGAAGATCGACTTTTTTCTCTTTGAGAGAGTTGCAACAGGGTATACTACAAATTTTCGAAACTGTCTAAATGAATCCTTTCTAATGAATTGCATAGGATCGAATAACCTCTAAATTCTTTGGTCTCCCAGACCTAACAATTTAATACCAATAACTCCAAGCAAAGCCTTTGGTTTGGAGTTATCTCAAAGAGAAGGTTTAGGGGAATAAACGTTAAAATTCTTAGTACATTATTTGCCTTATATTCTTCTCCACTGCAACAGAACCAGTGCAACTGGATAATGTGCTGAAATGTTGTAAACTTATTGTTAGACTTTCAGGATTCGTTTTATTGAATTCATTTTTCTCAATGACCTTGTCCCTTTCACAATGACTTTGTCGCTTTCGGAATGACCAATTATGATACAGTAAACGTTCAAGAGGTTGATATTAGATCGAGATAAATGACATCTTACTATTATTCTCAATATTTTAAAATGTACAAGATTAAATTTCAATCAAATCTACGGTTTTCTGGAAATTATTCCACCAATTATTACCACATATTGAAAGTAAGAGAAGAATAATTTTTTTTTTAATATCTTAAAACTTCATATCGATGTAGGCAAACATAAACGTAAATCACTTGTAGTTACACCAAAATGAGCTCATATGGAGAACATGAGCTGGAATCGTTCCTAAGTCCTCATTCATAAAAAAAACTGAATTATACGTGAACTTACAAGTACGTAATTAAATAAATACATTTTCAGCGAGTTATATTTGACCATATAGGTATATGAATTATTAGAGAATTGCTTTTTCTCAATTATCAATAAAGGACTAAGGAATAATTTCGGATGTTTATAGTTATCACAGATTAAAATCTCCATTTTAAACTATCGAAACAAATTGACATTTTTGAGAATTCAAACTGACATACTTCAAATGAACTTTGCCTGGCACATTTGTTTTTCCTCTTTACACTATTCAATGAGAGCTATCGTAAAATAAGTGTTTTGCCTTTTTGAATAAATGATGATACTGACTCTATAAACATATGGTGTTTTCGTATTATGAGAACAGAAAAATATGATGAAGAAGACGGATGCATCTGTTTAAATTTTATCTACCACATTGGAGAATCGAAATATGAATTATTCCAAAATTGTTATTTCGATACTGAACATCCTGTAGGTATTTATTATTTCAAGTTTATACCTGAAATAATAAATTCGGTGCAGAGTATGCTCTAAGGGCTCAATTGAAATGCCTAGATTATTCAATTTAATTACAAATTTAAATATACCTATTATATATAATTGCAAGTGTTTTCAATTATAATTAAATAATCGTAATTATATAATGATAAGTATATGAATAAAAATGAGACATTTTTTAAGAAATATAATATGGAATCAGATATTTTCATTCTCAATAATATTGAGGTGTTTTACAAAAAGGAAGCAATACGAGTATTCCTGTTCCAATTTCCATCAATTCCATACTTAACTGTATAGTACACAAAATATATTCAAATCTTAAAACCTCAGTTTGAAGGAAAATGAGATAAATTACACCAGCAGCAGATGGTATGGTCAACAGTAATGCTAAAAACACTGTCCATTCTGAAACAAAAAGAAAACTTTATTTAACATCACTACCCAATGAAGGTATTCGGGTATGAAAAATTCGCTAGATGGCAACACGTAGGCGTGAGGTCCGACTACTGCACGATTGGTTATTTTTGACATGACATTGACAGGTATGTCAAAATTCACCAATCACGTAGCAGTTAGACCTCATATCTACGTCTTGCCATCTAGTGGATTTCTCATACGCGAAAACCCTCATTCGATGATCATCAATAACATTGTTTTTATTTAATACTAGCAAACCCGGCGAACTCCGTTTCGCCACCAGATGGCTTCGTTTTATGTAACATTTCGTTTGGTAATTAAAAGATGAAGGAAAAATTTTTTTTTGTTTTATATTTGAAAAGGAAAAATTTTATTTCATTTCAAAACAGTAATGAATTCATTTCGATTACAAAAAGGAAGTGTTTCATTAAGCCTTTTTGTAAGCCACATTTTTTGTTTTTTTGGTCTGTTAACACAAACAAAGCGGATGGTTTCCCAACTCGTGAACACGCAACGTATAACTGCCCATGTGAAAAACAATGATTTTCTAAATTTATCACGCAAACACTAAGCGATTGGTCTTGCGAATTGTTAGGGGAAAGTGGGGTAATTGGGAACGGCGGGTAAATAGGAACACTTGAATATCTAATACTTTTCCCAGCACTACACCGGCCACGTTCGTTAAGTAGACGCGCTCAGGGTCCCTAAGTTCTCTCGCAGAAATGTAAAGAAAAATTCGCGCGCATCCTGTCACGGATAGTCAAACAACATTATTTCGTATTTTCATTACAATTTTTGTCGTATGTAGAAATCGATGTAATGAGCATATTTTTGAGCCTAAAGACGACACATATTGTTAATATCTTTCATGTAATATCTGTTTTTACATTTTACAGTAGCTTTAAAATCATTGAAGATAATATTGCAAGTAACGTCCATTTAGATTTCAGTTGCCTACTTCGGGTAATTAGGAACGGTGTCAGGAGGGTAAATGTGAACGTTCCCAATTACCCCTATGAACTGATTAATCTTGTATAAATATTCTAACACTACAAATAGTTTTAGATGCCTCGTCATTACAAAAGAAAAACCACACCTAGATATAAATTGGATATATAGGTGTATATATATATATATATATATATATATATATATATATATATATATATATATATATATATATATATATATATATATATATATATACATATATATATAATTTATATCTAGGTGTGGTTTTTCTTTTATATATATATATATATATATATATATATATATATATTTATAAATCAAAAGTAGGCACTGTCGGCATATCCCGCAATTAGTAGCAGCCGTTGACACGTGTTTCGAGCTTATTGGCTCTCTTCAGAACGGCGTAGGCAGGTTCAAGTTGTACGAATCTGGAGATAGAAAAACAAGAAAGAAACAGACACTCCACTGAAGGAAGTCGACGCACTTTCTTGTTTTTTTGTATACAGATTCGTGTAACTTGAACTTGGTTACGCCGTTCTGAGGAGAGCCAATAAGCTCGAAACACGTGTCAACGGCTGCTACTAATTGCAGGATATGCCGACAGTGTCTTCTTTTGATTGAAATTTTTCCCCGCGTTGAACATTATTCATATATTGTATATATATATATATATATATATATATATATATATATATATATATATATATATATATATATATATATATATATATATATATATATATATATATATATATATATATATATAGATAGGAAATGAGAAACATGTCCAGATTTTATCCAGCACACCTATGAAATATCAACTAGAGGAAAAAGAGAAAAGACAAGTGGAAAAGAAAATAAAAAAAGAAAAAGTTCAGAAGATAAAGGCCACTAATATTAAGAAAATAAAGCAACAAGTTAAGAGTAAGGAAGTCAGATAGTTGAAGAGGATGTTAGAAGATAATGAAAATGAAGGGGAGTATTACTGTATATTCTGCTGCGAAAAATATGAATCTTCACCTGAAAAAGACTGGATTATGTGCGCTGAATGTAACAACTGGACACATGATAAACGTACCTCTGGTCAATCCAGTACCCGTTACGTCTGTGATTTCTGCCACACAAAATAATTCTAATACTTATAGGGATTTTGTTATGTCGTTCACAATTACCCCATATCGTTCCCATTTTCCCCGCGGACTGTTCTCAATTACCCCATATGGTATCGGGTAAATGAGAACACCAATATTTTTTATTTTCATTAATTTTTTTAATTTAGAGTTTATTTTCAAGCATTTTGATTTAAGTTATTTGAAGGTAGATTAGTAACGTTAATGTTGCAATAGAATTTGATTATATTTGTGCTTTTGTTTTCATTTTTTTAGGCGTTAAAGTTAGGTGTTCCCAATTACCCCACTTTCCCCTAATTGTCATTGCGAACGCAAGGCGAATTGGAAATTGAAATCGTTTGAAGTCAAACGGAAGATCAGTCGGAATTATTGGTATTCGAGTAATACATGCATTTTTACCTGCGTACTTTCCGTTAATAATGGTTGCCTCAATCAAATTCGGCATAAGTCTTTTTACCGAAAGTCGAGTACCGTTGCAAAGTCGCGGTAGATTCAAATTACGCAATATCATAATAACTGTACCAACTTTGAGTTGCGAATTATGTGGTGGAAATCCTCGTAACTCCAGAGAGTTCAAAAACTCCGTTAGATTATTTACTACATTTGTTATGGAATAAACGGATTTGTATGTCACCAAATCGCCAGCAATTTTTGATTGAATGGTGAAATTCAGTGCGTGTACATCATTATTCTTTGCGGCAAGAATTGCTCGTTGACTTAACCAAGCATAAATCTGATAATTCTCACTAATGTTTGGGAAAACATTTTCAATAAGAGCTAATTGTGAGTCTACAAATCGGCAAAAGTCGTTGGTAATAGTAATTAATCCAGATGTGGCATCAACTGGGACTTTTCCATTTCCAACAGCTAACAATTGTTTGGAAAATTGTGCAGCACTTTGATCATTTTGAAGTTGAACTCTCATATTAGTGGCTAGCGATAATGTTTTCACGTTATTCCATAAAGGTGATGCCTTCAGGCAAGCATTCAATTCATCTGCAGGCGTTCCACGGGGAATTACTGGCAACGTCTGCCTGAAATCGCCTGCTAACAATATCATCAAGCCGCCAAAGACATAAACAGCTATAAATAATAAGAGTTGATAGTAGAAGGGTGAAAATTTAGGATTGTATGTATTTTTGTATGTTGTATCATAAAAAAATAAAAACTGAAAATTTTGTTTGAAAAATAGAAAAAAAAATTTAGGGGTGGACTACCCTTAACATTTAGGCGTATGAAAAATAGATGTTGGCCGATTCTCAGACCTACTCAATACGCTCACAAAATTTCATGAGAATCGGTCAAGCCGAAAGTTCGAACACCGTGACACGAGAATTTTATATATTAGACGAGAATTTTATATATTAGATTTGGCGCAAGTGGAATAGCTAGCTGGAAGCGTAGCCCATGGGCCATGTTATTATATCCTTCACAATTTTTCGGATTGAATATTGCAGTTGGAATACATATATTAAAAAACAAATACACCAAAACTTACATCATGTAACCCTAATTATCGAATTACTTTGAAAAACTTATTAATTCAAGTATCGCTAGTATGCAATTACAATGAAGAATTTGATCAGTGAATTATAAATTTGTTACTTTGCAAAGTATAAGCATAAGTATCGAACTGGAATTTATTCAAGTTCATTATAATATAACTTTAAAAAACACACAGGGTTGATTTCTACGCTTAATTATAATTGATTCAACGATTAACTATAATAACTAATTATCTAATTAATATAACGATCAGTTTCTTATCGATGTACATAAACGATAATACTATCCTAGAAAATATGATTAAAATTTTTTTTATATACATTGAATAATATATAACCTCTCTATTCAGTACAGAGTTGCATGTCTCTCGAAAAAGCATGAAAAATTTGATTTCGTAAAATATTACTTTAGATTTGAATATTTTATAAAGGCACAAGAACAATTCTCATATTTTGACGTTCGTTGGATTATAAATTTTAAAAAATATGAACAATAAAAATGCATAATGAAATTTTTCTATCCTTTTCCATTTCGAAAAAATACATACTTATGTTATCAGAATTGTTTTACAAATTTGATAATTGCTGATGATGGTTTTGCAGAAAAACGTATCACAAAAATAGAGCCATATATTAGAAAATATACAAGCAGCTTATCATAAATCGATATTTTCATACTATGTTATACTCTGCTTGAATAATGGAGATGTAGGGGAAAAGTATAATCATGTTCTTAAATAATGTACATCGAAAATGAGTGCTATGACAACCTGACGTACCTAACCCTTATTCAAACTCAAAATTATTGATAAAAAATTAATCAATATCATGAGACTAACAGTCTCATGATATTGTTTAAAGATAAAAACAGGGCTTTTTATAAAAACCTCAATATTTATATTTTTATAATTCATTATAACCATGTGCCAATACTGAAGGAATTTTGCAGTGAAAAATAATCCACCAATTTATAAATATTAATCTTAATAATTCTTGTCATATTTAATCACGAAACTTTCATTTTGGCATTTGTGACAACAAATAAACATAGGTAAATCTTGCTTAATCCAATAAACCTTGTTTATTGAATTATTAACTAATAATAATAAGTTTGATAATACTAAAAGTTTGATAATGCTATAGATTCGAATAAATTAATAGACATGAGTAAGTAAACATGTAAACATGTTCATGTAAGTAAACATGAAAGAGTAATAAAATGTAAAGGAAGAAGAAAATATGATAATATCCATACAAATCAAAGTGACAAATTATGTAAATGTGGAATTATTAAATATGAAAAAATATATATAAAGCCAAAAATGTGTTTGAATATTTGTAAAGAAACAACTCACTTTTTTCAGTTAAATTTCCTCTTTGTGCTAAAATCACTCTGAATATTTCTATCACACATACTGATGTGAGTATACTAAAATCAGTTTCAAATCTATCTATATCACCATTTCTATTAACATATTTGACTATATTCATACATATTTCACATACTGAGAACAGTCCAAAATAATATGAATTCAAATAAAGAAGCACTTCAAATGTTAAAGGTATATTCATCATTTTGAATACTTATTGAAAATCCTTTTATTTATTAAAACCTATTCATTTTTAGCCGTATTACACTTTTTGTTTGTATTGATTTTTAAATGGCTCAACATTCGTACCGTGGTTGTCAAGACTACCAACTTCGTTCGGTATTCAGTTTTAGCCACAGAACTGAGACCAAGTATGAAGCCAATGAATAATCATTGTTTATAATTTTGTTATAGAAATTTGAATAACTCAAAAAAAAAACATTTAATATTTATCTAAATGAACTTCTAATAACACAATTTTCACTCAAAGAACATTTGAATGAATGAAACTATATAATACCTACTAAAATTTTATAAAATCAAAAAGCTTTGTAGATCTTCCACAATATCAATGTGAATCACCTGTGAAATGAAATTGATCATAATTCGAAGTTAGAGATAATTATACTTCCCCACACGAAAATCATTCTCTCTATGATTCTGTGATAATTTAAAATTAACCTGTATTTTCTGTAGAATTTTAGAGTTTTTTTTATGTTTTTATAATCTCTACAGATAATCTAACTTATCTATTCTACTGAATCTACGTAGTGTCTTTTGAATATCTCAATAGTTTTTAGCATCAATGTCTGCCGAAATAGATGTTTTTATTAGTAATTATACCTTAGTAGACCCTGAAATATATGAATTGTGGGTTGAAGGGCAAACAGGTATTAATATCAAATTGGAATTCAGTTTATTTGATTACTTCCCAGATCTCACATTTGAATTTGATTTATTGAATTATTGTAGCTAGAGATGCTGTTGCTACTTTGAATGATCGAGGACTTGGACGAGAAACTGGGGCTTCCTTGGAATTGATTGCAAGTGATGTGTTAGATCATTACAGAACATATGCGTTACTTGAAAAGCTTTTAATCAATCCTAATAAGCTTCAAGAACAATTGGCATTCCAGATTGAGCCCCAAACAAGACAAATTTTAATTGAAAAGTATTGTTTTAGGTATTTTAATAGTATTTGTGAAAATACTGATTATTTACAGATATTATGATTTTGATGATGCTGTTATACGAGAGTTATTGGGTAAAAAGTTGTCTTCAAAACACAGAAAAGATTTGGATGAGGTAGCAGAAAAAACTGGAGTTCCTTTGAAGTCGTGCAGGTAAAATGAAAATATTTTTTTCATAGCTATCATTCATATTTCTTCTCAAAAAATATCAGAAAGCCTTCTGGAAAACTTCTAAAAATTACACCTTGACCAGATATGAATATAAGGTATACCCAATATAATAATATTCTAATAATTTGAATATTATTAATTGCATTAATATTGAAAAAATAAGGTATACCAAAAATAGTTGGACATGCTCTAGTCTACAGAAGTTAGATATAATTCTTGCAGTAAGCAGTTATTAGGTATATGCTTTTAAAAAAAGTTGCACTATGAATAATTTTCATATTTCAGTTACATTTGTGTGATGTGGTTTATGTGCTTTAATAGTAAATTATGTATATTGATTAGTTATGTATGTAACTAATTCATAGAAGTAATTGAATTTAGTGTGTAGTTTATTCATAAATGTAATGTCGTAAGAGTAAATTTTTTATTTTTGATTGTAGAAGACAGTTTGATAACGTGAAGAGAATATTTAAGATAACTGAAGAAACACCAGGTCCATTAGCTCAAAATATACAAAATTTATTCTACCTGCCTGAAGACTTGGCAAGAAAATATGCTTGTATAGTTTTTATTGGATATATGAGGTTTGAAACTACAAAACGGAAACTACAGTACTTAGCCTTTTCTTCTTGGAAAAAATGTGCCCAAGTAATAATGGATCAGTGGACTTATAGAATGGGTGAGATTTATATAAAGTAACTCAAATGCAATTAAAATATTATGTGATGTGCTCATTTTTATTAAATTAAAATAGAGCTAATGGAGGTTAAGATTTTTTTTATAAATCTCATCTCATCTTGTGTTTTTTAATTTAAACAGATTGATATGTTCAGATTTTGACAATTTTTTTTTTTAGGTTCAGAATATTATGAAACAGAAATAGATAAGGAATTTCTGCTAGAGCTGAGAGAACTGAAAGTTTTGGGCGATAAAGAAAAGGAACACAAACAGTAAGAAATTTTTAATGCTTTCATACACGAAGAATGTTCTTACATATTTATATTACTGAATTTGTGCTCACTAAATAGTAGATAGTTACACCATTATTATAAAAAAAAATATATGCAGAAGAATATTTTTTATGAAAAAAAAAAGCTGAAATATTTATTTGATGGCTGTAGTGTAGATCTAGTTGCTCGTTTCTTATCCTGATGTGTTTTGACACAACAAATTTATAATAACAAATTAATTTTGTTTACAGATTTTTGAAGAGTTTCAGTCTTGACGTGTGTCATTAAATAATGTTAATAATTTTAAAATGTTTCCACTATTAATGATGTGTTATTCTAAACATAATATTTCAAGTTCTCAGTTTTATTCAGACTTTGTCAGAAGCATTTACAACAGTGAAATAATATTTTTGAGTTTCTATTTTGAAAATGCAATTAGATAAGTAAGGATACATATCTGCATCCTGGAAAAATTGAGCTGCAGCGAAATTTGATTTCAGATAGATATTCTTTAAAATGAACTTGCGCGTATTTCCCTTCTTCTTTCCTTTGGTTTTTAGTTCAGTACTGTTAAATGGATCATCAATGAGCTCTAATTTTTGTACACTATTTCCGTTCCCATCAATTATGTCAGACTACATAAGTCAAGGGAGTTCACCACAGCTCAGCTGGAGCATACCTTCCCTCTGACTCAACTTTTTCCAAAACTTCTATGCAGAAATGTTACTGTATTTTTTCCAGAATTTTTATGCAAAACGCATTTTATGTATTTATTTTATATAATTTAGAATAATATTCTTTCTTTTCAGTCTAGTTTGTGCTGCTCTGAAATCCCAGATGTTACAAAAGAAATTTAATGAAGTAGAACAAAATTTCAGGAATTATTCTAGAGCAATACTGACTCTTTCTAGTACTTTACATCGATCAAGAGACATGAGAAATTTATTCGTTGATTTGTCACAATTTATAGATTTATGGAGGCAATCACAATTGAATTATCAAGATTTGGAACAATTCTTACCTGCATTCACTCAGTCAGCACTAGAAATAGATGTTCTTAGGTTAGTCAATCTTCCTCATGTTCTGGAAATTTTGTCATGTTAAAGACTATATTAATAATTGATGAGGCCGATACTTGATGTAAATCGATAAACATAATAAAACAATTGTTAAACTGATTTACACATATATTAAAAATAATACTGCATGACGTACGTTTCGATGAGATTCACCTTTTTCAAATGCTACGTGCAGACTAATCTGATTATTCTGCATTCTGATAATCTGAATTATCAGAATGCAGAATAATCATCGAAACGTACGTCATGCAGTATTATTTTTAATATATGTGTAAATCAGTTTAACAATTGTTTTATTATAAAAACTATATCTATATTTTCAGTGTTTAATTGGGATTAAACACTGATTTAGGAAAACACTGTCTTGGAAAAGTCCAGAACAGGAAAATAAGTTACCTCTTTAGTAATTTCAAAGCTTTTGAAAATGTTTATTTTCTTCTTCAGGGTTAAAATTGTACAAAGTTTATATAACGTGGCACTATTGAAAATTTTTCTTACAATTAATTGTTATATAATATTAATACTATTATATATATATATATATATATATATATATATATATATATATATATATATATATATATATATATATATATATATATATATATAACTGTTAGTATTGTAAAATTTTAGCCCTGAAGAAGAAAATAAACATTTTTGAAAGCTTGGAAAAAACTAGAGGCAACTTTTATATTAGAGTCGTGAAACATTCAACTATATATATAATCTATTTTAATTAATACAAATTAATGAGAACAATTAATATTTCATTTTAATTGTCATCTGTAATGAAATTTTCCTACTGAATATCCAATTTCATAGAGCTCTATTATGAAGCTAACTGTATTAAACAAAGCTGTTTATTTGTTGTTCCAGAGAACCTGGAGTGAAAACTATTTGGGAAAAATACATGAAAGTGGTTTCAGAATGCTTGTTGACTATGTATAAACACATTTAAAGTCATATGTAAATACATAGGGACAATTATGTTTATTCATAATCCTCAAATTTACTTTAAATGCAATGATGAAACTGTACTTACACAACTGTAGACTTTAGCAAAGCAGCACAAGTTCCTGTTTTCATCTTATGGATAGTCCCCAAGAATGAGTGATCTTGGAAAGGTTGGATTTACAGAAACCTCTCTTTCCAATATTAAAAATTCTTTATAAAAGGAAAAGGATTGAAGTAATTAAATTATCCCTTGTTGATAAAGAAATTCCAATTATTTGTAAAGGACTAAAAAAATCTCTATGAACAAAATGTTTCTATGAATTGAAGATGTGTTATTGAATAATGAATGTTTTTTTTAAATAAATGTGATTGTTATAAATTCTTGGATGCTGAATTATTTTATCAAAAGCATTATTTCCAAAATAATGCTTTTTTCCAATAAAAATGTTTGTTGGGAAAAAGGGTTTACTGTTTCAATGTTACATAAGAGGCTTTAACAAGAATGAAATTTCATGCACAACAAATGGCACATATCCTTTCCAAGATAAAAATAGCACAACAGTTTTGTTACATGAACATGTTTAATTTTATTATATAGGTTATATTTATTAGATTTGTTGATATACAATTTGCATATTGCTTTATGCACAATATGAAAATATTGAATTTGGCCACACTAAACATTTCATACCTACTAGTAAAACCGAGATAAATCATTTTATTGGGCTTAGTTAATAGTACATGTGCTTGTAAATTTAAAGTAATAAAAAGTACCTCGATAGTTTTCCTCAAACATTTTAGCAGTTTTTATAAGTGAGATTTTTGTCTAACTGACTGTATATAAAGTAAGTAACCAGATTGGTATCAATTCAAAAGAAGCAACTAATATGACAAATTTCCATTTATTATTGTAAGGTATGGTTGATCTAAGTGAAACACGGTGATCGTCACTTTATGAAATCATTTATTTAACTGCCGTAATATGGCATGTTGTTCAGTCGAAGAATCTAATAAGACTAAATATGAAGAATATAATATCAACAGTAAATTATGTGTTTCAGTGGTACATACATAACTGCCGATGACAGATATACTATATACAATAACAGTAAATAGGGAGAGTGTGAGAAGTATCACCCTGTTATTTCTAGGAATGTTGAACATAAACAATTATAAGGAGTATAGTTTTTGCTTAATCTCCAACAATTATAAAGTGAAACAATAATTTTCTATCACAATACACCTATGTAATATATTAGATTGGTGAACAGTAATTTCTCTTGAATAGCAGGCTGATTTTTGCTCATCTCCAATTCAAATTGTTTAACTTCATTAGTTCATGATATCTGCAAGAAAAAACCTTTATGTAGAAGAGAAAAAAAAAACAATACTAAGAACATTCCAAATAAAAATATTCAGCTATAGTGATGTGTTTGACCTCATACTGTTCGGAGTGGTGCATTTAGATCATCATTATTTTTTGTATATTGATATTAACAAATATGTATGAACTTTATACTTATACTAGTTAAAACCAAGAAGAAATAGCACAAAATACTACAAATAGGCCTGAAAAGCCAAAACGGTAAATTTTATCAGAAAAAGCACTCCCATATTCATAATACTAAAATTTACCTTTTCCTCCAACAGATGTCCTCAGGTCAACCTGATTTTAGTTCGATCAATTGTAACCTGTAATACAGGATAATATTTAATTTTTAGAATGGCACTTGATAACATAACATGTAAAATAAATTTATTCAGATAGGAGCGAAAGACAATCTTGTTTATAATCACAATTTATCATTTGAACTATGAAATCATCATTTAAAATAAATTAGTTTTCAAGAAAGAATTCCAAATAATAAAAATGAAAGTATCCAAAAAATATAAAGTAATATTAAAGGACAGTAAAATACTTAAAATGAGACGATTCAATATACATACACAGAAAAAGTAATAAGAGTATAGGTACTTAATTTTTATTTACTTATGCGAAACCGCATTAATTATATACAAATAAACTACTAACAAAGTAATTTTCTCAAAAATTTAGGACATTATCTATTTGGCTAAAACCTATTAAATGTGAATAATAAAATTGAAAAAAAAAAAAGTGAAATTATATGTGATAAAAAAATTATAGTGACCTAAAATTATTATAAATTTACATTTGAACATTAATATTGCAACAGGATATGTAGTATAATTATACACAGAAAACTGTCAACATGCTATATAAAAACTTTCAATGAGAAAAAACTAAAAATGTTTACAAGAATGTTCAAGTTGAAAGAAATATCAAATTAACAAATAATATTAATATAACAAATTAATATGCCCTAAAAAGTGAAAAAACTTACCAAAATATCAAACCAAAAGCAGTTGAGCTAAAATTTCAAAGCCTAGGGTATGTCCTGAAATGAAAGAACATTTAGTTAATACTTAAATATTTACAGAAGACATTATTCTACAACAATTATTTTTCAGATAGGAGCGAAAGACAAATTGTTTCATAATCACAGTGTTCATCTGAACTATGGGATCATCATTTTATAGAAAAACAAAGATTTAATTGAATTTAGATTTTAATATAAAGAAAATAAATTCACAAACTGCTAATATTAAGAATAACCTTGTGACGTAGATTTGAAAATACTCAGGACAATGTCATGAAGACAGTTAGGACAACAAGTTAATAATTCAATTTTTCAATAGGTTTTTATATATTGTTACTTTTGCATCAATTCATTACATGTTTAAAGAAGCTTTCCAATTGTCAACATACAGTTGTATAAATGTTACACACTTTTTATTTGGATATAATTAAATGAATTCTTAATACAACTATTCACATGTGACTAGGAGATAACTCAATTTTTAAGTATTAAACTTTTGAAGTATGATAACTTTCAGTTTCAAATTAATCACGTAAATAAATTTGTTGCTAAATTGAATACTCATCTCAATTAACTAATCTCGACGAAAATAATTAGAAATTATCTATCACAATATAACCTTCATTTCAATTGTTACTCACAAATGTTAATATCAACACATTGACAAAATATGGAAAATGTTTTCAACAATTCAATACTTCTAATTAATAATAATAGTCTACTAATAACAGAAAACTTACCTTTTCATTCAGACAGACTAGTGACAAACAAACATGTTTTCTGAAATAAATGGAAGAATTCATCAGTTTTGCAATATGCTTTGAAGGAAAAAAAATCTTATAGATAATTATTCAGATAGGAGCGAAAGACAATCTTGTTTATAATCAGAAAGAATCATTTGAACTATGCAATCATCACTGAGATAGTAAAATTGGTTTTAAAACAATTGCAATTAAAAAATTTAAAGAATGCTATCACTTACCATAGAAAGTTCCAACAAGAAACATCAGCAAAAGCCTCATCTAGACTCTTCAAGTGGTTATGAATATTTTTTTATCCAACATCTGTGTAGCTGTTGAAATATTTTTTTAATGAAGCAAGAATAGAATATATCATTTAAAATTTTGTCAATAAACAAGAATCAGTACTATTGGCGTGTTTAACCTCATCGATTTCGGAGTGGTGCATCGCAATCATCATAATGTTGAATATTAATATATAATATAAACTAATCTATATTCAAGATTAGTTTCTAACAACCAGCTATATTGCACAAAAACTCAAACTGTAAATGAATGAATCAATATTAATTTCTGTTATCGCAGAAATTCATTACAATAAGATTCGACACAAAATATGTATGCACAATTTGACCTAAGTAGCGAAATTCATGAAATACAGAGGAAAATATAAAAATTCACTTAAAAGATACTGTATCGAAAGTTTGAGTAGCTAATCTGAAAAATATATTGAAGGACGTAATTTAATGGTATATTTGAGTACCTATGATAAAATGATATATTTTGTGGTTTAGGTTACACATTAAACAGGTCAAAACTATTAATTTTCAACATAATTTTCTTTGAATTTAGGGAAATGAAAAATTTTTGTTACTATTTGAAATTTCAAACTTTTAAATATTGACACAAATTTGTTAATTTATATATATACCTTCAAAATCTGACTGGATCATCAGCAACAATGATGTTCTCTGAAATAAAAGAAACCATTAAAACTTTTGAATTTTCTTAGACACTGAGATGTAACATGAAATATTTATTCAGATAGGAGCGAAAGACAATCTTGTTTATAATCAGAATGAATCATTTGAACTATGGAATCATCACGAAAGATTAGATATACTGATGTTCGCTACTTTTATGATCTTAGAAGACACGTCGAAATCAATCCTAGTCCGTATAAACATGTCTCCATTCGAAATTAGCGGAAGCCATTAACCTAACTTTTGTTGATTCATTAACAAATTAGGACGTATAATTCAGTTTTCAACTAATAAATAGTTCTAAAAAATAATAACTCCGGTTATTACCAATTTCTGTTCTTTAATCAATATGTATACATTGTGACCAACGTTGGAGTAAACGAAATTTTGAATGATTTGAAAATATTCTGAAATAATTATAAAGGGAGAAAAATATAAATACTCACATACAAATAAATTCCTCAAGTAATCATTGCAAGTGAATATTCAGCTTACAAACTTAAGATGATTATTATAAATTAAAATTGAACTAACTTCCATGAAACCAAGCAACAAGCTTGTTCTCTTCGTGTACCCCATCTTGCAGCAGAAGACGAAATAAAATCGGCTAGAATAGGGAGTAGGAGAAACCGAAGCAAATTGAAAATATCACAGAGCCACTATTTAGTAGCAGTGTTCTTCTTTTCTTTTTTTTCTATCTAACTTCTGTGCACGCAGTGTTGTCAGATGTGTGTAAAGGGAATATTGTACCAGGGCACGACCACCTTTACTACAGGTCATAAAGAGCGTAGTCCCTCGGTGTTCCAAGCTTTTAAGCATTATTTCAACTATTTTTGTATATTGTGAACAAACGATGAATATTATTAATTATATTAATGATAATATTATAATATAATAATAATATAATAATATTAATGAATATTATCAATATTAGTATTTACAATATGTAGAATATTATATTGGGTATTGTGAGCACATATTTCTGTAACAGAAAACTGTAAAACATTTATTATTGCAAGAAAACAACTATGTTTTCGAAGCCCCACTGCGTAAAAAATACCTCTATTAGTCAGTGGGATATATTTACATGAAAAGTTGCCTAACCAAATTTATTCAATTATTTGAAAGAATAGGAACCTCGAAAGAAAAGCTGTAGGAATTACTCAAATTGAATAATTTACCTAAGTATAAATAAATATTATATTTCTGATTAGCGCAACCAATAAACTACTTTATGAAAGTATTGAGTTTTCTTCGTTTATTTTTTGATTCAGTTTTCTCGTGTCCGGCTTCATTATTTTTTTCTATCTAATCATTCAATAAGATATTCGAAAAAATGGAACACTGCATGTTCAGAATATTTTTATTGTCTTCATCACGTAAACAGCAACAACAAAAATCTTTAAGGACTCATCCAATGACACTCTTAAAATAGTGAGATTACAAAAAATTGCTTTCTGGTGTATATTATAGAAAAAGGCACGTTCAAGAGAAATACCATTAATAAGTTTTTCAAATATGGAACACATCTGAAATAAGACATTTTTAATTAAATCTGTAGGTATATTCAGTCCTCCCCGTTGCAAATAATTAAAATATTATCAAAAATAAATAAAACCATAGCTTCCAAAAATTCTGTAATGAAGAAAGTTTGGATTTTGAAAGAATGTGTTATTGTTAGTTAGATTTGTGAATAGCGATCTGTTTATTCGATGGTTATCGGTAATAAATATACTTATTACTATAAATAAACTCACCTATCCCAAGCTTGAAACTTACTGAATTATCTACGGAATACCTATCCTCTACATTATATTTCACAAACAAATTATTTGTAAGTAATCTGTACTCAAAACACAACACAAATTCGATTCGATTAAATTAGTAAACACAAAACACTTCGTTTTTATAATTTGGTGTTATGTTATCCACAAACTATCAACACTAGCACGTAAATAACCCTATAGAAAATTGATGAATGGAGGATTAGAACTGAAATCGTAAAATATTGAACTTCAAACTACGAAAGTCTTGAACAACACAAAATTGATTTCGTTTCACTGAAATTTGTAAACAAACTAAACACTTCGTTTTTTAGTGTTTGATGTTGAGATTTCAACAAATTATCAACATCACCACTTGTAATACACTGTACACTGTATTTATCGGATTTTTGAAGTTTACTTATTTCCATGGCTTCCAGGTAGTTCATTTTAATTCCTTTTTCACAGTAATGAAGAATCTTAGGTTTAAAACAACGTGAGATCTTATGTCCTGTCGACTCTAGATGTTCCCGAAAAGCAGATTGTCCGTTTTTTACGTGTTCTTTTAGCCTAGTTTCAAAACATCTTCCGGTCTGGCCAACATATGACGACTTACATTCTTCACAGTCCAATCTATAAATTCCAGACTTCTTCATTGGCTCGGATTTGGACAATTTGTTATTAAAGATCATTCTATCCAATCTACTGTGACTTGAAAATGCTATATTTAAATTATTATTTTTGAAGAGTTTAATGATTTTCGAAGAGGAAACGTGTGTTTAAGGGATGCTCACATATCTTAATTCATTTCTGTCATTATTACTATTGATGTAGTGTGGCCTATATAAAAGTCTATTGATAAAGCGTTCCTCCTTCTTTCAAAAAAAAAAAAAAAAACAATGTACACTATTGAAAAATTATAGAATTTATACCAAAAGCTCAAATTATTTAACTTCAAACTGTGAAAGTTTTAGGAAGCGCCCTGTTTGCTTTAGTATACCCCTACAAGAAATGGCGGAAATATTAGGCAACCTTATGACATATGTCAGATACTCATTTCGTGGCCTGTAGTAAAGGTGGTCGTGACCAGGGCCGTAGAATTATTGTCTTTTGGTAAAATTATGGTACATCCTGCAATTATTTTAAATAGTTAATTAATGTTTTTAAATATTACAAATATTATCAAAAATTACTTTATATATAAAAAAAATACATTTTTTTATGTAAAGTATGATTTTTTTTGAATTTGAAATATTTCGCCTATATCAGATTTTTAGCGGGTAATTTAAATTCGTCTGTTCAAATGTTATCATAAGTAGGGAAGTACTAGGCAAGTAGGACAGCGTTAAACATCGAAGTACTAAATTTCGCTCCTAATTTCCAATTCGTAATTCAGTTTCACAAACTGCCGATATAGTCGCATGCATCAGATCAAAGTTCTTTTTTGTTTTGAATCGTTATTGTTTTATAGAAGTATATTATAGAATTCTCTTATTTAAGCGCTACGTATTCAGAAAATAACGGCTAAATTCTATTAAAGAAAGTGCATATTATGTATATAATTAATGCCATATAATTCCATGCATTGGCTAGAAATTTTAGTAAACGATAAAATTTGTAGGATACTTTCCAACCTGAAATATTTGTTTTTATGTGTATACAAAACATATCGTGAGAATAATATACATTTAGAATCGTTCTGAATGCGAGAATATTTAATAATGTAGGTCAAGAATAAAAAGGATATTTTATGTTCGAGCTAATTTTTCGATGAAAATTACTGTTGCTGAGAAAACTCCAAAATAATCATTTGACATACCTATTCAAGAGTTATTGGTATCGTCAAACATCAATTATAGACTATATTGCAAGAGTTGGAATTTATTATATATTCAAAAGTGTTGCCTATCATTATTCAAATTCGAAATGTTTTGTAGTTACTTGCTATTGCCATTCAGCTTGCAATTTTTGATAATTTAAAATTAATGCTTTGAACTTTCTGTATGTATTTGTTTATTTTGTGAAAGTTTTTTCATCTTAAAAATCAACTTCTCAGAAGTTTTGAAATTATTTTCTGTTTTCGATATTCATTACAAAGCGGAAATAAAATATTGTAAACTACACAAAATGTTATGGAATAATCTTCTACTTACTAATTCATTTACGAAAGATTTTTTAGCGTTTGAGTCGTAATTGCTGTGAAAATAGATGATTAGTTACATAGGGAAGTGAGAAAGCTTGTTTAACGAAGTGGAGGCAGACATTAATTAAATATTTGAATTAAGACAGAGTTGTGTGGTGTATAATCAAGGACTTTAGAACAGCGAGAGTCTTGAAGGGATAATTGGGTCTACCATTATTCAGAATAATGAAATAAGTTCAAATGAAAAGATAATGGAAATAAATTTTAGTGAAACTTTTTACTATCAGTAATATGTTAAATTTCTAATAATTGTGCATTGACGAATTTAATTTTATATTTTTAAATAATATTTTATTGATATCGAAGAAGATTTAATTTTGCATCGATTTTCCATTTTCCATTGTCCGTTTTGTTTCTCAATAATGGATGATGCTTATTTGAAGTCAATATGTTTGTCTTTTAACAGTTGTATCAATAAAGAGCTGAGTGTGTTGTAAGAACATCACAGGGTTCATTGAAAGTATAGTGAATATTTCTGATCACTTTCTATTTTATATTCCGAAATAATAAATTGAGGAACGCAATCATCTTCCTATAAAAGAAGGTTCATGTTGTTTATTCAATAAATAACTACATCAAATGATCCAAATGATATTATCTAAATGTCAATTTGTGCTTCAATTTCTTAAGGGTACAAACCTACACTCTGTAGCGATATTTAAGTGTATTGAGTTCTAACATCCTTGGTTATTTTGTTAGCAGGATAATAAATACAAGGACCTAGACACGGCGGTCGTCCTCTTAGACTCGTTTTTTGTCTAGAAGAGTCATGCATTCTGCCTGAATGTCCATTTCTGCTGATACTCGTGAATTGTCGATGTAATCTAATAGAATAGAATAGAATATCTTTATTGTAGAGAAAACAAATTTCTTACAAATGGTAGGAGTTTGACGAATCATTCTTCTACTCCTCCACAAATACAATGAATATACATTAGATAATAATACAAAAATATTAGATAAATATAAAAAAAATTAAACTAAGATGAAACTAATGATTGAAGTCTAATAAGTGTAGACTTCGTAAACTAAGTGATTAATTATCCATAAGACTGAAAAAAAAACTTCGTATAATGCACCAAATAATAAAAATTAACACATAAAAGGATGTGGTGAGCATGTTCATATTAATGACTTTGCCTTGAAGTGCTGCGAATACTCGCTGACAGAATAAAAGCAAAATCTCAGAAGATATTTCTTGATGTTTATTTTGAATTTATTGAGAGAAAGCTCTTTGAAGTGGGAAGGTAAGACATTGTATAAATTATAATCTATCGAGTTTTTTTTCGACTTATTTAGACGATACTTATTTGTTCGGATATTATTTGCGCCTCTTGTATTATAATTATGTAGATCAGACTGTTTTATCAGTGTATCTGCATCCTTATGTATTTCTAGAAGAACGTTATATATCCACAATGTAGGCAAAGGCATAATTCCATATTTTATAAATAATGGTCTGCATGAATCCAAGTAACCAACGCCTGCCATTATTCGAATTGCCTTTTTCTGTAACCTGAAAACTACTAAGGCGTTGGAACAATTTCCCCACAGAACAACGCCATAACTCAAAAATGAGTGAAATAGAGAGAAGTATGTAATTCTCAATGTGATATTGCTCGTTATAGTTCTCATTCGTCTAAGCAAAAATAGAGTACCGGAAAGTTTTCCTTTCAGTTGTTCAATATGATCTTTCCAAGTAGGTTTGCTATCTAGTGTTACGCCAAGCAGCTTGGCAGTATTTTTTACCGTAGGATTGTCGAAGTGATTAGATGAAAATACTAAATTTTGAGTTTGGTCATCGTTCAATTTGAGTTTGTTTGCCGTGAACCATAATTGAGACTTGGTATTTACGTACGTGGTTTTTTCCTCCAAGCCTGAACGATTTCTATCATAGTAAACAAAAGTGGTGTCATCCGCGAATAATACCGTTTTCAGTGGATCCATAAAGTTGGGTAAGTCGTTTACATATATAATGGATAACAATGGCCCCAGAACTGATCCTTATCAGTTAGATAAGACTCGATTAGCTTCAGAGGAGTACTTCTGACGGCGTAGAAATGAAGTTTTTCTATTAAAATATCATAAGAGACACAGTCGAAGGCCTTTGAAAGATCACACATCGTTATAGAAGTTTTTTTGTGCTTCTCTAGGCCATCAACTATGCCACCCACGACATCCAAAAGTGCAAGCGTTGTAGAGCGATCTTTTCTGAAGCCATATTGTGAATTGTTGAAAAAATTATTGGTCTCGAAGTATGATATTATACGTTTCTTGATGATTTTTTCGATTATTTTACTGAATATTGATATGAAATCGGCCGATAATTATCCACAATGTCAGGATCTCCCTTTTTGAAAATTGGAATAATTTTGGAATATTTAAATAAACTTGGAAATATTCCAGTTGAGAATATACTATTAATGAGTTGTGTCAAAGGTTCAATGATTATTTCACAAGTGTTTTTTATGAAATATGAGTTAAGTCTACTTGTATCCAAACATTTTGAATTTTTTAATGAATTTATAACCTGATGCACTTCTTGTTGAGTAGTTGGTAACAAAAAAAATGAACTTGAGGGAGCTGGGAATTTCTTGAAATTTGAAATTGCGTCATTTAATGTATTCGGAAGTGTTCTCACGATATTCTCAGCAATTTCAACAAAAAAATTATTGAAATTTTCCGAGGATATATTGCTTGTTACATGGGAACAATCATCACTTCTATTGCGCTCATAATTTATTATCCTCCAACAGGTTTTGGACCTATTTTCTGAAGTTAATATTAAATTATCATAAGCTAACCTCTTTGCATTTTTCAACTCAGAATTGTACCACTGTTTATAATTTTTATAAATGTTGATATACTCCGAATTCTTACTCAGATCTGCACGTTTTTTATATTTGTTGAGGAGACTTCTCATATTTTTCAATTCATTATTGAACCAATTTACCGGACTTTTTTTGTTTTTGACAACAAACTCCTTCAATGGAAAGTATTCGGCTACCGCATAACTATATTTGTCGGTTAAAAACTCAGCCAAATAATTAACATCAGAGTTACTATCGAAAACGTGCCAGTCCAAAGTGGATAAGAAGTTTCTCATTTTTTTAATACCTATATTACTTAGCGCTCTGCCGTATACACTAGATTTCAACTCGCTTGAATTTTTTTTAACAACAATATATTGACCTCGATGATCCGAAAGGCATGGTTCAAAGATATTGGCTTGAAACTCACTGTCTGCAAAATTAGTTAAAATATTATCTATGCAAGTTGCAGATGTAGTCGTTACTCGAGTAAAGTCCTGGATAGTAAATTTCATATCGAATGATGACAATATAGAGCTGAGCTCATCAAGATTTGCGGATTTAACTATAAAATTTAGATTAAAATCTTAGATTTTCAAAATTTGTGAAGAAAGACTTAAAATCGCTGCACAGACTAGATCTATACACTACTAGCACAACAGTGTTAATATCTTTCAGAAGAATTCCACAGATTTCAGACGTTTGTTCGACATTAAATTTATGGCAGTTTATTGGTTCATAGTTGAAATTATTTTTAATGTATATAACTGTACCACCATTTCTTTTGTTTTCTCTACAAAAACTGCTAGCAAGTATATACCTATCAATATTTATACTTTTGAGATTCGCTTCAGTCTGCCAGTGTTCCGAAAAGCAAATGATGTCGAAGTTGAATTCTGACAAGAAAAGTTCAATCATCTCTAACTTGTTAGAAAGGCACTGTACATTAACATGAAACATACTCACCCGATTTTCATGATTCATAATAGTTTTTAGGTTTTCAGGATCTTCTAATTCCCGTTTGTTTCCGACGTCAATATGTCCTTTTTCATTAGTGTTAACTAATCCTTGCTTTTGACAAGTTTTCAGTCCTTGATTCATTACTTTTTCTCTTTCCTGCTCGAAAAAAGTTTTTGAAATTAAATTCCCTGAGAACCACACCGTTTGGCCACGATTCCGGTTTCAATAATAACTCGAACAAGGCATCGGATGGAATAGCTACAGTAAACGCAGAGTTTGAGCCCTTAGTTGAAAGTTTTTTTATCACAAAATCCTCAGTGCCTGTCGAATCTATTAAAAATTCTTTCATGTCTATTTCTGTTACGTCTTGTCCATAGATTTTGCCCACATATACCCATTTCCTTTTAATAACTCCTTTAACTTTAGAAGTTGGATTTACTTCTTTAGACCCTGTGCATATAACCGGAGGACGTTTATACGGTTTTCTTTTAACTACAGTAGTCCAGGAAGACTTAATTTCGTTATCCTCTTTCAAATTTTCGTCATTTGAATTGTGGGTGTTATCTCTCCGCTGAATATTTGTTTTTTCTTGTGATTGAGATAGTTTCGGAGAATTCTGTTTACTTGCATCGTGATTTTCATTTGCAAAACTCTTAGGGTCAATTTTATTAACGCTATTCAACTTGGGAGCAGCAGTTACGGCATTTCGATAAGAATAGACATCCCTGTTTATTTCAACCACTGGTGGTTCAACGTTAGGGTCGTTGGGTAAAACCATCTGTTGTTTAGGAATGTTAAAATTTACCGAGGCTGCTGGTTTATGCTCTTTTCTCGGAATAGATAGCTCTGAAGCTTCGATTTTTTGAATAAGTAAGGCATTATTCATTTTTAATATTTTTTTCATTCGCTGATTGCAGTAGCTTTGTTAGGAAATGAATTTTTGTTTCTAGTATTTTCTTTCTAGCACTTCAGAAGTTCTCGCCTCCATGTGTTTCTCTGATTTTTGAGAGAATATTGTCACTTCACATTCTTGCGGCTGACAGCAGTTTACGAAGTTACCATTAATATATCTAATATTATTCATTTTTTTCGCACATGATCTGTGAAATACTTTTTCACAATACGTACATATCAAAAAGCTGCACTTTCTATCACAGCATGCAAAGTTCTTTTCATTTTTCTGGTCATTTATACACTCGAAATAGTTAAGTTTTTGGGAGCTCGTTTCACACGCGTCATCACTCTCGTACGCCATCGTTGCAACTCGGTAATACTTGTTCGATCACCATTCGAAATGAAGCTCATCATGACTTCCATTAGGAGATTCTCTTCCTGTCCCAATTTCAAAAATGGTGATATGGCAGAAGAGTACCAAGAAAAGCCTTTTGAACTTATCACCAAATATAACGTAAATGAACCAATTTCACGTTTCTGTAGTCTAGACAGACGTTGCCTTTCCATACTTGCTTTTCGTATCTGTAAACAAGAATGAAATTAGTATTTCCAAGTACAGTTTTTTCAAAATACTTACTCATCTTTCAATATAATTCAAATTCCATATTGAATACAGTAATACCCCGGACTTACGCGATAGGTGGGTCCGAGCGATTGCCGTGTAAGTCGAATTCGCGTTAAATCTGGGTTCAACTTTGCATATAAATACATATAAAGTATGTTTAATCCGGATAAGAGTTTAAAGAAAACAATAGGTCAGAAGCAAAATGTTGAATAAAGTGTAAGATAATGAAACAATTCACATTGCTATGAATAAAGTAACCTAAACTACAGTTATTTTGATGTCGAAGGCTTCTTATATTCTATCAATGTTGCCTGACGAGTTAAGTTTTTCCTTCTTCTCACGCAAAATTTCCTCGTAGCGTACCAGTAATTTTTTTATTTCCCGATTTGGAGTAGACGCATTCTCCATTAGAATCTATTTTTTCTGAAATTTGTAACCCCTTTTCAATTGAATTGGGTCCTTCTGTTAAGTTTGCAATTGTCATTTGATTCACATTCAACTGGGTCTAGCGAATCATTCTGAATATTGTCTTGCTCATGCTTGTGCATTTCTATAACCTCGTCAATTGTTAGCTCTTGATTGTGTGAATCTATCAATTCCTGAAAGTCATCTTGAAAGTCATCACCTCTCAATTTAATTGTTTGACGATTTCGACCAGTTCTTCTATTATGCTATCGTTTGATGAGGATCTGAAACTGATTCTCCTTGGGTTTCAGTGGTGAAAACAAATGGACACAGTTTTTTCCAGGCACCATTCGATGTTTTTTGTGAAATCTCATTCCAAGATTGTCCAATAATTCTTACAGGGTCTAAAACATTGAATTGCTTCTAACTGTCTTCAACAGAAAGCTCATTGTTTTGTCTCATAGCTTCATGGATATGTGAAAATGATCGTCTTGAGTAGTAAGTTGTTCACAGATGTGGAGTCTAATTCCTCACAAGGAAATTTCCCCCTGACAAGGCCTCAATCTGTCTACTCCTTGTCAGGGGGTTGATTAGTTCCCTAGTGATGGACAACCAATTTGAGGCCCAATTCTTCCGATTCCTGGAAATCGGTTTGAAAGGGTTTCGGTGCTGACAAGGCCTCAATCTGCCTACTCCTTGTCAGGTGAATGAGTTGACTACTGATGTAGAACTGAATGTATTAAGAAAATATTAACGTATATATACATAAAATTAAAACTGCTTACTCGCTAAAATGAAGTTCATCACACTCATGCGAGTATGGTTAACCCAAGATATTCGCAATAGTTGCGTTAACCCAGATACGTATTGCCTAATACATTATTATAAAATATTTCCCAATTCTAACCATATAAATCTGTTCAAAATCTTCAAGATTCTGAACATCTTAAATGTTTTAATGACTCCCTGGTTCATTGGTTAAATCAAGCTAGTAGTATTTGGTGGCAACAATACAACTTCCACTCGTGGATCGAAATTATTTAGAGTTGCAGGAGGATGATCTGGTGCATTGTCAATTAGTAGCATCACTTTAAATGGAATTTCTTTTAATTGGCAGTAACGTTCGACTTCAGGAATAAAATTATGACCAAATCAAAAATTCGAAAAGAGAAGCTGTCACCCAAGCTTTCGCATTAGACTTCCAAATGAGAGGCAAACCAGCTTTGGGTACTTTTCAAGGATCTTGGATTTTCTGAGCGATAAACTAGGTGCGAGGTTCCTTAAAATTGAAAATAATCCAAACGAGAAACCGTGTGTCTCCGAATTAGCGTAAAACGGGTAGCGTAAGTTGAGGTATTACTGTATTGAATTTAGCCAGCGCTTAATACCTCACTAAAACAAGAAATATATAATTTTTCGAAGTGATAGGTTTTGAGCAGAATCCCATAGAGAGTAGGTACTTGTGTTGTAGCCTTGTTTTCTGCTGAACTGAACTTATCAATCTACGAAACTGAATTATTTGTTTCATAGATACATAATTGAAATTAACCTCGTCATCTCAGAAAAACTCCAAGAATTTCTTGGAGTTCTCATAATAAATGATTATCCGCACAATTGGAAACGAAAATTCATGAAGAACAGGACTCCCAGATTTTGTAATAGTTTACAATAAAAAATATATATTTCCGATGGAAATGAAGTTGATTGATTATTCACTGATCTCTTAGTCAGATATTGTTGCATATTTTGAATGAATAACACTTGGCTGTGTTCACAGAAATGGTATTAAATTATTGCTTCGAATTTGTTTCAGGGTGTTACCCCATTTTCAAACCCTTGACTGAACTCAGTATGGACTGAGTAGAGAAAGGCATAAAATGTAGAGAAATTTTAGAAATAAACATTCGTCAAGATTAAGAAAATACTTAAAATGGAAGAACATATATAATTACTAATAGCATCAACACACAAAAATCATAAAAAAGCGTATCTTAAAATTATTTTTTTCTTGATCTACCATCCCTTTCAAAGACATAACACAAAATAAATATTAAAATATAAATTTTTGGGCGAGTATATTGGAATAATGTTGAATTCAATTCTGAAAATGATATTACACCCATTTGAATCATTGACCATGAATTTTTCAGAGGTTTTTCAATGTGAAGAGATACACTGAGTGAGAATCCTCTGAATATTAGAGAGGCGATAGAGTCGAGTAGATTTTTATAAAATACAATTGACCATTTGATATCCACATCAATTTATATAATTTAATCATTCAAAAGTTCTTACGAAGTTGCTAGAAAATTTCAATCCAGCTAACATCGGAAAAAATATCAACAAATATGAATTGAAGTATTAATCATAATCAATGAACAAATCAATCAATAATAAGAATTTTACAGGAGAGTTAGAATGTTACCATTTAGTACAATTGATCTACAATCTACTACTAATTTTAAACTAGATTCTAATGATTTTACTTTAGTTGGAAATCACAATATTGGGTATGAAAATTAGAACCAGAGCATTCGCCATTTTGTAGAATTTCTGCCAAAGTAGGTATCGGTCAATCTAGAAAACATTTATAAAAATTTTGTAATTATTATCGTTTTAATTATTTAATTCATGATTCGCCTATTGATTCTACAGTTATTCGGTGGAAATGGTGTTTAAATTTCCAAATAAAAATTGAATTTTTTCTGATTTTTATTCGGATTATTTTTATTATTATTGCATTTCAATGACATAATGAATATGTGGCTTTACTAAAAAGCATCTACAAATGTCAAAAACCCTACTAGTTATCCCAAACCAGATTCTAATAATATTACTTTAGTTGGCAGTCATAAAATTGGAAATGAAAGTTAGAACCAGCGCATTCACCTTTTTGTAGAATTTTTACTCAAAGTAGGTATCGGTGAATCTGAGGAACATTTATCGAAATTTTGTAAATATTATCGTTTTAATTATTTCATTCATGATTCGCTATTTACTTCTACAGTTATTCGGTGGAAATCGTGGTCCATTTTCCAAATAAAAATTAAAATTTTTCTGATTTTCATTGTATTTGGAATGACATAGTAAATATGTGGCTAGGTGAAGCCAATGAATAAAAAATTAATGATGACGAAGACAATTAGGACGATTCATTTCTTTAGCTCAATAGCAAATAATAATAAGTCGAACATAACCAGCCTCAAAACTCTATAATTTTTCTGAAATGAATTCGAGCTAAATGCATAACGAATATCGATCATTTGAATATTGTTGAAATCTTTCCTATTGTTGAATTCGAAGGAATTGAGTTTATATCCTCTATTATCTGCATGTAGTATTGAAAATGAGTTATTGAGACTGATCTATTTTTCCAGGGGGTTTAATGTATTAGTATGATTTGTTTTTAATAATAATAATAATGTATTTATTTAGCAGAATTGCTACATCATATTACAAAATATAGTAATAAAAAGTTGATTGAAAATTATAATAATGAAAAGTAAAATACTGTGAATTAAGTAAAGTACCAATATATGTAGGTAAATAACATAATATAGTAGAAAAACAAAAACGGTATAATTAGCAGCTAACTAATATTACATGATAAACATCACTTAAAGTACTAGCAGAAACAAAGCTCAATTGAATTAGAGTGACTTTAAACTGTATTGCATTTGGTTGAGATGAACGCTCTCAAAAGTCTTTTAAATACTTTTGAACTTTCACAGTTTTTTATATCTGCAGGAAGTCCATTAAATTCAATCAAACCTTTATACGAAATAGATTTTAGCTTTTGTGTAGTGTTACATTTTCCAAGGATAAAGTCTGTTTTGAATCTTGTATTATAATTATGTACATCTGTAAACAATCGAACTCTATCACTAATGTAGGTTGGTAACATATTTCTTTTCAGTTTAAAAATGAACACTTGTACATTAAACAAAACTCTTTGGCTAACAGATAACATATTTAACATATTTAACACATTGAGCATGGATTTGAAGGTGTATATCTATTACATTTTAATATAGATCTCATAGCCCTATTTTGTATTTTTTTAAATCGACTTATTTGATATTGAGGACAATTAAACAATAAGGTACAATTTCTTCGTTGTCATATGTTAAGAATATTCCAACCTGAAGTTTTCTGCGAATAAAACCAGAATAAATACCTTAGCATTACCGAAAGTAAGCAGATAACACCTGACTTATTCAAGGCAGTGTTTTTATTTCATTTAGTTCAAATTTATGAAACGATTTAATTAAAAAAGTTAAATTTATTGTCACTATGTTACTCGTTAATTTTATCGCTGGTTGAGAACGTGGTTTTGCTGAATTTGCAAATGAACTTTTCGAATTTTGGACGCAAGATGTTCATCAATCTCGAGATACTGCTCAATACGAATTCAAATTTATTTCTTTAAGGTTTCTAAGAACTTACTGCACAAAGAGCTGCAAATTGAAATTTTTCGACAATTCTAAGTCACCCTTCATAAGAATATGAAAGTATAGAACAAGTATATACGTGGAAGGAATTCTATGAAATTACATCACTTACCAACCTCACAACTAACCAAGCCGACACTTTGAACTTACAATAATGATTGATTGAAATGTATATAAATAGAGACACAAAAATTTCGTTTTCTTCTGTAAATATATATAATTTCATTTATATATATATATATATATATATATATATATATATATATATATATATATTGTAATCGTATAAGTAGAATATGTAGAAAGTGGACTGTATTTAAATTTTAAGCAGAAGATAATTCGTCTAACAACGTACTGAGAATAAATATGTTTAAATGCAAAGTAATATAATGCAATGAATAAAACAAAGTAAAGTAATCAATCAATCAATCTAATTCATGTACATACTACACTCCACTTACCCCGGGGTAGTCCAGGAAGGGGTTAGAGACTTGCAGGGGCAACTAGGACGATGTGGAATTGTCCTTCGGGGTCAATCGCCGTAATAAATCTGTAACGTACTATATATTTTGGAGTAATAGAGATACACTTTGTAATAATGGTATTTACTATCAAATCTCCGTTACTCACGACGTCTTGTACCAGAATGTCTCTTTTATTATCGGTTTCATCACATCTGGTCCAAATGAGGTATTCAGGATGGTCGTATGGTAGACAATGGAACGGGTTAAGTATAAAGTATATGCATGATTTATTGTAATAATGAAAATGAAGTAAACTAAAGATATTATATTCCGTCCATAATCACCTAGCATTCATAGTCATTAGTAAATACGAACCATACCCCTGACGCTGAGAATGCTGAGCATTTTCTGAAGGTAAATAAGTAGTGGAGAAACAGAGTGAACCGAAAATTATTGGTTTTCTCGTAAATTTGAGAAAATATAGTAAACAAAAAATATGAGTAAAAATAGAAAATATGTATAGTAAATATTAAAGTTATTATGAGAGGAAAATGTTTCTAAGTATATTATTGTAAATTGAAGTTTCTCAAGTAACAAAAAAAACAAAGCAAAATAATTGTAATGTAAATATTTCCAATATAAAATTGTAGATACGTACGTAAAACCAATTTTAATGATGTTTGTCATGTATGACATCCTAAGTGTAGAATCATTTTCAACAAAATATATATAAAAAAATAAACGAATTATAAATAGAAATTAACAGAGAGGAGGAGGGCTATTAATTCCTTCATGAAGGAAACTATTATGAATATATAGAATGAGTAATTCAGTATAAACATGTTTTCTTGGTAATAAAATAAAATGTTTCACATTGTAAGGTAAATTTGAATACAAAAGTCTTCTCCCGACTCGTAATAAACCTGTTTCATCAATGAATGGGCTGAGTTTTCTAAAGCTTTAGGAATCATACGCTTAGACGACAAGGTTTCTATTTCCCGATGGAAGACGGATTGCTGGACTGTTCTAGAGATTATTTTTAACGCATTATGAAGTTCCGAAAAAGTAATAGCTTTATTAGTATAGACTTTTCTATTTTTTGACTGTAATTTCAAATTAGTAGAGAATCGTAGAGTATAACAAATAATTCTTAGTATTTTAAGTAGTGAAAAGAATTTGTAGAGTAAGACATTCACGAAATCTTCTTCAGGTACGTACGTGACTAAACATATTTTTTCACTTTAAATAAGTAGTATAACAAATAATTCTTAGTATTTTAAGTAGTGAAAAGAATTTGTAGAGTAAGACATTCACGAAATCTTCTTCAGGTACGTACGTAACTAAACATATTTTTTCACTTTAAATTATAACTTCATATTCTATGGAATTATATTCTTAATTGTTCTCTGAATCAATAAATTGGGATGAGGGACCATCCAACCAGTCTACAGTCTACAACTCACGAGAGCTGCAGGAGAAATTCCTCGAGTACCAACATCAGCAGGATTATGCTCAGCTGAAACATAGAACCATCGTTCGGGAGGAATAATATCCAGAATGTAAGAAGTACGATTAGAGTCAAAATTAAAAAATTGAATTAAAAAGTATAAAGTGTATGCATGATTTAATGTAATGATGAAAATGAAGTAAACTTAAGATATAATATTCCGTCCATCATCACCAGCATCGTCCATCATATATATATATATATATATATATATATATATATATATATATATATATATATATATATATATATATATATATATATATATATATGTGAAAAATTCGATAAAATTTTGATTATATAAAATTGGACAAAAAATTACTCACTTTTCAACATATGTTCAGAGCCTGTTATTGAATTATCAAGAAATTTATGCAACAAATTAACAATTCAACTTCATGTAATGTTGAATATCAATTTTGTCTGGTTGTTGTGAGAATCCAATAGTGCAGGTACTCAATTATTCCGAATTATAATTATTTGGAGAGAGGTAATATTTTCATCTTTATATTGAATACCGCATATAATATTACGGTCCGACCCAAAATCAGAGAAATTGGTAATTTGTAGACCTTTCGTAGGATTAACTTGATAAGTACAGAGACTAACTTGAATATTAAGAGAAATCAAAAAAGAATTTATTTGAAGGAGAATAATAGGATAATTCTCAATTTTCATAAAGTAATCCTTTTATGATGCATGTCTTTAATCTTTTTCAGTAGAACTAAGTATTTTGTGTTGTAGACCAAGTGCTCAAAGAAATGCATCGTTAACTTTATTTCTATAAGACGTATAAAAACTTTCTAAGAGATCTATAAAAAATGTCTATAACCTGTAAATATTAGATGCACGTTGGTTTATAGGTAATTAACATTTGTAATATGTGCTCCTTTTTATAGGAGTTTTAAATTGTAGGTTGATTGCGCCCTTTTATGTGAAAAAAGTAGTCTATATGAGATAAGTTTTCAGGAATTTTTGAAGGAATTATAATACATTTGGCTCATCAATATTCATTTAATAGTTTTTATAACAATGGTGAGAACTTATTCACTTTTCCACAAAAATTGTGTTCCTAATAGAATAGAATAACGAAAAATGAAATACTAATACAATTTTAACAAAATTCAACAAGATCAATATATATAACTTTATCAAATCAAAAACTAGTCATACATAGAATAACAGAAGAAAAAGAAGAATAATAATTTACAAATTCTGTTCAAAAGAAATTATTCAATTTTCAGTCCTAAAAGAAGGAACAAGCTTTGTTGTAAGATATATACACTTTGTTTGCTGAAAGCTACACAAAGAGTCCTCGAACCATAGAAAACACGTTCTAGACTCAGGGCATACTCTTTCAAGAGCAGATAATTTGAATATATTTCATACAGTTTGAAAATCCAAATAATATATATTTTGGGATTCACAGAAATCATTGAACACAATATAAATACCACTGTCAATTCATTAAATGATGCAATAGATTTATGGATTTCAACATTCTATGAAAAAGAATACACCTTGGCAAAGGATATAGTTAGAAGAAGAAGAATGCCTACACTAGTCAGTCACCTCTGTATGTATATACAAACAATCCCAACTTCAATAAATGACACGGAGGTTTCTCTCATAGCTTTTTGAAGCAAATTAAAAACAATAAATTAAAATTAACACACTTTGCTTAACTTTCACTGAATATACTATAAAATCTACATGGGTTTCAGGTTGGTAACTCGAATGTTATACAATGTAACTCAAAAATATTGTATTCTCTCGATAATGGGTTATACTCTTGTAATGGGATATACTCATTATCAAGAGTATATAATATTAATCAGTTACAATGTACTCGTATACTCTTGACAATGGGTTAACCTACCGAAACATATGTAGAGTTTTAAGTATATTTAGTAAAACTTAAGCCAGGTGTGTTAATATTAGTTTATTGTTTTCAATCCCAATTTCATTATACATATGTTTGAAAATGTACTATAGATAAAAATACACATTGTTTTTTGTTATTTCATCTATGATATTACGACTACAGTTTCGTCACTCTTCATTTACAAGAACATTAATAAAAAACTTCGATTTCTTGAATATAACTAAGTTCAGAGTTGGCCAGCGAAAGAGTTTGAATTCTTCTTCTTGTAGGTATGTCCTAGGTCACGGTATATTCTTTCAATCTTAGAGAAAAACCATTTCTATGTGTTGGTACCACTGCTATCGAAATTTGAATGTATTCCAAAATGCAGGTATATTTTCTTGAGTATATATAATCTGACCGTCTGGCAAATTGTCCATACTTTGCTGAATGTTTGAATAGAGAGATACCTGTTTAGTACAAGTGAACTGCTGAACAAGTGAAGTGAACAGAAAGTTAGTTGATATTGTGAAATTCGATTTGAACCAACTGAAGGATTTCAAGGTATGCAGATTTTAAGTAATTTTTCAAAAATATACAGGAAATAGTCCTGATTTTACATATATTTTTTTAGGTACATCATTAAATTCTTGTAATTTCATTTTCTATCAACTTTTTTCACCAATAATAATTGTAGATTGGTCATGAAAACTTCTGTCAATTTTATTGCTGTTCGCAAAAATTTCTTATTAATCTGTTTTTTCATGTATAATAGAGTAATTTCACATATAAATCATCAGTTGTGATAATAAATGTGAAATTGGCTGAGAGTATGAGGATGACGGCTGTTACTTTAATTCACAACCACCCTACTCATTTTCTGTCTCATATACTTGATCTATAATATGTTTGTTCTATAATTTAAGCACTGTTAATTATGCACTCAGATTTATTTGTTAAATATCATGATATTTTCGGTATTTTTTATTTTTAGGAGGTGAATTTACAATTTTGTTGAATTGAATTACACTTTATTGTGTTGCACAGTAATGCGTTAACTAAAAATTCAATTCTAGATTAACATTATTCCCTGTAACCGATTGAATGATTGCAATAATCATTGAATATATAATGCTTTCAATGCATGAAAATCTCAATACGTATAAAATACAATTGCACAAGAGTAAATAATATACCTGATTGCTCGTATCATAGATTTGAAAAAAACTGTATACTTAAAAAATATTCCTCTCAGAATATATCAGTGATTTACAATCATGATTTACTCAGGTTGCTATTATAGGCAGGAACACATCAAATTAAATTACAGCTTTGGATAGCCTCCATTAATGTTTTGTAGCTTATTATAATTACTGAGCTACTGAAAATATTTCGTCACTCATAAAATTTTTGGTTATTTTCCTCTTTTTTTTTATTTGAATATAGATGTTTTGTCACTAACTTCCAGTAGAGTTCAAAATAGTCAGCTGGTAATTCAATTCAGATGATACTATGCAGTTACTCTAGTCCTGCAAAATATTTATAAAAGAATTGCTTAAAGAGTGAACAAAATAGGTAACATTTTAAATAATATTTTCTAAGAATGTAAAATTTGAATAGTTTTTCTAGTAATGCTATTTTTCAATCGAATCCTTACATAACATTTGTTGAAACAGATTGAAATGTCTCAAATAATTAAGAGCAATTGTCAAACCCAGTGTTTTCTGTTAGATATACGAAACATAATGAAACTATTATGCTATAGAAAAGGTAGATAAATCTGAAAACCATCAAACCCTCATTTTATCACAATTATAGCTGAGATATTTGTCAATTTTCTTGTAAATATTTCATGGCATCAATTACTCTACTAACAAAATCAATTAGTCGCTCGTGTTATTCAATCTGGAAGAAATTTCAGGAAATGTCATTGTTGACTCTCCTCTGCCGTGCGCCCATCATTCGAAAAAAGGGCGATATTTATTGAATTAATAATTAAAGGACATATTTTAAGTAAATTAATCCAATAAAAAAGACAACAGATTAATCGAAATAAATGAAAGTGAAAGAAATATTGCAAATTTATCAATTATAATTGCAATAACATTTCAATCAAGAATGAGTTATAACAATGCTTGTATTGATATTTGTCGTTGAGTTAAAATTAATTTTTTCGCTTCGTTTTTCAATTGAAAATCTTTATTCATAATACATAATTCTATTTGTACGAGTGTATGTCACTGAAAACCTACTAAGCGGCTGGACCGATTTCGTTGAAATTTTGTGTGTGTGTGTGTTAAAGTGGAATCGAGAATGTTTTAGATTCGCAATTTTTACCCGGTAGGTGGCGCTGTAATCAAGTTCTTGAGATTTTCGAAATAGAGATGCGTTACCAGGACGACATCTGTCAGTTTCGCTACTTCTATATAAAAATTCATACCAAAACACGAAACTTTACAAATATTGGAAATTTATTCAATCTATCATAACAGGAAAATTGAATTATCGTACATTATACATCATGACTACTGTTTATGAGTAAAAATACGGGAATTCAGGTGTTGCACTCATTGGATATACAGAAAAGAGAAACACAGCAGAGATTCACGTGAAAAACAGCCTTCTGAAAAGAGAAAATTTCCATAATTTTTTTAAGACTAAAATCGTCTGGGAGGGGTTATGGCTTGAGAAAACTGTCAGACAGTAGTAGGTATTTTTTCATGACAACCATTATGTTATATTTATATCAAAAATATCATTCACAAAATTTATTTATTATTATCATGATATTAACCGCCTATTGTTTTCTGTTATTATTGAAATATCGACAGGAAAATTTTTTCCATTGCTGTTTGGATATTAACAAGATATATATTTCATTGTCTCTCGATAAATGAATTTTTTCATTTCAATTTGAATATTGACAGTATAATAATATTTTAGTTTCTTCCAAATATTGAGCAATAATGTTCCAAAAATATTGAAACCTTAGTGACTAATGTGATTCGGTCGACTGAAATAAATAGTTTGTTAGTTTATTTATAAACTCAGTAATATCGTTTGCGGTCTCGCGATAAATATCAGCGTCACAGGTGTTCACGGTAATAATGATAAATGTAAAGCAGTAAAATTCACTTTAGGAACAAATTTTTTTCAATATAAAAATGAATTTTATCAACAACTAGATGGTGTAGCAATGGGCAGTCCAATTTCAAGTGTCATTGCACAATTAGTAATGGAATTTTTAGAAGAAGATATAATAAAAAATTTAGAAGAAAATATCTTATTATATAAAAGATATGTTGATGATTGTTTAATAATAGCAGATAAAGATCAAATTGATAATATACTAGAACGTTTCAATAGTTTTCATAATAAATTACAATTCACACTTGAAGAAGAAAAAGATGAAAAATTAAATTTTCTTGATATAACAATTATAAGAAAAGATAACAAAATTTTTACAAGATGGTATAGAAAAGAAATAAATTCGCAACGAACCATAAATTATATAAGTAATCATCATTATTCCCAGAAAAAGGGTATAATAATTAATTTTATAGATAGATCACTAAAATTAACATCACCATGTTTACGACATGAAACACTTGAAGAAGTTCGTACTCTTCTCATGAAAAATAATTACCCATCAAATTTAATCAACAAAATCATGAAAAGCAGAATTCATAAATTATATAATACTTTAAATTCAAAAAGAAATGAATCTAACGAAAATAATTACATTCCCTTACCATATATTCCAAAACTAAGTACAAATATTGCTAAAATATTAAAACCTTATAATTTAAGAATAGCACATACTGCCAAAAATCAAATCAAAGAAATATATACAAAATTAAAAAGTAAAACTGTAATTCAGAGAAAAACTCATACAGTTTATAATATTCCGTGTAACAATTGCAATAAAAGCTATATCGGTCAAACAGCACAAAATCTCGAAGAAAGAATCAAAGCACATAAATACGCGAAAACTCAAATCACAGCCTTAAATAAACATAAAATAACAGAAAAACATGATTTTGATTACAAAAATACGAAAATTTTGGCAACTGAAAAAGACAAAAAATGTAGAGAAATTTTAGAAATGTTACACATTCGTAAAAATTTGGAAAACACAGTCAATGAAAGAACGGACATTAAACATCTAAATTCTATCTACAACAACTTAATAAACCTCACAAATAACACTCGCAAAATAAACACACAACAATCACAAAACATCACATCTCACAACTCATTCTTTCCAGATCTACCTTCAATTTCACACACATAAACGAACAATATACACATTCTGGATAAGTATATAAAAAACTATATGTAATTGTATATATGTAAATATAATCACACTTGAGAATCACCTGGCTTACCATGAGTTTTTCAGAGGTTTCCTCATGGTGAAGAAGACTAAAACTTCCGAAGCGAATGCTGAGCCAGAAATATTCCTCTGATAATGAAAATCAATAAGTGAATATACAAAAAAACTAATTTGATTTTTCAAAAAATTAAGTTTGACATTTGATATCCATAGTAACTCATAAATTCAATTATTCATTAGTTTTGACAAAGTTGTAATATAACAACGAAACGTCAACAGAAATAAACTTTTTCATATTGAAAAAGCCTGTTAATGCTAAAAACTTTCAAAATATATATATATATATATATATATATATATATATATATATATATATATATATATATAATTCAGAAAATAGATTTTAAAATTTTCGTAGAAACATGCTTCTATTTGTGAAACCTTGCTGATGATTGATTAGGTATATGATTATGATTTCAATAAGTTATAATATGCAGGGTATCCTATTTGAAAAATCAAACTTTCCAGCATATTTGTCAAATATCAAAAACCTATTCGAAAAATGAATTAAGTTTTTACCTCAGAGGACTGATTTTGAAAACCTATTGAAATTATAATTATTACACGTTAATCTGATATCTCAATTGAAGTTCAGTAAATGATTTATTATGTGTTACAATATATGAAATCAAAAAAATTATAACAGTTTCAAAAACTCTTCTGCTTCGAGATGATTCACTGAAGTATTCATCCTCCCACATAAAAATGTGACGAATTGAAATAAGAATTTTACAAAATGAAAACTCTTTCGAAAAAAAAATCAGTTTACAATTGTCGGACTTTCATTTAGATAGAAAAAATATCATTTGATTAGGTCCATTTGTTTCGAAGCGACTATTTCTTCATGTAGACCTTCAAATTTTCGAGAAATAGTGCCGAAAATACCTTCAAGTTTTGTGTTTTCATCTTTTCCTACATCACGAAAATACAGTAAAATAGGTTCAAGGTGTTTCATAAAAATAGACAAAACTTCAGTATGCCACACATTCCTGAGATGTTCTGAGAATTCGGAAAATGTAGTACAGCATATTTAATTTTCTGAATATTATCCAAAATGCAACGCAATAATAAATATTCACGTCTACTTTGTCCTATCCTGTATATGGAATAGATAATAATGCTTATTTTTGTATTAATTTCATTGTATTTTATCATATATAAGTTCGAATATATTATTAATTGTATGTTTTTTCAGGTTAACGAAAAATTTATCAAATTTTCGGATTTATTTACACCTAAAAGATGGCAGAAATCGAAGAGGCAGCAATCCTTAGGGCGGCTTATTGTGGGGACACCATAGCGATAAGAATACTTTTGCAAGATGGTGCTGACGTTAATTGTGTCGATATTAATGGCGCAACTCCTTTACATCTTGCTTCCTGGATGTTAAACAATGAAACAGATACCATAAAAGAAATCTTAAAACATAAACCTCAAATGAATTTACGAGATAATTATAATCGAACTCCTCTGAATATACTCGTGGCTCGTGCTGGATATGATACACGATTGTTGGAAACGTATTTGAAGAATGAAGCTAATCCTAATTTAACAGATAGATATGGGCATACCTCTCTTCACCATTTAGTTATGTTTCCACTTGGGGACAGAGCTGCATGGTTATGTAGTATAAGATTAATGATTAGTTATAAAGCGGATATCAATTTTGCCGATGCGGATGGAAACACTGTTCTTCACATAGCTGCGATGCTTGGGTTCGTTGACGTTGTAGACCTGCTTTTAGAACGCAACGCCAATATAAATTTAAAAAATTGTAAAAATTTCACTCCAATTGACATAGCACTGATTCGTACAAATCCAGACGTTCTTGATAGTTTAGGAAAATATTTATTAGTGCAATATAGTTTGAAGATGACAGTTAATGAAAAATATGTAAATGTGATATTAGAAATGGAACGTTTCGAAGACTTTTGGCAACAATGTAATACTGAGTTAGATCAGCTGAAAAACGATAAAATAGGCGATACTGTGTACTCATATTACGACATCATGACACTACCTACGCAAAAAATGTCAAAGATATTCCGAAATAAAGAAACACAAACTATAGCTTTACATTATGAAACGGAAATATTCCCAATCTACGGCCAGCATCTGTATAATTTCTTGGACAGGGCGATGATGCGAAACATTTTTCTTACCATTGGAACTGAATTTTTTAAGCATGTGCAACCCCGAATGCCAGAAATAATCATAGAAGAGATCACATCGTTTCTTAGCAATGAAGAATTGGAAAATTTGGCTACGGTTATCAATATGGATACCTCACATCTCACAATAGATTATCCGTGATGATATATTTGATGTTTTTGTTTGAAATAACTTTCAAAGATTCATACTCTTAAAATATCCTCTGACATCATAAAATATACTCTTACATCACTACTTAAAATTATCGATTTTTTAAAATGATTTCGGCTTTGATAGAGTATCAAATCGTGCAGAGATCTTTTGAAAAAAGAGCTATATTATTATATATATTTTCCGTTTCTTAGTAAAGATTACGGAGCCTCTTTGTTCCTTTCATGTAACTAAGACTTTATTATTCCTTGATAAAAACTCTATTTTTATTCATTTTTCTATCTCAGTATCGATAGTATAGAAAATGATAAACGGCTTCACCTGTTTCAAACGCCTTAATACTCAAAATTGAAAAAACTGATTTCAATCTGTTTGGCTTTAAAAATACTGTTGCTTGTCGAACGAAGCCCAGCAACTATACAGCCCATGAATTCTTCACAATTTCAATTTTTTCGACATAAAAATATTGAAAAGACATAAAAATCTGAGGAAAAACTTATGCTTGACTTAGACTTCGCTATTAGTAGGATTGAGATTTATAAGGAAATGTTTCGTTTTAAATGTGTATTATAGCCTGATATATTGTTGTTTGAAGTATTAGATTATGATCTGCTGACTATCTACATAAATGAAAGCATGTTTCATTCAGCGAATATCGTTTAATATTCATCAATGAACATTTTATTAGTTTATCTCGATTACAGTGATCTTCTACCCCTTCCTTATTTATGAATTAACAAATATTTATTAAAAGTTGTTATTACATTATGTGTTATTATATTCATGCCAAGGCACAATATAACTGAATATGAGTGATCAATTTATCATTGAAGCATTGAAATCTTCTTTTAGAAGACCTCGATGTTCTTATATATTCAGTGAAACTTGAGCAAAATGTGTTAATTTCAATTTATTGTATTTGTTATTGTCTTAAAATTGTTGAATTTTCTCAAATTTCATCTCTACTATTGTTAATTATATTTTTATATAATAAACTTCATAAAACATTTGTAAGCAGTAGTTATTTGTGAAATTTTATTCTTTGAATCAAAAAAAAAATTTATGGAGAACAAATGATATTTCAAGCAAAAATATTAATGGAATATTTATAAAAACAACATATAGTGTTTTTCATGTAGATTATAGATATACAATTATAGAGACAAACACACTTTGTTTTTTGAATGGCATTTGCATTTCCTTGAAGCCAATCCATTATAACTATAGGATAGTTCGAACACTTGAATTTGATTTGCACTTTTACTGTCATAATTTGACGCGTTTCATTGGAATGCCCGACTTCTTCAGACGTTAACGGAATATGATTTCTGTTATCGCCAAAATGATATTCAAACTCATATTAGATAGATACATGAAAACATGACGTTTATTTTTAGTGTTGGTTTTTGTTATTTTCCCTTAGCGGCCCCTTAGCATCATACTCCTAGTTTATCTAGATAACTGGATGCTCAAAACATTGCCGTAGATCAGCTTATGAACTATTGTGACCCGAATGTTGTATGAATAATTAAGAAACAGTTACCTAAAAGTGCCTTTATTTCTAATACTGAACTGTTCAATTCCAATTAAATTTTTTAAAACTGAAATACGAGAGCCAATTCCTGTCGCAGATACCTTGTATTATGACTGAGATTGAATTCTCGCTTAACTCTTGGTGAAACATAATTGAATATTAAAGTAAATTAAACTCTTGGCTTAATGTTTCACGATTAATTTAACAATATGAATAAAATTAGTCAACATGTTTCGAGCGTTAGCTCTTTTCCAGACTAAACTACTATAAGGAACATACAACAAATTTATATCTATACAATGGATGTGAGTAGGGAGGATAGTTGAGAATCTACTTGTTCATTTACGATTTCTTCTTTTTTCTTTCAAGAACTGCTTATTTCAATTGCTTCTAAAAGGTCTAAACGTTTCCCTTTATTACCTGCGTGCAGGCATTTAGTCTTCTCAAAGTTATGAAGTGATTAGAGTTAATGCAATGTTCTGAAAACCCGGTTTTATTAACATTATACAAAATCGACCTCTTATGTTCGTCAACCCGAGTTTTCATTTTTCTACCTGTTTGGCCGATATAAAACGCTGGACATTCATTGCAAAAAATTTTATAAATCCCGCTTTTGTCTTCAACATTTGTATTTTCTTTATTATTTACTGAAAGTGACATAATATTTCTTTTGTTGGTACAAATGGTTTTTATTTCTCTCTTCTTCTCCAAAAAAAAATTTCCGAAAGATTAATAACATTATTATGCTTCTATTTTTTGTGTTCGTTTATGCCCTACTTTATACACTGCTCAGGTTTCAAAACTGTCTAACATGCTTGGACCGTATTCTCAAAGTTCATATACACTTGCATATGTATTTGTTGTTCCGAATTATATTCCCCAGTAACATCCTCCAGTTGTAATAAATACATTTAGGTGTGTATGAATACCCAACTAAGTTTAGTATTATATATTTGAGCACCTTCATTTGAAATATACAATTTGAGTGCATTTTAATGTATGAAGAAGAGAGCGATATTTACTGGTTGACTGCTAGCGCCTAGGAGGATGGGTCTCTTTTTTCGTTTCGAGCATGCGCAATCAACTTCTTTTCTTTTTCTTTGATGTGACTAGTCGATCGTTTAATGTGACTAGTCGACCGTTGTTCGCTTGATTCAGCCATGGATTCAGACTATTCTTTTCTCTGCCATTTTTTTTGGTTTCATTCTGGTTAGTTTCTTGTTTTCGTTCGGAACAATATTGTATTGAATGAGCGTAATAATTTTAAAATTTCTGTCTTTTTCGGCATCACATTTTGGGATTAACTATTGAATCTGTCTAATACTTAAACAACATGTGAAGAAAAATAGTTTTTCAAAATATGCCATGTGCCTTACGATATGAACATGATTACACATTATTTTTCTACTTTTACCTTCAATATAGTAGACAAAGAAATCTTTTGTTATGTATAGCAAAAAGAATTGGGAGGAATATACGGCCTGAAACCGAAGAATGTTGTGATAATCATGGGCTTTTATTGTTAGCATTTTAAGAAGTGTAGAAAGCGAACGGTTATTATCGCAGTGCATAGCTGAAGAAACCCACGAACAAATTTAATCATTTTAGCTTCAACAAAAAGTACATCGCAAATGTTCTCTCTGACGGCTAGAGAAGTACCTAAACACATTTAATTACTTCTGAAGTTTGGGGTGGATGCTAATTAGAACATACATAAAAACTACTATTTTGACAAACGTTTGCGCCTACAAAATTACACACACACACACACATATATATATATATATATATATATATATATATATATATATTTCTTGAAATTGACTTATTGCCTGTTTGATATATTTTATTTTGAAAGTTTTTAGCAATAATAGGCTTGTTTTGATATGAAAAATTTAATTTTTGTTAACGTTTCGTAGTTATATTATAACTTTGTCAAAAATAATGAATAATTGAATTTATGAGTTACTATAGATATCAAATGTCAAACTTATTTTTCAGAAAAAATAAACATTGACACATGATCGTTCGTTCAAAACAAAGAGAACCTTCATTTGATTAAATTACCGAATAATTAGAGATAAAGAAGCCCCCGAAACGTCTAAATGAAACAACAAAACTTCACTTATATACCCACTACCTGAAACCTCCAACAACCAAAAACCTATATACATATATATATATATATATATATATATATATATATATATATATATATATATATATATATATATATATATCACGGTTTACATTCATAAGACATTCATAAAACATCTATTAAATAGTGGAGAAGTACTGTTATTTTTGAGGTTTCTAATGTGATGTCAATAATTACATTTTTTCCGCTTACATTGCAAAGGCAGTCTGAACCCTACGGAATTTATCAAAAGTATAGTACACATTGAAAGGTCTACAGAAAACTCCGCTTTGACATATGTCTATCCCTTATGAATATCCCCATTTTTTTTTATTGACTTTTAATGACAAATAATGGCTAATTTTCGAAGCGATTTCAACCAATACAGCAGTAACCTTTATCCACTTAAATACCTTAAATACATTGCTGATTTAATATAGACTTATATGGCTCTTTGCAGCATATCATTTGAATGAGTATTTTCGAAGATGTTACAGATTTATAGAGGAAGCGACTTTGTTTTATACTATGTAGTGATATATATATATATATATATATATATATATATATATATATATATATATATATATATATATATATATATATATATATAGTATATATATAGGGGAGATATAATGTTTTGGTTTTTCATGTAACTTTATGCAACCATACTATTTATTTCCTATGGGTTGAGTATTGACCATTCTTTATATGTTGTTATCATTTGTTTTGTACAGTTTGAAGAAGATAGATATATTCCATCTATCCTACATAGGCTCCAACCTATAATTATTTCATTTTGCAATTTCACGAGATAAAAAATCAGTTACATAAAGCTTATGAAAGGACTAAAAATGTATATAATTTGAGAAAAGAAATGTCTCTTTTTTGAATGGTAAAAAGGATGGCGGCGAAACAAAGTTTTGAGTGACGCAGCTAATAAATTTTCTGCTGAATTAGCCTCTAAATTTGTTTTAAATGTGATACGCGACAAAATTTCTAACTTGATTTACTTCCTTGAAAATCTTGACGGTTCAGATGCTGGAAAATGGCATGTTAAAGATATGAAGAAATATTTTGGATCAAATTCGGATGTTTCAGTAGGTTAGATTAACTTCCATTTTCAAATAGGTATATAACAAATAGTGAGGAAATGACATTATCGATAATGACCTTTCCTCAATTTAGAGATATTCTCCATAATGACCTCTCTATTATGACACCCTCGATATACAGGGTGTATGGTACGCGGAGTTACTAAATCATCACTATGCCTGTGTTGACTTCTAAGGATTTTGGAGTTAATATTATGACAAAGTTTCGAACCACATACCCACCCTAAATGAAAAAAATAAATAAATAAAAAAAAATAATTTTTTTTTATTCTACGAGAGAGAAAGTGAAACAGTAGAAATGCAGTATATGTAACAGTAATTATAACGGTTGAAATTTTGAGTTGCCTACTCTGACCTTGCTAATGAAAATTTTCTTTCTCTCACATCTGTTTCAAAATATCTGTGTGGAACGATCACTTTACAATGAATTTTTTTTGTCGTATCGTCCAGTTAGTTTTTATGTCCCTTTCTTTCATGTGTCGTTGTGAGCATGATAAATAATTCAGCTGATTTTCATTTTTAAGATTGACCTGAGTGCTACTGATATTGTTTAGAGATCGTTACAAAATTTTGAGAAAATCGATTTGCTTTTTTTGCTCGATTCTCTTTTAATACTTCGATATCATTTGCTGTCAGATCCTATAGTGGAAAAACTTTGGGTTTTTAACTCTAAATGAAAGTAAGAAGATTAACATTGTTACGTGAAAATATACACTTTCAAAAATGTCATATTTTCTTTCAGAGTTTTAATTTTTTCCTCTTTTCTACTAATTTCGAATATTATATTCGAAGGTGCCGAATTAGCTTGTGTTTTATCCCACTACTGAGAGATTTTGTTTTCCTTTGGATTGGCAACATCCACGAGTTTGCTATTTCCAACATCAGCCCTAAAGAGGTACCAGCAAAGTGCAAACAGAAACTGTAGGAGTAATTTTTCTATCATCGGATACGTTGGACTTCGTCTGTCTTCAATGTGGTAACGTAAAATAAACCTTGTTATTGACTTTGAAAATTGTACTACTTAGGAATTTGGTTCTATTTTTGAAAATTATTCCTTTTTCTTACTTCAAATTTATGGTAACAAAAAATGTTCTATAATATGTGAATCTCTCAATCGTTTGAAAATAGGTATATATTGACATATTGTAGGTTTCTTTTATATTTTCAAAATATTCATATATTCAGGATTCTGAATTTTATTTATTCATTTGTTATAAATATATTTGTGAACGAAAGTGATCACTTCCGGAAAATATTAATTTATAAATCTGAAAGTAAGTAAATTGATTTTCGGTAATTTAACATTGACATTCAATTCATCAGGTTTTGTGTTCAACACATTAAGTCGATTTTCTTCTGGTAGTTCAAATAATTCATAATATATTGTCTGGATATATTGACATTTTTCTTCGAACAGAGTATTAATATCTAACTCCGCAGCCAAAGTCATTTCGATTGATCCATATACAGACGGTATTGCAATTATGGCAGTATGGTGTTTCTCGAAGGAATTTTTCCACTTTTCTGGATTACGGCATCTTATTTTAAAATTGGAAAATAATTCTGGATTATCTTTAATTATTTCAGCTTGCTGATATAATAAACTGACGCTTGTTATAACCAGTTCGCGCAGAGTTCGTAATCTCAAAACTTTTTCATCGTCACCAGGCATTACGAAATTAATTACACAATAGTCCTGTTCTATAACTAAATGTAAATAATTCAATTTAGACCAAACAAACAAAGAAATTAGCTTTTCTAGTTTTTTCTAATCCTCGTAATAATAATACGCCAGATGTTTCGATTCGATTCAATGTACTCATATTAAGCAATATATCGTACGTATGCAGATTCGTATTGAACTTCAAGGTCGATGATGGAGGGAATATATTTTAAATATACACATATGTATTCTCAGTATAGTAAATATTGAAAAAAAAAGTATTTGAATCCGGCCCCGAAGGTCCAAAAACTGTATTGTAATCGTATAATTAGAATATGTAGAAAGTGGACTGTATTTAAATTTTAAGAAGCTAATTCGTCTAACAACGTACTGAGAATAAATATGTTTAAATGCAAAGTAATATAATGCAATGAATAAAACAAAGTGAAGTAATCAATCAATGTAATTCATGTACATACTACACTCCACTTAACCCGGGGTAGTCCAGGAAAAGGATAGAGACTTGCAAGGGCAACTAGGACGATGTGTGCGGAATTGTCCTTCGGAGTCAATCGCCGTAATAAGTCTGTAAGGCACTATATATTTTGGAGTAAAAGAGGTACACTTTGTATTCATGGTATTTACTCTCAAATCTCCGTCACTCACGACGTCTTGTACCAGAATGTCTCATTTATTATCGGTTTCATCGCATCTGGTCTAAATGAGGTATTCAGGATGGTCGTATGGTAGACAATGGAAAGGGGTTAAGTATAAAGTGCATGCATGATTTAATGTAATGATGAAAATTAAGTAAACTAACGATATTATATTCCGTCCATCATCACCTATCATTCATAGTCTCATAGTCATTAGTAAAGACGAACCATACCCCCGACGCTGAGAATGCTGAGCATTTTCTGAAGATAAATAAGTAGTGGAGAAACAGAGTGGAACCGAAAATTATTGGTTGTCTCTTAAATTTGAGAAAATATAGTAAACAAAAAATATCAGTAAAAATAGAAAATATAGTAAATATTAAAATTATTATGAGAGGAAAATGCTTCTAAGTATAATATTGTACATTGAAGTTTTTCAAGTAACAAAAAAACTGAGCAAAATAATTGTAATGTAAATATTTCCAATATGAAATTGTAGATACGTAAGTATACCAATTTTAATGATGTATGTATGTATGTCTAATATAAAATTGTAGATACGTACGTAAAACCAATTTTAATGATGTATGTTTGTCATGTATGACATCCTAAGTATAGAAACATTTTCAAAAAGAATATATATATAAAAAATAAACAAATTATAAATAGAAATTAACAGAGAGAAGGAAGGCTATTAATTCCTGCATGAATTAATAGCCTTATAAAATGAGTAATTCAGTATAAAAAAATAAATTAAAAATGAACGAATTATAAATAGAAATTAACTGAGAGAAGGAAGGCTATTAATTCCTGCATGAATTAATAGCCTTATAAAATGAGTAATTCAGTATCAAAAAATATATAAAAAATAAACGAATTATAAATAGAAATTAACAGAGAGAAGGAAGGCTATTAATTCCTGCATGAATTAATAGCCTTATAAAATGAGTAATTCAGTATAAAAAAATATATAAAAAATAAACGAATTAAAAATAGAAATTAACATAGAAGGAAGGCTATTAATTTCTGCATGAATTAATAGCCTTATAAAATGAGTAATTCAGTATAAAAAAATATATAAAAAATAAACGAATTATAAATAGAAATTAACAGAGAGAAGGAAGGCTTTTAATTCCTGCATGAATTAATAGCCTTATAAAATGAGTAATTCAGTATAAAAGAATATATAAAAAATTAACGAATTATAGATAGAAATTATCAGAGATAAGGAAGGCTATTAATTCCTGCATGAATTAATAGCCTTATAAAATGAGTAATTCAGTATAAACATGTTTTCTTGGTAATGAAATAGAATGTTTCACATTGTAAGGTAAATTTGAATACGAAAGTCTTCTCCCGACTCGTAATAAACCTGTTTCATCAATGAATGGGCTGAGTTTTCTAAAGCTTTAGGAATCATACGCTTAAACGACAAGGTTTCTATTTCCCGATGGAAGACGGATTGCTGGACTGTTCTAGAGATTATTTTTAATGCATTATGAAGTTCCGAAGAAGTAATAGCTTTATTAGTATAGACTTTTCCATTTTGTAACAGTAATTTCAAATTAGTAAAGAATCGTAGAGTATAACAAATAATTCTTAGTATTTTAGGTAGTGAAAAGAATTTGTAAAGATATTCACGAAATCTTCTTCAGGTACGTACGTAACTAAACATATTTATTCACTTTCAGTTAAAACTTCTCTTCTATGGAATGATATTCTTAATTGATCTCTGAATCAATAAACTGAGATGAGGGACCATCCAACCAGAGTCTACAACTCACGAGAGCTGCAGGAGAAATTTCTCGAGTACCAACATCAGCAGGATTATGTTCAGATGAAACATAAAACCATCGGTCGGAAGGGATAATATCCAGAATGTAAGAAGTAGGATAAGGGACAAAATTAAAAAGTATAAAGTGTATGCATGATTTAATGTAATGATGAAAATGAAGTAAACTAAAGATATTATATTCCGTCCATCATCACCTATCATTCATAGTCATTAGTAAAGACGAACCATATATATATATATATATATATATATATATATATATATATATATATATATATATATATATATATATATATATATATATATATATATATATATATATGATATATCATGTTTTCTTGTGTTCTATATCGATTTCATTCTGCTCGATTAGGAAATTCAAAATTTCATCTTTTTCACATCCATTCTATCCTTTGGATGGATTTACATTCCATCCTTCAACATTTATATCTAATTTTCTTCTCTGCTTCTTTGTATTTCTCTTCTCAGTTTTTTACCGTCGTAAATGTCTTGAATTCCACCATTTCGTTTGTGAGGCTTCTCGTTCATTCGAACTCTGAGGATCATACTTTGATCATTGCGTGGTTCAATTATAATCTTCTTTTCAACATGTGTTACCGTGTTTTTCATGACACAGACACAAGACAGCTTCACCAACTTGTATCACAATTTCGGTATTCTCTAGCTTTTCGAAAATAAATATCCTGCAACTTTTCTTTTTTTGTATCTAGATATTCAATAATTTCATTCCTCTAGAAATTAGATTTTCTTTCATCGATTATTTTTCTCAATGATTTGATAATTGTGTTTCTGTTGCAACCCATACAATTATAATTGTAAGTAGTACAATGTGAAAAATTCGATAAAATTTAAATTATATAAAATGGGACAGTGAATTATTCACTTTTCAACATATGTTCAGAGCGTGTTATTGAATTATCAAGAAATTTATGCAACAAATTAACAATTCAACTTCATGTAATGTTGAATATCAATTTTTTCTGGTTGTGTTGGGAATCCAGTACTGCAGGTACTCAATTATTCTGAATTATAATTATATGGAGAGAGGTAATATTTTCATCTTTATATTGAATACCGCATATAATAGTACGGTCCGACCCAAAATCAGAGAAATTGGTAATTTGTAGACCTTTCGTAGGATTAACTTGATAAGTACAGAGACTAACTTGAATATCAAGAGAAATCAGAAAAGAATTTATTTAAAGGGGGATAATAGGATTATTACCAGTTTTCATAAAGTAATCCTTTAATGATGCATGTCTTTATTCTTTTTCAGTAGAATTAAGTATTTTGTGTTGTAGACCAAGTGCTCAAAGAAATGCATCGTAAACTTTATTTCTATAAGATGTATAAAAACTTTCTATAAGATGTATAAAAAATGTCTATAACCTGTAAATATTAGATGCACGTTGGTTTATAGGTAATTAACATTTATAATATGTGCTCCTTTTTATAGGAGTTTTAAATTTTAGGTTGATTGTGCTCTTGTATGTAAAAAAAGTAGTCTATATGAGATAAGTTTTCAGGAATTTTTAAAGAAATTATAATACCTTTGGCTCATCAATATTTATTTAATAGTTTTTATAACAATGGTGAGAACTTATTAACTTTTCCACAAAAATTGTCCTAATAGAATAGAATAACGAAAAATGAAATAATAATACAAATTTAACAAAATTCAACAAGATCAATATGAATAACTTTATCAAATCAAAAACAAGACATACATAGAATAACAGAAGAAAAAGGAGAATAATAATTTCCAATTCTGTTTAAAAGAAATTATTAAATTTTCACTCCTAGAAGAAGGATAAAGCTTTGTTGTAAGATATATACTCTTTGTTCGCTGAAAGCTACATAATGAGTCCTCGAACCATAGAAAACACGTTCTAGACTCAGGGCATACTCTTTCAAGTGCAGATAATTTGGATATATTACATATAGTTTGAAAATCCAAATAATATATATTTTGGGATTCATAGAAATCATTGAACACAATATGAATACCACTGTCAATTCATTAAATGATGCAATAGATTTATGGATTTTAACATTCTATGAAAAAGAATACACCTTCGCGAAGGATATAGTTAGAAGAAGAAGGAGAATGCCTACACTGGTCGGAATTGTATTCTCCCAATAATGGGCTATACTCTTGTAATGGGATATACCCATTATCAAGAGTATATAATATTAATCAATTACAATGTACTCGTATACTCTTGACAATGGGTTAACCTACCGAAACATATGTAGAGTTTTCAGTATATTTAGTAAAACTTAAGCCAGGTGTGTTAATATTAGTTTATTGTTTTTAATCCCAATTTCATTGTACATATGTTTGAAAATGTACTGAAGATAAAAATACACTTTGTTTTTTTGTCATTTCATTTATGATATTACGACTACAGTTTCGTCACTCTTCATTTACAAGAACATTAATGAAAAACTTCGATTTCTTGAATATAACTAAGTTCAGAGTTGGCCAGCGATATAGTTCGAATTCTTCTTCTTGTAGGTATGTCCTAGGTCACGGTATATTCTTTCAAGCTTAGAGAAAAACCATTTCTATGTGTTGGTACCACTGCTATCGAAATTTGAATGTATTCCAAAATGCAGGTATATTTTCTTGAGTATATATAATCTGGCCGTCTGGCAAATTGTCCATACTTTGCTGAATGTTTGAATAGAGAGATACCTGTTTAGTACAAGTGAATTGCTGAACAAGTGAAGTGAACATAAAGTTAGTTGATATTGTGAAATTCGATTTGAATCAACTGAAGGATTTCAAGGTATGCAGATTTTAAGTAATTTTTCAAAAATATACAGGAAATAGTCCTGATTTTACATATATTTTTTTAGGTACTTTATTAAATTCTTGTAATTTCATTTTCTATCAACTTTTTTCACCAATAATAATTGTAGATTGGTCATGAAAACTTCTGTCAATATTGTTGCTGTTCGCAAAAATTTCTTATTAATCTGTTTTTTCATCTATAATAGAGTAATTTCACATATAAATCATCAGTTGTGATAATAAATGTGAAATTGGCTGAGAGTATGAGGATGACGGCTGTTACTTTAATTCACAACCACCCTACTCATTTTCTGTCTCATATACTTCATCTATAATATGTTTGTTCTATAATTTAAGCACTGTTAATTATGCACTCAGATTTATTTGTTTTGCTAGTAATACTATTTTTCAATCGAATCCTTAAATAACACTTGTTGAAACAGATTGAAATGTCTCAAATAATTAAGAGCAATTGTCAAACCCAGTGTTTTCTTTTAGATATACGAAACATAATGAAAGTATTATGCTATAGAAAGGGTAGTAGATCTAAAAACCATCAAATCCTAATTTTATCACAATTATAGCTTAGATATTTGTCAATTTTCTTGTAAATATTTCATGGCATCAATTACTCTACTAACAAAATCAATTAGACGCTCGTGTTATTCAATCTGGAAGAAATTTCAGGAAATGTGATTGTTGACTCTTCTCTGCCAAGCGCCCATCATTCGAAAAACTAGAAAATCTATAATTTTTTTTTCGAAGAGTATTGGAAATTCGAAAAACTGATAATTTTTTAACAGATAATCAGTCATTCTATGCATTATACGTAGCTTATGCCATTTTCATGAATATTTCACAGAATATGTGAAAGGGATTTGAATCCCATTCAAAATTCAGATTGTGAATAAATCACTTACCTCGAGATTCAGATAACTGTAATAGATAAATCCAAATAATATTGTTTGCGTTAACACGCTATTTTGACGTCAAGTTATGCATTTTAAATAGTTTAGTGTGTTGAATAAATCTTTATTAATATAAATTATGTATTTCACAAAATTTTCCATTGAAATAATTTTTCGAGATAAGCCTGTGAAATAGATTTTAGTCGGAATTGGGATAGCTATTGATATTTCAACAATTACATAAAATTGCAGTCAAAAATTATGGTTAAATTTACTGAGCAAGGGTGATATTTATTGAAATAATAATTAAAGAACCTATTTCAAGTAAATTTGTCCAGTAAAAAAGACAACAGATCAATCGAAATAAATGAAAGTGAAAGAAATATTGCAAATTTGTCAATTATGATTGCAATAACATTTTAATCAAGAATGAGTTATAACAATGCTTGTATTGATATTTGTCGTTGAGTTAAAATTAATTTTTTCGCTTCGTTTTTCAATTGAAAATCTTTATTCATAATACATAATTCTATTTGTACGAGTGTATGTCACTGAAAACCTACTAAGCGGCTGGACCGATTTCGTTAAATTTTGTGTGTGTGTGTGTGTTAAAGTGGAATCGAGAATGTTTTAGATTCGCAATTTTTACCCGGTAGGTGGCGCTTCAATCAAGTTCTTGAGATTTTCGAAATAGGGATGAGTTACCAGGACGACATCTGTCGGTTTCACTACTTCTATATAAAAATTCATACCAAAACACGAAACTTTACAAATATTGGAAATTTATTCAATCTATCATAACAGAAAAATTCAATTATCGTACATTATACATCATGACTACTGTTTATGAGTAAAAATACGGGAATTCAGGTGTTGCACTCATTGGATATACAGAAAAGAGAAACACAGCAGAGATTCACGTGAAAAACAGCCTACTACTGTCTGACAGCAAAACTGTCAGACAGTAGTAGGTATTCTTTCATGACAACCATTATGTTATATTTATATCAAAAATATCATTCACAAAATTTATTTATTATTATCATGATATTAACCGCCTATTGTTTTCTGTTATTATTGAAATATCGACAGGAAAATTTTTTCCATTGCTGTTTGGATATTAACAAGATATATATTTCATTGTCTCTCGATAAATGAATTTTTTCATTTCAATTTGAGTATTGACAGTATAATAATATTTTAGTTTCTTCTAAATATTGAGCAATCGATGTTAATTACTTCAAACATTAAACAGAAAAAAAATTGTTTAACAAAATTTTCTGCATGAAAAAATAAAATAATTCAAAATAATTAAATGAGGTGGAGGGTTTGCTCAATATGAAAATAAAATTAGAACCACAAAGAGAAGAAGAAAAATCACGAAAGAAGAAAATTTGTTAAAAAACAAACTCAATTTTGTTCTTTTAGAAGCAATTTCTTACATTTTTCTTGCTTATATATATATATATATATATATATATATATATATATATATATATATATATATATATATATATATATATATATATATATATATATATTAACATATATATATATATATATATATATATATATATATATATATATATATATATATATTATATATATATATATATATATATATATATATATATATATATATATATATATATATATATATATATATATATATATATGAAGGGTCCACTGCAATAATATTCCAAAAATATTGAAACCTTAGTGACTAATGTGATTCGGTCGACTGAAATAAATAGTTTGTTAGTTTATTTATAAACTCAGTAATATCGTTTGCGGTTTCGCGATAAATATCAGCGTCACAGGTGTTCACGGTAATAATGATAAATGTCCATCACCATCACCAGCATCATGTCTCATGTCCTGACGTTCATGAAAAATCCTAGTTAATGTCTCAACTTCAAAAGCTCGAAATTGAAAACTTAGGTCACAAAAAGATTCTAAAAAAGTTATGTAGGCCTGTAACGAAACGTTATTATGATCAACTTTCTCATGATGTAAATATTGAAGATGCAACAGTTAATTGAACAAATCATTGGGACACATTATTGACTGTTAACGCAGTGTGGATATTGATCATTATAGTCCTTATTTCTGAAGACTTGCTTGAAATTATATATATATATATATATATATATATATATATATATATATATATATATATATATATATATATATATATATATATATACATATATATATATATATATATATATATATATATATATATATATATATATATATATATATATATATATATATATATATATATATATATATATATATATATATATATATATATATATTTTAGTTTATAACGAGTGATTTTTTGAGAGTAAATTGTTGAAATTTACTATAAAAATTCGTGCTCTGTGAAAAATGTGTATCGTTTGTTACGACCATATTCGACTTGGTGAATCACAATTCGTACTGTTATCACCAAATTTAGCACCAAGTTTACTTTGTTGGACATTGAACCATTGTCTCGCATGCGTACAGTGCGTACTGAAGTGAATATTGCAGCCGTAGCGTACAGTGTTAATGAGAATCGTGAAATGTCAATTCGCCGTTCTCAGCAATTGGGCATGTGTCAAATTGGACTTTCCGAATGGACCATTTGATACGAAGCCGCGGACAACATTTACATGAAGTTATCTTTAAAATGTAAATGGCAGAGTCCTAGTTATCAATTTCAATGAAAATTTTGAACATATGATGCAAATTGAGTTATTTATTCGATTTAAAAAAAACAACGCTTAAAAAATCGCCCTATAGTGCTCAAAGTATGACTTTCCACACAAGAAATGTAATGATGATACATGTTCTCTAACTTTAATAATGAATATTTCTTTACCTTCAGGTCAGAGTTTTTTCCCGGTTTATAAAATTAAAACTCAATTATCTTGAAACAATACACAAAGGACATTCATCATTATTGCAGTGGACCCTTCATATATATATATATATATATATATATATATATATATATATATATATATATATATAATTCAGAAAATAGATTTTAAAATTTTCATAGAAACATGCTTCTATTTGTGAAACCTTGCTGATTAGGTATATGATTATGATTTCAATAAGTTATAATATGCAGGGTGTCCTATTTGAGAAATCAAACTTTCCAGCATATTCGTCAAATATCAAAGACCTATTTGAAAAATGAATTAAGTTTTTACCTCAGAGGAATGATTTTGAAAACCTATTGAAATTATAATTATTACATGCTAATCTGATATCTCAATTGAAGTTCAGTAAATGATTTATTATGTGTTACAATATATGAAATGAAAAAAAATTGTAACAGTTTCAAAAACTCTTCTGCTTCGAGATGAATCACTGAAGTATTAATCCTCTCACATAGAAATGTGACGAATTGAAATAAGAATTTTACAAAATGAAAACTCTCTCGAAAAAAAAATCAGTTTACAATTGTCGGACTTTCATTTAGATAGAAGAAATATCATTTGATTGCGTCCATTTGTTTCGGAGCGACTATTTCTTCATGTAGACTTTCAAATTTCCGAGAAATAGTGCCAAAAATACCTTCAAGTTTTGTGTTTTCATCTTTTCCTACATCACGAAAATACAGTAAAATAGGTTCAAGGTGTTTCATAAAAATAGACAAAACTTCAGTATGCCACACATTCCTGAGATGTTCTGAGAATTCGGAAAATGTAGTACATATGACAGCATATTTAATTTTCTGAATATTATCCAAAATGCATCGCAATAATAGATATTCACGTCTACTTTGTCCTATCCTGTATATGGAATAGATAATTATGCTTATTTTTGTATTAATTTCATTGTATTTTATCATATATAAGCTCGAATATATTATTAATTGTATGTTTTTTCAGGTTAACGAAAAATTTATAAAATTTTCGGATTTCTTTACACCTAAAAGATGGCAGAAATCGAAGAGGCAGCAATCCTTAGGGCGGCTTATTGTGGGGACACCATAGCGATAAGAATACTTTTGCAAGATGGTGCTGACGTTAATTGTGTCGATATTAATGGCGCAACTCCTTTACATCTTGCTTCCTGGATGTTAAACAATGAAACAGATACCATAAAAGAAATCTTAAAACATAAACCTCAAATGAATTTACGAGATAATTATAATCGAACTCCTCTGAATATACTCGTGGCTCGTACTGGATATGATACACGATTGTTGGAAACGTATTTGAAGAATGAAGCTAATCCTAATTTAACAGATAGATATGGGCATACCTCTCTTCACCATTTAGTTATGTTTCCACTTGAGGATAGAGCTGCATGGTTATGTAGTATAAGATTAATGATTAGTTATAAAGCGGATGTCAATTTTGCCGATGCAGATGGAAACACTGTTCTTCACATAGCTGCGATGCTTGGGTTCGTTGACGTTGTAGACCTGCTTTTAGAACGCAACGCCAATATAAATTTAAAAAATTGTAAAAATTTTACTCCATTTGACATAGCACTGATTCGTACAAATCCAGACGTTCTTGATAGTTTAGGAAAATATTTATTAGTGCAATATAGTTTGAAGATGACAGTTGATGAAAAATATGTAAATGTGATATTAGAAATGCAACGTTTCGAAGACTTTTGGCAACAATGTAATACTGAGTTAGATCAGCTGAAAAACGATAAAATAGGCGATACTGTGTACTCATATTACGACATCATGACACTACCTACGCAAAAAATGTCAAAGATATTCCGAAATAAAGAAATACAAACTTTAGCTTTACATTATGAAACGGAAATATTCCCAATCTACGGCCAGCATCTGTATAATTTCTTGGACAGGGCGATGATGCGAAACATTTTTCTTACCATTGGAACTGAATTTTTTAAGCATGTGCAACCCCGAATGCCAGAAATAATCATAGAAGAGATCACATCGTTTCTTAGCAATGGAGAATTGGAAAATTTGGCTGAGGTTATCAATATGGATACCTCACATCTCACAATAGATTACCCGTGATGATATATTTGATGTCTTCGTTTGAAATAACTTTCAAAGATTCATACTCTTAAAATATCCTCTGACATCATAAAATATACTCTTACATCACTACTTAAAATTATCGATTTTTTAAAATGATTTCGGCTTCGTTGAAGTATCAAATTGTGCAGAGATCTTTTGAAAAAAGAGCTATATTATTACATATATTTTCCGTTTCTTAGTAAAGATCACGGAGCCTCTTTGTTCCTTTCATGTAACTAAGACTTTATTATTCCTTGATAAACACTTCATTTTTATTAATTTTTCTATCTCAGTATCGATAATATAGAAAATGATAAACGGGTTCACCTGTTTCAAACGCCTTAATACTCAAAATTGAAAAAACTGATTTCAATCTGTTTGGCTTTAAAAATACTGTTGCTTGTCGAACGAAGCCCAGCAACTATACAGCCCATGAATTCTTCAAAATTTCAATTTTGTCGACATAAAAATATTGAAAAGATATAAAAATCTGAGGAAAAACTTATGCTTGACTAAGACTTCGCTATAAGTAAGATTGAGATTAATAAGGAACTGTTTCGTTTTAAATGTGTATTATAGCCTGATATATTGTTGTTTGAACTAATAGATTATGATCTGCTGACGATCTTCATAAATGAAAGTATGTTTCATTCAGCGAATATCGTTTAATATTCATCAATGAACATTTTATTAGTTTATCTCGCTAACAGTGATCTTCTACCCCTTCCTTATTTATAAATTAACAAATATTTATTAAAAGTTGTTATTATATTATGTGTTTTATATTCATGCCAAGGCACAAAATAACTGAATATGAGTAGTCAATTTATTATTGAAGCATTGAAATCTTCTTTAAGAAGACCTCGATGTTCTCATATATCTAGTGAAACTTGAGCAAAATGTGTTAATGTCAATTTATTCTATTTGTTATTGTTTCAAAATATATATTGTTGAATTTTCTCAAATTTCATCTCTACTATTGTTAATTATACTTGTATATAATAAACTTCATAAAACATTTGTGAGCAGTAGTTACTTGTAAAATCCTATTCTATGAATCAAAAAAAAAAAAAAAATTTATGGAGAACAAATGATATTTCGAGCAAAAATATTAATGGAATATTTATAAAAACAACATATAGGGTTTTTCATGTAGCTTATAGATATACAACTATAGAGACAAACACACTTTGTTTTTTGAATGGCATTTGCATTTCCTTGAAGCCAATCCATTATAACTATAGGATAGTTCGAACACTTGAATTTGATTTGCACTTTTACAGTCATAATGTGATGCGTTTCATTGAACGTGTGCGGTGAACGTCGTGTGAATTGTATCTGGAGTTAAAAGACGGTATTTTACTGTGTAATATTCGACAAAATTTGCATTGAATTGATCATGAAATTCCAGTGCATAATACTGTGGAACTGAACTTAAAATGTAGTTTTAGTGTAGATTTCTTAGTGTGACAAAAACTAGTAAACTTTAATATATTGAATATAAAATTTGGTCAGTGTTTAACGGAAACAAACCAAAAAAAGGAAAAAAACATCCAATGTGCCGGCTAGTCGATAACGACACGTGTTATATGTAAACAGCTTAAACTAAACAGTGGCGTAACAAGCAGTCGGGCTACCCATAATGAGATGTTCTACGTGTTCGCTGGAAGGCGACAAATATGTACTTTTCAACTGCGATAAATGCGGGAAAACTGAATGTAGACAGTGCGGCCTGTTTTCGGCGTCTGAAGAGAGATGCTTTCCTCTGTCTAAACGGAAAGTATTACTTCATTGTTTAGAATGCAGAAATGGAAATTCCATCCTGCTTGACAAGGAACCTATAATTGGGAAACTAAAAAGAGAAAATGAAGAATTGAGAGAACTAGTGGACAATATTGAATCAGAGAAAGTCAATCTCATAGAAAACTTTGAGGAACAAATTTCACGGCTTAATGTAGAAATATCTGAAAAGAACAGCTATATAGACAGACTGCAAAAAGCTAATACATTATATGAGGATACAGTGAGTGAAACTGAGCAAAAGTACCTTGATGACATTTTGAAGTTGAACAAGGCTAAGACAGAGGCCAATAAGGAAATTTTGCTTTGGAAGAACCGATATAATGAACAAGAGGTGAAGATGAAAGTTCTAATTGAAGAAAATAATAGAAATCGTTTAAAACAGGAGGAAATGGAAAAAATATCCAGAAATATGACGGAGTCGATAAGAATATTAGAAAATGAGAAGAAAATGTGTGAACTCGAACTAACACAACTGAGGAAATCAAAAAATCGTAACCACATTCCTAAGCAAGATAAAAGTAACCAAACAAATGTCGTTATCAGAGATGTATGTTCCCCACATTCCAATCTTCTAACTATGGAAGATAAAACCAACAAAGCTGAAGGTAATCTTGCATCATGTACAAGGAGAGATTACCATGAATTAGAAGAACGACTTTACAATAACTTATTCAGCGAACTAAAAAAACAAATTCTCTTAGAATTAAGTGTTGAAAATAGAAACACTCTGGTCGACAAATTAATCAGTAGTGAAAACAAATCTATGCAACAAAATGGAGAGGAAATAACTCCTACACTGAAATCCTTTGCCTACGCATTGAAAGGCAATAATAAAAACAAGGTTGAAAAGATTAAACATAATATAGAAGAGAAAAATAATTATGTGATCAACTCCTCCGGAAATGGAGGCAATTCTAGAACAGAGATGCTTCAGGGATCTTCGGGAGGCATTGGTGGTGTTACTTCAGAAAATGAGACCATATCGTTGTCTTCTGGCAATTTGAACTCGAAGAAACAAAAATTTGAAGAAAGTGTTATCATGAAACCGAAAACTGTAAATCGCTTGAATGGCAGAGATGATCCTATTTATAATGCAATTTCTATCGACCAAGTCAAAATTTCTACAGATCAGATGGTCAACAAAGATGGAAAAATGCAGGTTAACACGATAGATGACAAAACTAAAGTCAGTGACAGAAAAAATTCAAGTGAAAACCAAAATGGCAACCATGATTGGGAAATAATCTCACACAAAAGATATAGAAACGAACGACCAACAAGAAAAAATCGCCCAGAACCATTAAAAGGTATAAATAACGAAGAGACATCATTAAAAGCGGCACAGAAAATGTCATTTTTGTTTCTTTCTGGGTTGGCTCCTGAAGTAACAGAGGAAAATGTGATACAGTATCTGGAAAGCAAAAATCTGAAATTCCCTAATTGCGAGAAGATGAAGACAAAAAAAGATAAACATCGCAGCTCATTTAAACTTACTGTTCCTTATGAAAAACGTGAACATTATTTAACTGAAGATCTATGGCCTAGAGGTATTGTCATAAACCATTTTCTCAATTTGCAGCGCCCAGCAGGGGTGAATTATCAGAAAACATCTCACGTGGGGATTCCAGATCCGGCTCAAATCCAACAAAACAACTAAGAATTTTAAACATCAATGTAAGGTCTCTAAAAAACAAGGTACTGCAACTAGAATCATTTATTATTGATAGAAACTTAGATGTGCTCTGTGTAACGGAACACTGGATGTCTGAAGAACAGATTGGTGCACTTTTTATCAGGGGTTATGATACTTTGGGTTTTTCTGCAAGGAAGGATTCTATTGGAGGTGGTACAGTAATATTCGTTCGTGATAGCTTAAAGGCGAGTGTAAAAAATTTTAGAGTTGATTATAATATGGAAAAAAATATGGAATATGCGTGTGTTTTTATAGAGAATTTTAATATTCATGTACTAGCAATGTACAGATCTCCAACGGGACATCTTGACACATTTCTGTCAAGTCTCAACTCTTTGTTTGGTGTCATTGGGGCCAATAGAAGAATTATTTTGGCAGGTGATTTCAATGTGCATTTTGGCACGGATGAGACAGCATCACTACAGTTATGCGATATGATGGCTGGATTTGGCATGCAACAAACAATAAAAGAGGCAACCAGACATAATTCGTGCTTGGATAATGTTTTCGTGAGTGCAAATATGAATGTTGACTACACTGAGGTGACGGATCTTAATATTTCTGACCATCTGGGTCAAATAGTTGGTGTTTCCGTGCCTTCAGAGGGCAAAGGATTTTATCAAATAAAAAAAAATTCCGACCAATTACTCAAAGGGGATTATTCATGTTTTATGAAAGTGTTTCTAAGAAAACATGGGATTTTATTGAGTGTATGGATATGGATGCTAATGAGAAGTGTAAGAAATTTTTGGATTTTCTGGGTGAGGAATATGCTGAATGTTTTCCGGAAAAACAATATACTATGCGGTCAGATAGCGATGTTGAATGGTTCAGTCAAGAACTGCGAGCTATGAGGGAGCATCTGAGGTTGTTGGGAAATATAAGCAGGCAATACAATACTCATGCAAATAGGCAATACTATATGCAATATAAAAGGGAATATATAAAAGAGATTCGTAAAGCCAAAATTGCTGCAAACGATGATTATATCAATTCTGCTAGTAACCCTACAAAAAGTATGTGGCAAATCATTAATAAAAATATTGGAAACATTAAAAGAAACATTGAGTCGAGCGGCCTTACTTCCGAGGATTTTAATAACTACTTTTTAGGTATTGCCAATAGGCTTGTAAAGGACATGGAAGAAGGAGATATAGATCCTTTAGACAATCTTAGAAATATGGATATCCGAATCATTTCACTTTCTCCAAAGTTACCTTCAATGAAGTACGTGATGTAATAAATAAACTTAAAAACAAAAACAGTCGCGATATATATGGTTTTAATGTCAAAATTATAAAAACAGTAAAAGATCTAATTATTGGGCCACTCACGAAGATAATAAATTTATGCTTTGAGGAGGGAACTTTCCCGGAATGCCTGAAAAAAGCGCTTGTGGTTCCTCTCTTTAAGAAAGGTGATCCGAATGAGACAGAAAACTACCGTCCAATATCTTTGCTTCCTATCGTGTCAAAAATCTTTGAGAAGTGCATGTCAATACAGATGATAAATTTCTTTGAAAACAATAACCTTTTCAGTGAGAGACAGTTTGGTTTTAGAAGAAATAAAAACACGGTTCTGGGAATCATGAATCTCGTGTCTGATATTATGGATGCTTTTGATGGACGTTGCTATAGCACAGTTCTGTTTTGTGATTTGAGCAAAGCTTTCGACTGTGTGGATCACGGCATTCTGCTGCGCAAACTGGAAACATATAGGTTCACCGTTAGTGGCCTCTGTCTTTTGAGATCATATCTGGCGGATCGATGTCAGGTGGTGCGGTATGGTGGTGTGATGTCGTCGAGTCGGAAAATACGAGCTGGAGTGCCTCAGGGATCGATTTTGGGGCCCATACTGTTTCTCATTTATGTAAATGATTTGCCTTTAGTAGACCAAGTGAGTAAATACACTCTTTTTGCCGATGATACGACCATCTCTGTCACGGCAGGAACTCTTGAAGCTTCTATATTGGGTTCTTTAACAGCCCAGGAGATGGCCGACAGGTGGTTCAATTCCAATAGACTGTTTCTCAATAAAACTAAGACAGAAAAAATAATATTTTCAATGAGAGAGATTGGGTCTGTGAACAGTAAGGTGAGTGGAACTAAATTCCTTGGAGTGATTATTGATCCGAAGTTACGATGGGACATCCACACTCAGACTGTTGCCACAAAATTGGGAAAAAATATATATCTGCTACGTCGACTCGCTGATAATGTATCCCGCACGATACTACGCACAGCTTATTTTACAACTTTCCATGCACAGCTCTCATACGCTGTACTCGTGTGGGGGCATGCCTCGGGTGCTCGTCGTCTGTTTGGGCTTCAACGTAAGGCAGTTAGGCTGATAAGTGGTTTAGGTTATGGAGAGGATTGTAGACCGAAGTTTAAACAGTTGGCAATAATCACCCTGCCTTCTTTATATATTTTGGAAAATCTAGTTTATGTTAAAAATAATGAGCTTCTCTTTCCTACCCATGAAGACATTCATGCTTATCCAACCCGAAATAGAAACAACCTTATACCGGGGTACCGGCGACTGAGAAGGTGTCAGGATGGTCCAACTTACTTGGCAATGAAATACTTTAATGCGTTGCCAAGGGAAATTAGAAAACTTCCACCTAATTTATTCAAGAAGAAGATGAAGCAAATTTTTATTTCCAATGCGTTTTACTCCAGTGAAGAATACCTCGAATATTTTTCTCAGACCATGTAGTATTTGTTCTAATTTTACGTGTGTAACTGAATTGTAATTTTGTATTTGTTCTTTGACGTATGTACATTGCCATTTTATATAGTTTTATGCAATCTTAACATGAATAAATGAAATGAAATGAAATGAGAATAACTATACACAATTATAGAGAAAAATAAACTTTGTTTTTTGAATAGTATTCGAATCTACTTGGTGCAAATCCATTATAACTATAGGATTATTCGAACACTTGAATCTGATTTGCACTTTTACTGTCATAATGTGACGCGTTCCATCGGAATGCCCGACTTCTTCAGACGTTAATAGAATATGATTTTTATTATCGCCAAAATGATATTCAAACTCATATTAGATAGATACATGAAAACATGATGTTTATTTTAATGTTGGTTTTTGTTATTTTCCCTTAGCGGCCCCTTAGCATCATACCCCTAGTTTATCTAGATAACTGGCTGCTCAAAACATTGCTGTAGATCAGCTTATATTAGCTTATATTATATTCATTGACCCGAATGTTATATGAACAATTTAGAAACAGTCAACTAAAAGTGCCTTTATTTCTAATACTGAACTGTTCAATTCCAATTAAATTTTTTTAAACTGAAATACGAGAGCAACTTCCTGTCGCAGACACCTTATATTATCACCATCAGAAGCTACAGTCATATGCCACGTATAATAACAGAGATTGAGTGTATGAAGAGGTCAATATTGTGTTCGAAGCATATTTTTATTAGAACGGACAAGCTACTCTAGCAATGAATATATTCGTAATATCAGATGCATGTAGCCGTCTTGGTAATATTCAATTGATATGGTAGGAAATATACATCGTATCAAAGTAACTTTTGAAAGAAGAGCCCTGCGTCATTGTATATTCAAAACCTGCTCTTAAGATACTACTAAATAGATCATGATATTACCAAATAGTTTGGGGACGTTTGATTTTTATGTTGACTAATGAAACAAAACGCTGTTGATCGAGACTAAGATGTGAAGATACATGTTCTAAAGCTGAGCATTGGGATATTATGACAGGGCCCGATGACAGAAGTATGTTCCCTCTCGTATACAATTATTTGAAATGATATTTTTGGGTATAATGTACTTATTTATAACTTCATAAAAACATAAAAAGTTCTGAAATGCTTTGTTAACTCTTTACTCAGTTCTAGTGAGTAGTCTCATTTCAAACTATGTTTAGTATGTATGTGTGAATATGCACGTCACATCTGGATGAAGCCTTCGAATTCGAAGTTTTCGCCTATCTATTATACCATCTTTGAGGTAATAGGTCAGGCTTCTGTTTTTGAGTTGAATTTTTCCCAAGTGCTTTTAGCTTTTTTAGTTTTCTGCTTTTTATGTGATCGCTTGGTGTTTTCCCTATAATCCACAGTACCTAATAACATTATTATGCTACTACTTTTTGTTTTCGTTTATGCCCTACATTATACGCTGCTCAGATTTCAAAACTGTCTAACACGCTTGGACCGTATTCCCGAAGTTCATATACACTTGCATATGTATTTGTTGTTCCGAATTATATTATCAATAAATCAATCAATCAAATAATTTATTTCCACTATGCACACATTTAAAATTTGTGGAAAGCGTCAGATATTTACAAATCACAAATAATGAATTTAAGAAACACTAGGAAGATACTCTTCTAAAGAATGAAACATGTTCGTCAATATATACCTCTTCAACTTCTGTTTGAAACAAACCGTGCTCTTCGCCTCCCTGATGTCAAGGGGCAGGTGATTGTAGAGTCTTGGACCCATACAGTTTGCAGACTTTCTGCCTATGTTGAGACGTTGGAATGATACGCGTATATCATTTCTGGCACGTGTGTTCTTCTCATGTATATTTTTGTTCTTGAGAACTTTGTCCCTATTTAGGTGAACATATGTACTCAATTCAAATAAAAACAATCCAAAAAGAGGTAGAATTCCATAATGCGCAAGAAGACCACGGCAAGAGACTGTACTTTTCATGCCCTCCATAGAACGCACTATACATTTCTGGCAGGTGAATACATCCGCAGCACCTGAGGACACACCACAGAAGCAAATGCCGTACCGCAACTTCGATTGAATCTCCGCATTATAAAAAGTTATTAGTTGCGGCAGAGTTAATATCGTTCTCAGATTTCTCATAAGATATGATTGGCTCGAAAGCCTACCACAGAGATCACCACAATGCTTCTTCCAGTTTAGATTTTCATCCATCGTTATTCCGAGGAACCTGGCATACGACACATAAGATAAACGGTCGGCGTTTATGATCATTTCAAATTTATTCAATTTTTTTGGACACTTCCATACTGGATAAGGTTTGTTTTTGAAATATTCAGTAATAATCCATTATCATTGAACCAGCTCAAAATATTAGTCATATTTTCTTCACATCTGGCTCTAAGTACCTCACCGGTCCCCGAAACAATAAAAGATGCATCATCCGTGAAGTATGTATCGCAAATGTCCTCTCCAACCACATTCGTTGAATCATTCATATATAATATGAAAAGAAATGGGCCCAGTACCGACCCCTGTGGCACCCCAAGCTCAACCTCATCTATCCTCGAACCCGCAAAAACCATCTCCCTTCCATTGTTATGTGGTACCGAGACAAACTGTTTTCGTCCCTTCAGATACGTAGCAAGCCACCCAAGCGGCTCTCCTCTGATACCAATAGCCTTAAGCTTTTCCAAAAGCCTCTCATGTGAGACACAGTCAGAGGCCTTGGTTAGATCGAGATAAAGACCCACTGGGCACTCTCGCCAATCTCCATCGAGTCGATTATCCTCTCAACAACACGACCAATTGCCATGGCAGTAGAACAGCCTTCACGAAAACCATACTGGTTTGAAGTGAGTATCTTGATTCGTTTAAGAAAATTTTCCAGCCTGGACAAGAAGGCGTACTCAAATATTTTGGAGAAACCAGAAGTCAGTGCTATTGGACGATAATTTACCTTCAGCTGCCTATCATTCTTCTTAAACACCGCCACAACTTTGCTCTGTTTGGGAGCTTCAGGAAACGATCCGGTCTCGAATGACAGATTCAAGAGGTAGCTCAGTGGTAAAGATATAGCATCAGCCACCCTTTTGAGAATCAAACTAGGCACCTCATCAGCCCCAGACGACTTCTTGGACTTAATTTTTCCTTTTAGAATATCATTCACTTCCTGTGGTACAACAGGGAAAAGAAACAAGGACTCGGTTATCGTCCTGTTTATCCTGGGGTTTTTTTGTGACTTTTGCATATTCGACACCAAGTCACGTGGTGACTCTATGAAGTGCCTCTGAAAAATATCCGCCACAATGCAAGGATCAGCAACAGTAGTCTGATTCAATTTTAGTTTAATGTTATGTGTTGAATTTGTGCGGTTGCTTATTTTTCTTGCAACTGCCCACGCAGCCTTCGATGGGTGATCCGCCGTTGTAATGATATTCTGGTAATAGGCCCTTCGCGTAATACGTATCAAATTGTGGTGCCTGGAACGGCTTTCACGGTAGAGCGTTTTCAGCTCCGGAAAAGCTCTGCTCAATTTCAAGAGATCCCGCAACCGTGTACTTGACTTTCTAACCTGCTGTGAAACCTAGCTATGAGATTTCTTTGACTTAATTTTCCTTTTTGGGAAGTGAGTTTCGAAATGAAACCCAAACACACTTTGAAAACATGAGTAAGCTTCATTCAAGTTTCTCTCTCTGGTAACCTCATTCCAGTCTTCACCCAAGAGAGAGTTATAGAAATCTTGTATTCTATTATCTGAGAATATTCTCTTTCTCACTACCGCATTTGAATTTTTATTCGAATAACCCCCCAAAAATTTGGATAACACGAAATCATGATCAGACATACCATCAGGGACCACCTCAGTCATGATATCTTCAGAATCAATGTTTGTGTAAAGATGGTCCAGTATATATTGACCCCTTGTTGGAGAGCACACAGCGTTTTTCAAACCAAAACCAATTGTAATGGTTCTCAATTTCTCATAATTATTTCCATCTCTAGTTGGATCACAGTTAAAATCTCCTCCCAAAATCAGAGGAAAATCTGGTACATATACACTTTCCAAAACAGACAAAAGATTATCACAAAACGCATTAAAATCGCCTTCAGGTGACCTGTAGCATACTAACATAACATAAGTGGAACCGCAGAATCTCCATATGGCGCCACATATCTCAAACACCTTCTCTACGCAATGTGCACTCAATATTAGTGGCTAAATCTCTAAATCCTTTCTACACCACAGGGCCACCCCTCCCCCGCGAGAAACCGGTCTGGAGAAGCCACCAACCAATTTAATATTCTCAAAATACAGAGAATTGTCAGAATTCAATTTGCTCCAGGTTTCTGTGAACCACAAAAACCTTAGGTCAGGATTTTGGTCTATATTAATCAGTTGTAATAATATTTGCTTTATCAGCAGTAAGTGACTGACAATTTACTAACAACAAATCATTGCCATGCTGCTGTCCCGTTATCTTATACCGTTTTGCTGGGCTTTTCTGTGGAAAAAAACGGGAGATTGTACAACCACAAGGCCATTTCGTAGCATCCATCGCTTTTTCTAAGTTGGTAAAATCAATTGTCACCTTAAATGCGATATAGTTTCTATTATATTTGGACGGAACCACTTCGGCTTCGACTTCCGGAAAGTCGATCTTCAATAAGGTGACAAGATCTTGCGACGAAGTGTCTTTATTGAGTCTAGATACAAATAAATAAGCTTTCTTTGCAGCTGCTTTCATTGAGCTATTGCTCGTACCAATGATTCCCAGTTGTTTGCTTCGATCGGTCTTATTTTTGGGTTTTTTGCTCGTAACAGCCTTCCATCCATCTCTATCTGAAGATGCTTGATTTTTCTCATTACTGTTAGTTTTCATCGGATTTCGATTTGAAGTCGAATCAATATTTTGGTTTAATTTTTCATTTGACGATTTACTGAAAGAAGTGGTAACATCGGTCACTATAGATTCATCATCTTCGATCGGTAGAGCATCTGCAACGTAGACAGCTGATTTATTGCCCGCAGAATTTGAACTACTCTGATTTTGTTTTGACGTCTTTTCTATTGAGGTTATGGTTTTGTTTACCTCAAGAAATTCATTCCTACTATTCAACAAACTGATCAAAAGCTCCTGCTCACTCGTTCTCTTTTCAAACTGCGTTATAAGTTTTTCATACATAAGCACATTGTTGGCTGAGAGTCCACCTGCATGAATATCCGTCACTTTGTTTATCTCGTATGGAGGAGTTAACAAAAGGTGAGTTTCCACCATATTCTTAAGTTTCTCCAGAATGCCTCCACTCATACCCGTAACATTGTTCACCGGAACACTCTCAGTCACAATAATTGAAATTAAATCGTCTTTATTCAATCGTTTCAGCTGAGAATTCAACCACGACACGTCAAAGTCTGCCATTTTTCTTATTCCCCAGTAATATCGCCCAGTTGTAATAAATACATTTAGAATTTTTGTTTGCCTTTGTTTGATCTGTTGGGGTGTGTATGAATACCCAACTATGTTTAGTATTATATATCTGAGCACCTTCATTTGAAATATACAATTTGAGTGCATTTTAATGACTGAAGAATAGAGCGATATTTACTGGCTGACTGCTAGCGCCGAGGAGGGTGGGTCTCTTTTTTCGTTTCGAGCATGCGCAATCAACTTCTTTTCTTCTTTAGTGAGTTTCAAAACTAATTATTAGTTTTGACAAAGTTGTAATATAACAACGAAACGTTAACAAAAATAAACTTTTTCATATCAAAAGAAGCCTGTTATTGCTAAAAACATTCGAAATAAAATATCTTAAACAGGAAATATATATATATATATAGTTATGTGAACTTAGAACAATGCCTTCCTTTTAGTAAATAACGTCACTATATAGAATGCTGACTAACCAACTTTAGTTTATATAAACTCAGACTTGCATTAGAATCTTCAATATATTAACGTTAGTGAGTACGATAGTATGTATAAAGCTACTTGTAATCTTAACTTGTGAATAAAAATTGTTTTTTTAAAAAGTAATTCTTCGTGTTGAAAACCAAAATTGGCGACGAGGATGGGATTGCTGCATTAGACGCTTCCGAATCAAGAGATTGGCAAACAGGATAATTCTTCCGAATTAGAGTAAGAAGAGTAATCAATGCGTTAACTCAAACCGTACGAAGATTGTTTAAGTGAATATTAATTCTCAAGCACAATCCGAACCAAACACAAGCTCAGTCGTGTCTCACAGATGATTGCGAATTTGGTAGTACCAGTCCGGAGCTCGATTGACCATTGAAGAATTCGAACAGAGTGCAAAGCAAGGGTAGCGCCGACGACTCCACTTTGGGAAAACAAATCACAGTAAGTTGCAAGTGTTAATTATATTCCTGTTTTTTCCACGGTTTCAGCCAAAAACCTAAACTCCCTATAATTTATCATTATAGTAGGTTGTTATATATTAAGCGAAGATTGGAAATAGTGAATGCACATTTCTCAAAAAAATTAACAAAGAAAAATATTTATGATAAATTCGCTCATAGACTCAATTGAAAAACTGAACTTAAATAAAGAAGAAAAGTCAGAAAAAACAAAAGTCATGGCGGAAAATAATTTAAGAATTGCCCGTGAATTTGGAGCATTATTACCGAAATTCTCAGGGATACAAGCAGAATTAAACTCATTTTTAAGCGCTTGTGAAGAGTATATCGCACAATTCGCGAATACAGAACAAATAGTAAAAACATACTGTATAGCAGTTGTTAAAAGCAAATTAATTGAAAAGGCAAACGCCGAATATCGTTCTTCTAACGCACCAAATACGTGGAACGCATTTAAGAATTTCTTATTACAGAAATTCGGAGATCATGCCAATTTGGATGTTCTCAAAAATCAGTTACAATTCTTGAGGAAGAAACCTAATCAAGATATTACCGATTTCATTGAAGAAATCAAAGCTTATAAAATTAGAATTAATTATAGAATAGACGCAGAACCGACGTTAGACGCCGCATTAAAATTGTTACATAAACAATTAACTTCCGACCTAGCTAAAAATGTATTAATTAGCAATGTGTCGATCGATTTACAAACTGCTCTTTTAACAACACCGAATATCACATTTGATTTAGCAGTACAAACCGTAGAGAATTATATCTCTCAAAAATCCCAATTAGACTTAATGAGATCTTGGAGACAACCATACCAAATGAAAACGTTTCCTTCTCAATCAATAAATGTAAAACCACAAATTAATAATGTACCTAGACATTATCCGACGAATAAAGAAGTTTTTGGTAGAAGTAATACTTACGAATCTCAAAAAAGTAACGTATTTAAACCCAATAAAAACTTTGTACCCAAATATAGACAAACACCTATGTCTACGACAACAGCGAATCCAATAATGCAGAGAAGACAAATACAAAATAATAATCAAACACCTCAAAAAGCTTTCTTTGATAATAATTCAAGAAGTTTTAATCACTTCCAAAATCATAAACAGATATCACCCAATTATATATCGGAAGAATTAACGAATCTAGATACAGAAAACATTGACGATAATCAATCTAATGAAAATTTTGAATTTGAAGCAGATCCAAATATAATTGAAGAAAATGAAGATATTGTTGATGAAAATTTTCAGATAACTGCCTCAGACACCACATTGACTTAAATTCTTTAAACAACAAAATTAGAAAAAATCATTTACCTTTCATTGAAATTAATTATCCGAAATGTAAACTATTACTTGATAGTGGATGCACAGTATGCTTAATCGATCCAAAAATCGCGTATAATAATATTCCACATTTGATCTATTCAGAGGACACAGATTTGATAACTCCTCATGGACATGATATTAGTCACGAAAAAGTTGCTTTTCCATTAAATTCTTTCGGATTACAAAAAGAATATCCATTTGTTTTATATAAATTTCATACTCAATATGAAGGAATTGTAGGCTTTGAATTCCTTAAACAGAATAATTTTACGATTGATTTACAAAATAATTTATTAATAGGAGAAAATTGTAAAATTCCTATTCATTTCAAAAGGTTATTCCGAGAAGATTATCATATCCTGTAGATTTGAAACATTTACCTATGAAAATTCAGAATCAACTTATTAAAATTTTCAACAATACTGAAAAAGCATTGCAATTACCAGGACAAACTCTTAATTTTACTTCAAAAATCAAACATAATATAAGAACCAAAGATGAAATACCGATACATGCGAAAATATATCGTTATCCGGAAAAATATCGGAACGAAGTCCAAAGACAAATTAAGGACATGTTAGACAAAAAGATTATCAGACCAAGTATATCACCCTGGTCATTCCCAGTCGTAATGGTCAAGAAAAAACAAGACCAATCAGGTAAACAAAAATGGCGTATGGCTATAGACTATAGACAACTAAATGAGAAGACAATCGATGATAAATATCCAATCCCTCAGATTGATTGTATATTAGATAAATTGAAAGGAGCCAGATATTTTTCAGCTTTAGACTTAGCATCTGGTTTTCATCAAATACAATTAGATGAAAGTAGCATCGAAAAATCCGCTTTCACTGTAGACAATGGACATTATGAATTTTTAAGAATGCCCTTCGGTTTGAAAAATGCACCAAGTACTTTCCAACGTTTAATGAATAATATTTTACAAGATTTCATTGGAAAATGTTGCTATGTTTATATGGACGACATAATTATATATTCAAAATCAATAGAATCACATTTAGCTGATATTCATAATATTTTAGAATTACTACAGAAAGAAAATTTAAAAATTCAATTAGATAAATCAAATTTTTTCAGAACAGAAATTGAATTTTTAGGACATATTATCACGCCAGAAGGTATTAAACCTAATAAAAGAAAAATAGAAATAATCAGAAAATTTCCATTACCACAGACTTTCAGAGAAATTAAATCATATTTAGGAATGTTGAGCTATTACAGAAAATTTATTCCTAATTTCGCTAAAGTTACGAAACCTATGACGAAATATCTAAAAAAGGATGCAAAAATCGACGTCACGGATTTGAATTACAAAGAAGCGTTCATAACTTCTAAAAATTTGTTGATGAACCACCCAATTTTAATATATCCTGACTTTACAAAAACGTTCAATCTTACTACTGACGCATCTAATTATGCGATTGGAGCCATTTTATCTCAAGGCACCGTCCCTAGTTCTGATTTACCGATAGCTTATGCAAGCAGAACACTAACCGAGCCGGAAATAAAATATTCTACGATTGAAAAAGAATTGTTAGCCATTGTATGGGCAACAAAACATTTCAGACCTTATCTGTATGGAACAAAATTCTCAATTTTTACAGATCATAAACCCTTAATTTGGTTGAATTCATTAAAAGAGCCAAATTCTAGATTAATGAGATGGAAATTAAAATTGGAAGAATTCAATTATGATATTAAATTTAAACCAGGCAAGAACAACAACGCAGATTATTTATCTAGGCTAAAAATAAATACTAATGAATCGCAAAATGATAATCATTGCGACGTACAAAAGGAAACAGATAAGCATAATGCATTAAATGAATCAAAAGATATCAACATCCTAGAAGACGATATCGATTCTTTATTTCCTAACGTAACTGCAGACGAACTAGAATTAACAAACAATGAATTAGATGACATCATGAAAATCCTTGAAGATGATGAAGCGCAAAATGAAACAATACATAGTAGTATTGAAAATCCCATATTAGAATTGCCCTTCACAGAACGACCACTGAATCATTATAAAAATCAAATTATATTTGTCAACACCTCCAAAACCTATTTCGTACATAAAGCGAAAATATTTAGAAATCGTAACAGACTCACAGTTTCAATAAATGATACAAATGACTTTACAACATTTATTAAAGAATATTTACAACCTGGAAAATCATATTGTTTATTTTTTAAACATGACGAATTGAAAATACCTTTTATTAATATACTTCAAAGCAATTTTAAAGCTAAATCGTTCGATTTAAAAATAGCAAATGTTTTCTTAGAAGACATTGAAACAGAATATGACCAATTAGAAAAAGTTAAATTATATCATGAAGCAAAATCTGGACATAGAGGAATACAAGAAAACATACAAGCACTGAAAAGGAAATTTTATTGGCCTCAATTGGATATTACTGTCCAAAAATATGTGAATGCATGTGAAACCTGTCAGAAGAACAAATATGAAAGAACACCCACGAAAATGATATTTAAAAATACACCTGTTGGCTCAAAACCATTCTCTCATTTATATGTGGACACCTTAAAGATAGAAAATACTAATTGTCTAACAATTATCGATTCATTCTCAAAATTCGCACAATGCTATCCTTTAATTCATAAAACAGCGAATGAAGTAATGGACAAATTGATATTTTTCATAAGTAACAATGGAGTACCTGAACGTATTACTTGCGATAATGGTACAGAATTTAAGAATAAAACCATTCAGAATTTTTGTGAAATACACAAAATAGCTCTACACTATATAACTAATTTGAATCCAAATTCAAATGCCCCAATAGAAAGATTTCATTCCACCTTAATTGAACAATTAAGATGTCTTTCTTCAGAGAAAATTCCTTTCACATCTCGAATCAACAGAGCTATTATGACTTATAACAATTCCATTCATTCTAACTTGGAATACACACCTATGCAGATTATCAAAGGTGATTTAAATTATTCAATTCCAATAGAGAAAACGACACAAGAGATAATAACAGATTATGTACAAACATATCAGGAGAATATGAAAGAAATATTTCAGGTAGTGGATAATGCCAAAAATAAAAACGAAGCGAATGTCAAAAAACTGAATATCAATAGACAAGATCATAAGGATTTACAAGAAAATGAAGATGCTTATTTGAAACTACCGTTCCAATCAAAAATGAAAGAACCATACAAGAAGATACCTATAAACATAATAAGTGATATAACGATAAGAAATCCTCAAAATAAACACGTATATCACAGAAATAGGATTAAACAGAGAAAACGTTAATTAGTCTCTTTGTTTTCAGATGAAATCCATATCCTTCATCTTACTGATCATACTAACGAAAACTTACTCATTTTCTGTCCAAGAAATCAAGAATAATTTGTTGCCAATCCATTTAGGAAAAATTTATATTGCGGATCATGCAAAATATTTATTATTTCACTATAACATTTCTAGAATACCCGAATTGATAACACTTCAGAAAAATATTATTAAAGAATGTGTGAATACCACGTATACTATCCCTGTGTATCATTACTTGATTATGGCCAATTCTTCAATACATAGAAATGAAGAAACTTTTAATAATATAATTACTCAGAAGATAAGAAAACGAAAAGGCCTATTGAATATTGGAGGTTCCATTTCAAAGTTTCTATTTGGTACCTTAGATGCAGACGACGAAATTTTATATCAAAAATATTTCGAAAGTATAAGAAAAAATGAAGATATTCTTAAAGTAAATCAACAAAAAATATTGAATATCATATCTAATACTCAGGCGAAGTACACAAATATAATAAATTTGCTTATAGCAAAAACTAAACAGTTGGAGATATCTACTCAATTAAGTTTTAAATTAAATTTAATAATTCTCCATTCTCACGAGATTGCAATAATATTATCCGAAATTGAGAACGCAATTAGTTTTGCACGGTTACACCTTTTACATGAAAATATTTTACCATTAAATAAATTTAATGAACTAATACAAAAAGAAAAATTGTTACCATTTACTCATTTGACAGACTACTATGCTGTTTGTACAACAAAAGCATTTATTAAAGATTTCAATATTCTATTTAGTATAACCATCCCAATCTTCGGTAATATTCAATATGACCTCTATAAATTGTATAATTTACCGTACCAAAATTCCAAAATACCTAACCTATTATCCTATGGATTAACACGCAACGACAAAATCGTCTGGACTACCGAGATAATTCAGCAAGTCGAAGATTTCTATCTAAGCAAACAAGATTATCTAAGAAAACCACCTGAATGTATACGAATGGTCCTGAAGCACCTCAAAGAAAACTGTAATCGAAGTTTCGAAGAATTACAAAAAGATTTATTCCAAATAGAAAATGGAAGAATAATTTCTATGGATAATGAAATAATACGGGAAGAATGTGAGACGGGCTCCTTCTCTCATAAGATTCCTAAAGTATCTTTAATAACCTCTGAATGCATTGTCACCAATGAATTGAAGAGAATACACCCCAGGAAGATTTTCAACAAATATGGTCAAGTGGACCTTACACCCTTAGAAATAAATTGGACGAATATCAAAGACTCCAATTACTTAGAAGAAGAAGCCATTCCCAAATTAGAAGATTTGTATCAATGGGCCCCGCACCCTACAACTATGAACTTTATCATATTAATAATTATTCTTTTTATAATAATCATTTCAATTTTATTATTTTATAAAATTTATGTAAAGGTTCGTCATCTTAAAAATAAGAATAACGAACTTTCTTCAAAAGGGGAGGAGTTATGTGAACTTAGAACAATGCCTTCCTTTTAGTAAATAACGTCACTATATAGAATGCTGACTAACCAACTTTAGTTTATATAAACTCAGACTTGCATTAGAATCTTCAATATATTAACGTTAGTGAGTACGATAGTATGTATAAAGCTACTTGTAATCTTAACTTGTGAATAAAAATTGTTTTTTTAAAAAGTAATTCTTCGTGTTGAAAACCAAAATTATATATATATATATATATATATATATATATATATATATATATATATATATATATATATATATATATATATATATATATATATATATATATATATATATATATATATAGGCTAGTGCTTTCTCGGTCCCTATGCCCCTATGTATGCTTACATCTTCAAAACTACGCAACGGATATTGATGCGGTTTTTTTAATAGATAGAGTGATTGAAGAGGGAGGTTTACATTAATAAAACATCTATTAAAAAGTGAAGAAGTACTGTTATTTTGGAGGTTTCTATTGTGATGTCAATAACTACATTTTTTCCGCTCACATTGCAAAGGCAGACTGAACCCTACGAAATTTATCAAAAGTATTGTACACATTGAAAGGTCTACAGAAAACTCCGCTTTGACATATGTCTATCCCTTATGGATATCCCACAATAACATTTTTTTCATCGACTTTTTATGACAAATAATGGCTAATTTTCGAAGCGATTTTGAAAGATAGATATATTCGAGATACGAGATAAAAAATAAGTTACATAAAGCTTATGGAAGGACTAAAAATGTATATAATTTGAGAAAAAGAAATGTCACTTTTTTGAATGCTGAAAAGGTATGGCGGCGAATATAACTCAAATCGTGTGTCCATTCCCGCCTACCATAGAAAAGAAGAGGTAAAGATTTATGTGGAAAAAGTTATCACTTCATTAAGGATATCATATTTCCACGCAGTGTCTTGAACTTTCAAACGAAGGTCACGCACGGAAATATTTTCAACTGAAATCTATAAATTATCTGTCGGACACGTTTTGTGCTTTTTGGGAGGAAGAAATGATTCATTCACCTTCTTTCTGTGCTCTTGGAAGAAGAGACATGAGAGTAATAAATAATTTGTTTCCTAATAAAAAATTTTCAAAGTTTCTAATAGCATCTGCTTTTATTCGTCGGTCGTTTGAATATTCCAAATGTGTATTTAAGACTCAACCATTGCTCACAAATATGTTTTAACTGAAATCTCTGAAATTTTATGATTTTTTGATTGGAAAAAAAATTTTAAAATTATAAATGATATAAATCATAAATGAATATAAACTAAAATTCAAAGACTTGAACTTCTGATTACACTTTAGTGGCAACATAACATGACGGTTTTCGTCGTTACAAGCGACTTCTTCAGATGCTGACTGAATACTGAACAGAATACTGACTGATCAGTCGGTATTTTGTAATTAAATCAGAAGTTCAGTGTTTGAATTTTAATTTATATTCAATGGATTTAGATCCAGTAAACGTCAACGTTATCAAATATCTTAAGAAACTTTCATTTGCAAATATTTACAGATAAACAATATTGAGATGCTGACTGAAATGAAAAAAAATACAGGGTTTTATTAAGTTGCAGTTTTCGAATAAATTTAACTACTTTAAAGTGATTCATTTCATGAATTGATTGAAAATGTACTACAGCGAGAAAATAATCATTATTTATTGTGATTAGAAATAATTTTCACATCAAATTCTTGGTGGAAATATGTATTCTTTCTCGAAACCAAAATTTTGGAGGACAAGATGTTGGATGCCGTATTTCTGTTCGGTTGCTTGATAGTAATAATAATAATAATTTTAATAGCATCTGAAGAAGTCGTTTTTAACGACGTGACTCGTAATGTCATGTTGTTAATAAAGTGTGAATCAAAAGTTTAAGTATTTGAATTTTAGATTATATTCAATTATAAAGGGTTTACATCAAGTAAACGCCAACACTATTAAATATGTATATGGAACAAACTAAAATTAAAACATTATCTATAAGAAGTCACACGCAGTCAACAGAAATTAATGAAATATAGTTGAAGTCAACGAAAATAAAATTAAAATCGATTGCGATAGTAATAAACAAGACCAAATGAAACGAAACTAAAGTTGAAATATTATCTATCATAATAGTCATATGTCATATTATCCAATATTCTTATAGTCATATGTAGACAACAGAAGATCATGAAAATATCACGACATCCCATTGCGCTGTTCTGAGTGGCATGTCAAAATCACTGATTGCCGATCAAAATAGATATCACATCGAACGCAACGCCCATCATAAAGATAACATATACAGTTGATAGAAGAACCACAGCCTAACTCTACTTACAATCCATGAACATAGACTTGGCAACGCCGCATCTGCTCAATCCCGTAGACCGATCGATCTTCGAACATCGGTCTACTGCATGTTAATAATTGCCTTCTCAGAAAAATTTTCAGCGAAACGGTACTTTGTATGAAAAAATAGATTTAACAAAAATTGTAGATTATACAATTATCTATAGAAATTAATAATACACTTTTTTTCTAAAAGAACTATGTCTGAGTTATAGCGATTCAAATGTTGTTTTTTAGTATGTACACTAAAAAGTTCACTTTATCAATTAGAATTGAGAATATGCTATAAATTTCATTATTTTTCATTCTCAGGTGAGAGAAAGTTCAATTTGGATGGTAGAATGATTCTGATATCATATTTGTAACGAGCAAGCAAAATTTCCAGTTGAGACTATCTAGTTAATTTCAGTTTCAAAATCCATTTTAAATCATTAGGACACAGTTTATTTTTATTGATAAAAACATTTACATGCATATCTGAATCTACTAAAATCTGATTCATAATTTGTAAACTTTTTATTTGTGAACATTCAGTTACGTTGGATGGAAAAACTAGAGTGTAAAAAGATGCTGTTAGTTTCAAAAGTTTTTATATTCCACGATTTACATATTCAAATCTTTTTGTATCATTGGATGTTAAATCAACAAAATTACAAATTGAATCTGAGTTTTCAAAGGCTTCATTCAATTTCTCACAACGTTCCTTCAATGCTGGTTGTTTCAGCTGGATATTCTCTTTGAGAGTGGACTGTTTTTGATAAGTAGGGGTAAATAAAGAAAAATACTTGGCACTGCATTTAAATTGAGTTTAACTTTATCAACTTAGCCTTCTTGCCTTCTGTTGATCAATCTAGCAAACGATAAATACCTTTGCTAGTAAGTGCTCCCTCTGGAAAATGTTTGGCACAAACTACAGAAAATTTTGTGGGGTCCATGATGCCCTAGGAATATTTTTAAGCCATTGATTCGTTAGATTACCATACTATGGAAAACAAAATACAGAAACTGGTATTCGCCGGCCTCGACGTAAGTTTTGTAGTTCGACTTGTATCCAGGCACACAGCAATGACTTGGCATTTTTGTGCTAACATCAAGAACAAGACCTATAAGAGATTAGTTGTAAATAACCACTAAATCTAACAAAGGGTAAGTTACTCTACTAATCATAAAAAGGAACAATTCTAGCAAATAATGCTTTTGTTAATGTCTGAACTACTCAGTCAAAACAACTGTAATCGGTAGCTATTTACATACAAATTTCAAAGGTATTCCTTAGTCTGTTGCTGAAAAAAACACAATAGCACTTTCTACACACTATACATCCCATAATAGCACAACAACTAAAACGCGGATTTTTGTTTTTACACAATTATGAGATGGTAAAAGTTAGGTATTATCCTACCTCTCCAGGTATAACCAAAAAAAAGCAGAACTTAAAACACAACAGATATTCCTGTTTATATAAGACATTTGCGGGAAATTTCTTTTGCTTGTTCTTCACAACTTCAAACAATAGCACTTTTCAAAACTTATTTTTGGATTTGAATGTTATTTTCCTCGTTAAATAGCGATTTATTCAGCAGCAATGACCAGAAACCATTACAACGCCATTACAGCATCATTATTTGTGGGTCTTACTTGGATGTTGCCAGATTTCTTAGTTCATGGCTTGTAAGTAGAGCTAGGCTGTGGAAGAACGTGACATAACATTTGATCTGCTGTAATGACATAAAGTACGGTACGATAGTACTGTGAGATGTTCGCTGAATTGGATGAAATGTTCCTCAATAATGTCCTGCTGGAGTTTCGGACGTGGAGATACTGAGTTATTTCATATCAGAATATATTTGTTTTAAAATCCTTTAATTGGTATGTGGACGACCTTACAAATGAGACGATCATGCATAATGTTGTATTAGGAGCATACATGCCTATTTGAAAGAACTTTTTTATTCCGTAGGTACATTTTTAATATAAGATTTTTTTTATTCCGTAGGTACATTTTTAATATAATCTCTTTTTGTTATCACAAAAATATGTTGTCTGGGAATAAATAGTTTTTAATATTAGTAAGTTATCTCTATTCAACTGAAAACAGCCTCTCACATTTATGTCCAAAATTCATTATTCAAAGCGAAACATTCATCAAGTTATCAAATGTTGAAAGGAGTTTCTATAATATTGAATATTAATTTAAAGCTATAATTATATGAATTCATTGAAATTTCACGTTCACGTCATCAACGAAAACAGAACAGTTAATGCTTTTGTATTTTCGTCGTCAGCAATTATTATAATGACTGTTCCTAAATATTTTAATACATAGTCTGGAACCAAATATAAAATATTTGATAAATTAAAATGGAACGAAAATATTGTTTTTTAGAGAGGCAGAGAGAGTTGTTTACTGACTGATATTTATATGTAGACATTTACAGTTTTCTAGATTTACACACTTTTACTCGTATTAAACAATTGTGAACAATCCTGACAGTGGAACACTTCGTTTGTGAGTGTGCAAAATATAGGGTTGAACGTAAAATGCAGGTTCTGATCAATGATTCAAAAAGTTCTCTGTCTGTGAGGTGGAAAAATACAAATAATTTTATGAAAAATGTAAATATCTATAATCAAATTTGACATTCCGTTATAATCTATATTTGTAATCATCATTAACTGGATGACTTATGTACTAAATCGAATGTATTTCCGGTAATAACCCTATGTGGTTGATGCGGGTAATTTGCAAATAAAAAAAAATTGTGAACTATGTTTCGCCATTACGATGGGTTCTTCAAACGAGCAAATATTGGAATAATCTCTATCACTTATACTAAGAAAATAAAGATAAACTAGATAATAAAAATTGATTTTTTTGATTAATGAAAGTGAGCGAAAACGCCCCCTTGTGGACATTGGAGATCTAGAGTGGGCCGTTAAAAGAACCACAAAAATGGAGGGCGTTAGCGGGGTTTAAGGTGTGTTAGTAATTTGCACTTTCCGTTCCTTCATAATTCCAAATTCCCGGGATTAAAACCAACTTACTAGTTGAATAATCAGTTTATGTTTCTGCCGTGTATCTATGATGGTTTAAAAAGTAAAAATACTCAACATAGATATCGTAGGATAGCCTGTATATAATCGAGATGTGACAAGTGTTTGTCAAATAAGGCTATTGGATCAATCCGGTTACAATAGGCTGATTCATCGATATTTGTCCTAACTTGCTCAGTAGGATTGTGCGTCGAAAGATATAAACGATTGCCTTTTGGAAGACAACGATTTGTGCGTATTTATCTTATTGCTGTCGGTGCGTGTTGTGTATAACAATTTCTTAAGTTGAACACTTTGTTAGCATATTTGTAAACACGAAGCCCAGTTTAGCGCAAAAATAAAAACACGGTAATTCGTATATTAAATATGGATTCATAGAAAATGCGAAACATCAATTTTTACCTTTGCGCTGCCTTTGCTTTTGAAAGAGATGTCTAACGCTCAGCCAAGTATATCGAAAATTTTTTTTGGTGACTGCTAAGCAAGAGGATAATGGACTTCGAGCTTTATACAATATTTTTTTGTTAATTGCACAAACAGGTAAACACACAATATCAAAGAAATATATCAATAGCTCGAAAAATACTTTTCACCAATAGTTCTGTGCAAAAATATATTGAAGAAAAGGCCGAAAACAGTGAAGAGTCATTGTGCAATCATCTGAAAACTAGACAATCTTTTGGTTCATCAAGAATCAGAAATAAATCAAGAACTTTTATTCTATTTGATCTAGAAATTTAGAGGCATGCAGAGAAGGAGAAACCGTATTTCAAACACTGAAGAAATTTTGTGATGATAAGGAATACCCTATTCCTGGAAAAAAGGCTTTTCAACAGATTGAATCTTTCACAAAGTAGTGCGTTAAATATAGAAAAGAAATTGTGCGACTCGATTTTAAAATTTGTTTTCAATCAAAGAATGATATCGCATACCTCACAGACCTTCTCCTCTCAAATTTCAAGACGATGACTTGAACTGAATAAAAACAAAAAAAATCGTAGCTGTTTCTACGATCTTTCCAATTCATCAGTATCCTGCAATAACGGCGTCTTGTTTACTGCCAACCACTGGAAAATCTTCACATTGATTTTACTGAAGGCTTGCAGGACATTTCGAATTGGAAGTACCTGACTAGGACTTCAATCCTTCTTCAAATGTCGACATAGAAATATCACCCCATGCAGAAAAGACTTGATAACTGATAACGAACGAGAATTCGATAATAAAATTCAAAATTGGCAACCAAGAATTTTTTTTTGCAAGAATCCCACAGTTGTAAAATATCAATATCGAAAAAATGTGTTTTAATTGCTGTCAGTGGAAAAATATTCAGAATAAAAGTTTGAACACCAGAACAGTCTAATAAGTACACTGAAATTAAATTGACTAAAGTAATGAAATTGCAGTGTTTGTATTTACGAAGTGTATAAGAAATTGGGGTTGCTGAAAAAAAAAGAGTTTTAAAGGGAGCTTAAAGAAAGAAGTTTGATAACCTATGTCTTAACTCTAGGAAATGACATTCTGAACAATTCGATACATTTTCTACGGATAAGGAGTTTATTCGATTGAAATTCATTACTCATAAGTACCACCTTTCGTTACATGGAAGCTACTTTCAAAGGTGTTATGTAATAACACCTATGTAAAAACATTTTTCCACAATGGCTAGTACCAAATTGACATCTCGATATGGCAATAATCTATCTCGGATTTGCACATTTCACCCATGGTGAACACCAATTTTTACTTCTACCCTGTCACAAAAATTGAAGTTGAGGATACCATTAGAGCCTTAAAAAATGAAAAAGCGTCGGTGTTGATTCCATATGAGCCAAAGTTTTGAAAGGAATTAGTGGAATTATTGGCGAGCACTTTGCAATATCTTATAAATGTTTCCATCACTACTGCAAAGTTCCCCAATATCCTTAAGCAATCCATAGTAATTCCAGTATTTAAGAATGGAAACGTGAATGAAATTACTAATTATCGCCCAATATCCATTTTGAGCGTGTTTTACTAGGTAATAGAGAAAATTGTTTTCGCCAGAATGATGAGTTATCTCAATAGATTCAAAATAATTGACTCCGCGCAACATGGATTCAGAAGCGGCCACTCAACTCAGTCAGCTGCGGGTAAGTTTTTTGAATCCGTCTACGAGTGTTTGGATAAACACTTGTTTGTGGCGGGGTTATTTTTGATTTATCTTCCGCATTTGATTCACTATCCTTCGAATTTTTACTTGATAAATGCTACAATTTAGGTTTCAGAGGTGTGCTTCTGAATTGGTTACGTAGTTATCTTGAAGAAAGAACAATGGTGGTGAAAATAGGCGAGGGTTATTCTCAGAGACATGATATTGCTCTTGGGGTGCCGCAAGGCTCTGTACTCGGACCTCTTCTATTCATATTGTTCATAAACGATCTTCCTGCGAAGTTGTCCTGATTTTTGGTGACACTATTTGCCGATGATTCATCGGTGGTTGTTTCTGGACTCCTGAAGAACTTCTGAAGGCATGTGAATGCATTGTGAGGGAGTTTGTAAGTTGGTGTCAAATGAACAATCTGATGGTGAACGTTGACAAAACTGTATGTGTTCAGTTTTGTCTGAAGAGCAATGGAATTAGTACCTTGGATGTTAAATATGGGGACAACACTATATCATCATCAAAGTTTCTTGGAATATATGTACACAGAAATTTGAGATGGACATCACAAATTGAGGTCTTATGTAAAAAATTGAGTAACTCATTTTTTGCAATCTCTAGAATCAAGAACATCGTACCTAGAAACTGTGTTATGAATGTGTATTACAGTCTTGTATATAGACATCTAAATTATAATATTCTGCTGTGGGGCTGCTCTACAGAAATAAATAGGGTGTTTATTACACAGAAGCGAATACTTCGATTAATATTCAATATTCATCAGGGAACATCTTGTAAACCTATCTTCATTAATAATTACATACTTACCTTGCCTTGTTTATATATTTAAAGATGTTTGTTATATGTTAAAGAAAATGAAGATAGGTTTATTAAATTGAATAGTAATCATGAGTATTCAACAAGAAACAGGGATGTGCTACTTATTCCTATGCATAAAACAGCTAAATTTGAGCACTCTCTCTATTGTCAGAGCATTAAAATCTTCAACCATTTACCATCGAATTTGAAAGTACTGAAAGCTCATTTGTTTAAGAGGAGAGTTAATTCTCTGCTCTTAACAAAGGCATACTATTGTGTGACAGAGTATTTCGATGATTCAAATGTAGGCAATAATGTATGAATCAATTTTTTGTATCATATATTTGTATATTTATTTAACACAAATGTTCTTCACCATGTGAAATTGTCTCAAATGTTTAATATCTCTGAGGAAATTTTTATTTTCTTTTCTTTTCAATCAAAATTGTATATTATTGTAAATATGAATTTAACCAAGATTTTTGTTTGAACCAATATTTTTGCTCAAGGGTTGAATGGAAGATCAGACTCCGAACTGAATTCGGTCTTTTTGAGAGCATTGCTCTTAGTTGTAATTATTTATCAATTGAAATGAATGTAATTTCACTATGTAAGGAATGTTTCTCAATAAAATTATATTATTATTATTATTAATACTTTTGCCACGCGTTGTCATATTGAGGAGTGTATAAGTCGAAAAGAGTCTATTGTTTTTTAACATATGTTAAATGAAAACCCTGTGGCTTAATCTTATAATATTCATAATATCATGCATCGACTGATGAAGCAGACAAAATTAATTTTAGGGTAAAAACTCATTTTGTGTGAAGATGAAATCTCTGTCGTCTCTGGCCGTAGAAATGGCCTGCATTATTACTAAACGCCAAAGTCGGGATTTAATAAATCCAACTTCAAAGAAGGAATTTTGGTAGATGAATGTGAATTTTGAATTCGTATATTCATTCGCTGAAGGATTTACGAAGAGGAAAATGATCATCACTGCTTGATATATTTGAGCCTCGCAGTGAATATGAGGGTCTTCCGCAATTTCAATTTCTATCGAATAACCACGGTAATCCTTTCCAGTATGAATATGCGACTGAAAGAATTCGTCATTTGAAAGACACAGGGAAAATCCGCAGTTATTGATTTATTTCTTTAGCGCGTTTTGATAAATCTTATTTTCCTCACTTGTAATATTAAGATCGATTTTCGAAACTGTTTATATCATTTTGAGAGTGGTAGGGATTGAACAGCAAGGTTTAAGAAACGATTAATAGATAACACAATATATATATATATATATATATATATATATATTTAATATTCAATATTATTTTTATTGTCATTACAAACAGTGGTTTCACAAATTTTAACAAAGTTCAATTATTCTATGACAAAAAAAACCATAAGATGCACTGAATATGAAAACAATGATAGTAATTAACAAAAAGACAATACCATTAAATCAAGCTCAACATATCATAAAATTGCATCAAAAATTTTCTGACAGATCTGGTAAAACCTCTAATTTTTCTAATATTCCTAATCTCTACCGGAAACATGTTGTAAATCCGAGGTAGAACCAATGTTTTGAAGGAAATGGGGTTTCAATGCGTATACCTTTGACGTTCATTCCCGTATTTTAAATAGTTCATTTAGCGCCATAAGCACAAAAAAATTTCATTTCCTTAAAAATATCGCCGAATAGGCCCCTGAAATACGGGAATAAACGCGAGCGTACTACTAACACAACCTATTGACAATTGAAAACATCGTATGATGATATTTGTCAAATAGACATTGCAATTTAGTAGATACCTACGAGTATAGAAGATATGTGAAATTTCGATGTTTGGTGTGTCTGTAATCTGAGAGAGGTATTTTCTACTGATTTCTATAGATGGAATTGTGGAGTATTCATTACTCTACGATCTTCCACTTGAAGTTATAAGAAGATGCTTGGGGGTTGAAGTCGTTGCTTCACTTCGATGGACGCGGTGCGACTGACGAGTTCCTTGCAGAACGAAACATATATGTTTCGCACTTCCATCGATTTCAATATTTCTCTAACATTTATCCTTTGAAGGATAATGCAGACATCACATCGTACACGTTCACATATCTAGCTCTACTATAATATTATCTTGATTAATTTCAATTTTTCAAATGAATATTCTAGTGTTCATTTTCTTAAATATTTCATTCAGTGCCATAAGCACAAAAAAATTTCATTTCCTCACACACACACATATATATGTATATATATATATATATATATATATATATATATATATATATATATATATATATATATATATATATATATATATATATATATATATATATATATATATATATATATATGTCTTGGGACAATACGGAATAGAAGAAATCAATCCGAAGAAAGATCCAACCACAAAAATACAAATTAGAATTAAAAAATGCGCTAAAAGAAGTTAATGTTTCAATAGATGAGTACACTAAACACAGACTAACTCTTGCCAACCCGCAATGCCCGCAACTGTATTCACTCATCAAATTACATAAACAAAATCTCCCTAATCAGCCAGTAGTAAATTTCTCGTAGCCCCTTTCACTTAAATCCAAATAGTGCTCATAGATACTATAAAATCATATTGTAATTTCAAACCAAAATTTTCCATCAAGAATTCCTATGAATTAATCAATAAAATTGAAAAGGTAAGACTGCCTTGTAATTGTAAACTTATCTCTTTCGATGTAAAAGTTAACCTATTTCCCTCTATTATACCTTCAGATACAATTGAAATAGTTGAAGATTTGCTTATTAAAAATAACGTGAATATGATAATTCAATCTGAAATAATCATGTTACTGGAAATTTGTTTGAGTCAAAATTACTTTGTGTTCAATGATAAGATTTATAGTAGTAAGAGTGGTCTATTATGTGAAATTCGTTAAGTCCTCTTTTAGCTGAGATATTTATGGATGAGTTGGAAAAAAGTATTCAAAGAAATACGATTTTCGAACAGTTCGTATTGTGGTACAGATATGTAGATCATATAATCACCTGTTTTACTGGTACCGATTGATTATTAAAACGTTTTGAGAATTTCATTAATACAGTTTATCCGAATATAAAATTCACAACAATTTACAAATAGAATCTGATTAATCCATTAATTTTTTAGATTTGACAATTACAATATTAAATAATGAGTTTGATTTTTCTATTTTTCCATAAGCCTTCCCATACCGATACCATAATACACAACTCATGACACCCATATCCACATAAAATTGCAGCTTTTCACAGTATGATACATACATTAATTAATTTACTTTTATCAGAAGAAAACTTCAATGAAGAACTGAACATCATTAAACATATTGCAGTCAATAATAATTATGAGAGCGAACTAGTGTCAAAAATTCTTCACAAAAAAATTCATCAGAAGGCTGTGTGATTAGTATTTCCTTATCAGTCTGATAGAAACCGAAAACATAATTTGAAACAGTTAGTCAAAAACCTATTTACAAAAACATAATTTCAATATTTCATTCAATTACCGGGAACATGTCCCGGTATATATATATATATATATATATATATATATATATATATATATATATATATATATATATATATATATATTTTGAAAGTTTTAGCATTAACAGGCTTTTTGATATGAAAAAGTTTATTTCTGTTGACGTTTCGTTGTTATATTACAACTTTGTCAAAACTAATTAATTAGTTTTGACAAAGTTGTAATATAACAACGAAACGTCAACAGAAATAAACTTTTTCATATCAAAAAAGCCTGAAACAGGCAATAAATCAATTTCAAGAAATATATATATATATATATATATATTGTTGTAACCCTTTAAAACAATAGATTCATTGTGTTGATCAAAATGTTTGGATCAGCACTTTTAGAAAAACTATATAAAGAGCGGATTTTCCCCAGCTCTTCAGTTCATTTCGGTTTCCGGCAGGAAACGTTACTTAATTTAAAGTTCATTTCGGTTTCCGGCAGGAAACGTTACTTAATTTAAAGTTCATTTCGATATCCGGCAAGAAGCGTTACTCTTTGTATAAGATCGTTTCGATTATACATTGTAAAGTTCATTCACGTAGTAAATAATACTCGTTGTAACAGTTCATTTCGTTTCTTGAAATAAATATTATAACAGTGCCTACTTATAATAAATAATCATCGTATATTATATGTTTCATTGAATAAATAAAACAAGTGCTTCAATTAAATAGTGGAATCAATAATAAAATAAATAAAAGTGAATATAAAAATAAAAAGTGTCGAAAGAATAAATTGGTGCTAATTAAAATAAATTGGTGTCTTAAATAAAATATAATCCCAATTAAATAGTGGATTAATAAAGTGCGTTCAATTCCTTAAAGGATAAAATAAATAAAGTGAACATTAGTTCAAGAGTTTATGGAGCTGTCTCACAAAAGCTACCCTGGTGTCAGAAACTAGTTATTCCTGATATAACTTAAGGTGAGAGTCTAAGTTCTTGGAGCAGTGTCCCTGAGAAGTAAAGCTCTTTCCCTGGTTTGTTCTTCTGAGCAGTGACCCAGAGGCATACAACACCAAAAAATATTTGTTGTCAGTAGTTGGATTTTCGAATAAACCTGGTGACTAGAAGAGGAACCTCCTCAACACCTAAGCCAGTTCGTCGTCTTGCTACGCCATTCAAAGACATCCGAAGACACCATAGGCACATTTCACTGTAGATACCGTAGGATTTGTTAGGACTTCAAGGCAACAACATACGAAAGCAACCCCCTGGGAATACCTATTGTCTATCTTCGAGAGTGGATCCAATCACCACAAGATTCCGTAGGATTTGTTAGGAACAGCAAGTAGTATAGCCACCACCTTCGAATACCTATTTGTGTTGATCTACAATTGTGAAGCCGACCTCATCGAAACTTAAAAAGCACATATAAACGGATATAAAACCGTAAGTTAAATATAAAGCACCATATTGTATATTATATTGTAAAGTGAAAAATTTCTCACAAAATGGCAAATTCACACGTAAATTCGACACTAGATATAAATGATTCTGATAATGAAGAATTAGAAGAATTACCACTAACAGTTTTATTCAAATTTATTAAAGAATTTAACGGAAATCGAAATGACCTCAATACATTCATTACTAACGTAAATTCTGCGTTCTCTTTGGCTGAACCTAATCAAAAACCAAGTTTATTTTTATATGTTGTTTCTCAATTATCAACAAACGTTATTAACGAATTAGAAATAAATGATATCGATTGTTGGACGGAACTAAAAAATAAATTAAAATTATATTATTGTCAAACAAAAGATATAACGCAAATTCACGAAGAGCTTAAAACTCTTAAGCAATATCAAAATGAAAATATTACTGAATTCTTTAAGAGGGTCGAGAAGACAAAAAATGAATGTATTCAAGCTGAACATTTAATGTCAGGAAATCAAGACGAATTTTCAGGAACTAAAAAAACTATTCAACGCACAGCACTACGAAGATTCACTACGATAATTCATAGTAAACCTGAAATAAGTCAAATGTTAAGGGCACGAAATATAAATAATTTAAATGAAGCATTTAGCCTAGCGCTACAAGAAGAAAAAATTCAAAACTATACAAAGCCACGAGCTAAAATGTATTGCAATAATTGCAAAATGTCAAATCATAATACACAAAATTGTCGTAACAAAAATAAAAATAAAACGAATTCTTTTCACAGAAATAATAATTTTAATAAGAATGAAGCTACTTCAAATAATTATCAATCAAATAACAGAAAATTTTGTAATTTCTGTAAATTAAATGGTCATACATATGACAATTGTTGGAAAAGAAAGAATAATCCACGAATAAACAATACAAATAATAATTCAAAAAACGCACAAGGTCAGTTTCTGACGAATGTCCCAGAGACACACGACCAAATACAAGAGGCATTCAATGTGAATTAAAACAAGTGAATTTAAATAATAAGAAGGTACCATATATCGAAATAATTAATTTCAATTTGAAAAATGCGCCGAATGGAAAAGTTAAATTTCTTATTGATAGCGGAGCATCAGTCTCAATTATTAAACATACAGCTTTGATACCAAATGAAACAAAGTTGAACAAAGAAGATATTATTTTAATCGGTGGAATTAAATGCGACTCGCCAATTCTTTCATTAGGCTCAACAATATTATCATTATCTTTACCTAATGTGAATATTCATCAGAAAATAAATGTTGTCGTCGCTGATGAAACTCAATTCGATTATTACGATGGTCTATTAGGATCAGATTTTCTGCAAGCACATAATGCACTTATTAATTACAAAGATAATTCAATAATGATAAATAATATAAAAGTACCATTCATGAATACATTGAAGGAAATAAAAAATGAATATGATACGCCAAGCAATTTTATAACAATACCTCCACGTTGTGAATCTATTATTGAAGTAGATATAAAAAATAATTTGAAAGAGATAATAACGAATGAACCTATATTAATTTATCCAGATTTTAACAAACCTTTCATTTTAACTACCGATTGCTCAAATGAGGCATTAGGATCTGTTTTATCACAAGGAGAAATTGGAAAAGATAAACCAATTGCATATTACTCCAGAACATTAAATAAAAGCGAAATAAATTATTCTACTACGGAAAAAGAATTATTAGCTATCGTTGACTCATGTAAACATTTCCGACCATATTTATTCGGAACTGAAAAAATATATATTGTAACAGATCATAAACCTCTTATATATTTGAAAAATTGTACAGACCCATCAGGAAGATTAGCTAGATGGCAAAATTTATTAATGGATTATAATTTCGAAATGAAATATAAAAAAGGCAGAGAAAATAAAAATGCGGATTTCTTAAGCAGATTACCTACTGCAAACGCAAATGCTATTCAAGAAGTAAACGAATCTGAATCAGAAATAGAAATAAATGAAAATTTAATAAATATGAACGAAGATGAATTAACTTTTGACAATTTCAAATTATTTCATCAACAAAATATTTACTTTCCAAAAACTAAACGAATTAAACTACCGTTAGAAAATATAAAGAATTTTGTAATACCATATTCTGCGGATCTATCGGAACGAAATCAATATTCTAATTATGTGAAGGAATATTATCCAAATATATCACCAAATTGTGAAATATCTGAAATAGGCGTGAAAAAACTTAATAATCAAACGTTATATATAATATTCATGAAATCATTTATAGATGAATCAGCTACATATGAGAATCTATTTAAAAGTCTTTTTAATTTGAGATTATTACTATTGCACAAAAATAAAAATGATGTTAGCAAAATAAATTTTACAATAACAGATATTCCTCTAATGAATACAATTATAAAATCAGATACTTATGATAGTTTATTATATTTTTTATTCCGAGATATGAAATATGAAATTTTAGAAGACAACCGAATTCTAATCACTGATAAAGAATTAATAAAACAAATATTATATGATAATCATGATGTACCAATATCAGGACATCAAGGTTTTGAACGTACTTACAATAAAATTAAAGAAAATTACTATTGGGATAATATGAAAAAAGAAATAAGAGATTATATTAAAAATTGTAAAACATGTCAAATGTCAAAGACAGATTTTAGGGTGAATAAAAACCCAATGCAAATAACAACGACATCAAATAAATTTTGTGAACAAATTGCATTAGATATAGTTGGACCTTTACCAACAACAAGAAATGGAAATAGATTTATTTTAACAATTCAAGATGATTTAACAAAATATATTCAAGCTTATGCCATGGAAACACATGATGCAGAAAATACTTCAATTCAATTAATTAAATTTTGTACTCAATTTGGATTTCCAGAAAATATATTATCGGATCAAGGAGTAGAATTTACTTCAAATACATTAAAAGAATTGAATGAATTATTAAATATAAATCACAAATTAGCATCGCCGTATCATCCACAGACAAACGGAAGTCTAGAAAGAACACATCTTACGTTAAAAGATTACTTCAAATGTTATGTAAATGAGGACCAAAACAATTGAGATGAATTTTTAAATTTAGCAATTTATGCTTATAATACAAATATACATAAAAGTACTCATAAAACTCTTTATGAATTAGTATTTGGACAACAACCAAAAATTCCTAATATAATGTCAAAACCAGTCCAACAACCAAATTATTCTGAATTAGCAAATGATATTGCAAGAAAGTTACAAATAATACGTAAAAGCGCAAAAGAAAATCAAATTAATGCGAAAGAAAAATCAAATGGATATTATGACAAAACGCATCATAGAACATATGAATTTAAAGAAAATGATTTAGTTTTACTATATGATAGTTTGAAAAAGAAAACAAACAAAAAACTATCAAAGAATTACAAAGGACCATATAAAATAATTCAAATACATGATAATCAGACAGCTACTCTGAAATTAGAAAATAATAAATTGAAAACTTATCATTACAATCTACTGAAACCATATAATGTTTCAGACAATGGTCAACAAAATGAAGAAAATGAAAATAACTTTGACCTTACAGTCAATGATCCTTCTATTGACGATCCTGGAGACATTAATTATTATTCACCCAAACCAGGCCCAAGCAAATAATGATTATGAAATAATTAATATAAATAAATCAGCAGGAATATTATTTCAACATTTGGGAAAAACCCAAATTTCCAATGAAAAACATACTCTATTGAATTACATAAATTTAACTTTCATTGATCATAAAATGAAAATAATCGAAAAGTATTATACGATTACTAATAATATATGCAATGTAGCAAACTCCAAACATATTACAAACGAATGTATTAATCAAATGCTATATATTAAAAACAAACTAACTAATATAAAAGAATCATTCAGTATAATCGCACAAAAAATTAATGTAATAGGAAGATATAAACGCGGAATAATAAATGGTATTTCCTATGCATTTAAATGGTTATTTGGCATCCCCGATTCTGATGATGCAGAATTTTATACAGATTCGATAAATGAATTAATAAATAATCAAAAACAAACCGAATCTTTAATGCAAAAGCAAATTTCTGTAATTTCTAATACTATAACAAATTTTAATAATTCAATTACGAGGATGAACCAAAATATAATTACATTGAATAAAAATTTGAAATTATTCAATCAATTACAAAATGAAATAAAAAATGTGAAAATTACTTTTGAAACTGAAATTGAATTATCCAACCATTTGATACTTTTAATAGAAATGACGGATGAATTAAATAATTTACTAAATAATTACGTCAACGATGTATCACTTATTTCTAATGGAATTATCAGTTATAACATACTACCACCAGAAATATTATACCATAAACTACAAAAAATAACAATTAAATATTCGTTACCTATTCCTGTGACAATTGAAAATATTTTTTCATATTACAAAATAATTAAATTAAAATCATTCATAAGTAATGAATTATTAGTGGTAGCCTTCGACATTCCAGTAGTGACAAAATCAGATTATGATATTTATAAATTACATGCACTTCCAGTACCACATACTGAAGATGAAACTTTGTTCTCATATATTGAACCAACTAAACAATACTTAATAATATCTTCAGGAAAACAATTTTATTTCTCTTTAGATAATTTAAATAATTGTAAGGAAATCTTACCGTTGAATTGGTTGTGTGAGAAATTAGTCACTATGAAAAAGATAAATGATAAAGATAAAGAATGTGAAATAACATTGTATAATAATATAATACACAAAATTCCTAATTCATGTAAAATAAAAAACTTTATAGCAAATCTTGAAATTTGGCACAAATTAAGAAGTGATCAATGGATTTTTAGTATCTCTGTGCCAACACAATAATCAATAATTTGTGAAAATAAATCACCGAAAACAGAAATAATTCAAAATATCGGTACATTTGAAATGAAAGATAAATATAAAGCTTTCACTACCAATATTGCTCTAAGTGTAGACAAATATGTATCTTCACAAAAATTATATTCAATAATTCCATTAACTGATATCAATGAAGACGATTGTTGTAAGAAACTAAAGAAAAATATAACTATGGAAAATATTGTATTAGAACCATTGAAACTATCAAATTTAGATTTGAATGAATTGAAATATGCTGAGAGCAAATTAAACGAATTTGATGAACAATTGAAAGCTCAATTAAATAAACCATTTATAATAAAGAAATCATATTGGTTCACTACTATTTTATCTATTATAGTAGCAATTATTGTACTTATTATAGCATATAATATATTGAAATGTTTTGGAATAATTAATCTATTGAAGAGACTATGTTGCTTTTCAAGTGAAACAAGAAAATTAAAATGTCTACCATGCTTAAATATTTATAATCAATGTAATACCAAAACAAATCATAAAGTTGAACCATTCAGTGTAACCTATACGAATACCGTACCGATAGAAGATAATAATTTATATTCAGACGATGAATCACCAACATCTTCCCTGAGGAAAATCAAAAGAATTAATAAATTAAAAGTACAAAGTTCATAAAAATGAAATATAATGAAAATAAAATATATAAATGTATATGTAAAACTTGTACGATTTTTGTGACATTAAGAAATAACAAAAATCTTATATAACCCAGGAGATGTTGTAACCCTCTAAAACAATAGATTCATTGTGTTGATCAAAATGTTTGGATCAGCACTTTTAGAAAAACTATATAAAGAGCGGATTTTCCCCAGCTCTTCAGTTCATTTCGGTTTCCGGCAGGAAACGTTACTTAATTTAAAGTTCATTTCGTTTTCCGGCAGGAAACGTTACTTAATTTAAAGTTCATTTCGATATCCGGCAAGAAGCGTTACTCTTTGTATAAGATCGTTTCGATTATACATTGTAAAGTTCATTCACGTAGTAAATAATACTCGTTGTAACAGTTCATTTCGTTTCTTGTAATAAATATTATAACAGTGCCTACTTATAATAAATAATTAATAAAGTTATCATCGTATATTATATGTTTCATTGAATAAATAAAACAAGTGCTTCAATTAAATAGTGGAATTAATAATAAAATAAATAAAAGTGAATATAAAAATAAAAAGTGTCGAAAGAATAAATTGGTGCTAATTAAAATAAATTGGTGTCTTAAATAAAATATAATCCCAATTAAATAGTGGATCAATAAAGTGCGTTCAATTCCTTAAAGGATAAAATAAATAAAGTGAACATTAGTTCAAGAGTTTATGGAGCTGTCTCACAAAAGCTACCCTGGTGTCAGAAACTAGTTATTCCTGATATAACTTAAGGTGAGAGTCTAATTTCTTGGAGCAGTGTCCCTGAGAAGTAAAGCTCTTTCCCTGGTTTGTTCTTCTGAGCAGTGACCCAGAGGCATACAACAATATATATATATATATATATATATATATATATATATATATATATATATATATATATATATATATATATATATATATATATATATATAGGTAATAAGTAAAACAAGTAGATATTTCGGTACTAGAATACAAGAACATAAATATAGTTTCTCGCATAACAAAAGCAATTCGAATTATACTAACCATTTATTAACAGAAAACCATACTATTGATACGAATTTCAAAATTTTACATAATACACAGAAAAAGAGTCAGACTTTTGGGAAATAGTGGAAATAATTCGGCATAAAATTCTGGAAATTTGATCAATGACCAGATAGAATTAAACAATTCACCCTTATTAATCCTTTTTAGGTAATAAAAATTAGATTTCAGAATGGAATATCTTAGGTAAAACCCAAATTAACAGAATCTCAAATCCCTTAATATTTATACCTGTTTCTTCAAATTTGTTGTTATTATTCTGTTAGCATCTGCAGAAGTCGAAGTTCAAGTGTTTGAATTTGAGTTTATATTCCATAAAACTTGTTCTCTAGGTTGAAATTTTTTATAAAGATAATAGAAATAAGGATGAAGACTATTACGATTCTGGGTAACGATGCCTTTGAAAGGAGGGAACACGTACGGACTTGACTACGGATTCAGTAGAAGAAAATAATTGAGTTTTGAAGGAATATAGATATATTCAATTTAATTTGCCAATAATTATATTCCATATGGGTTGCCTAATAAATTTCAGTCCAGGATATGATTAATTAATAATTAAAAAAAGATTTTTTTTTAATATTTCACCGGTTTGACTATTAGACAAATTCCACTCCAATCGAAAGTATGAAGCCCATAGAATATGCTAACGTTAGGTTGGCTATTCTTTTCCAGTCATAACTCTCTGGTTGCCAGGTGTAAACAGGTAAATCGATAGTAGCATTTTACACCGGTCTGATAATTTAATCAAATTTACATGAAAATAAAGATTATTTAATTATGAACACGGTAAAATAGGGTTGGCTGCGAAAAATCAGTCCTGAATTACGGTTGTCGAATTTTAAAAAGTGAAATATTGCCGCGAGTGAATGTGTACGACTGAGAGGTCCCAAGCAACCGTTCCGTGCGTTAGAAGAGGACAGAGCATAACAGCTGCTTAAGGTCCGCCCATTTAAAGAAAAAGAGCGCGCATGCTATTTGTCAGTGCAACTGAAAAGGATAGCGATAGACTTGTATATGCTGTGTATCATTTTAGAGTAATGTATTATTAAAATAGAAGAATATATTTTTAATTGATTAATTATTTATGTGTATATATTTAATGTGATATTAAAGTATATATACATATATAGTAAAAGTAAATAAGAAGGTTATAGCAATAAATATGTAATACTAATTAAGAAAAAATTTTTTTATTAAAAAAATTATGAATAAATAATTTTTTTTTTAATTATTCAGCTTCTGAGTCATCAGAAATAAAGCTGAGATCTTCGAAATCTGCACCTTCTTCGTCATCACTCTCTGTTTCGGTTCTTTCGATGATATCATCTATTCTTAAAGGTGTATGATCCCCAATGAATCCTCGTGGTTTTAAATATTCATCTAAGTACCAACCGCAACTCTCAGGTTCAAGTTTGATACATATTGGATCTGTTGCATTCAGCCACATCGAATTTACGTAAATAGTTCGTAAAACTTTTTGTGTTAATGATATCCAGCACGGAGGTATGGAGTTAGAGTCGAAGCCTTTGATTTTTTTAGAAACTGCTCACTGTCTTCTTTAGCAGAGTAATTTTTCATAAAAATGCGATATCTTGCATCATTCACATTAGTGCAATTCTTAATCCCATACATACAAGCTGTAAATTCTTGAACAATTTTCATTTTATCTTCAATGAAAATATCAGCAGCATCTGTTAATGACGCAAAAACAGCTGTTATGCTCTGTCCTCTTCTAACGCACGGAACGGTTGCTTGGGACCTCTCAGTCGTACACATTCACTCGCGGCAATATTTCACTTTTTAAAATTCGACAACCGTAATTCAGGACTGATTTTTCGCAGCCAACCCTATTTTACCGTGTTCATAATTAAATAATTTTTATTTTCATGTAAATTTGATTAAATTATCAGACCGGTGTAAAATGCTACTATCGATTTACCTGTTTACACCTGGCAACCAGAGAGTTATGACTGGCAGGTGTTCAAATTGAGAAATTGAGGACGATGATAATGAAATAATGGTGACGAAATAATCTCGACGTATTTATTATCGGTTTTTTTCCATCAGTGCGAATCAGAAATATCCAATTGTTCTAGAAGACCCATGCTTTTCCTTTCATGTCTGGATGCAACAATTTCAATGAGTTCGAATCTAAGAAGTGGTTATTTTGAATACAATGTGTTGAAACTCCAGTAGAATACGTAATATGGAGAATTCATATTCTTTTCTTAGTAGTATGCGATACAATCAACATAATAAATTTGATATACTCCTTTTTATTAGCTGTTTATTTTTATTATCAATTAAAAATGAACCTGAATTCTTTTTGTTCGTGCAATTTAAAACTCTACTTTCTGTTCGTGCTAAGTTAAACTCAATTAGTTTAACTTTGGGAAACGAGATAACACTACGAAATAAGAGTAGAGCAGAAATATAATTCAAGTTTTTATCCAAATTCGTTTAAACTATGATTCATTAAGAGATCAGTGAATCAATCAGATTTCCTCAGAATTAGATATTAACCCCATATTTACTGTGATACATAGCCATGTCAGAAAACAAACCACTGGGTATAGCTGTCGGAGTTATAAATAAAATTTTGAGAAAAACCAGAGTTTCAGTTCCTTACGTTATATCAACCCTAAACACATTTTAACCTTTTTTCAATTTAGAATTTTTTTTTTTACTTCTCGTAGTTGAGTACCTATACAATACTAAAGCAAGCAATACCAAACGGAATGAATGACTATCCTAAAAGCTTAGTGTGAGCTAGCAGGAAAAAGTAACAAAAAAGTTTGGACAATTAAAAGAAGTACATGTTGTGAGTGTGAAGAAAATTTCCGGAGTTTTAATCACAAGTTAATGAAAAAACTAGCGTTTTTGGGAAATTTTTACTAAATCATTATTTGAGAAGTGAAGAAGAGAATGCTTGGGTTAGAAAGTTTTGTCATTTGGCGGTAATTTTATGATTGTCATAAATGAAGAAAACAGCATTAGTTTAGTCAAAGTGTTTTGAAAGCAAAACATTGTACTTGAGTTGGATTATGTCCTGCCTTGGTATATGAATTAATTACTGAACTTAAAACACAATAAAGCTTTCATCGTGTCTGCTTATTGTGTTTCAATGTTTTTAATGTTGAAACTGCGCTATATTATTGGAAAAAAATCGAATTCCATTTCAGTTCATTCACCTTTTTTTAACTTAACTCAACAAATCTTTATTTATTACATATTTACAATACATATATAATACATGAGTTATGCAAAAATTTAACATTATATAACTTAAACTAAATACATAATTCATTTTTCATTACAATCTTAAAATTTTCACAGTTCCTACTTATTAGTTTTTTTGTACATTTACTTCGTTTTTGACTAATATCATCTTGATATATATATATATATATATATATATATATATATATATATATATATATATATATATATATATATATATATATATATATATATATATATATGAGGGATCATATATGTGTAGATGATCGCTTTGCCTCTAGGTAATTATTTTTATGTTTTATTTGTACATTGTCATTATATTTACATATTTTAATTGTACAATACAGGAAACTATTTGCGAAAACCTGCTTTTGATATTTATGTCTTCTGACGAATTGTTGGCTTCTGTATTCGATTATAACCATATCTAGCAGAGATCCCCAAAGGAATGCTTTTCTACGAGATTTAAATACCAGGTATGTGGTAGTGCGTTTTTGGTTCATATTCTCTCGTTGAATATAGGTAAATGTTGATATGGTAATTTGTGTTTCATTATTCTGTGTTGTGTGCTCTGAGGTTTGTTATATTTTTAGTCAGCGGGTTGTTGTTCAGTTGTGTTTGGTTAATTTGTTGGCCATGTTATCTATGTATTGTATTCGCTTCTCGATGCAGTGTATCTATTGGGGTGAATCTGTCCATTTTTGTTATAAACCTTAACATTTTATTTTGAAAAACTTGCAAAGGTCCGAGTGTTGCATTACTTACGTTGCATCAGGCTAGTGCAGCGTATGTTATTGTTGGTCTTATTATTGTAGTATATATTAACCTCTTATTATATTTGCTCAGTTCACTATTTTTATTGAGAAGTGAGTATGAGTTTTTAGAGATTCCAAATGCTCTGTTTATTGTGCTTCGTATGTGTTCCTTGAAATTTAATCTTCTGTCTAATTCTACACCTACGTATTTTACAGAGTGTTTTGTGTTAATAATGTGATTATCTATTTTCAGTGGTGTTAATATTTTTTTGTTCGTAAATTTTCGTGTAAACATTATTTGTTCGGTTTTTGTTGTATTCATTTTTATTTTCCATTATTCGTAGAATAACTTCAGTTTGTTAGCGTGATATCTTATTAATGAGTTGGCTGCTCCTGCTGAAAATGATTTTGCATAGATTGCTGTATCATCTGCAAATAGCGCTATTTTTTTGTTATGGAATTGGAGTATGTCGTGAATGAATATATTGAATAATTTTGGTCCTAGTACTGAGCCCTGTGGTATCCCGGCTTTTATACTTGTCGCTGTGGATAGGCAATTGTTTATTTTCACCTTAAACTGTCTTTTTATAAGATAAGAGTGTATCAGTTTCATCAGATAATGAGGAAATTTATTGATCATCATTTTATATATTGATCCCTCAATCCAAACACGATCGAACGCCTTTTCTATATCGAACAGGGCTAGTATCGTGTTGCTTTTGTTACTGAAATTTCTTACAATATCATTTACAATTCTAACTATCTGTTGCGAAGTATTATGTTGCGACTTAAATCCAAACTGGAATTCATCGTTTAGTTTAAGTTGTTTCAATGTTCTGTCAATCCGTTTTGAAATTAATTTTTCACATACCTTGCTAAGGATCGGTAAGAGGCTTATTGGTCTATAGCTTTTATGGTCACTTGAAATTTTACCTGGCTTGAGAATGGGGATAACTACCGATGTTTTCCATAATTTTGGCCAGTATTGTAGTTTTATTATTGCATTTACTATGTACATGAATTGGACCATTCCCTTTCTAGGAAGATTTTTAAGTAACTTGGGACTAATACCGTCCTGGCCAGGGGCTTTATTGTTCGGCAGGGCTTTTACGATATCTATAATTTCGGTTGGTGTTACTAATATTGATTCGTAATCTCTGTAATTTAAACGGTTTTGTGATTTTAAGAAATCGTTCACCTTCTTTGTTAATTCTTTCTGGCTATTTGTTTCCTTTCCTCCTAAAGTGTGTATTTGTTCAAAGTGAGATGCTAATTTATTCGCTTTTTCTTTATTAGTCAAAAATTTATCGTAATTACCTACCAATGTTGGTATTTCATGGAATGGTTTTTTCAACGTTTTGGTCATTTTCCAAATCGAATTATCCCTAGGATTTAAACTCTTGAGTTTTTCTGTCCATGTTGAGTTCTTGTGATTTTTAATTTCTGTTTTTATTTGTTTACTCAGTGCGTGAATAATATTTTTGGTATTTTGGTTTCTATGTGTCTGCCATCTCTTTCTATGTTTGTTTCTTAGTTTTATCAATTCTAGGATTCCTTCAGGAAGTTTGTCAGTATTAGTTTGAATTATTTTTTTCTCTGTGACTTCGTCTCTAGTTTTCATAAGGATGTCTGTAAATATTTTAACTTCGTCTTCTAATTTCTCCGGACTATCAATATTGTATTTTATATTTACTCTACGATTAATGAGTTGCCTGTATATGTTCCAGTTTGTATTTTCGGAACTTATTATTTCGCGTTGTATGTTTTCATTCTTTATGTTGAATAGTTGGAAATACACAGGATTTTGATCGGAATTGAGTTCTGCATGAGATATTAGTTGAAATACGTTTTTAATATTTTTGATAAGAGCTATATCTATTGTGCTGGGGAATCCGTTGTTTTCTGGATAATGTGTATGATCGTCAGGAAAAAATAATGAACAATTATCGTTTTCATTTATATAGTTGTAAAGAGTTGCCATTTCTATTGTTTCGTCTACAGTTCCAAGCCGTATGTGTTGCATTAAAATCGCCAATGACTATTGTTTTGTTCCCAGAGTTAATGAGTTTACATAGGCAATTTTTTTTGAATTTATTCAGTGGTCTGTTATATGTTGAAATTAAATTGATGTTGTTTTCTAGTGTTATTCCTAAATTTTCTATACTGCAATTAATGTTTTTCATTTGTGAGAAAACGACTCCTCTCTTTATTAAAATTGCTACCCCACCGTGGCCGGTGTTAGTTTTTTCTCTTCGTAGAATTTCGTAACCTCTACAATTTAATTTATGCTCTTTTTTCAAACGTGTTTCGTTGATTGACATAATATCAATTTCATGTTTTCGCAAATAGCTTTGAAGTTCTGACATTTTATTACTAATGCCGTTAGCGTTCCAGTGTGCGATATTGAGCTTGAAAACCATTAATTTCTAAGTTTTGTGTAAATTCAAAAAATATTTGAAACCGCTCTACATGGTTATTAGTACTGACTAATTTTTTATTTAGATTACTTATAGCTAGAAGACATTCATTTACATCTATTAAACTATTAAGAGTTTTCAGTTCATTACTCAGTTTAGTAAACTGAGTCTTAACTCACCGCAATTGTTATTTATAATCACTATTTTCGGTTATTTTTCGCAGATCAGGCACTTTTTGTCTCTGGCTAGCAGATTTTTCTCTGGTTTCCCATACATTGGTAGTTGGGATTGGAGCAGGAATATATTTTGGCACTACACTTTTGTTTTTACGCACTAAACTTTGTTTGTTCTCTATTATTTTCTTGTACACAGGGCACTCGACGTTGTTAGCGGTGTGTTCACCACCACAATTCGCGCACTTTGGTGTATCGTCAATTTTCAATGGACACTCCGATGTTAGGTGATCATTAGCACAACGCAGGCACGATGGTGTTGCGTTACAATTTGTTGTAGAGTGGCCCCACATTTGACATCTGTGGCATTGGGTTATTGTTTTTTTACTAAAGTATCTTGTCCAGCTTACTTTAGTGTAATTTATTATGTATATCGTTTTTTGTAAATACTTCAGTACAAAATCTTTTCCTGTTATTACAAGATAGATCGGTCTTCTGGTGTTTTTCATTTTGTAGATTTTCTCTAATTTTATTTTAAAAGTGTCCTCTATTTCGTTTTTTATATCGTCCACGTTTGGTTCGTTATCCAATCCTTCGAGGACAAACGCGTGCTTGTTTTTGTCTTTCCTAGTGTACGTATGGTAATCTATATTCTGTTCTTTTAAGAAATACCTTTAAGTTTACCTGATTCCAGTCATGTTCGTTTTCGACAAATATACTTGTAATGTTTTTATTATATTTTAAATGAAATTTATTTTTGGTTAATTCTTCTAAGGTTTCAACTAATTTTTTATGGTTGTTTATTTTCCCATGTAATACCATGGGAGGAAGTTTGTTTTCTTTTTTTGGATTATAATTGCCTAACAAGGTATTTTCACTGTTTTGGTTTTCTTCTTCCATTTCTACGTTTTCTAGGTTCATCCACCTTAAATGTACGTCCGTCCATATCCTGGATGTATACGCTAAATGTTTCATGCAGTTAATGTACAAATAATTGAAAAACACTAAATTGTTCAATGTGATAATGAATAGAAACCTAAGTTTCATTCTCACACTAGAGTACTCATCATGAATTAAATTCGAAGACGCTTCAAATTTTCTGAAATTTATGGGCAATTGTGAGCAAGTTATCGACTATGAAACTTGCAAAATAAACTTTGTTTTGAAGAAAAAAATAAGCCAATTGCAAATTGGTTTAGGAATATTCAATATGGGATGCTATACAGAACTAACCTCCAATCGAATAAGCAATTGGCTTGCCTAAAAACAGTGTTACCAATTTAAAATCTCCTGCTTTTACGAAAACAAGTTCACAAAATTACACCGAAGGTACAATCCTAACCGAAGTGTGTTTTCTACCCCGCAAAGACAGATTCTACAGAAACTACGTGAAGCATTTAAATGAATTCCTCATTGTATGTAAATCAACTGTATGTTATTTGCAATTTAATTTCGTGTGAATTAAGTAGAACTTCAGTGAGAGAATATATTTGCATATTTCTAAGGTAAACAGAATAGCACCCAAAAATATTTGCGAAATCCCATTATTACAAAATGCGGGAGTGGATGCCTTCCTTGAGATGAGGCAATAAACTTTGAAATTTATAATAGAATTATCATTGTTCGTAGTTCGTTCCATCAATTCGATTTCAATAGAAAAACCGCGACGATATAAATTACAGCATCTCAGAAAAACATTTCAAACTTTCAAGAGATCTTTCATAGTACAATAATATCCCTAGATTTCCTGTGCAACGTTTAGTGAAACATTCTGAAATGTATCGTATGAAAACCACAAAATTCTTTAATACACTCGATATATATTTCTGACTGCTAAAGCCATCATCAAGAGTTTCAAATCAGATAACCGACAAAAGAAAGAATTTAACAATTTATAATATTGCATATGAATATCTTCATATGCAATCTACGAATGGGTTTCCAAAACCTTGTAATTTGAATATTTTCCAAAGATGTAAAACGTAATAGGTAAAATTCCATCATATCAATTCATTTTTTGTATGGAAAGTGCCAAATTTAGTAGTGTCGTAGTAAATCTGAAAATCTTCCCCATTCGCAAATTTGATTTCGTAAAGAGTTCCTTAAGTCCCCCAGGGTTCTCATCTGGGTCCCTTATTGTTTCTTATATATATTAATAATATTTCGACTTGCTTTCGTCACTCTGAATTCCTACTGTTTGCCGATGACTTGAAAGGCTTCATAGGTATTGTAAGGCTAATTCCTTGTTTCTGAACTTCAGTAAATGTTTTGTTATAACATATACAAAGAATATAAATAAAATAGTATATCCATATTCTGTGGGCGATCACTCCCTTCAACGCGTCTCTGCCATTCGCGATCTTGGTGTAACTCTAGACTCTAAATTGATATTTGATCAACACATCGAATTAGTAATTGGTAAATGCAATAAAATGCTGGGTTACATCTTCCGAAAAAGTAGATTGTTCAAAAACAATAGCACCTTTCTATCTTTATATTTTTCATTTGTTTTCAGCAAGGTGAATTTTGCTTCGGTAATATGGAGCCCTCGGTATTTATGTTATATTAATAGGTTGGAGAGCATTCAGAATAGATTTATAAGATACTTAGCTTATAGAAATAATTTCAACATTTCAGATCACGATTATTCACAAGCTCGTAAAAGGTTTGGGCTTATTACTCTGGATAATCGTAGAAAGATGTCTGTCATAATATTTATTTATAAAATCATCAGTAACAATTATTTACAAGCTCCATCGTTATTATATAAAATACAATTCAATGTTCCAAATGTAAGGCTTAGATATCACGACTTGTTTTATATTCCATTTAGAAGAACTAATATATCTAAGAATGTGGGGCTTTGTAGATTAATGTCCGTCAGTAACGAATTTTTACGCTCATGCGAGATCGATTTATTTGTTGTTTCTTTACCTTCCTTCTTAAGAATGCATTCCGTCAACTTCTCTAGTTTTAGGTTTGCTTGTTAGAATAGAAATCTGTCTTCATAATATTATTTAATTTAATTTGGTTTTTTCTTTAGTTTTTAAGTATCATAGAATCTAGAAATTGTTAGTGTAAGTTTTAGATATTAATTCTGCAAGTATATATGTAGTTTATATTTTCTTATTTTTCATTCTGTGAATGCTATTGTGGATTTTATACCTGTCTGTATTCCATTTCTAAATAAATAAATAAATAAATAAATAAATAAATAAATAAAAGTCCAATTATTGTTCTCTGCATAGGTGATGTGGTATTTCTGATTTATTCCTACGAATATCTTCATTGGCTTCAATGCCTCACAAATTTACAGTTCTCCATCACAAATCTGAGAGGGTGAATTGAAAATTCTCTGACCTTTTCGTTGAATTTACGAAAGTATGTGGTAGGAAACAAGGTAGTCAGACCAATAAAAATGCAATCTAGTGACTGTGATGTGTGATGTTGACAATGCATTACAGTTATAAAATAATATCCTAAGGTGATCTGATATAACTTGTTTTCACACAGATGATGAATTCTTAGTAGTGTACTCGTGTGCTTTGAACACCTGCAGGCCCGCCGCGACGCTAGCAATTTCGTCGCCCGCGTGCAATACCGATTATGCCGCCCTAGTCGCCCTACTATAAAGACGGGTACACACCTACAGGTGCACCTGTCAATTCTACCTGTCGCAGTTGACCTTTCAGAAAAAAACTGACAAAACTTAACTGAAAACTGACAGTTTTTACTCATCCATATTTCCAGGTGCACTTGACAAGTCACCTGCGACAGGTAGAATTGACAGGTGCACCTGAAGGTGTGTACCCGCCTTAAGAGTTTTGTCAAAAAATGGATGATTAATTCTTATATTTTCTTTATTATGGCGAGGATAAAGAAAAAAACTGAATGAAGATAGAACATTTATTCTTTATTCAATACAATATTCTACAATTAACTTGTTATTTTTGTTTACTAATACGAAAAATTTCAAACCTACGTTTTCTATTTCTATTTATCTACAAAAAATGTACACTTCTCGCCTTTAAATTTGCGAAATTTTCTATCAATTTTCTTGTGTCCAAATTATTTGAAATTCATGTTCAAACTATTGCTAAAAAACTCATTCTTGGCGAGCAATTCATCTATTTCATTTTGAATTTGATTTCCTAAATAATGAGTCATACGATTTGAAGCTGATTTCGAGGATTGAATTCTGTGAAAGTGTTCTCGCATGACAGAATCAAAAGATCATTTTAATTGCTTTCAAAAAATTACCATTATCATGATCATATAATATTTTTGAGTACTCTCAGAATGCTAGACACTGATTAAATAAATACTTGATTACGCCTATGATTCTTTCTAATACATCACATCATTGCTATTTTTCCGTCTCAGTTTCATCTGATTTACAGTAGTTTTATTTTTCAACATTTTAATAAATTTTACCTACGATTTCACATTTTCGCTGTTGGAAACACTCGTTTCATGCCTTTTCAAAGTTAATGACAAATGTTTGCAATCAGAAAAACCGTTCAAAGCAGACAAACTACTAGCAGATTTACCAAATAATTCACAACAAAAACAATGTATTGAATCTTTCGAAATAGAGTGAATAAGCTATTCTCTCTTAATTTTTTCTCCATTGGGAAGATTTCTATAATAACAATTATCTGTAAATTTTCTTCCGTCATCACTTATAGGAAAGTTGCAGTTGGACGCCTTTATTGGACTACGATTAACCAAAATATGAAGAAGATCATTACTCATGCTTGCAGGCCACAAATCAGAATCATCACAACAATCTAAAGTGCTGCATAGTACTTTTGAAGATAAATTGCTTAGGTTCCTCAGTCGTACCTTCTCTTGTTTTGGTTTAGTTCTTCCGAAGAACATATATTATTATTATTATAATTATTATTATTATAACATATATCTTTCTCTTCAGTTGCGCCAATAGTTCTTTGATTTAAGGCTGTGCTGCTGCAAGCTACCTCGATATCTACGTGGCATTTCATTTCCTTATTACCTGGTTTACCACAAAATTTTCGTGTAAGAACGCGCCATTTTTTCTTTGTGTACCTCTTTTTCTCGATTTTGCTGTCGAAATTGCGCTCCCGAAAGTTTTTTTCCATTTCTGCGCTTCCTGAAATTAATTGTGTATGTAAGACTTTTTTCACTTAAATAATTTTTTTTATAGAATGATATGCCGGAAAATTTCAGTCAGAAAAAAAGGTTTTAATCATACGTAACATTTTCTACAATAAGTTCAATTTGAATCATAACATAACCTACTCATTAATTCTCGAAATTAAGAAGTATCGAAGACACATTTTTCATACTAAATCGTTTATAATGTTACTTGAACAGTAATTATTGCGATAAATAATTCTATAAATAAAGGTAGGTTAACACTTACCATAATTACGATTCCTTTGCACTTCTGTTTTATATTAACGGATGATTGAATTATAATCAAATATCAATAAATTAAGCCGAAACCCACCTCAAAAGAACTACAAAATAATTGCAATTCATTTAGTGCGGGTGGTTCTATTTATTTGCCATAGCCAGCGAAATGAAGAGGAAGCTCAAAGGGAATTCCCCCAACATCAACAGTCCCGTTTTCCATAGAATTGCAGAGACGACATTTGGTGTTCCATCTTAGTTTTGATCAAACCAATAGATGGTTAACGTAATTCGGTCTGATTTTTTGTGAATTAGGTACGTGAGAAGTCGCTCAATTTGCCGCCCCTGGTCGTGCCGCCCGCGTGCAGTGCACGCTTTGCACGCCCGCTTACGCTGGCCTTGAATACCTGCGTGCTTGTGGAGCTCGCCTTGGGGCACGAACCAAATGGAAAGGTAACTAAAAATAGAAGTAACTTAACTTGAATTTGTGGTCCGATTTTCATATATGTTCTGTAAAATATTTTTCCTAAGTAGTAACTGTAAATATGTCAGACTATCCACGAACCAGAACTTCTTTCAGATAATTCAAATGTCTGAAAAAAAAAGAACTTATATTAAGAAATTTATTTTTACAAGTAAGATTTTTTTGAGATGTTAATTTTCAGATAATATAATGGTGACTATAACGAATATATAAGCTATCACTCAGACAAATAGTAGTGACCCTGAGACAAAAATTATTCCGCAGTGAGGGTAACAGCTGCAACACAATGGCCATGCGTCTCAGAGTAAAATACGAGGGCAGTTTGATAAGTTAGTGACTTTTTGAATTTCCCGCGCAGTTATTCCAAATGCAACAATGCTGCCGTCAACTGTAATCTATTAGTGGGCAACTGCCAAGTTTTGAGCAAGCTACGTCATGTAAATGGTGTTTGATAGCCATTCAAAGCAGACAACCTTCTTTACCATTAATTTCAATGGTAAAGAAGTGGTTTACAGAGTTCCGTTGTGGTCGTACCAGCCCTAGTGACGCCGAACGTTCAGGTCGCCCAAAAGAAGTGATCACGCCGGAAATCGTCGATAAAATCCATGAAATGATATTGGATGATCGGAGAATGAAAGTACGTGAGTTGGCTCATGATGTAGGTACCTCAACTGAACGGGTACATCATATTATACACGAATATTTGGACATGAGAAAACTCTCCGCGAGATGGTCGAAGTCGACTATAAGCGCAATCGTGTGACAACTTCAAAAGAGTGTTTAGCGATGTTCAGCCGTAATCCGGACGAATTTTTGCGCCGTTTTGTTACTGTGGACGAAACATGGATCCACCACAACACGCCAGAAACCTAGGAACAATCGGAAGAGTAGGTTGCTCGGGTTGAACATGGACCAAAGAAGGCCAAACAGAGTTTGTCAGCCAACTAGGTCATTGCCACAGTTTTTTGAGATGCATGCGGTGTCATTCACATTGATTACCTCGAGAAAGGTAAAACAATCACCGGCGAATATTATTCAAAGCTTTTGGACAGATTCGACGTTGACTTGAAGCAAAAACGGCCGTATTTGGCGAAGAAGAAAGTGCTGTTTCATCAAGACAATGCACGTGTGCACACTTGTTTAGTCACGATGGTCAAAATCCGCGAATTGAGATACGAACTGCTACCCCATCCAGAATATTCTCCAGATTTAGCCCCCTGCGACTATTATCTGTTTCCAAACCTAAAGAAATGGCTGGGTGGTAAGAGATTTGAGTCTAATGAAGAGGTCATTACCGAAACAAACGCGTATTTTGAGAGCTTCGAGAAAACCTATTATTTGGAGGATATAAAAAAATTAGAAAAACGCTGGACTAAATGTATCGAGCTGATAAGTGATTATGTAGAAAAATATAATGTTTATTTGCCGCAAAAAAAATTCTTATTCAAAAAGTCACGGACCTATCAAACCGCCCTCGTATTTGAACATTTTTAAATAACTTACCTACTCTTTTCTATCCAATATTTTTACATCTCTATTTAAATAAGAGTAATAATTACAACATGAAAGAAATTATTTATTTATTTTTGATTTAATTTAATTTCATTGCAAACGTTCGGGAAAATAAACTTATTCTGTGCAATTTCGTTTTATGAGAAATATTTTCATATATTAATTGAACTTACTGAATGAAAGATTCAGTTGAAGCAATTTCATTTCGTTTCCATGTATCATGTTTTAACATATTTCCACACAATTTGAATATCTTTTCGACAAAAAATATTGAATTATCATTAGATTCAATGCAAAATATAGATTAAAGTTTTTTTTTATGAATTCATTATTGCAAATTACTTAATATCATTCGGTATCTGTAGCTTGGTCGGTGGAACATACGACTATGGTGCAGTAAAACTCAGGTTCGAGCCTCGCTGAAGGCATGGACGTTTGTGTTTGTCTATGATTTGAGTAGTTTAAATAATGATATATGCTGGGTAATGTACATTGATTACAGGCCCAATGGCCGTTCGGAACCGGCGTTAAACTGTAGGTCCACTAAATTAAAAAAAAAAACTTAGTAACGCTCACAAATTATGTGATTACTATTATTATGTGAAACGAAAAAACTATATGCAGTCACACACTGGAACTATTTTGTAAACTATACGTTGCGCCAAAACGACACATACACACTGGACTGAAACAGATGGTGCAATTAACGGTAACTGTGTAATTATGTTCTCGAGCTTATACTCCCGGATGAATAATTTCTCTGTTTAGGGAATTTAGGAAAATTTGACATGTAAAAATGATAAAAATGAGTGAAATTTATATATTTTTTGTAAAGCTTCAAACCGTTTGATAAGAGTTCTGGAGACTGTCTGAAATCTATGGATAATACTTCAGAAAAATATTCTACAAAACATATATAAAAATGAGTCATATAAATTCAAGTTGAGTTTATTTTCAGTTAGGTACCTTTCATGCATGTTTAAACAAATTATGTCAGATCGCTCTCGGATCTTGAACTATTAGAGATAGTAGAGTTAACATTTTGTACTAAAAACACATGCACCAACAATTTTTGTGTAGCTGCGAATAAAGAAATTTGAACGATATATCACTGATAACAATATAATTCATCGTTAAATTCAATCTTAAGAGTGTTATGATATAGTCTTATGTCATGGAGAGGATTACTAGTAATGAGCGGTAGTTGAAACAATTTGTAAAATAGAGGCTAAAATGTTACGAATTGAATATTGTTTATATTATCCGACATTTATATTTTATTGAGAAATTTTGCATTTTTTTCAATTCGCAAAACACCAAAAAAAAATACTTAAATACACATTGTAAAAATGATAGAAAGATCACCTTCAACGTTTTAAGACCAGTGTGATTTTAATTTGTGTATTTAATTTCAAACGTACGAGGACGGTTTGAAAAGTCCGTGACTTTTTGAATAAAAATTTTTTTTTGCGGCAAATAAACATTTTATTTTTCTACATAAATCACCTTTCAGCTCGATACATTTAGTGTAGCGTTCTCATAATTTTTTTATACCCTCCAAATAATAGGTTTTCTCAAGGCTCTCAAAATACGCGTTTGTTTCGGTAATGACTTCTTCATTAGACTCAAATCTCTTACCACCCAGCCATGTCTTTAGGTTTGGAAACAGATAATAGTCGCAGGGTGCTAAATCTGGAGAATATGCTGGATGGGGTAGCAGTTCGTATCTCAATTTCCTCTAATTTTCCTGAAACCTCAATAAGTGAACTGTAAGAAAACTCAACCACTAGTTCATTATACAGTTTTTTCAATAGCACTGAAGAAGAATTAGTATAATTCGGAAGAATGAAACAAAAGAGAGAGGTTCATTTGAATTCTCCTACGAATTAATCATTGATTTCCTTATTCCAAATCAAAAAGGATATATATATATATATATATATATATATATATATATATATATATATATATATATATATATATATATATATATATATATATATATATATATATATATATATATATATATATATATATATATATATATGCGACGCACTCTTCCTCTAGGTTGCTCTATAGATTATCTTACCACAAACCCTAAACCTCGGGCGCCAGGTTTGATAACAAACCGATGGGATTGTCTGTGAGTAAATCCATAAGTGTCACAAGGTTACCTCTAATGATTTAGAGGACCCGGGTAAATACTCAGTGAAGAAAAGAGTTCAAGTGAGATCTAAGATATTAGCGATCTCTTGGTACTAGTCTAAGTAACGGTCTTTAGGCGTTCAATTACTGTTTGAAACTTTTTATAGTATATGAAGTTAGTACAGACTATATTCACTCTTACTATACACCAGACACCAAATAAATCGTATAATGTTCTATATAATACAAGAAATTGCTATCCATTGCGTATTTCGAACAAATTATAACAATATTTCAACTAAGTGAACTATTTACATAAAATTTATAAAATAACAGTAAATGCGGAAGCGTTGTTAAGCAAAGCGAAAACAAAATTGTAAGCTAAATGGGGATGTAAAGCGAAACTTGAGAGCAAGCAGTCAAATTAAAAAATATAAAAAACTACACTAACAATATGTTGTACCACCCTGTATATTAGAACTACCCTTAATATTAATACAACCCCTTATTAGTACCACTCAGTATATCAGTATGTCCAATATGAACATACCATATAATAATCACTCAGTATATGTTTTGATACAATAGGTCAAATAGGTACAGTTGTAAATTCACAGTAAAAACAATCCTCAAATATCAAATCAAATCAACAAACTTAAACTAAACTACAATGCAATAGAAAACTGTGTATCTCATGAAAATAATTCACAAACAATATAATTTCGTAAAAACCTATCACTATTAGATCGTTACAGCGCACTCTGACAGTGTAAAACACACCAAATAATAGAGAGTAACACACGGTCTATTTTCCAGTGAAACAACCGGCTAAGAGCCACCACGAAATTATATCAAACCGGTAATGACTACCAATAGATACGAAGTCCCTATGTATACAAGTTTTTGATTCACAAATAAATTTCCTAGCGGATTGCCTGTAGTCCAAGTGCAACTTGATTAATTAAAAAAAAACTACCACGGTACAACACTGCTTTCAGTGTATGTTTACCATATAATAATCACTCAGTATATGTTTTGATACAATAGGTCAAATAGGTACAGTTGTAAATTCACAGTACAAACAATCCTCAACTATCAAATCAAATCAACAAACTTAAACTAAACTACAATGCAATAGAAAACTGTGTATCTCATGAAAATAATTCACAAACAATATGATTTCGTAAAAACCTATCACTATTAGATCGTTACAGCGCACTCTGAAAGTGTAAAATTCACCAAATAATAGAGAGTAACACACGGTCTATTTTCCAGTGAAACAACCGGCTAAGAGCCACCACGAAATTATATCCAACCGGTAATAACTACCAATAGATACGAAGTCCCTATGTATACAAGTTTTTGATTCACAAATAAATTTCCTAGCGGATTGCCTGTAGTCCAAGTGCAACTTGATTAATTAAAAAAAAACTACCACGGTACAACACTGCTTTCAGCCAAACAGTCCCTAATAAATTCAATTAACTAATTGAATAAATTTACAGAACGACAATTAATTGAATTCAGGCAGAATTTAATCCTCACAATGCGAGCTTAAAATTTTCAATTCAAAACAAGTATCGCCCTGTGTATTCAGGAAAAAGTTCCAAAGTACTAATTAATAATAATAAACAAGAGTAAGCGCTCTAGATCAGTTACTCCTATTTTAAGTCTAAATTTATCGACCAAATTTACATTATGAGCAATACACAAAACGCACCAATTTTAGCCTTAGTACTGAAATAACTTAAATTGAATAATAACAATTACGTTAACTTCCTACCAAGCTCGCACTGTATATTATCACGACAATTATAACAAACAGGAAAATATCTCTAAACACGAACTAGTAAATGGTTTTCTAAATCTACGTAAAATTTCTTTTTCAATCTCTTATCAAACAGAAAAGTCTAATTAATAATTGCCAAATTAATAAAATAATATATTACTTTGATACACCACTATATTGAAATCAGATACGTAAAATCGTGACGTTAATCACCCAGTATAATTCTGAAAATAAGGTTCTTCCCTCAAGGTCATGAACTAACAGGCAATCAGCCACCCCGAAACTATACTAACTTTAGAAAATCTATACTAACTCTAGAAACTCTCTAACTAAATCAGAAAATTTTCCAACAGCCACGTATCCTATGCACACAAACAATTGAAAGCTTCAATTCAACTTTGAATAAACACTATCAATAATTCAAAGAAAAACAATATATCGTGAACGATATAGACTTCAAATAGACTATCAATGAACTTAAGAAAAATAGAATATTTTTCACTAGGCTTCTAATTAATAACTAGTGAATTTACCAAGCAAACAACAATAAAATAATATTTTCCACAATATAAATTGAACATGAACTATCAGCTAACTCAACGCAAAAAAGAATATTTTTCACACTACATATTTCAAATAACCTATCAGTTAACTCAACGCAAAATAGAATGTCCTTCAGAATATAGACCTAAAATAAACTGTCAGTAGTTACTATTAAGGGCAGGAAAAATAGGAGAATAGGATCCTTACTTTAAACTGTGATAAATCAGCCATCGAAAACTATGCCTGTTGTGCGTAAAATGCAGCGGTCCAGGCAATAATCCTCTAATTGTTATTCAGATCAAACAAACAATAATCTCAAAACGAGAGAAAAGGAGTATTATACTATATATTCCACAGTTAATATAATGTCTGTTGTGCGTTTAATGCAGCGGTCCAGGTAAAACTTTTGGAAGATCTCCACTACTAATAGTACTAATACGATTAACAAAATATAAGATACTGTAATACTCTACTAGGAATTGACGTAAAAGAGGCGACGATCAAAATAACTACTATCAGACTGTTATTCTACTCTATGCTCCGAATTGTCAATCCGCTTGATTTATAACGGTCAGGTTAGATATAGGATATAGTATGAAAAATATAAAAATTATCAAATAATCCTATACAGAACCTGAGAAAATATTACAATAATTAATTAAATCATTCAAGAATTGTACACCTGAATTGAAAATAACTGTGCGAATTAATTGAGTGGAATCTTTATGAATATCATTTACTGGAGATGTGCACCAGATGTAGTTTCGTTGTATAATCGTTCAATAATTAGCCCTGGTAATACCTTCAAATATATTCATATCTTCAAATAAACAGTAACTAATTAAATATGATATCAAAATTTACTTTCTTTCCGCTGAATAAATTCTACACGTTAAATCGTTCAAGTTATAGAAATAAATGCAGAAAATATGAATGGTAACAGCAAGAGAATTACAAAGGTAATTGACTTACAAATATTTCACTAAACTTCACTAAATTAAAAGCACTAGCTATAGTGTATATATTAATAAAAAAAACAATGTGAGAATGAAAAGAAATTAAAAAAAAATCAATGAGCACTAAAAATCGAATGAGAAAGGTTAAGAACACTGGAGCATCAAGAGAAAATTAGAGAATTTAATTTCGCACACTGGAGCATTAAGAGAGAATTAGAGAACTATCCAATTTGAAGGTGCAGGCCTATTTATAACCTCTGTGACCCTACTCCTAAATTTTCCAAAACTTTTCTGGAATGCGGCTAAGAGATAAGATAACGAACTCCAACTGTGTTTTTTTTCTAGCAAAAAAAATTTATGAAAAACCTCAAGTTGCACGAATTTCTATGAAATAAGTGAGTATTGAAAACATTGTTAACCAAAATATGAACTATCTTGAAAACATTGGGTTAACCGAGACTGAATTTTCCAATTTCTTTGAGCGTTAAGAGACCCCTATAATTAGTCCTATCCCTAGTACATCCTATTTGCGTTTTCAACTGTCAGGCTGTATTTAGTAACCTATTTACTCTAAAATAACACTGTTTTCTATCAGTAATTATTTCTAAATAGCCCCTAGGAAATTGTTGTGTTTCTTACTACAATTTCACTGTCGTTCTATACTAAATAATGGGTACTATTTTACAATATACTCCCTTTAACATTATTTTCATTTCAAAAAGTATATTTGAATGATATCAGTTTTCAGACTTCCATGTTTCCTAATTATCAACTATTTCCTTATAAATATTCAAGGTCCCAATTATACTTAAAAACTTGTGAAAGACATTGTCTAGTTTTATCCTCATTTTCCATAGAATCAATTAATTACATATTCCTTGCCTCAAGCATTTTCCTTTGAGAAATATCAATTTTCAAATCAAATAAAATTACACAAAAATTGATATTTCCCTAATCCAATGAGTGAATTTCCACTCAATCAAAACACCCATTGTTCTGCATAAATGCCTTACTTATAAAGGCCCCAATTATACTTTATCTCTTATATGGGATATTATTCTATAAATAATATTTAACATAAAATGCTTATATATAACAGAATTCTACATTTTCAATTGCATTTATCCACAATTATCTAATGAAACTATTATTTCTAGTCTCATAACAAGCATTTTTGATGAGAGAATTTTCACTTCATCACATCATATATATTTATATATATATATATATATATATATATATATATATATATATATATATATATATATATATATATATATATATATATATATATATATATATAAGGAAATGAAATTTTTGTGCTTATGGCACTAATGAAATATTCAAGAAAATGAACACTAGAACATTCATTTGAAAAATTGAAATTAACTATAACATTCTCTTGATTAATTTCAATTTCTCAAATGAATGTTCTAGTGTTCATTTTCTTATATATATATATATATATATATATATATATATATATATATATATATATATATATATATATAATGTTTATTCAATTCAACCCAAAATAAAGTTTTACAGTATTTCTCCAAGTATATACAATATATAAGTATAACAATATATGAAGATAACACAATATCTCCTTGAGCTAATAATATATTACACTGCATTGAAAAGAAAAAAAACAGCTATCGCCTCGAGGGTAAAGTTATAATATAAAATATAAAATATATATGTATATATATATATATATATATATATATATATATATATATATATATATATATATATATATATATATATATATATATATATATATATATATATATATATATATATACTAGCAAACTCGGCGAACTCCGTTTCGCCACCAGATGGCTTCGTTTTATGTAACATTTCGTTTGGTGATTAAAAGATGAAGAAAATTTTTGTTTTGTTTTATATTTGAAAAGCAAAAATTTTATTTCATTTCACAACAGTAATGAATTCATTTCGATTACAAAAATGAAGTGTTATTTAGTTGAACTTCTCTGAGTAAATGAAAGTGAATCCAAAGTAAATACTGAATCGAAGCGTTATACGTGTCCGCAAGTTATCCGTTTCATTGAAGTACTCTTTGGTAAACCACATTTTTTGTTTTTTGGTCTGACGTTAACACAAACAAAGCGGATGGTTTCCCAACTTGTGAACACGCCAGGTATAACTGCCCATATGAAAAACAATGATTTTCTAAATTTATCCCGCAAACACTAAGGGATTGGCCTTGCGACAATCCGCTCTTATGACAAATTTGTGCGTATCCGATGGCATTCGCTCCAATGCTGTTTTGAACATATTAACCACAGCATTATTAGCGTGAAAAAATGCTTGCAACTGTTCAATAATTCGTCTCTTTAACTGTTGTGTTCCCTGTAAATTGCACTGCACATTCAGCTGATCCACCATCGACAAAATGAAATATATTTGAAGAAATTGATGCGGTTCATCTGGTGTTGGCGCCATTGAACCATGCAAATGATATATTTGTCCTTGTATCTGTAATTGCAAACAATCATTTGTTGAAGAATACGGTGTAACTTCTGATCGTGTGATGGTGTAGTGTGTGGTGTATATGTAGTTGTTTTGTGTTGCAATTCATTGTGTTGGTGTGAGTGATTGGTTATGTGTGTTGTATCTTTTACCTTGCAAGTTGGCATGAAGCCGCCTTCTCGAATGATATTAGCTCCAAAGGAAGTCATGCGAAAGCAGTTATTGTATTCAAGGATGTATTGAAGAAAATGGCTGGAATCGGGATCACTTCCATCGAACAATGGTTTCAGTGGCTGTGGCGGTGTAAGTAATGGATCCAGTTTGACTTTTCCACTTGCGCAGCACAATCCAGCCGTTTCTCTTTTGAACTTTAACGCATTGCAATATCGGCATATAGTCGTCATTGGTCAAATATCTAAATTTTCATCATCACTGTAGTTCGCAGTGGGATCATATTGGAATGCCAAGCGATTGTATGATGTCAATGAGAGCATTTCTCTTATTATATTTTGTCTTTCTTCGCTTAAGTTCTGTGAATTCACTTGTTGCTGGCTTGCATCTCTTGTGCGGCGGCCGATGTTCGCACGTCGTCCTCTAGGCATTTTGGACTATGGACAGAGTGGTGAATTTAACCTCAAATGCACGATCCACATAATTTACACAGTTCAACTCACCACCTTAAAGAAAAATGCCTACTGTTGAAATTGAATAAAAATTTGCACAATACACGTAATTGATTTGATGGTTTCCAATTGAAATGTTAAGAAACGAATAACTTATTTTTTTTTTTTACTTTTTTTCACAATTTCACAGTGAACACAATACCGGTTTGTCAAATGAAATTAACTGAGCAAAGAACAATGATTAGCTGTCAAACAATGTATTACGCACCGGCGCCATCTACTTAAAATATCGGTTTGTAGTACATGCTATGTATCAGAAATGGCGCTGTATGAGAAAAATGAATTTTCCTGCTTTTCTTTTGAAATTTTTCCTGAATTTTATTTGCTATAAACCTCACGGAGCCCGAGACCTTTCCAACGAATGTAAAACCGTGGAAATCGGTTCGTGCGTTCTGGAGTTATAGCATCAGGAACGAAAACCCGACTTATTTTTATATAGTATATATATATATATATATATATATATATATATATATATATATATATATATATATATATATATATATATATATATATCATCATCATCAACCTCCGACCGTCCACTGCAGAACGAAGGCCTCCCCGCTGTATTTGCCAAGATTCTCTATCGGCAGTCTCTCTCCTTCAGGCAACGCCCAGCCAATCCACAAGCTCTCAATCCCGTCGATCGTGAGGGCGCTTTCTTGGTCTTACTCTGTCTCTGGGCTCCCATTCATCAACCACAGCTGACCAACTCTCATCTCTTGATCGGCTAGATGACTTGCTCAATTCCACTTTTACTTTTTTACACACTCCACGACATTCCTCACCTTTGTTTAACCTCTTATCCAGCTGCAGTGTATTTTATCTGGTATGGTTATGCCCATCATGTATCTTTCTATACTCCGCTAGGTTGTTCGAAGCTTGTGGATGTGAACAGATTTCAGGGTCCATGTTTCGCTTGGGAAGGTCATCGCTGATAATACGAATTGGTCGCACACTTTTCACTTTAAGGATAGTGGCATATCTGATTTGAAAATGTGTTTTAGTCGGCCAACTGAACCCCAAGCTGTTCTGGTTCTTTGCATGATCTTCGGTGTAATAACCCTGTCTCACATGACAATCTGTCCAGATATGTGTAAGGTGCTTCTATTTCTAATGGGGATCCGTTCAGCTCTATTTGCCCTCTGGTGCAGGAATGGTTCAGCATCATCTTTGTTTTTGCGGTGTTTATTTCCAGACCTACTTCCTTGCTCGCGTTGTTCAGTTCATTGATGCGCTCTTGAAGATCGGTAGCATCGTGGGAGAATAGGACTATATCGTCAGCGAAACTCAAGCAGCTAAGATAGCGGCCATTTGTCTTGATTCCTTTCTCGCTCCAGTCCAGCTTCTGGAGCATTAGAACATAGTTGTATGTATTCTGGCTTGTTTGTATGTATTCTGGATTACCTCGGTATAGCAAAATGGTAATCCTGTCCTCAGTAATGAGGTGGTTGTAGTTAGACTTCTAAGTAGGTCAAATGCCTTCTTATAGTAAATAAATACCATATCTAGAGGAATTGCATATTCGTTGCATCGCTTCTACGGATGGTGAAAATGTGATCCATCGTACTGTATGCCTTCCTGAAACTTGCCTGTTCTATTGGCTGATATGAGTCCAGCAATCCTGACTGAAAACTTTGAGCACACATCACCTCCATCTTCAGGACGAAACTTCTTCTCTTTTTTCTTGAACGTTACATATGAATGAGGTGCGCAGATTGAAAATTCCCCTGGAAGGCAGTCTAGAAAGCGAGGTGCCATAAACGTTGCCTGTCTAAGTCCTGCAGGTTTTAAACTCATATATATATTTGAATATAACTTAAATTCAAACACTTGAACTTATGATTTACACTTTATTGACTACATTGCATGACGCGTTTCGTCGTTACAAACGACTTCTTCAGATGCTTACAGAACGTTTCTGTAAGCATCTGAAGAAGTCGTTTGTAACGACGAAACGCGTCATGCAATGTAGTCAATAAAGTGTAAATCATAAGTTCAAGTGTTTGAATTTAAGTTATATTCAATTATAATGGATTTACATCAAGTAAACGCCAACACTATTAAATATCATATATATATATATATATATATATATATATATATATATATATATATATATATATATATATATATATATATATATATTAGGGTGTTCCTTATATGGCAAAAAAAAATTTTTTTTTAGAATTTCGAAACGCATACCCTCTACTTTTTCTATAAAGGCTAAAATATTCTCAAATATGAATTTTCATATTTGTAGCATGATTGCAACCCATGCCGACCGAGCTCTAAAGTTTAATAAAAAATGGTGTTTTGGCTTGACATTTTGGTTTGATTCAAAACTAATTAAAATGCAACAAATGAAGTAAATATGAGTAAGAATGAAATAAGATCAACATAAACTTTTATTTAAATACAAATTATAATAATAATTAATTAGGGTAACTTCTCTTTAGTGTAGTTTTTTTGAGGTCTGGAAACAGATTTCCATGTTCCTGAACACAATGCAAAAAAAGTGTTTCTGCTCTTCTTCAGCTGTGATAAGTCCACTAAAATCTTGCATTAATTAAACAGCTCTTTCAGCAGTGTCATTAAGACCTTCAAACGACTTATTCGTCTTCTAGCTTCCAAAAAAGTAGGATTGTCACCCCAAGAAGATACATGCTCTCGAAGAAAACTGTCGTCGATATGCAGTCGAGATAGAAATTGTTTGCTTCTTTGTGTCACAAAATCATCCAGCGTTATATCTGAAAGGAAGAAAAAACAGTTTAAAAAAGCAAAAACTAAGCCACGAAAAAAGAAACAAGAAAATATTAAGCTTACTAAAGAAGATTTGCGTAATTTCTTCCTTCGATGGGGTATAGCGTTTGGCGGAATCTGAAGTTTCATCTCTGTTTAAATTATTAATTATTTTTGTCTTGGTTTTAAATTCAACTTCTTCATCAAAGAGTGATAACATGACTGGTTCGTCACAAAAATACCATAAATGATGATCAAACTTGCTCATGGATGCCTTGGAACTTGTTGCGTCTACTTTTTCATATTTTTTTTGGAGCTTTCAAAAAGCATAAGTCTTGGTTAGATGCTTCAATTGCCACTGTGCATTCGAGCCAAGGTTTAATAAACAAGGTGACGATAAATAAGCAAATATCTTGTGGTCCTATTTTGATCCTTTTCAGTAATTTTAAGTTGCGATTGAAGTAAACATATTTTTATAGAATAGATCGCTCTCGCCATCCATCGCGCTTGATGCAAAGCTTCAGGGGGCCTGAGTTTTAGTTTATTCTCTGTATCTCCTCCTAAGAACACAACGCATAGTTCCACCAATTCACGGTAATCGTCTCTAATAAAAGGTTTTTCCAGTTCAGTCTTATGAAAAGTTAACAAAGATGTGATTTTTGTCTCAGCAATATGTGCTCTATCGAAATTCAGAGGTGGCTCAATATTATCGGTGTTAATATTTTTCCAATTATCTCTTAACTTTTTGAAAATTGGAATATCTAGGCTACTTGTAATTTGCCTTGGATTCAAAAACGGCTTCAAGGACCAACTCATAAATATATGACGACAAGCAAAAAGCAGTAATTCCTTTCTGAAGTCTGCTCCAAAATAGCACAAGCTCCACTGAAACGGCCAGTATTTGAAGCTGTTGTATCGCAGCACATTATCTGTACTTTGTCGTGGAGGTTCCAGTCAAATAGTGCAGTTGAAATGGCTTTAGCTTGATGTTTTCTAGAAGAACTCTTGGTCTTCGTAGGAATTCTGGCTTTTTCCCAAAATATAATGCACTTTCTTATAACAAGATTTGCACTTTCACTAACAGTCAGCTTGACTTCACGTATATTGTAAAATATAACGGTGAGAACTTTTCGATAGATGGTAATTTCGCACCATTTATCTGGTGGCTTGGCAGTCCGTTAAGGTAAATATTTTGTTTATCACTTCGTAATTCCACAGACGTTTTCACACAATGAAAAACAACTCACTTTAATGTTAGAAATCACTTATGAAATGACAATTGAAAATCGCAGTAACAGGTCGCAGCGCTGCACCCGCGCAACTTGTATGGACAAGTTAAAAACTCAAGTCGGCACGAGTTATCCTTTATAAATCGGGCTAATATTTATTTCTGTACTATATTAGGTCAATACGAAAGTTTTTAGAAAGTATGCGTAAAAATATGTTGACATTGAATTTTAAGGGACACCCTAATATATATATATGTATGTATAATATATTGTATGTATATTATATATACATACAATTATATATTATACATGCAATTATACATACATACGATGCACATATTACCATTACTATAATGTGGTATATATAGCACATCTTAGGAATTGGTAGATAAACATGAATACATCGAACGTAGTCCATTGAAATGTTACATTGAACCTTGCATTTATCAGAGGACGCAATTTTATTGTTGGGACATGTGGGGGGGGTTGCTAGAAGCTTAACTCTGAGTTTGTGGGTTTGCAGCCCTTGTCCCGCGGCCGCCATATTGGAAAAAGGGGTGTAAACGCCTTTTTATCTATATCTCTTAAACTATACATCTCACCAAAAATTTGTGGAGACATAATTTGTAGCAAATCGCATGAAAATAAAAAAGTTATTAACAAAAATATGTGAAATTTTTTACAAAAATTTCCTTTTTTGTGTTATAACTTTTTTTTTTAAATTTTATCGGAAAATTAACTCAAACCAATATTGTAGGCAATTCGATAACAAACAATTCTACCTATAATTTTTTTATTTACATGCATTTGCGAGGGTTTTGGAGCGCTCCAAAGCCGACTACTCGCAACAATCTGGTCACAATGGAACGTCAGATTTACTTATACATTATTCTTTTATTTTAGATATCGTTCTTAATATTATTTGCAACATTATTATATTATTATTTAATTCTAACTGACCCTTTTCCACACCACCTATGAGGTAAAGTCCATGGTTCGTTTTTTTTATGTGGTATCCCCAGTAGGCCTAATCCACGCGGAACTGTAGAGTGAGATAATCTCCAAGAACTTAATATATTTCAACAATTACTTTCCAGTTATTCTTTTCGACTTTTTTTGGATGGTCCAGGCTGTGGTTCAGGATTTATTTCAGTATCAAAAGTGAAGGCTTGAGGAATGGCGGGCGTTAAAATCGGAGTCATTGTTGGTAATTCATCTTCGAATTCATTTTCTTCCATTAATTTAGATAACTCCATAACGTTGCTACAGGTTTCTCCAGAACAATTGAGGCACACTGCAGAGAATTTTAGACCAGCTTTTCTGCAACCACACATGCTTCCACAATTTCCTTTACATTTGCAGTAAATTAATTTCATTAGATCGGCGGGTGCTGGAGGCTTCAAAGTTTGGACCGTTATCCAAACGTTTCCATGCTTTTTCAGCCCCAATCTTCAGGGTTGCAGTGTTTTCCGAGCCACGACTGCACCTGGTGATACGCTCGGAGACTGTGGGAACGAGCTGCATCTTGTGTTGGAGGAAGCGATAACAAACTAAATGTGTTTTTGGTAACTGTCTTAGCAAATCGTTTGTATCTCATGCTGTCCAGTGAATCATCTTTGTTACCGCTGTATAAAGCTACGAAAAAACGTTCACCAACGAGAGTGAGCAAAGATGGATCGACTTTTTCACTAAGAAATAGCGCTGTACCGCTCGCTAACTCAGGATGTAAGCGAAAAATCAAAATCTGTCTCTACAATTTCTGAAACTGAAGATGATGAACTGCTACTGCTCAGACGACGAACGAGATTATCCGTTCGACTATCATTGTAATAATGGTAACATTGCGTATGCACAGTTACTTCCGAAACAGTTTGTAAAAATTGTTCATTTTCTACATCGTTTTTGGCTTTTGCTCGATCAAGCAACGTTATTACTCCTCTAGCTTTCACAGTTCTTATTTTGTCATCCCCGAGAGGTATTATGGTAAGAAAAAAGGTCAGTTAGAATTAAATAATAATATAATAATGTTGCAAATAATATTAAGAACGATATCTAAAATAAAAGAATAATGTATAAGTAAATCTGACGTTCCATTGTGACCAGATTGTTGCGAGTAGTCGGCTTTGGAGCGCTCTAAAACCCTCGCAAATGCATGTAAATAAAAAAAATTATAGGTCAAATTGTTTGTTATCGAATTGCCTACAATATTGGTTTGAGGTAATTTTCCGATAAAATTGAAAAAAAAAGTTATAACACAAAAAAGGAAATTTTTGGAAAAAATTTCACATATTTTTGTTAATAACTTTTTTATTTTCAATTTTATCGGAAAAAGTTAGATAGACAAAATTGTAGACAAAGCGATTTGCTACAAATTATGTCTTCACAAAGTTTTGGTGAGATGTATACTTAGTTTAAGAGATATGGATAAAAAGGCATTTACACCCCTTTTTCCAATATGGCGGCCGCGGGACAAGGGTTGCAACCCCACAAACTCAGAGTTAAGCTTCTAGCAAACCCCCGCACATGTCACAACAAAAAAATTGCGTCCTCTGATAAATGCAAGGTTTGGCCTAAAAATTGTAACATTTCAATGGAGTAACGCTTTCGTTGTAAAATAAATATTATCTTAATTGATAAGGACGTGTGAAACATTCATTGTTTGATGTACGATACACGATATATCACTGGAATCTCATCCGACATTTTCAAGTGATGCCTGTTATACGTCTTGATGCGAAGGGTTGTTTTGTGGGTTGTGTGTTGAGTATTCAGGCATTCGAATTATCTTGCACAAGATAAAAGGATTGAAACCGGAATGACTTCATACTCGTACGTAAAGATACTTCAAATGCAATTTGCAAAATTGTGGATCGAATCGTTGGACGCAGAGTACATTAAATTATCATTCCGATATTCCAGTAATTTGGACAATTTAGATGTGAATAAGAAATAAATTTAATTTTATTCTTCAATAATTCGAAAATTTTGAAAAGTAATTTTCTCATTGAATTTCAAATATGTCTGACATAAAGAGCTTACAAGAATGAAGCATTTTGTAGTCCATTTACTTATCGAAATGAAAAGAGACAAAATGTTTTTTATTTATATTTCTCGGGATATTGTATTCTAAGTTTGCATCATAAGAATAAATTATTTTAATGCGGTAGTTTTTGTAGACATCGAATATAAGATAGAACATAATACATATAAGTTATAAAAAACTTCAACTGAAGATTTTTTATATAAATATTATAATGAAAATGGTAACTTATATACAACAAAAACTATACACTAACTTACATATTTTGAAAAGATGAATATTGGACCTATCTCGTTATTATCTAGAATACACTTTTGCAGACAAATATCTTGACACTAGCACAAGCTTTCGAAAGACTTGGTAAATTATTGAAGCAATTAAATTCTTCATAGAATATTTTGTTTGATTTAGAAAGCCTACAACTTCTATTTGAAAATTTTAGGTATTTCTCGTAATATATCCATGCACAACACTGACATATTTTACAATTTTCATTCTTATAGGGAAACAGCTGATTTTTAATTTTAATTATGAATATATATCTGTTTAACTCTGTTTAATCAACAATAGTTCTAGAGAGTTTATTCTAGAACCTATTCTTATCAGCCTCATTCTAGAGGTTTTGTAATTGTTGAGTTTTTTCGTTAGTCAAATCAAATAACAGAGTTGAGAAACATTCGAAGAGTGGCACTATTATTGACATGAACAAAAATAACTTCACATTACTTGAGGATTTTTTCCAATTTTTTTAACAACTTTGATTTTTCAGAGATTTGAGGTTTTATGAAATCAACATGATCATGAAACTCAATTATTCATCTAACATATTGATTTAATATTTAACTGTTTTACTCTTCTCATTTCTGTTTCTCAATCTTCATATTTATATCTTCATTTGTATTAATCTTCAGGGTCTTACTTGTATCCAAAACTATAAAACTATATAAGTTTATATGATTATATAGCAATTATTATATGTGTTTAATATAAATATTAATATATACTATATTAATAATTATGATATACATCTCATTATAATATCATAATTAGATGTGCAAAAATATATATTTCCCTGTATTTATATAGTCCATAGCTTTTTGCACATTTAGGGATAAGCTATCGTCACATAACCATTTATTTATTGCAGAAAGGTCTCTATTGATCCACTCTGTCAGATTTTTAATATATATATATATATATATATATATATATATATATATATATATATATATATATATATATATATATATTATTTATATTTCAAAGTCTCATCAACCCGTTGGGTTATTAGAAAATACATAAAAAGTCGTTTAAAAATTGTATTGGTGGTTCCACATGACAAGTATTATCAAGAGTTCTCTTCATTTAATAGTGTTGGCGTTTACTTGAATCCATTCTTGTAAATGACTTGTAAATCCATTATAATTGAATATAAATTTAAATTCAAACACTTGAACTTATGATTTACACTTTATTGGCTACATAGCATGACGCTTTTCGTCGTTACAAACGACTTCTTCAGATGCTTACAGAATAATTATGAATAATGAATAATTATTCTGTAAGCATCTGAAGAAGTCGTTTGTAACGACGAAACGCTTCATGCTATGTAGTCAATAAAGTGTAAATCATAAGTTCAGGTGTTTGAATTTAAGTTTATATTCAAGAGTTTTCTTAATGTTATAGCTTATATTGTGAGGACAATTATCAATAACATAACAGGTAAGTCTAATAAAACATTAAAAGATATTGGCACTGATGACCCTTCATTATTGGCTGATCAGTTTAACAACTACTTCGTTAATATTGTCTCGGGCATTCCTAGACAGGCAAAACATGTCAAGCAAAAACTCTCGGATGAGAGCAAGAAATGGTTAAATAACACATTTTTCGTTTTTTAAGTCACTCCAGAGGAGGTCATTGAAGTTGTAAAGTCATTAAAAAATTCAAATTCCTCAGGGCATGATGGAGTTCCAATGAAAGTTATAAAGAAATGTATACACTTGATAGCAACACCATTGGCTCTCATAATAAATCAATCCTTTATCAAAGGGATCTTTCCGGAAGACTTGAAAACAGCGCTTGTTCGACCCATTTTTAAGAAAGGAGATACATCTGACCTAAGCAATTACAGACCTATTTGCTTACTAACAAGTTTTTAGAAAATTTTTGAAAAGATTCTAGCCCAAAGGATGCTACGTTTTTTTAGAAAATATAAGGTTATAGCAGAGGAGCAGCATGGCTTCATAAAAGAAAAAGGTACAGATACTGTGATTTTTGAACTAACAAATACCATTCTTGAATATCTATAGAAGGGTGAGATTCCACTGGCACTATTTCTTGACTTGTCGAAGGCCTTCGACTTGGTTGTACATGAGGTACTTCTGAGGAATCTGGAAAATGTTGGAATTAGAGACAATCAACTTCATCTGATAGCGAGCTATCTTGAAAATAGAAAACAAATGGTCTGCCTAAAAGTAAATGGTAAGGAATACTTGTCCAGAAAACAAGCGCTAATGAAGGGTGTGCCACAAGGTAGTGTTATGGGTCCAATTCTTTTCATAGTATATATCAATACATTATGTGTAAGAGACTTTGGCATTTCTTGTAGACCAATTGTATATGCGGATGACACCAACTTTCTCATTTCATCACAATCAATTACCAATTGTATTACAGGTGCGCAGAAAGTTCTGGGAGAAGTGAGTAGGTGGTGTGATGAGAGTCAGTTGGTTCTAAATATGGCCAAAACATAGTGCATATTGTTTAGAAGTGAGCAAAAAAAAGTCGTACTACCAAGCTACTTCAATTGCAATGAGAATGTCATAAATATAAATGATAGTACAAAATTTTTGGGTATATACCTTGATACTAATTTGAATGGGCGGCAACATATTGATTACTTAAAGAAAAAGTTAAACATAGTGATTTATACCTTGAGAGCTATTAAGGACCAAGTTGAAGTATATGTATTGAAAACTGTGTACTTTGCGAACTTTCAAAGCCTATTATCATATGGGTTGATTTTTTGGGGGAGCTCCTCATATACCGCTGAAATATTTATCACTCAAAAATGGTCTTTGAGGTCAATATTTGGGCTGCCCTATAGGTATTCATGTAGGGGTTTATTTAAAAAAAATAATATTCTGACAGTGTTTGGATTATATTTGTATCAACTTATGTTATTTCTACATAAGCATCTTACATATTTTGAATCATTTAGGAATACAAATAATACTAGAAGAACTAAATATTTCATCCTACCGCGCCATAGATAGATAGACCCCTCTCCCAGCTATTCGCTGGGAGAGGGGTTCATTGTATTCGGCTATGAGGATCTTTAATGAGCTACCGAAGCATCTTCGGAACATGAGTAATGTAAATGGTTTAAAGAAGAATATATACAAGTTCATCTTAGATTGTGAACCCTACAGCATTAAAGAATGATGTAGGGTATAGGCATTGCAAATTTTGTTTTGTTTTTAACTATGTGGCAGTTACTGAATAATTTGAGTAGGCATGTTTTTGGTTGAATTTGTATGACGAATTCGTATTTACTTACACTACTTTGACTTACTTTCTTTGTATTGTTTGTAATTGGCGAAAATAAAATTTATTATTATTATTTTTATTGTATTTTGTCCTGAGGTGATCATAAAATATGCACTTCGATATTAGGTGTTTTACCGTGAGTATTGCATCGCTCTTTTCACATTTAGGTTTTCCTTCCTTTTCCATTATGTACAGGTGGAAGAAAAGGGTATGGCCAGTTCTTTAATCTGGTTAAATTACCCTCTTCCACTCTGTTAGAGCCGAGTTGAACCTATGGATTAACTAACGTCTTACGTTTAGTACATGTCGCACTAAAAAAAAAGATATTGCAGTTTTCGTTTTTGATGCGTCACAATATATTTGCACGTAGCCTTCCTGTTCATTAATTATATCATTGAATATGTTACGAAAGTGACTTGTTGGTGTGTTCTTTTCATTCAGTGACACATCGCAGGGTAGTGGTCAGATGATCCATGGTGCTTTTTTGTAGTGATATTTTCCATTTGTTCCAATTCAGTCATTTCAATGTTCTCCATATTTTGTTTACCTTTTGATGGAGATGAAGTGCTATTCTTTTTGTTTATCAGTTTCAGATTTTCTTCTATTCGCAATTATTGCCGATGAGTATAACATATTAAAGTACTGACTTCGGTAGTTTGGTGGCATTAATCCTGTTAGTGTGTGGAACCTATCGGTTGGACTGTTACGAAAGGCTCCCTTTGCTATTCCGAAGGCCTGATTCAGTATGGTGTTCAGGACACTCAACATTGTGTTGTTTGCTGAGCCGTATGCCTGACAGCCATAATCAATTTTCGACAGAATTAGTGACTTGTCTTAAGAATAGTTTACAGTCAGAACCCAATTTGCTATTGTTGAGACAACTCGTCAGATTTAGACTGTTCTGGCAGTTAAATACTGCCAGTATTTAAAATATAAATGGTCTTTATATTTTGATTACAATTCAGTTGGTTGTCCATTGTCATCCCAAGAAATTTCATGCTATTCACTTCTTCAATTGGTTCATTATATATTTTCAGTGGACTTGGGAATTTTGATTGTTTTTTTGAAAAAATTATAATTTTTGTTTTATTTGTGTTGAATTTGAGTCCAGTAGAATTTGACCTTGTTTCTAACTGGTGTAGGGATTTATTTGGAGTCTAGAGTGCAACCTGTTAAAATTTGTTTCCGAGCAGTGAACATCCGCATATAGTCTAGCTTTAACACAGGGATCGAAATTCTGCAGAGTTCTATTTATTGCTATAAGAAATAGTGTCACGCTAATGACAGTTCCTTGGGGAACACCATTTTGTTGGATTCTTTTTGTTGATGTTATCCCGTTAGTCAGAATCATAAAAGATCGATCATTCAAAAACATCCTCACGAAGGCAGGCATATTACGTTTTATTCCTAATAACAACAAAAATTGCAGGACATTTGTTCTCCATGCCATTTAATACGCCTTATTTATGTCAAAGAATATACATTTAATTCCTATGGATAATATTTCGTGAATTTCAGATTCTAAACTTATCAGGTTGTCAATTGTTGACATTTGTGATCTGAATTCCGATTTTTCGGGCAGCAGAACGCGATGTTGTGTTAGAAACCATACAAGTCTGTTATTCACTATTTTTTTCTAATATTTTACACATGGCATAAGTTAATGATACATGACGGTAGGAGTCGACATTTTTCCTTGTACATCGAATAATGCATGTGTCAACTTCTGTACATATTTTTATTTATTGCGGTAAATTTACTGATACTGCTACAATTTCTGGATTAGTGTTTATGTTTATCTACTCTAGTCCCATAGAATAGATAAGCATAAGTTGCGACATCACCAGACACCTTATTTGTTCTAGTTTTGTGAAAACAAGTGTATTTCCTTATTTCATGGATGTAGGTACTGAAATGATTCTCTAGTAGGCATATAATTTTCTGTTTATTCACATTTAGCAGTATTTTAAGCATTTGAGTTTGATATCCGTTTATGTTCCATTGTCAAATTGTAGCCACTGATACCATTATTGTGTTAAAGATGCATCACTTTCAATTTGTCTTGTTAGTTTTGTTTCTTATCTTGGTGCATTTGGATGTCATTGTTCTATCAATTATATGTGGGTATATTATATTATATTATCTAGAGATTCTCAATATCTTTGTCACATATATAAAGCATAGTATCATCAGGTAATAAACGTATAGACTATTTTTCCATATCATGAGAAACAATATCGTTTATATACATATAAGGAGAACAACAACGGACAGGATATACGCCAAAATCAACTTCCGTGCTATCCTACATCATGCGATTAAACTCAAATCGAATGAACTGAGTCCAAGTTAGATCTGCACCAATCATTTACTACTCCCTCAAAGCCAGTTTTATTCACGTTTTCTATAATAAAGATTTACATAAGTTTTCAAAAATTCTTCTAAAAAGCAATAATATTACCATTACTCTTCATCTTTTATCTAAAGCACTATACCATTCCTCACATATGCTCAATAATGCTGCCTCATGATAGCAGTTTCTCTTGAATCGTGACTGAAACTCGGAATTGTCAGAAAAATTTTCACATAATTACAATACCTGATTTTTTACTACTATTTCTTAAATTTTTTGATCAGGTGGCAGTGAACTTATAGGTCGATATTGCTTCAGTTCAACAGTATTGCAAATTTTTGGCACAGGTATAATTAATGAGCATTTCCAAACTTTTGGAAATATGTCATGTGATGTGACAAATGAATCTAATATTCTATTTACAGAAACGTCAAAATCATACTTAGTATTTTGACTATTATTTCATCGCAGCAACTACCTGTATTATTCAAAACTTACCATTTTTACCCTCTTAAAATTTTGTATTTCTAACATTTATTTATTATGATATATTTCTGTTCATGTAACGGAATCATAGTATCAACTCGCTGTTCGAATAATCAATATTTTCATTGATTTCTTAGTGATTAGTGATAAATGTCGAAGTATTTTTCTCATACCTCAACAATAATCACTCAAAGAAAACTTGTACATTTCTTGAACGTAAATTTTGCTGCCATGTGAGTTACATTTACACTGTAAGATTCAATATTTTTAAACATTTTTATAGACTCAACTTGTCAGATATAAATTTCGAAAAATAGACAAGTTACAGCTATCATGAAGTTTTGAATTTCGTACTCGACGCTTTTATTTTACAACGTTTCTTATCTCTTTTTTTATCAAAGTTTTCAACATGCAAGATTAAACAACGCTAAATACAGTAAAAAGTTTCACTATCCGCCATAAAATATTCTCTCAGGTTGTCTACGCTTTTGAATAGAACACCAGATTATGTGTCACCTGTTAACGACAGTTTTCTCAGGAAAAGAGAATACGAGAATATTTCTTATCTAAACAGGACGAGGAAGCCGTATACTTGTTTTAACGATGGACCGAAAGAGTTTCTGAAGTAACCCATGCAATCAGACCCTTTCAAATGCTTTTTCGATAACCAACAGTGTTATTATACTTTTTTCCTGGTTAAAATTTAGGAAGACGTCATTTACAATTCTGACCAGTTGTTGAATTATGTTTTTTTCTGAATCCAAATTGAATATTGTCAATTAATTTCAGATGTATGATATCATGCATCCTTCTAAGAATTTTTTCCTCACAAACCTTACTAAGTACCGATAATAAACTAATAGATCGATAATAATTTGTGAGGTTAATCTTATATTTACCTGCTTTCACTATTGCAACTATAAGAGATAATTTCCAACTTTTAGGCCAATAACATTCAGTATAAACCTCCATTAGCTGGATTAGGCCCCTTCTAGGTAGGTTTTTGAGTACTTTGGTATCTAATCCTGAGGTTTTATTATTCGGTAGATGTTTTATTATTGTTGTAAGTTCGTAAGGATTTGTTGAGAGTTTTCGTTTATTTGTGTTTGTTTATACAGGATAGGATTATAAAAATTTTCAACTTTCTTGGAGGAATTGTTTTTGTCTTTCTGTAACTGTAATAACTTTTCAGTTCATATTCGGATTCGGTGTTCATTTTTTGAGTGATTAGATGTTAGATGTTAGAAGTTAATTATTTCATTAAATACTTGCTGTGTAAATTAAGATGTTGTCAAAATATGGATATCGATTTCTTAATTCAATCGAGTGCAGAATAACATCTGCTAATTTATCTCTGCTAAATTCAACTGCAAGGCTTTCGGCGTTGCAGTTTCTAGCTTTAATTATTGCAACGGTGAACTTTTTAAGTTCTTCATCCAGTTTCTCTGCCGTGTCTATGTTATTTGTTCTGATGATTTCTTCGTTCAATATATGTCTGTATCTTTTTTTCTTTTTTGTAGCCAATTATTTTCCGTAGGCATCCAATTTTGCCTATATATATATATATATATATATATATATATATATATATATATATATATATATATATATATATATATATATATATATTATTTTTTTTTTGATATGAAAAACTTTATTTTTGTTGACGTTTCGTTGTTATATTACAAATTTGTCAAAACTTATTGTTATTGAAAAAAATTATTATTATCAAACTATTATTGCTAAAAACTTTCAAAATAAAATATCTTAAACAGGCAATAAATCAATTTCAAGAAATATATATATATATATATATATATATATATATATATATATATATATATATATATATATATATATATATATATATATATATATATATATATATATATATATATATATATATATATATATATATATATATATATATATATATATATATATATATATATATATATATATATATATATTGTTAAACGCCAATTTATTCTTAATAATAACATATATTCCAATTAATCAAAACTAAATTAAATCATTCAACAATATCCACAATGGCTGCACGCCGGTTATATTCCACTCTAACACCTGTTGAACGCCGCACTCCTAATCCTCTCTTTCCCGCGTAGTCTAATCATAGATCCCTTATTCAAATTGCCAGTCATCCGATGTTGTCGTTGTTTCTCCTGAGTCCCTCCATGCGCCGTTGCCATCCACAGCTGGTTAAACTTGTTACATTTACATTCGGCCATCCTGCAAAAATTAATGTCCTCATTAATTAACTCTCTAAAAGATCAATGAGATCTTGACGATCTGTGAACTCATCTTCACTATCGTCTTTACTACTTTCATCACTATCACCTTTTCCAGGAAAGGAACTTTGATAACGCCTTAACGAATCTACAGCAACAATACCTTCAAAATTTTTATATCCTCGTACCCCTTTCACAGTAGTGATGAGAAATCTGTCATTACCTAATACCTTAGCTATACGGTAAGGGCCATCGTATTTATTAGTCATCTTCTTGTTAACGCCTTTCTCCCCTGAACAAGTACTCGCCTGTCGCCATAACACTAAGTCACCTACTTTATAGTGTTCACCAGCGGTTGCAACCTTTCGCCTCCGATCGTATATTGCCTTCATCCTACGGCCCGCCTTTGTCAGGTTCTCACTCGCCTTCTCTCGCCGTTGGAGAAGAGCTGCCCTAATATCATCATAGGTCTCGCCTTCAGCTCTTGATGAGTTTGCCGCCTGTACCTCACCAGACAGATCCGCATTCACGCCATCGCTGTGAGCAAAAAGCAACTGAGCAGGGGAGTACCCAGTGCTTTGATTACGACTATGATTAAGGCCCCATACAATCTCACACAATTGTTCATCCCAAGCAATTTCGGATTCAGCACTTGCCTCTATTGCATTCAACAATGTACGGTTCTGCCTCTCCACCTGACCATTCGCCCTGGGTGTAGCAATTGCATTCAACACGTGTTTTACACCCTTATCCGCCAAGAAATCAGCAAACACCTTGCTGGTAAACGCCAGACCTCGGTCCGAAATTATACGCCTTGGGTACCCAAATTCACCAAACACCTCTCTCAACTTAAGTATCGCCTCGGAAGATCGCAAAGATCTAGTCGCCTTCGCCAAAGTGTATTTAGTAAATGCATCAATCACCACCAGCACATACTGATTACGATTCTTACTACGGCAGAATGGTCCCACATGATCTATATGCACCGTATGAAAAGGTATCGCCACTTTACCAATAGGATGCAACAGACCAGGTGCTCTACCATGTTCGCCTTTACCGTAAGCACATTTCAAACACGCCTTCACATATTTCTTAACAAAACGCCCCATTTTAGGGAACCAGTAAGTTTGTTTTAACAAACCAAGACACCTTTCAAACCCTGGATGTCCTATGTCATCATGATGCTTGCGCACTAGACAAAATTTAGCCATCGCAGGTACATATAAACGATCGCCAAGTAAAGTTTTCCTATACAAACGCCCATTCATAATCTTATACAAATTTTTCACACTAGCATCACCAGTGTTTTCCACCAGGTTAGTCACCAATGTCTGCGCCTTTTCATCCTGCAATTGCACCGTCAAAAACCAATCATCTTCACTTAAATTTACTAAACAAACATTCACAGGATTTCTACTGAGTGCATCAACATGTCGCATCCGTTGACCAGCTCTGTACTCTACACTCATATCGTACTCTTGTAAGGCCATCCACCATCTAGCAATGCGAGGAATCAAGTCCTTTTTCACCATAGTAGCTCTAACAGCCGAACAATCTGTAATAACCTTAAAAGAAATACCAATCAGATAAACGCGAAAACGTTTAACAGATTCAACAATCGCCAAAGTTTCAAGTTCATAGCTATGCCATAACTGCTCCGCCGTCGTTGTTGCCCTGCTGTAGTATGATATAGGATTCAAATCACCATTTGCCTGTTTCTGCATAAGAATGCCAGCTACGCCAAGTTTGCTTGCATCCGTATGTAATTCAGTTTCTGCTGAACTATCATATAGTCTCAACACCGGACGTTCAGACAGTAACAATTTTAGCTTCTCGAATGCCATTTGTTCAGACTCCGTCCAACGCCATACTGCCTCTTTTTTTGTTAAATTTGTCAAAGGCCTCACAATGATAGCAAAATCCTTCACAAATTTTCTGAAATAACTCGCCAATCCAACAAATTGTCTAATACCATGTACACTGGTAGGTGCAGGAAAATCTCTGACTGCCTTGATTTTTCGCTCACCTGGACGAATACCACAAGCACTCAGTTCATGACCCAAATACTCTAATTTATTTTGTAAAAAGCTACACTTTGCCAAGTTGAGTTTTAAACCTGCTTCTGCTACCAATTTAAGCACCGTTCCCAGTAACTCCAAACCATCTGAAATAGTTGCTGAAGGTATAAGCATGTCATCCATGTACGCCAACACCAAATCATTCTGCATACCACGCAACATTTTGTTTACCACCTTTTGAAAGACTGCAGGTGCATTCGCCAACCCAAAAGGAACACGAAGATACTCATAGTGTCCATCAGGAGTCACAAACGCTGTCTTATGTACCGATTCTGGATGCATTGGAACTTGATGGTAACCTTGCGCCAAATCTAGAGTAGTATAAAAGCATTTGCCTGCCAATCGATCGAGCTGATCCTCCACTCTTGGTAAAGGTGACCTATCTTTCACACTAATACGATTCAATGACCTGTAATCTACACACATACGCAACTCGCCATTCTTCTTAGGTACCAATATTATAGGACTTGCATACTCTGACTCACTCTCTCGAATAACACCAGCTTTTGTCAAACTTTGTACCTTATCTCTCACCAGTGCTCTTTCAGCAAAAGACAACCTGTAAGGTCTATACACGACTGGCTTATCAGAAGTCAAATGTATTTTCATCTCTCCTAAATCAGTCACACCTAAATCTCCATCATAAGCAGAGAAACACATGGCCATATTAGCCAACAATTCATGAAGTTTCATTTTATCACAATCAGCAATATCCCCAACATTCACACATGATAAATCAAAAATATTAGTTGAAGTAGTTTTGTTTATGTTTACCTTATTTATTGTATCCATAGCCATCGCCCTTGCCACAACCTGCCTTGTCTTCCATTGCACCGAACAATCGCCCACATTTTGCATATGAATGTGCTCACTGTGACCACCTTCCAGTATCTGGTTTCTATTTACTATAATTGCGCCATTAACTTCAAACCGTCTGGCAGGAAGGAAACATTGTTCGCCTGATTGTGCACCTTCTACTACAACTGGCACTTCTGCTTCCTCGCCTGGAGCCAAAGTGACGTTGTCAAGAAGCAGCACTCGCCTATTTCTACGCCCTTCCATGTCATTCTCATCCAAACTAATCCGTCTAATGATGTCTTCTGGTCTCTCTTCACATGTTATTTTCGCCTTGCCATCATGCACTGTCAACGTAACGCCTGGGGTAGCTAACGCCGGTTGCCCTAGAAGGAGATCAGCGCCAGCCAGATCACAGTTCGCTATAACTGCTTTGATAATAAAGTTAGCTCCATCCACAGTGAGAGGCAAGTCTATCTCGCCCCTCACCGTGCACAAAGCTCCCCCAAAACCTTTGAGCACCAACGACAAGGGCCTCACTTGAAAATTCCCTTGTAAAGCATTGAAACACTTTTCAGTTAAAATGTTTCTTTCACTACCAGTGTCAATATAAATTTTCAAGGTTGTACCATCATCAAGAAGTGCACGCTTTTTATATGTACTGTTAACTACATCAACCATTCTCACCTGATTTGTATCACGCCTTATTGCCTTTTTCTCTCCACGCCTTGGACAAGCAAACCTATCATGACCAGTGTTCCCACAAATCATACACCGTTCTGCCCTCACCTTAGGACAATTCCTGCTGATGTGTGTTCCATATTCTTGGCAATTGAAACACCTAATTACCCCAGAAACACCTGCATGTTTAACGTCTGTTTTCAACATCTTTGACGTCCTTGGATAGATTGTCGCCTTTGAATTTCTCCTTTTCAAGTCCCTATTGTATCCACTAGTAGATGCCTCATCAAACCTATCAAATGAAGACAGAAAACCAGTATACAATTCACTTACATCATTACATTGAAACGCCCTAGCATTCGCCTTTAAATCTTGAGGTAAACCATCAATTAAACATGAAATCGCCTTTGTTCCTTTTATGTCACACCTCTGAATTAACGCCAATTTCGAATGATAATAATGAGTCATAGTTTCGCCTTCCATTTTTACTCTCGCCAACATTTCTCTCAAAAGCTGGACAAAATCATGTTCCCTCGGAAACGCCTGGTGTAGTAGAGATTTCCAATGATCCCATGTCAGATTATAATTATCGAGTCTATTATACCATGTCCTTGCTCCACCTTGCAATTTTGACTGCATAAAATAGGCCCGTTCATAATCTGACCATTCATGGATCTCGCCTAACTGATCTATTTTATTAATCCACTTTAAAATATTACAATCCTTACTGTCCGGGTCAAAGGGCTCTAATATTTCACCGCCTGCCCTTGTCCTTGACACCGAACAAGAAGAACTGCAATTTGACACCATATTATTAGAAATAGATTCACCTGATTTCATTTTGAATTTCTCCAACGCCTTTGCAGTTTCCGACGCCACAATATTTTGAATGCTTTCTGCTAAGCCATCTTTCAATAATCTCGCCATGAACTTTTTAGTGTTTGAAACCTGCGCCTCGGATCCATCACTTTCTAGTTCATAATCCAATTCCAAATCTTCATGGGGTAAATCTTTGTCTTGACTCGCCATTTTTTTTTTTTTTAAGGTCTTGGGCCCTAAAACACTTGTTAAAACGATATCGCCTACGTTTTCGAACTTATAACAAATTATTCACAAAAATGTGATAATTTATAAGCTATCCCACTTCTGAACTGTTAAACGCCAATTTATTCTTAATAATAACATATATTCCAATTAATCAAAACTAAATTAAATCATTCAACAATATCCACAATGGCTGCACGCCGGTTATATTCCACTCTAACACCTGTTGAACGCCGCACTCCTAATCCTCTCTTTTCCCGCGTAGTCTAATCATAGATCCCTTATTCAAATTGCCAGTCATCCGATGTTGTCGTTGTTTCTCCTGAGTCCCTCCATGCGCCGTTGCCATCCACAGCTGGTTAAACTTGTTACATTTACAATATATATATATATTATTATATATATATATATATATAAAAGTTTTTAGCAATAACAGGCTTTTTTGATATGAAGAAGTTTATTTTTGTTGACGTTTCGTTGTTATATTACAACTTTGTCAAAACTAATTTTTGAATTAATTTTACAAAATTTGATTAGTTTTAACTAATATTCAAAAAAATTCAACAAAAATAAACTTTTTTCATTTCAAAAAAAGCCTGTTATTGATAAAAACTTTCGAAATAAAATATCTTAAACAGGCAATAAATCAATTTTAAGATATATATATATATATATATATATATATATATATATATATATATATATATATATATATATATTAATATATATATAATAATAATAATAATAATAATATTTATTTGTTTCAAAAATATCTATACAAATGGTTGTACAAATAATATGAAAAAAAGTCAAAATGTAACAAGACATAAACAAATGGCATAACAAATGATTTTTTGCGCTGAAAACCCTGCATTCATAGATCCTTCTCCTGAATATTTTAAAGTGGGATATAACCCGAAATTTTTTAGGTAGATAATTGAAAAGTCGGATGGCCATATATTCCACACTCCTCTCCCGATATGTGCTGTTATGTATATATATATATATATATATATATATATATATATATATATATATTTTATATATATATATATATATATATATATATATATATATTTTATATATATATATATTTTATATATATATATATATATATATATATATATATATATATATATATGAATTAAAAACAAGGTTTGTCAGGCAGAAAGTGAGGTTAAGAGTTTACGGTATTTACCTGAGATTTACGTTGTTTGTTTATTTGTAACAGCCGTTTACATATGTTTCAAGCTTATTGGCTCTCATCAGAACGGCGTAGTTCAAGTTATTATTAGATGTTACACACTTGAAAGTTGATTAAAAAGGAAAAACACAGAACAAAACAACACAAAATGTTCTGTGTTTTTCCTTTTTAATCAACTTTCAAGTGTGTAACATCTAATAATAACTTGAACTACGCCGTTCTGATGAGAGCCAATAAGCTTGAAACATATGTAAACGGCTGTTACAAATAAACAAACAACGTAAATCTCAGGTAAATACCGTAAACTCTTAACCTCACTTTCTGCCTGACAAACCTTGTTTTTAATTCATAATATTGTCGGTACAAAATTCTAGAAGGTATAAATATCTCATCGCAGGTAGACATCGATTCAGTCTGAAAATATAGCTTTAACAAGCTTGGTCAAGATATTCGATTTAACCAAAAATGATGTAGATTCCTCACGTGGAATTTTGTGTTGTTTTGTTCTGTGTTTTTCCTTTTTAATCAACTTTCAAGTGTGTAACATCTAATAATAACTTGAACTACGCCGTTCTGATGAGAGCCAATAAGCTTGAAACATATGTAAACGGCTGTTACAAATAAACAAACAACGTAAATCTCAGGTAAATACCGTAAACTCTTAACCTCACTTTCTGCCTGACAAACCTTGTTTTTAATTCATAATATTGTTATATATATAAACAAACAACATATATATATATATATATATATATATATATATATATATATATATATATATATATATATATATATATATATATATATATATATATATATATATATATATATATATATATGAAAAATTCGATAAAATTTTAATTATAGAAAATGGGACAAAAATTATTCACTTTTCAACATATGTTTAGAGCGTGTTATTGAATTAAAACAATTCAACTTCATGTAATGTTGAATATCAATTTTGTCTGGTTGTAGTGGGAATCCAAAACTGCAGGTACCTACTCAGGTATTCTGAATTATAATTATATGGAGATTGGGTGAAGATAATTTTATCTTTATCTTGAATACCGCATATAATAGTATGGTCAGACCCAAAATCAGAGAAATTGGTAATTTGAAGCCCTTTCGTAGGATTAACTTGATCAGTACAAAGACCAACTTGAATATTTCTTCTCCGTATTCTATAAATTTTGAGAAATATTAAAAAAGAATTTATTTGAAAGAGGATATTAGGATACTTATCAGTCTTCATGAAGTAATCCTTCCATGATGCATTTCATTAATCTTTTTCAGTAGAATTAATTATTTTGTGTTGAAGATCAAATGCTCAAAGCAATACATCGTAAACTTTATTTCTATAAGATGTATAAAATCTTTCTATAAGATGTATAAAAAATGTTTATAACCTGTACATATTAGATGCACGTTAGTTTATAGGTAATTAACATTTGTAATATGTGCTCCTCTTTTATAGGACAGTTTTAAATTGTAGGTTGAGTGCGCCCTTGTATGTAGAAAAAGTAGTCTCTATGAGACAAGTTTTCAGCAATTTTTGAAGGAATTATAATACCGTTGGCTCATCAATATTTATTTAATAGTTTTTATAACAATGATGAGAACTTTATTCACTTTTCCACAAAAATTGTGTTCCTAATAAAATAGAATAACGAAAAATAAAATAATAACACAAATTTAACAAAATTCAACAAGATCAATATGAATAACTTTATTAAATAAAAAACCAGACATACCTAAAATAACAGAAGAAAAAGAAGAATAATAAGTTGCAAAGTCTGTTCAAAAGAAATTATTCAATTTCTACTCCTAGAAGAAGGAAAAAATTTTGTAAGATGTATACTCTTTGTCTGCTGAAAGCTGAACAAAGAGTCCTCGAACCATAGAAAACACGTTCTAGACTCAGGGCATACTCTTTCAAGAGCAGATAATTTCAATATATTACATACAGTTTGAAAATCCTAACTCAAATAATATATATTTTCGAATTCATAGAAATCATTGAACACAATAAGAATACCACTGTCAATTAATTAAAGGATGCAATAGATTTATGGATTTCAACATTCTATGAAAAAGAATACATCTTGGCGAAGGATATAGTTAGAAGAAGAAGAATGCCTACACTAGTCACCTCTGTACGTATATTACAAACAATCCCAACTTCAATAAATGACACGGAGGTTTCGCTCATATCTTGTTGAAGCAAATTAGAAACAATAAATTAAAATTAACACACTTGGCTTAACTTTCACTAAATATACTATAAGATCTACATAGGTTTCGGGTGGTTAACCCATTATCAACCGTATAAAATGTACTCAAAAATATTGTATTCTCTCGATGATGGGTTATACTCTTTTAATGGAATATACCCATTATCAAGATTATAAAATATTAATCAGTTATATTTTACTCGTATACTTTTCACAATGGGTTAACCAACCGAAACATATGTAGAGTTTTCAATATATTTTGTGAAACTTATGCCAGGCGTGTTAATATTAATTTATTGTTTTTAATCCCAATTTCATTATGCATATGTTTGAAAATGTACTATAGATAAAAATACACTTCGTTTTTTGTCATTTCATTTATGATATTACGACTAACGTTTCGTAGTCACACTTCATTTACAAGCACATTAATAAAGAAACTTCGATTTCTTGAATATGACTAAGTTCGGAGTTGACCAGCGAAAGAGTTCGAATTATTCTTCTTCTAGGTATGTCCTAAGTCACGGTATATTCTTTCAAGCTTAGAGAAAAACCATTTATATGTGTTGGTACCACTGCTATCGAGTTTTAAATGTATTCCAAAGTGCAGGTATATTTTCCTGAGTAGGTATATATAATCTGGCCGTCTGGCAAATTGTCCATACTTTGCTGAATGTTTGAACAGAGAGATACCTGTTTAGTACAAGTGAACTGCTGAACAAGTGAAGTGAACAGAAAGTTAGTTGATATTGTGAAATTCGATTTGAATCAATTGAAGGATTTTAAGGTATGCCGATTTTAAGTTATATTTCAAAATTATGCAGAAAATAGTCCTGATTTTCCATATATTTGTTTTAGGTACTTTATTACATTGTTGTTATTTCATATTCTATAACTTTTCTCACCAATTTGTAGATTATTCATGAAAACTTCTGTCAATTTTGTTTCTGTTCGCAAAAATTTCTTATTTATCTATTTTTTATCTACAATAGAGTCATTTCACATATAAATGATCAGTTGTGATAATAAATGTGTAATTGGCTGAGAGTATGAGGATGACGGCTGTTACTTCAATTCACAACCTGCTCTACTCATTTTCGGTCTCATATACTTGATATATAATATGTTTATTCTATAATTTAAGCACTGTTAATTATGCACTCAGATTTATTTGTTCAGATATAATATTTTCGGTTTTTTAATTTTTAAGGAAGTAAATTTCAATTTTGTTGAATTGAATTACACTTAATTAAACTAAACATTTAATCCTCGATTAACATAAGTCGTTTTAACCGATTAAATGATTGCAATAATGATTGAATGAATAATACTTTTAATGCTTGAAAATCTCTATATGTATAAAATACTATTGCGCAAGAGTAAATAATATACCTGATTGCTCATATCATAGATTCGAAAAAAAATTGTATACTTAAAAAATATTTCTCTTAGAATATATTAGTGATTTATGATCGAATTACTCAGGTTGCTACTATTAGGCAGGAACCAATAAAAATAAATTACAGCTCAGGATTACAGATTGAAATGTCTCAAATAATTAATAGCAAATGTCAAACCCAGTGTTTTCTGTTAGGTATACGAAACATAATGAAACTATTTTGCTGTAGAAAAGGTAGATAAATCTAAAAACCATCAAACCCTTATTTTATCACAATTATAGCTGAGATATTTGTCAATTTTGTTCTAAATATTTCATGGCATCAATTACTCTACTCACAAAATCAGTTTGTCGCTCGTGTTATTCTATCTGGAAGAAATGTCAGGAAATGTGATTATTGACTCTTCTTTGCTATTATTATATTATTCATCATTCGAAAAACTATAAAAACTATAATTTTTTTTGGAAGTGTATTGGAAATTTAAAAAACTGATAATTCTCTAAATATAATTTTATATATACATATATATATATATATATATATATATATATATATATATATATATATATATATATATATATATATATATATATATATATATATAAAAATGAAACTTATCATTCTGTTCGATTATGAAATTCAACATTCCACCATTATTCTAAATTTCTCCTCCGCTTTCTTTGTATTTCTCTACTCAGTTTTTTACCGTCGTAAATGTCTTGAATTCCACCATTTCGTTTGTAAGGCTTTCCGTTCATTCCAACCCTAAGAATCATATTTGATCAGTCAATTATAATCTTCTTTTCAACATGTATTCCGTGTTTTATATGACACAGACACAAGAGAGCTTGACTAAATTGTATCGCAATTTCGGTATTCTCTAGCTTTTCGAATATAAATTCCCGCAACTTTTCTTTTTTCGTATTTCAATTCAATAATTTCATTGCTCTAGATATTAGATCTTCTTTCATCGATTATTTTTCTCAATGATTTGATACTTGTGTTGCTTTTAAAAATTATCGAATCATTTACCGCCATTCAGTTCCAGGACTGTCACTTGGAACACTGCTGAGAAATATTATATATAAATATATACCGTATAATATTGATTAGTAAAAGATGATGAGTTCTCGTCAAAAGTAGGGCCACTATAATTGATACACAACCAATATATTAACCTTGTCTATATTTCGAACATGTTTATATTATTCTACTTTTGCCGAGAACTCATCATCTTTTACTAATTAATATTATACGGCATTACTCCTTATTTATCGTAAATATATAATAATAATAATAATATATATTTTATTGTGAAAAAAGAACTACAATCTTTCTAACAAATAATCAAACAAAAAACAAAAATTATTCTATTCATATATATATATATATATATATATATATATATATATATATATATATATATATATATATATATATATATATATAAATATATGTATATATATGTATATATATATATATATATATATATATATATATATATATATATATATATATATATATATATATATATATATATATAAAAAATTCGATGAAATTTCAATTATAGAAAACGGGACAAAATGATTAACTTTTCAACGTATGTTCAGGGCGTGTTATTGAATTATCAAGAGATTGATCCAACAAATTAACAATTCAACTTCATGTAATGTTGAATATAAATTTTGTCTGGTTGTTGTGAGAATACAAAACTGCAGGTACTCAATTATTCTGAATAATAATTATATGGAGACAGGTCAAAATTTTATCTTTATATTGAATACCGCATATAATAGTACGGTCCGACCCAAAATCAGAGAAATTGGTAATTTGAAGACATTTCGTAGGACTAACTTGATCCGTACAGAGACCAACTTGGATATTTTCTCTCCGTATTCTATAAATTTTAAGAGAAATTATAAAAATTATTTATTTAAAGGACGATAATAGGATAATTATCAGTTTTCATAAAGTAATCCTCTAATAATGCAGTTCTTTAATCTGTTATTATATATAAAAGAAATTTACTACAAGAAAAACAATTCGGTAGTTTCAGTAGAATTGAGTATTTTGTGTTGTGGATCAAGTACTCAAAGCAATGCATCTTAAACTTTATTTATATAAGATCTATGAAAACTTTCTATCAGATGTATAAAAAATGTCTATAACCTGTACATATTAGATGCACGTTAGTTTATAGGTAATTAAAATTTGTAATATATGCTCCTTTTTATAGGACAGTTTTGAATTGTAGGTTGAGTACGCACTTGTATGTAAAAAAAGTATTCTATGAGACATATATTTCAGGAATTTATGAAGGAATTATAATACCTTTGGCTCATCAATATTTATTAAATAGTTTTTATAACAATGATGAGAACTTTATTCACTTTTCCACACAAATTGTGTTCCCAAAAGAATAGAACGAAAAATAAAATAATGATAAAAAATTCAACAAGATGAATATGAACTTTATCAAATCGAAAACCAGACCAGAATAACGAAAGGAAAAGAATAATAATAATCTGCAACATCTGTTTAAAAGAAATTATTTGATTTTTAGACTCAGGGTATACTATTTCATGTGCAGATAATTCGAATACTTACAGTTTGAAAATCAAAAAAATATGTATTTTGGAATTCATAGAAATCATTGAACACAATAAGAATACCACTGTCAATTCATTAAATGATGCAATAGATTTAAGGATTTCAACATTCTATGGAAAATAATACAGCTTGGCGAAGGATGAGAATTAATAATAATACTAATGTCTTTATTATCCTACAGGTGAAAATACCTAATTACATGGAATATTTCAAAACATATACACAGTAATAACACTTAATAATATAATACAAAACATTTAAAAAACAATAATCAATAAAAGGAGTAATGATAATGAATAATTGATAATTATAATATAATATCCATCGAAAGATTTTAAGTGAATTTCTATTAAAAATAAAATTCTATTTATAAGGAATAACCAATAAAAGAATCAATAATTAGTAATTAACAACACTAAAATAGTATAATATCTTATACATCAAAATTATATAATATAATAATATAACATATTATGTATCATTAGGTTCTAAGTACACCCGACTAATGAAAGCAAATGAGTCACTATTGATATCGCATTTGTCAGACACGTCCTCGAATAGGAAACACATATGTCTAATGGGTGATTGTATGAGAGAATTAGACTTCGGAGTACCCAATGAAAAAAATTGACTTCATCTTGAATATTGTCTGGGTACGTGAAAATCAATTGAACTAATAAGGACAGGACAGGTCTAGATAGCCATGTAAGAGATTATACAGAAACTTCAGAGATAACAGGTTCCTGCCAACTTCAAGTGTTTTAGCGCCAAACCTATTCAATAGATCTGTTTGTCTATATCCTCTTATAGGACAAATGAGATCTTCTCTCCAAATTAGATATTTCGTTGTATTGATCTAAGTGATTTTTATGAGAACTATAATTGGGACGCCAAATCATACATCCGAAATCCAATTTGCTCTTTACAAGTGCATTAAATAATTGTGTAAGTGTTTTTGTATTCGGAAAGTGTCCAGCTTTACGCACAATAAATCCATAAGATTTAATATATAAGAAACATAATTCACAAAAGCTATTCATGATATTAACCGGCTCTTGTTTTTTGTTATTATTGAAACATCGACCGAATAATATTTTCCATTGCTGTTTGAATATTAACAGGATATATATTTCATTGTCTCTCGATAAATGGAGGTTTTCATTTCAATTTGACAGTATAATAATATTTAAGTTTCATTGAGCAATTGAAGTTAATTACTTCAAAAATAGAACAGAAAAAAAATGTTTCGCAAAAATTTTCGGCATAAAAAAATTAAATAATTGAAAATAATTGAAAGAGCTGGAGGGTTTTTCAATATAAAAACAAAATTAAAACAACACAAAAGAAGAAAATTTTTCTAATAAACAAACTCAATTTTGTTCCTTCAGAAGAAATTCCTTACCTTTATCTTGCAATAATATATATGTATATATATATATATATATATATATATATATATATATATATATATATATATATTATTGCATATTTACTATATATATATATATATATATATATATATATATATATATATATATAGAAGATAGACACAACAAATTCAACGTTACATTTACTGACATTCCTTTATAACAATACCAAAATACCACTCCTACGATCTCCCTCCGAGCTTTGGTTGGTGAAATTCCTCTTGAATATAGAATACAAACAGCCTCTATAGTATATGCAGCTAAAATATTATCTATCCAAAATCATTGTAACAAGTCCATCGTAAAGTCAACTCGTTTTTCATCAATATACGCTTCGAACTTAAATATAACTCCTCCATTTCATGAAAGACTCAATAGACACTTAGCAAAGATAACTTATGAAATACCGAACATCATGCACGCTGGTTTACACTTTGCACCTTGGACCAGAATAAACCCACAAATTGAACTACAACTTACAGAGTACAATAAGAAAGGAGTCCATCTTCCAACAATACGAAGGATATTTGCCGGATATTTGGACAAATATAGAGAATACATTTTTGTATATACCGATGCTTCCAAAAATGAAGCTAATAATCATATTGGATTATCAGTGGTTACTCCAACTATTGTAAATATGTACCGCATAGATAAGTCTTCCATATTCACTGGTGAACTGATGGCCATATATGAAGCACTGGTTTACATTTCGGACGACAACACCTCAGCGAAGAAATATTGTGTCTGCACTGATTCTCTGTCTGCAATACAGTCACTCCAGAGAATATATGACAACAATGACATTGTGAATAAGATTAACAGCCTACGGCAACAAATTGAAAATGCTGGTAGTAGAATCATCTTCATTTACACACCGTCACATACCGGAATTGATGGGAACTGCCAGGCAGATGTTGCAGCAAAATGGGCATCCAAGAACGTAAACAAATGGCTCCAGATTCATACAATAGAAGATATAAAAATTTATACATCATACAAAGTTGAATGTTTATGGAAAACAGACTGGTTACGAACAAATACGTTTTTGAAGCAAATAAAACCAAATCCAATTCAAGTTATGACTCTACCGAGCAATCGGCTACACCAAGTCAAAATATCTCGACTTCGACTAGGCTGTACCAGATTCACTCACTCTTATTTGCTCAAAAAAGAAAATGCTCCAATGTGTACGGAATGCCATCAAAGTATGAATGTCAATCACATTCTTCTGAACTGTCCAAAGTACCAACTTCAACGGGAACGGGCTGGTTTGACGACTACCTTACAACAGGCCCTAGGACAGGAGTCCGAAAAGCTGGAGTCTACCATCGGATTTCTAAAGAACATTGACCTTCTCAAATTAATCTGATTGTGATATAATGTAAAAATTGTAAAAATGTACCGTAGTGCTAATGATCAATGTTATCGAAGCACACTGAGCTTTAAATAAAAAAAAAAAAAAATACCAAAAAGAGTGGCCAAAATTGTGACTAGATTTCCGAATTGTCATAGAAACATGCTTTTATTTGTGAAACCTTGCTGTTTAGGTATATGAATATGATTCGATTAAGTTATAATATGCAGGGTACCCTATTTGAAAAATTAAATTTTCCAGCATATTCGTCAAATATCAAAAACTTATTTGAAAAATGAATATATAAATAAGTAAATATTGAAGATATTGATTGTCTTGTATGAATTCCAATTTAAAGTTTCTTATTGGGATAAACAATCAGAATGAGAGCAATACACGTTATTTCTTTAAAACATTCTAGCTAAATTTAGCTTCATCAAATCTATTAGCTTCACAACAATCAACAAAATTGAATCTACAAATAAGTTTTTCAGCAAATTAAAACACCCAATAAACCCAGATCACAGATCGTCTGTAGTATACTCCATTCCATGTGGTTCTTGCGATCGGGTTTATGTTGGACAAACTTCGAGATGGATTTCTTCAAGAATCATATCTCACAAGAGTGATTGCAGACGTGGATTGAATACATGTTCATTAGCTGAACATGTAAAGAATGAACATCATATTATTAATTATGAGGAAACAGAAATACTTTTCACAGAAAATAACTATTATAAAAGACTTTTTTTAGAAATGGTAGCAATAAATAACACAAACAACACGATGAACAAGAAGACGGATACACGAAATCTCAATAACATATATTCCTTCTTGTTACATTGTTGGACTAAACGACGTATGAGTCGATAATTGTCATCCTTGATTTTTGTTGACGTTTGGTCGGACTGGCATCAAACGCTTTGTGTTTATATACGTTGAGGTTAGGCAGTGTTTATTTTGGATGTTTATGGTTTTGAGTTTGTGGAAATGTTTTTAAATTGTCACCTTTTATGTGTTTATATTAGTGAAGTTATACGTGATGTCCAGTATTTTAATGAATAATTTCATATAACCGTAAGTTCAATTTTGTTGTTTATATTGTTGTCTAACACGACCCCACTTATTTGTAGATTCCTGATGAAGCTAATAAATTTAGCGAAAGCTAGAATGTTTTAAAGAAATAACGTGTATTGCTCTCATTCTGATTGTTTATCCCAATAAGAAACTTTAAATTGGAATATATATATATATATATATATATATATATATATATATATATATATATATATATATATATATATATATATTTGAAAGTTTTTAGCATTAACAGGCTTTTTTAATATGAAAAAGTTTATTTCTGTTGACGTTTCGTTAATTTTTTAAATTTTTTTAATTAATTAACTTTTTCATATTAAAAAAGCCTGTTAATGCTAAAAACTTTCAAAATAAATACCTCAAACAGGCAATAAATCAATTTCAAGAAATATATATATATATATATATATATATATATATATATATATATATATATATATATATATATATATATATATATATATATATATATATATATATATTAAAATAAGAATTTTACATAATGAAAACTCTTTCGAAAAAAAATTCAATTTACTACATAATAGGACAAATATCGTGTTCAGAACACCACGTTTATCTTATAGTTTCAGTAAATTCATCAGTAGTTGCATTTGTCGGACTTTCATTTTGATACAAGAAATGTCATTTGATTAAGTCCATTTGTTTCGAAATTACTATTTGTTCATGTAGACTTTCAAATTTCCGTGAAATAGTGCAAACAATACCTTCAAGTTTTGTGTTTTCATCTCCTCCTACATCAAGAAAATACAGTAAGATAGGTACCAGGTGTTTCATAAAAATATGTCACACATTTCTGAGATGTCCTGAGAATTCGAAAAGTGTACTTCATATGAGAGCATGTTCAATTTTTTGAACATTATCCAAAGGGCATTGCAATAATATATATTCACGTCAACTTTGACCTATCCTGTATATTGAATAGATGATTATGCTTATTTATGTATTGGTTGCATTGCGTTTTATCATATATAAGCTCGAATATATTATTAATTCAATTTTTTTTCAGGTTAACGAAAAATTTATACATTTTTCTGAATTATATACACCATATAAGATGTTTCATTAGTAGAATCTATCAGATATCTATTCGTCGAAGAAGCAGAAATACATGCGGCTTATTGCGGGGACACCATAAGGATAAGAAAAATTTTGCAAGATGGCGCTGACGTGAATTGTGTCGATATGAATGGTGCAACTCCTTTACATCTTGCTTCCTTGATGGTAAATGATCAAACACATACGAGTACCATAAAAGAAATCTTAAAACATAAACCACAAATGAATTTACGAGATGATTATAATCGAACGCCTTTAAATATACTCGTGTCTAGTGCTACGTATGATATACGATTGTTGGAATCTTATTTGATTGCTGGAGCTGATCCTAATTTGGCAGATATATATGGGTTTACCTCTCTTCACAATATAGTTATACATCCGCTTGAGGACAGGGCTGCATGGTTGCAAAGTATAGAATAATTGATGAGTTATATAACGGATATCAATTTTGCCGACGAGGAAGGAAATACTGTTCTTCACATAGCTGTGATGCTTGGGTTCGCTGACGTTGTAGACCTGCTTTTGTAACACCACGCCAATATAAATTAAAAAACTCGTAAAAATTATACTCCAATTGACATAGCATTCAATCTTATAGATCCAAACGTTCTTGATAGTTTAGGAAAACAATTATTAGTGCAATATAGCTTGAATATCGCAGTTACTGAATATGTAAAAGTGATATTAGAAATGGAACGTCTGAAGTGATTAGAAATGGAAGAAAATAATGAGTTAGATCAGCTGAAAAAAGATAAAATAGGCGATACCGTGTATTCATACTTCCACATCATTGTCACTAACTACGCAAAGAATGTCAAAGATATTCCGAAATAAAAAAACACAAACTTCAGCTTTACATTATGAACAGAAAATATTTAAAATCTAGGAATTGCATCTGTTTAATAGCTTGGAGAGAGCGATAATGCGAAACATTTTTCACTGACGTTAATTGTGTCGAACTCCTTGACACCTTGCTTCCTTGATGATGGATAATCAAACACATACCATTGAAAAAATCTTAAAACATAAACCCCAAATGAATTTACGAGATGATTATAATCGAACTCCTCAACAATCGAACGATTGTTGAAAAATTATTTGAAGGATCCCAATTTAACAGATATATATAGGCATACCTATCTTCACCATATAGTTATGTATCCACTTGAGGACGGCTGCATGGTTATGTAGTATACGATTAATGATAAGTTATGAAGAGATTTTACCGATGGGGATGGAAGCACTGTTCTTCACATAGCTGCGATGCTTTTAGAACGCAACGCCAAAATGAATTTAAAAAATCGTGAAAATTTTATTCCAATTGACATAGCATTCATTCGTACAATTCCAGAAGTTCTTGATAGCTTAGGAAAATATTTTTTAGTGCAATATAGCTTGAATAGGGCAGTTGATGAAGAATATGTAAAAGTGATATTAGAACTGGAACGTTTCGAAGACTTTTGGCAACAATGAAATAATCAGATCAGCTGAAAAAAGATAAAATAGGCGATACTGTGTATTCATATTACCACATCATGGCACTACCTACGCAAAGAATGTCAAAGAAATTCCGAAATGAAAGAACACAAACCTTAGCTTTACATTATGAAACAGAAATATTCAAAATCTACGACCAGCATCTGTAAAATTGCTTGTACAGGGCGAAGATGCGAAACATTTATCTTACCATTGGAACGGAATTCTGTAAGCATGTGATGCCCCGGATGACAGAAATTATCATAGCTTATAGTTATGTATCCACTTGAGCACAGGGCTGCATGGTTTTGTAGTATAAGATTAATGATAAGTTATGAAGTGGATGGAATTTTACCGATGGGGATGGAAACACTGTTCTTCACATAGATGCGATGCATGGGTTCGTTGACATTGTAGACCTGCTTTTAGAACGCCACGCCAATATAAATTCGCAAAATCGTGAAAATTTCACTCCAATTGACTAAGCATTCATTCGTACAATTCCAGACGTTCTTGATAACTTAGGAATATATTTATTAGTGCGATATAGCTTGAATATGGAAGTTAATGAAGAATATCTGAAAATGATGTTAGAACTGGAACGTTTCGCAGACTTTGGCCAACAATGTAATACTCAGTTAGATCAGCTGATAAAAGATGAAATAGGCGATACTATGTATTCATCTTACCACATCATGACACTACCTACGCAAAGAAGGTCAAAGAAATTTCGACATAAAAGAACACAAATTTTAGCTTTACATTATGAAACGGAAATATTCAGAATCTACAACCAGCATCTGTAAAATTGCTTGGACAGGGCTGCGAAACATTTATCTCACCATTGGAATGATGCAATTCCTTTACACCTTGCTTCCTTGATGGTGGATAATCAAACACATATCATTGAAGAAATCTTAAAACGTAAACCCCAAATTAATTGACGAGATGATTATAATCGAACTCTTCTGAATATGTCCTCGTGGATCGTGCTAGGTATGATACACCATTGTTGAAAAAGTATTTGAAGGATCGTGCTAATCCCAATTTAACAGATATATATGGGCATACCTCTCTTCACCTTATAGTTATGTATCCACTTGAGGACAGGGCCTCATGGTTATGTAGTATAAGATTAATGATAAGTTATGAAGCGGATGTCAATTTTACCGATGGGGATCGAAACGCTGTTCTTCACATAGCTGCGACGCTTGGGTTCGTTGACGTTGTAGACCTGCTTTTAGAACGCCACGCCAATATAAATTTAAAAATCGTGAAAATTTCACTCCAATTGACATATCATTCATTCGTACATTTCCGGAAGTTCTTGATAGCTTAGGAAAATATTTATTAGTGCGATATAGCTTGAATATGAAAGTTAATGAATATGTAAATGTGATATTAGAACTGGAACGTTTCGAAGACTTTTGGCAACAATGTCATACTGAGTTAGATCAGCTGAAAAGAGATAAAATAGGCGATAATGTGTATTCATATTACCACATCATGACTACGCAAAGGTCAAAGAAATTTCGACATAAAAGAACACAAATTTTAGCTTCACATTATGAATCGGAAATATTCAAAATCTACGACCAGTATCTGTAAAATTGCTTAGAAAGGGCGAAGATGCGAAACATTTATTTTACCATTGGAATGATGCAGTTATTTTACAACTTGCTTCCTTCATGGTGGATAATCAAACACAAACCATTGAAGAAATCTTAAAACATAAACCACAAATGAATTTACGAGATGATTATAATCGAACTCCTCTGAATATATCCTCGTGGCTCGTGATGGGTATGATAGACGATTGTTGGAAACGTATTTGAAGAATCGAGCTAATCCCAATTTAACAGGTATATATGGGCATACCTCTCTTCACCTTATAGTTATGTATCCACTTGAGGACAGGGCTGCATGGTTATGTAGTATAAGATTAATGATAAGTTATAAAGCGGATGTCAATTTTACCGATGAGGATGGAAACACTGTTCTTCACATAGATGCGATGCATGAGTTCGTTGACGTTGTAGACCTGCTTTTAGAACGGCACTCCAATATAAATTTGAAAAATCGTGAAAAATTCACTCCAATTGACATATCATTCATTCGTACATTTCCGGAAGTTCTTGATAGCTTAGGAAAATATTTATTAGTGCGATATAGCTTGAATATGAAAGTTAATGAATATGTAAATGTGATATTAGAACTGGAACGTTTCGAAGACTTTTGGCAACAATGTCATACTGAGTTAGATCAGCTGAAAAGAGATTAAATAGGCGATAATGTGTATTCATATTACCACATCATGACTACGCAAAGGTCAAAGAAATTTCGACATAAAAGAACACAAATTTTAGCTTCACATTATGAATCGGAAATATTCAAAATCTACGACCAGTATCTGTAAAATTGCTTGGACAGGGCGAAGATGCGAAACATTTATTTTACCATTGGAATGATGCAGTTCCTTTACACCTTGCTTCCTTGACGGTGGATAATCAAACACATACCATTGAAGAAATCTTAAAACATAAACCACAAATGAATTTACGAGATGATTATAATCGAACTCCTCTGAATATATCCTCGTGGCTCGTGCTGGGTATGATACACGATTGTTGGAAACTTATTTGAAGAATCGAGCTAATCCCAATTTAACAGATATATATGGGCATACCTCTCTTACCCATATAGTTATGTATCCACTTGAGGACAGGGCTGCATGGTTATGTATTATAAGATTAATGATAAGTTATAAAGCGGATGTCAATTTTACCGATGAGGATGGAAACACTGTTCTTCACATAGATGCGATGCATGGGTTCGTTGACGTTGTAGACCTGGTTTTAGAACGCCACGACAGTATAAATTTAAAAAATTGTGAAAATTTTATTCCAATTGACATAGCATTCATTCGTACAATTCCAGACGTTCCTGATAGCTTAGGAAAATATTTATTAGTGTAATATAGCTTGAATATGGCAGTTAATGAAGAATATGTAAAAGTAATATTAGAACTGGAACGTTTCGAAGACTTTTGGCAACAATGTAATACTGAGTTAGATCAGCTGAAAAAATATGAAATAGGCGATACTGTGTATTCATGTTACCACATCATGACACTACCTACGCAAAGAAGGTCAAAAATATTCCGAAATAAAAGAACACAAACTTTAGCTTCACATTATGAAACGAAAATATTCAAAATCTACGTCCAGCATCTCTAAAATTGCTTGGACATGGCGATGATGCGAAACATTTATCTTACCATTGGAACGGAATTTTGTAAGCATGTGATGCCCCGGATGCCAGAAATTATCATACCCAAGATCACATCATTTCTCAGCAATGAAGAATTGACGAATTTGGCTAGGGTTGTCAATATGGATACCGCACACCTTACAATTGATTACCCGTGATAATATCAATGATCTTTTTCTTTGTAATAACTTTCAAATATTCATCATTATCCTTATAATTTTCGATGAAAATTTACATATCTGCCAAAAATTTGAATAATATGCTTAGTTATAAACGATGTAGTTGTGGTTGTATCCTGTACGTTATCGTTATCTGTGTTCTCCAGCAAAAAAACTCAATCTATCGAGAGATTTTGTTATAAACAGTTTGACTCATTTTGATTGGAAAGCCGGACGTGGAAGATGAAATTATTAACTGATTGAAACACATAGATCGGCTTTTTGTGGAGACACCAAAGCGATAAGGAGACTTTACAAGACGGCGCTGACGTTAATTGTGTCGATATAAATGATGCAACTTCTTTACATCCTGTTTCCTTGATGGTGGATAATCGAACACATACCATTGAAGAAATCTTAAAACATAAACCACAAATGAATTTACGAGATGATTATAATCGAACTCCTCTGAATATATCCTCGTGGCTCGTGATGGGTATGATAGACGATTGTTGGAAACGTATTTGAAGAATCGAGCTAATCCCAATTCAAGAGATATATACGGGCATACCTATCTTCACCATATAGTTATGTATCCACTTGAGGACAGGGCTGCATGGTTATGTAGTATAAGATTAATGATAAGTTATAAAGCGGATGTCAATTTTACCGATGAGGATGGAAACACTGTTCTTCACATAGATGCGATGCATGGGTTCGTTGACGTTGTAGACCTGCTTTTAGAACGCCACTCCAATATAAATTTGAAAAATCGTGAAAAATTCACTCCAATTGACATATCATTCATTCGTACATTTCCGGAAGTTCTTGATAGCTTAGGAAAATATTTATTAGTGCGATATAGCTTGAATATGAAAGTTAATGAATATGTAAATGTGATATTAGAACTGGAACGTTTCGAAGAATTTTGGCAACGATGTAATACTGAGTTAGATCAGCTGAAAAAAGATAAAATAGGCGATAATGTGTATTCATATTACCACATCATGACTACGCAAAGGTCAAAGAAATTTCGACATAAAAGAACACAAATTTTAGATTCAAATTATGTATCGGAAATATTCAAAATCTACGACCACTATCTGTAAAATTGCATGGACAAGGCGAAGATGCGAAACATTTATTTTACCATTGGAATGATGCAGTTTCTGTACACCTTGCTTCCTTGATGGTGGATAATCAAACACATACCATTGAAGAAATCTTAAAACATAAACCCCAAATGAATTTACGAGATGATTATAATCGAACTCCTCTGAATATATCCTCGTGGCTCGTGCTAGGTATGATACACGATTGTAAAAAAAGTATTTGAAGAATCGAGCTAATCCCAATTTAACAGATATATATGGGCATACCTATCTTCACCTTATAGTTATGTATCCACTTGAGGACAGGGCTGCATGGTTATGTATTATAAGATTAATGATAAGTTATAAAGCGGATGTCAATTTTACCGATGAGGATGGAAACACTGTTCTTCGCATAACTGGGATGCTTGTGACCAGCTAGTGACGCCAACCTGAAACACTTAACTTTTAAAAATTCATCCGTTATATTAAATAATTTTGGCCCCAGTATATGTCCTTGAGGGACACCCGCTGTGAGTTCTTTTCCCATGTTGAATGATTTATTATTACTATTATTCATCTTTATAATCATCTGTCTGTTATTCAAGTACGAATGTATTAGTTTCATTATGTGCATTGGCTATTGTAATTTCATCAATTTGAATTATGAACCCATGCAACCAGACCCTTTCAAATGCTTTTTCGATATCCAACAGTGTTATTATACGTTTTTCTCATGGTTAAAATTTAGGAAGACGTCATTTACAATTCTGACCAGTTGTTGGATTATGTTTTTTTCTGAATCCAAATTGAATATTGTCATTTAATTTCAGCTGTATGATATTATGCATCCTTCTAAGAATTATTTTCCCACAAACCTTACCAAGTACCGATAATAAACTAATAGATCGATAATAATTTGTGAGGTTAATCCTATCTTTACCTGCTTTCAGTATTTGAACTATAAGAGATATTCTCAAACTTTTAGGCCAATATTGAAGCATTAGCGTAACATTCAGTATAAACCTCCATAAGTTGGATTAGGCTCCTTCTAGGTAAGTTTTTGAGTAGTTTGGTATCTAATCCTGAGGTTTTATTATTCGGTAGATGTATTATTATTGTACATTGTATTGTATTATTATTGTTGTAAGTTCGTAAGGATTTGTTGAGAGTTTTCGTTTATTTGTGTTTGTTTATACATGGTGGGATTATAAAAATGTTTCAACAATTAAGATATCATCTTAAGATATAAATTAAGATATGTCAAAATATCGATATCGATTTCTTAATTCAATCAAGTACAGAATAACATCTGCTAATTAATCTCTGCTAAATTCAACTGCAAGGCTTTCGGCGTTGCAGTTTCTAGCTTTAATTATTGCAACGGTTAACTTTTTAAGTTCTTCATCCAGTTTCTCTGCCGTGTCTATGTCATTTGTTCTGATGATTTCTTCGTTCAATATATGTCTGTATCTTTTTTCTTTTTTGTAGCCAATTATTTTCCGTAGGCATCAAATTTTTATATATATATATATATATATATATATATATATATATATATATATATATATATATATATATATATTATTTTGAAAGTTTTTAGCCATAACAGGCTTTTTCATATAAAAAAAACAGGCTGTTATTGCTAAAAACTTTATTGCTAAAAATAAAATAAATATCTTAAACAGGCAATAAATCAATTTCAAGAAATATATATATATATATATATATATATATATATATATATATATATATATATATATATATATATATATATATATATATATATATATATATATATATATATATATATATATATATATATATATATATATATATATATATATATATATATATATATATATATATATATATATGTATATATATATATATATATATATATATATATATATATATATATATATATATATATATATATATATATATATATATATATATTATTTTGAAAGTTTTTAGCAATAACAGGCTTTTTTTATATGAAAAAGTTTATTTTTGTTGACGTTTCGTTGTTATTTTATTTTGAAAGTTTTTAGTCATAACAGGCTTTTTCATATAAAAAAAACCTGTTATTGCTAAAAACTTTCAAAATAAAATATCTTAAACAGGCAATAAATCAATTTCAAGAAATATATATATATATATATATATATATATATATATATATATATATATATATATATATATATATATATATATATATATATATATTATAAGTAATATTTGGGCTATTAAATTAATATATATAATATATATATATATATATATATATATATATATATATATATATATATATATATATATATATATATATATATATATATATATATATATATATATATATATATATATATATATATATATATATATATATATATATATATATATATATATATATACCCCCGTCGTAAATGTCTTGAATTCCACCATTTCGTTTGTGAGGCTTTCCGTACATATTATTTTCAACATGTGTTACCGCGTTTTTCATGACACAGACACAAGACAGCTTCACCAAATTGTATTGCAATTTCGGTATTCTCTAGCTTTTCGAAATATAAATATCCTGCAAATTAATCCTATATTATATATATATATATATATATATATATATATATATATATATATATATATATATATATATATATATATATATATATATATATATATATATATATATATATATATATATATATATATATATATATATATATATATATATATATATATATATATATATATATATATATATATATATATATATATATATATATATGAAAAATTCAATAAAATTTTAATTATAGAAAATGAGACAAAAAATTATTCACTTTTCAACATATGTTTAGAGCGTGTTATTGAATAATCAAAAGTTTGATGCAACAAATTAACAATTCAACTTCATGTAATGTTGAATATCAATTTTGTCTGGTTGTAGTGGGAATCCAAAACTGCAGGTACCTACTCAGGTATTCTGAATTATAATTATATGGAGATTGGGTGAAGATAATTTTATCTTTATCTTGAATACCGCATATAATAGTACGTTCCGACCCAAAATCAGAGAAATTGGTAATTTGAAGCCCTTTCGTAGGATTAACTTGATCAGTACAGAGACCAACTCGAATATTTCCTCTCCGTATTCTATAAATTTTAAGAATTATCAAAAAAGAATTTATTTGAAAGAGGATATTAGGATTACTATCAGTCTTCATGAAGTAATCCTTCCATGATGCATTTCTTTAACCTTTTTCAGTAGAATTAACTATTTAGTGTTGAAGATCAAATGCTCAAAGCAATACATCGTAAACTTTATTTCTATAAGATGTATAAAAACTTTATATAAGATGTATAAAAAATGTTTATAACCTGTACATATTAGATGCACGTTAGTTTATTATATAGGTAATTAACATTTGTAATATGTGCTCCTCTTTTATAGGACAGTTTTAAATTGTAGGTTGAGTGCGCCCTTGTATGTAGAAAAAGTAGTCTCTATGAGACAAGTTTTCAGCAATTTTTGAAGGAATTATAATACCGTTGGCTCATCAATATTTATTTAATAGTTTTTATAACAATGATGAGAACTTTATTCACTTTTCCACAAAAATTGTGTTCCTAATAGAATAGAATAACGAGAAATAAAATAATAATACAAATTTAACATAATTCAACAAGATCAATATGAATAACTCTATCAAATCAAAAACCAGACCTACCTAGAATAACAGAGGAAAAAGAAGAATAATAATTTGCGAAGTCTGTTCAAAAGAAATTATTCAATTTCTACTCCTAGAAGAAGGAAAAAACTTTGTTGTAAGATGTATACTCTTTGTTTGCTGAACGCTAAACAAAGAGTCCTCGAACCATAGAAAACACGTTCTAGACTCAGGGCATACTCTTTCAAGAGCAGATAATTTCAATATATTACATACAGTTTGAAAACCCAAATAATATATATTTTAGAATTCATAAAAATCATTGAACACAATAAGAATACCACTGTCAATTAATTAAATGATGCAATAGATTTATGGATTTCAACATTCTATGAAAATGAATACATCTTGGCGAAGGATATAGTTAGAAGAAGAAGAATGCCTACACTAGTCACCTCTGTACGTATATTACAAACAATCCCAACTTCAATAAATGACACGGAGCTTTCGCTCATATCTTGTTGAAGCAAATTAAAAACAATAAATTAAAATTAACACACTGGCTTAACTTTCACTAAATATACTATAAGATCTACATAGGTTTTGGGTGGTTAACCCATTATCAACTGTATACAATGTAACTCAAAAATATTGTATTCTCTAGATAATGGGTTATACTCTTGTAATGGGATATACCCAGTATCAAGATTATAAAATATTAATCAGTTACATTTTACTCGTATACTTTTCACAATGGGTTAACCAACCGAAACATATGTAGAGTTTTCAATATATTTAGTGTAATTTATGCCAGGCGTGTTAATATTAATTTATTGTTTTTAATCCCAATTTCATTATGCATATGTTTGAAAATGTACTGTAGATAAAAATACACTTCGTTTTTTGTCATTTCATTTATGATATTACGACTAACGTTTCGTAGTCACACTTCGAATTATTCGAATTCTTCTTCTTCTAGGTATGTCCTAGGTCACGGTATATTCTTCCAAGCTTAGAGAAAAACCAGTTCTATGTGTTGGTACCACTGCTATCAAGTTTTAAATGTATTCCAAAATGCAGGTATATTTTCCTGAGTAGGTATATATAATCTGGCCGTCTGGCAAATTGTCCATACTTTGCTGAATGTTTGAATAGAGAGATACCTGTTTAGTACAAGTGAACTGCTGAACAAGTGAAGTGAACAGAAAGTTAGTTGATATTGTGAAATTCGATTTGAATCAATTGAAGGATTTTAAGGTATGCAGATTTTAAGTTATTTTTCAAAAATATGCAGAAAAAAGGCCTGATTTTCCATATATTTGTTTTAGGTACTTTATTACATTCTTGTTATTTCATATTCTATAACTTTTCTCACCAATTTGTAGATTAGTCATGAAAACTTCTGTCAATTTAGTTGCTGTTCGCGAAAATTTCTTATTTATCTATTTTTTCATCTATAATAGAGTCATTTCACATATAAATGATCAGTTGTGATAATAAATGTGTAATTGGCTGAGAGTATGAGTATGACGGCTGTTACTTCAATTCACAACCTGCTCTACTCATTTTCGGTCTCATATACTTGATATATAATATGTTTATTCTATAATTTAAGCACTGTTAATTATGCACTCAGATTTATTTGTTAAGATATAATATTTTCGGTTTTTTAATTTTTTAGGAAGTAAATTTCATTTTGTTGAATTGAATTACACTTAATTAAACTAAACATTTAATCCTCGATTAACATAAGTCGCTGTAACCATTAAATGATTGCAATAATGATTGAATAAATAATACTTTTAAAGCTTGAAAATCTCTATATGTATAAAATACTATTGCGCAAGAGTAAATAATATACCTGATTGCTCATATCATAGATTTGAAAAATAAATTGTATACTTAAAAAATATTTCTCTTAGAATATATTAGTGATTTATGATCGAATTACTCAGGTTGCTACTATTAGGCAGGAACCAATAAAAATAAATTACAGCTCAGGATTACAGATAGAAATGTCTCAAATAATTGATAGCAAATGTCAAACCCAGTGTTTTCTGTTAGGTATACGAAACATAATGAAACTATTATGCTGTAGAAAAGGTAGATAAATCTAAAAACCATCAAACCCTAATTTTATCACAATTATAGCTGAGATATTTGTCAATTTCGTTCTAAATATTTCATGGCATCAATTACTCTACTTACAAAATCAGTTTGTCGCTCGTGTTATTCTATCTGGAAGAAATGTCAGGAAATGTGATTATTGACCCTTCTCTGCTATTATTATATTATTCATCATTCGAAAAACTATAATTTTTTTTGCAAGTGTATTGGAAATTCAAAAAACTGATAATTCTCTAACTGAAAATCAGTCATTCGATGCATCATACGTAGCTAATAACATTTTCATGAATATTTCACAGAATAGGTGAAAAAAATAATTTATTTAAAGGACGATAATAGGATAATTATCAGTTTTCATAAAGTAATCCTGTAATGATGCAGTTCTTTAATATGTTATTATATGTATAAAAGAAATTTACTACAAGAAAAACAATTCTGTAATTTCAGTAGAATTGAGTATTTTGTGTTGTAGATCAAGTACTCGAAGCAATGCATCTTGTACTTTATTTATATAAGATGTATAAAAACTTTCTATCAGATGTATAAAAAATGTCTATAACCTGTACATATTAGATGCACGTTAGTTTATAGGTAATTAAAATTTGTAATATATGCTCCTTTTTTATAGGACAATTTCAAATTGTAGGTTGATAACGTACTTGTATGTAAAAAAAGTAGTTTCTGTGAGATAAGTTTTCAGGAATTTTTGAAGGAATTATAATACCTTTGGCTCATCAATATTTATTCAATAGTTTTTATAACAATGATGAGAACTTTATTCACTTTTCCACACAAATTGTGTTCCCAATAGAATAGAACGAAAAATGAAATAATAATACAAATTTAACAAAATTCAACAAGATGAATATGAATAACTTTATCAAATCAAAAACCAAACCAGGCCAACGAAAGAAAAAGAATAATAATAATCTACAACGTCTGTTTAAAAGAAATTATTTAATTTTTATTCCTAGAAGCAGGAAAAAACTTTTTTGTAAGATGTTTGTTGTAAGAGTCTTTGTTTGCTGAAAGCTAAACAAAGAGTCCCCGAACCATAGCGTTCTAGACTCAGGGTATACTCTTTCAAGTGCAGATAATTTGAATATATTACATACAGTTTGAAAATCAAAAAAAAAATAGATATTTTGGAATTCATAGAAATCATTGAACACAATAAGAATACCACTGTCAATTCATTGAATGATGCAGCAGATTTATGGATTTCAACATTCTATGAAAAAGAATACAGCTTGGCGAAGGATGAGAATTAATAATAATAATAAAAATAATAAGTCTTTATTATCCTACAGGTATAAATACCCAGTTACAGGAAATATTTCAAAACACATTAAAACAGTATTAACACTTAATAATATAATACAAAACATTTAAAAAACAATAATCAATAAAAGAAGTAATGAAAATGAGTAATTGATAATAACAATATAATATAATATACTATCCATCAAAAGATTATAAGTGAATTTCTATTATAAATAAAATTCTATTTATAAAGAATAACCAATAAAAGAATCAATAATGAGTAATTAATAACACTAAAATAGTATAACATCTTATACATCGAAGTTATATAAATTATAAAATATAATTATATAACATATTATATATCACTAGATTCTAAGTACACCCGGACTAATGAAAGCAAATGAGTCACTGTGGATCGCATTTGTCAGACACGTCCTCGAATAGGGAACACATATGTCTAATGGGTGATTGAGAGAATTAGACTTCGGACTACCCAATGAAAAAAATTGACTTGATCTTGAATATTGTCTGGGTACGTGAAAATCAATTGAACTAATAAGGGCAGGACAGTCTAGATAGCCATGCAAGAGATTATATAGAAACTTCAGAGATAACAGGTTCCCGCCAACTTCAAGTGTTTTAGCGCCAAACCTATTCAATAGATCTGTTTGTCTATATCCTCTTATAGGACAAATGAGATCTTCTCTCCAAATTAGATATTTCGTTGTATTGACTCTAAGTGATTTTTATGAGAACTATAATTGGGACGCCAAATCATACATCCGAAATCCAATTTGCTCTTTACAAGTGCATTAAATAATTGTGTAAGTGTTTTTGTATTCGAAAAGTGTCCAGCATTACGCACAATGAATCCATAAGATTTAAGATATAAGAAACATCATTCACAAAAGTTATTCATTATTATCATGATATTAACCGGCTCTTGTTTTTTGTTATTATTGAAACATCGACCGAATAATATTTTCCATTGCTGTTTGAATATTAACAGGATATATATTTCATTGTCTCTCGATAAATGGAGGTTTTCATTTCAATTTGGAAGTATAATAATATTTAAGTTTCATTTAAATATTGAGCAATTGAAGTTAATTACTTCAAAAATAAAACAGAAAAGAAACGTTGCACAAAAATTTTCGGCTTGAAAAAAATAAAATAACTGAAAATAATTAAAAGAGGTGGAGGGTTTCTCAATATAAAAACAAAATTGAAACAACACAAAAGAAGAAAATTTTTCTAATAAACAAGCTCAATTTTGTTCCTTCAGAAGGAATTCCTTACATCCATCTTGCAATAATATATATATATATATATATATATATATATATATATATATATATATATATATATATATATATATATATGTATATATATATTATATATATTAATTTAGAAATACGTAGACACACCGAATTCAACGTTACATTTCTTGACATTTCTTTATAACAATACCAAAAAAAGTGACCAAAATTGTGACTAGATTTCCGAATTGTCATGGAAACATGCTTTTATTTGTGAAACCTTGCTGTTTAGGTATATGAATATGATTTGATTAAGTTATAATATGCAGGGTACACCCTATTTGAAAAATTAAACTTTCCAGCATATTCGGTAAATATCAAAAACTTATTTGAAAAATGAATTAAGTTGTTCCTTCAGAGGCATGATTCTAAAAACTTGTTGAAATTATAATTATTACATACTGGTACTAAATTGATATCTCACATAATAATGTGACGAATTAAAATAAGAATTTTACATAATGAAAACTCTTTCGACTTAATGAAAATTTACTACATTATAGGACAAATATCGTGTTTAGAACACCACGTTTATCTGATAGATTTAGTAAATTCATCAGTAGTTGCATTTGTCGGACTTTCATTTCGATACAAGAAATGTCATTTCATTAAGTCCATTTGTTTCGAAATTACTATTTGTTCATGTAGACTTTCAAATTTCCGTGAAATAGTGCCAAAAATACCTTCAAGTTTTGTGTTTTCATCTCCTCCTACATCAAGAAAATACAGTAAGATAGGTACCAGGTGTTTCATAAAAATATGTCACACATTTCTGAGATGTCCTGAGAATTCGTAAAGTGTACTTCATATGAGAGTATGTTCAATTTTTTTAACATTATCCAAAGTCCATTGCAATAATATATATTCACGTCAACTTTGAACTATCCTGTATATGAAATAGATAATTATGCTTATTTTTGTACATTTAATTAATTGCATTGCGTTTTATCATATATAAGCTCGAATATCTTATTAATTCAATGTTTTTTCAGGTTAACGAAAAATTTATACATTTTTCTGAATTATTTACACCATAAAAGAAGGATATATTCGTAGAATCTATCAGATATCTATTCGTCGAAGAGGCAGAAATACATAAGGCGGCTTATTGCGGGACACCATAAGGATAAGAAAAATTTTGCAAGTTGCAAATGGCGCTGACGTTAATTGTGTCGATATGAATGGTGCAACTTCTTTACATCTTGCTTCCTTGATGGTAAATGATCAAACACATACGAGTACCATAAAAGAAATCTTAAAACATAAACCACAAATGAATTTACGAGATGATTATAATCGAACGCCTTTAAATATACTCGTGTCTAGTGCTACGTATGATATACGATTGTTGGAATCGTATTTGATTGCTGGAGCTGATCCTAATTTGGCAGACCAATAACGTCTTCACAATATAGTTAAACATCCTCTTGTGGACAGGGCTACATGGTTGCAAAGTATAGAATTATTGATGAGTTATATAACGGATATCAATTTTGCCGACGAGGAAGGAAATACTGTTCTTCACATAGCTGCGATGCTTGGGTTCGCTGACGTTGTAGACCTCCTTTTGGAACACCACGCCAATATTAATGTAAAAAATCGTAAAAATTATACTCCAATTGACATAGCATTCAATCTTATAGATCCAGACGTTCTTGATTGTTTAGGAAAACAATTATTAGTGCAATATAGCTTGAATATGGCAGTTAATGAAAAATATGTAAATGTGATATTAGAAATGGAACGTTTCGAAGACTTTTGGCAACAATGTAATACTGAGTTAGATCAGCTGAAAAACGATAAAATAGGCGATACCGTGTATTCATACTTCCACATCATTGACAGTACCTACGCAAAGAATGTCAAATATATTCCGAAATGAAAAAACACAAACTTCAGCTTTACATTATGAATAGAAAATATTTAAAATCTATGACCAGCAATCTGTTTAATTGCTTGTAGAGAGCGATAATGCGAAAGATTTGTCGCTGACGTTAATTGTGTTGAACTCCTTCACACCTTGCTTCCTTGCTGGTGGATAATCAAACACATACCATTGAAGAAATCTTAAAACATAAACCACAAATGAATTTACGAGATGACTATAATCGAACCTATATAATCGCCTTTAAATATACTCGTGTCTAGTGCTACGTATGATATAAGATTGTTGGAATCGTATTTGATTGCTGGAGCTGATCCTAATTTGGCAGACCAATAACGTCTTCACAATATAGTTAAACATCCTCTTGTGGACAGGGCTACATGGTTGCAAAGTATAGAATTATTGATGAGTTATATAACGGATATCAATTTTGCCGACGAGGAAGGAAATACTGTTCTTCACATAGCTGCGATGCTTGGGTTCGCTGACGTTGTAGACCTCCTTTTGGAACACCACGCCAATATTAATGTAAAAAATCGTAAAAATTATACTCCAATTGACATAGCATTCAATCTTATAGATCCAGACGTTCTTGATTGTTTAGGAAAACAATTATTAGTGCAATATAGCTTGAATATGGCAGTTAATGAAAAATATGTAAATGTGATATTAGAAATGGAACGTTTCGAAGACTTTTGGCAACAATGTAATACTGAGTTAGATCAGCTGAAAAACGATAAAATAGGCGATACCGTGTATTCATACTTCCACATCATTGACAGTACCTACGCAAAGAATGTCAAATATATTCCGAAATGAAAAAACACAAACTTCAGCTTTACATTATGAATAGAAAATATTTAAAATCTATGACCAGCAATCTGTTTAATTGCTTGTAGAGAGCGATAATGCGAAAGATTTGTCGCTGACGTTAATTGTGTTGAACTCCTTCACACCTTGCTTCCTTGCTGGTGGATAATCAAACACATACCATTGAAGAAATCTTAAAACATAAACCACAAATGAATTTACGAGATGACTATAATCGAACCTATATAATCGCCTTTAAATATACTCGTGTCTAGTGCTACGTATGATATAAGATTGTTGGAATCGTATTTGATTGCTGGAGCTGATCCTAATTTGGCAGACCAATAACGTCTTCACAATATAGTTAAACATCCTCTTGTGGACAGGGCTACATGGTTGCAAAGTATAGAATTATTGATGAGTTATATAACGGATATCAATTTTGCCGACGAGGAAGGAAATACTGTTCTTCACATAGCTGCGATGCTTGGGTTCGCTGACGTTGTAGACCTCCTTTTGGAACACCACGCCAATATTAATGTAAAAAATCGTAAAAATTATACTCCAATTGACATAGCATTCAATCTTATAGATCCAGACGTTCTTGATTGTTTAGGAAAACAATTATTAGTGCAATATAGCTTGAATATGGCAGTTAATGAAAAATATGTAAATGTGATATTAGAAATGGAACGTTTCGAAGACTTTTGGCAACAATGTAATACTGAGTTAGATCAGCTGAAAAACGATAAAATAGGCGATACCGTGTATTCATACTTCCACATCATTGACAGTACCTACGCAAAGAATGTCAATATATTCCGAAATATAAAAACACAAACTTCAGGTTTACATTATGAATAGAAAATATTTAAAATCTATGACCAGCAATCTGTTTAATTGCTTGTAGAGAGCGATAATGCGAAAGATTTGTCGCTGACGTTAATTGTGTTGAACTCCTTCACACCTTGCTTCCTTGCTGGTGGATAATCAAACACATACCATTGAAGAAATCTTAAAACATAAACCACAAATGAATTTACGAGATGATTATAATCGAACTCCTCTGAATATATCTTCGTGGCTCGTGATAGGTATGATACACGATTGTTGGAAAAGTATTTGAAGAATCGAGCTAATCCCAATTTAACAGATATATATGGGCATACGTCTTCTACACCATATAGTTATGTATCCACTTGAGGAGGGCTGCATGGTTATGTAGTATAAGATTAATGATAAGTTATAAAGTGGATGTCAATTTTACCGATGAGGATGGAAACACTGTTCTTCGCATAGCTGGGATGCTTGTGCGCGTTGACGTCGTAGACCTGCTTTTAGAACACTACGCCAATATAAATTAAAAAATTGTGAAAATTTACTCCAATTGTTATAGCATTCATTCGTACATTTCCGGACCTTCTTGATAGCTTAGGAAAATATTTATTAGTGTAATATAGCTTGAATATAGCCGTTGATGAAGAATATGTAAAAGTGATATTAGAACTGGAACGTTTCGAAGACTTTTGGCAACAATGTAATACTGAGTTAGATCAGCTGAAAAAAGATGAAATAGGCGATACTGTGTATTCATATTACCACATCATCATGACACTACCTACGCAAAGAAGGTCAAAGATATACCGAAATAAAAGAACACAAACTTTAGCATTACATTATGAATAGAAAATATTCAAAATCTACGACCAGCATCTCTAAAATTGCTTGGACAGGGCGATGATGCGAAACATTTATCTTACCATTGGAACGGAATTTTGTAAGCATGTGATGCCCCGGATGCCAGAAATTATCATAGACAAAATCACATGATTTCTCAGCAATGAAGAATTGACAATTAAAAAACTTAAAAACAGTAAAAAAACTTAATCTATCGAAAGATTTTGTTATAAACAGTGTAACTCATTTTGATTGGAAAACCCGATGTGGAACATGAAATTATTAACTGATTTAGAAATACATAGGAGGCTTTTTGTGGGGACACTAAAGCGATAAGAAGACTTTGCAGATGGCGCTGACGTTAATTGTGTCGATATAAATGACGAAATTCCTTTACACCTTGCTTCCTTGATGGTGGACAATCAAACACATACCATTGAAGAAATCTTAAAACATAAACCACAAATGAATTTACGAGATGATTATAATCGAACTCCCTCTGAATATATCAGCGTGGTTCGTGCTACGTATGATATACAATTGTTGAAAAAATATTTGAAGGATCGAGCTAATCCCAATTTAACAGATATATATGGGCAACCTCTTCACCATATAGTTCTGTATCCACTTGAGGACAGGGCTGCATGGTTATGTAGTATAAGATTATGATAAGTTATAAGAGGATGTCAATTTTACCGATAGGAATGGAAACACTGTTCTTCACATAGCTGCGATGCTTGGGTTGACGTTGTAGACCTGCTTTTGAACAGCCACTCCAATATAAATTAAAAAATTGTGAAAATTCTACTCCAATTGACATAGCATTCATTCGTACATTTCCGGACGTTCTTGATAGCTTAGGAAAATATTTATTAATGCAATATAGCTTGAATATGGCAGTTAATGAGGAATATTTAAAGTGATATTAGAACAGCAACGTTTCGAAAACTTTTATCAACAATATAATACTGAGTTAGATCAGCTGAAAAACGATAAAATAGGCGATACTGTGTGTTCATACTTCCACATCATGACATTACCTACCGAAAGAATGTCAAAGATATTCCGAAATAAAAAACACAAACTTCAGCTTTACATTATGAACAGAAAATATTTAAAATCTATGACCAGCAATCTGTTTAATTGCTTGTAGAGAGCGATAATGCGAAAGATTTGTCGCTGACGTTAATTGTGTTGAACTCCTTCACACCTTGCTTCCTTGCTGGTGGATAATCAAACACATACCATTGAAGAAATCTTAAAACATAAACCACAAATGAATTTACGAGATGACTATAATCGAACCTATATAATCGCCTTTAAATATACTCGTGTCTAGTGCTACGTATGATATAAGATTGTTGGAATCGTATTTGATTGCTGGAGCTGATCCTAATTTGGCAGACCAATAACGTCTTCACAATATAGTGTAACATCCTCTTGTGGACAGGGCTACATGGTTGCAAAGTATAGAATTATTGATGAGTTATATAACGGATATCAATTTTGCCGACGAGGAAGGAAATACTGTTCTTCACATAGCTGCGATGCTTGGGTTCGCTGACGTTGTAGACCTCCTTTTGGAACACCACGCCAATATTAATGTAAAAAATCGTAAAATTATACTCCAATTGACATAGCATTCAATCTTATAGATCCAGACGTTCTTGATTGTTTAGGAAAACAATTATTAGTGCAATATAGCTTGAATATGGCAGTTAATGAAAAATATGTAAATGTGATATTAGAAATGGAACGTTTCGAAGACTTTTGGCAACAATGTAATACTGAGTTAGATCAGCTGAAAAACGATAAAATAGGCGATACCGTGTATTCATACTTCCACATCATGACAGTACCTACGCAAAGAATGTCAAAGATATTCCGAAATAAAAAAACACAAACTTCAGCTTTACATTATGAATAGAAAATATTTAAATCTATGACCAGCATCTGTTTAATTGCTTGTAGAGAGCGATGATGCGAAACATTTGTCTGACGTTAATTGTGTTGAACCACACCTTGCTTCCTTGCTGGTGGATAATCAATTTGAAGAAATCTTAAAACATAAACCACAAATGAATTTACGAGATGATGAACAATATATCTTCGTGGCTCGTGATAGATGATAAATTGTTGAAAAAGTATTTGAAGAATCGAGCTACCCAATGTAACAGTTCATACTTCCACATCATTATGATCATTACCTATGTAGATAAGAATGATCAGTTAAAAGATAATTTTACCGAAATAAGAAAACTGTTCAAACTTGTGCAGCTTTACGTTATGAAACACTACGAAAATAAAAAAATTGAAATCTCCATTGAACAGCATTCATTTAATTGCTTGATAGAGCGATGATGCGAAACATTAGTCTTACCATTGGAAAATCAATTTTATAAGCATGTGCACCCCTGGATAAAATAGGCGATACTGTGTGTTCATACTTCCACATCATGACATTACCTATCGAAAGAATGTCAAAGATATTCCGAAATAAGAAAACACAAACTTCAGCTTTACATTATGAACAGAAAATATTGAAATCTATGAACAGCATCTGTTTAATTGCTTGGAGAGGGCGATGATGCGAAACATTAGTCTTACCATTGGAAATCAATTTTATAAGCATGTGCACCCCTGATAAAATAGGCGATACACCATGTGTGTTCATACTTCCACATCATGACATTACCTAAAAACAGAAAGAATGTCAAAGATATTCCGAAATAAGAAAAACAAACTTCATGAAATTTACATTTGAACAGAAAATATTGGGAAAAATGAAAGCATCTGTTTAATTGCAGATGGAGAGCGATGATGCGAAATATTAGACGAAATTACCATTGGAAATCAATTTTATAAGCACATACCATTGAAGAAATCTTAAAATAGGCGATACTGTGTGTTCATACTTCCACATCATGACATTACCTACCGAAAGAATCCTCAAAGATATTCCGAAATAAGAAAACACAAACTTCAGCTTTACATTATGAACAGAAAATATTGAAATCTATGAACAGCATCTGTTTAATTGCTTGGAGAGCGATGATGCGAAACATTAGTCTTACCATTGGAAATCAATTTTATAAGCATGTGCACCCCTGGATAAAATAGGCGATACTGTGTGTTCATACTTCCACATCATGACATTACCTACCGAAAGAATGTCAAAGATATTCCGAAATAAGAAAACACAAACTTCAGCTTTACATTATGAACAGAAAATATTGAAATCTATGAACAGCATCTGTTTAATTGCTTGGAGAGCGATGATGCGAAACATTAGTCTTACCATTGGAAATCAATTTTATAAGCATGTGCACCCCTGGATAAAATAGGCGATACTGTGTGTTCATACTTCCACATCATGACATTACCTACCGAAAGAATGTCAAAGATATTCCGAAATAAGAAAACACAAACTTCAGCTTTACATTATGAACAGAAAATATTGAAATCTATGAACAGCATCTGTTTAATTGCTTGGAGAGCGATGATGCGAAACATTAGTCTTACCATTGGAAATCAATTTTATAAGCATGTGCACCCCTGGATAAAATAGGCGATACTGTGTGTTCATACTTCCACATCATGACATTACCTACCGAAAGAATGTCAAAGATATTCCGAAATAAGAAAACACAAACTTCAGCTTTACATTATGAACAGAAAATATTGAAATCTATGAACAGCATCTGTTTAATTGCTTGGAGAGCGATGATGCGAAACATTAGTCTTACCATTGGAAATCAATTTTATAAGCATGTGCACCCCTGGATAAAATAGGCGATACTGTGTGTTCATACTTCCACATCATGACATTACCTACCGAAAGAATGTCAAAGATATTCCGAAATAAGAAAACACAAACTTCAGCTTTACATTATGAACAGAAAATATTGAAATCTATGAACAGCATCTGTTTAATTGTTGGAGAGCGATGATGCGAAACATTAGTCTTACCATTGGAAATCAATTTTATAAACATGTGCACCCCTGGATAAAATAGGCGATACTGTGTGTTGATACTTCCACATCATGACATTACCTACCGAAAGAATGTCGAAGATATTCCGAAATAAGAAAACACAAACTTCAGCTTTACATTATGAACAGAAAATATTGAAATCTATGAACAGCATCTGTTTAATTGCTTGGAGAGCGATGATGCGAAACATTAGTCTTACCATTGGAAATCAATTTTATAAGCATGTGCACCCCTGGATAAAATAGGCGATACTGTGTGTTGATACTTCCACATCATGACATTACCTATCGAAAAAATGTCAAAGATATTCCGAAATAAGAAAACACAAACTTCAGCTTTACATTATGAACAGAAAATATTGAAATCTATGAACAGCATCTGTTTAATTGCTTGGAGAGCGATGATGCGAAACATTAGTCTTACCATTGGAAATCAATTTTATAAGCATGTGCACCCCTGGATAAAATAGGCGATACTGTGTATTCATATTACCACATCATGCCAGTACCTATGTAAAGAAGGTCAAAGACATTCCGAAACAAAAGAACACAAACTTTAGCTTTACATTATGAAACGGAAATATTCAAAATCTACGTCCAGCATCTCTAAAATTGCTTGGACATGGCGATGATGCGAAACATTTATCTTACCATTGGAACGGAATTTTGTAAGCATGTGATGCCCCGGATGCCAGAAATTATCATACCCAAGATCACATCATTTCTTAGCAATGAGGAATTGACAATTAAAAAACTTAAAAACAGTAAAAAAAGCTTAATCTATCGAGAGATTTGGTTATAAACAGTGTAACTAATTTTGATTGGAAAACTCGATGTGGATCATGAAATTATTAACTGATTTAGAAATACATAGGGCGGCTTTTTGTGGGGACACTAAAGCGATAAGAAGATTTTTAAAAGATGGCGCTGTCGTTAATTGTGTCGATATAAATGATGCAATTCCTTTACACCTTGCTTCCTTGATGATGGATAATCAAACACATACCATTCAAGAAATCTTAAAACATAAACCACAAATGAAGTTACGAGATGATTATAATCGAACTCCTCTGCATATATCCTCGTGGCTCGTGCTGGGTATGATACACGATTGTTGGAAACGTATTTGAAGAGTCGAGCTAATCCCAATTTAACAGATATATATATATATATATATATATATATATATATATATATATATATATATATATATATATATATATATATATATATATATATATATATATATATATACCTCTCTTCACCTTATAGTTATGTATCCTATCCACTTGAGGACAAGGCTGCTCGGTTATGAGTATAAGATTAATGATAATTTATAAAGCGGATGTCAATGTTACCGATGAGGATGGAAACACTGTTCTTCACATAGCTGCGATGCATGGGTTCGTTGACGTAGTACATCTGCTTTTGAAACGCCATCCCAATAAAAATTTCACTCCAATTGACATAGCATTCATTCGTTCATTTCCGGACGTTCTTGATAACTTAGGAAAATATTTATTAGTGCGATATAGTTTGAATATGGAAGTTAATGAATATGTAAAAGTGAAATTAGAACTGGAACGTTTCGAAGACTTTTGGCAACAATGTAATACTGAGTTAGATCAGCTGAAAAAAGATGAAATAGCCGATACTGTGTATTCATATTACCACATCATGACACGACCTACGCAAAGAAGGTAAAGGAAATTTCGACATAAAAGAACACAAACTTTAGCTTTACATTATGAAACAGCAATATTCAAAGTCTACGACCAGCATCTGTAAAATTGCTTGAATAAAAGCGATGATGCGAAACATTTATCTTACCATTGGAACGTAATTTTGTAAGCATGTGATGCCCCGGATGCCAGAAATTATCATAGACAAGATTTCACATCATTTCTCAGCAATGACGAATTGAAAAATTTGGTTAAGGTTATCCAATATGGATACCTCACATCTAACAATTGATTACCCGTGATAAAATAAATGATCTTTTATATTATATAAAAGATAATTAGTTAGATATAAACGATGTAGTTGTGGTTGTATCTAGTGCGTTGTCGTTTTCAATGTTCTCCAGCAAAAAAATCTATCGAGAGATTTTGTTACAACCAGTGACTCATGATGTGGGACATGAAATTATTAACTGATTTAGAAATACGTAGGGGATCATCACTCATATGCGACAAAAAATAGAAAAAAATTGTATATCCGAAAGTATAATTCAACAAGGACAATAGCTGGTATTAATTATGAAGGTTTCGAGAAATATAATGATTTCCGTTGAGTATTAAAGTGTGCCAAAATCACAGATTATTCAGAAGAAGCTGGAGAGAATATGTTTTGTTGAGATATTAAATTAGAATTAAGTATAGTTAATGCATAAATTATAGATTTGTAGTAGCCATGCTAAATAAAGTTATATTATTATTAATTTTGTTTGTAATAACTTTCAAATATTCATCATTATCCTTATAATTTTCGATGAAAAGTCACATATGGATCAAAAATTCAAATAATATGCTTAGTTATAAACGATGTAGTTATGGATGTATCCAGTGCGTTATCGTTATCTGTGTTCTCCAGCAAATGAACTTAATCTATCGAGAGATTTTGTTATAAACAGTTTGACTCATTTTGATTGGAAAACCCTATGTGGAACATGAAATTATCAACTGATTCATATTAACTAAAACAAGTAAGAATATCTTCTTCTCTCGACCAAATATTTTAACGATATTATCATCATAAAATAACTACTCATTGATTAACTCTTCCTAAATCACCGTAACTAAAACTCCATGAAAACATATCGAATGATAACAAAAATATTACAATTCGAAATTCAAAAATTTCAATTTGAAACCAGACACTGTTTCTTCTCGATAGCCATTACATTATTTTTTCTAATAATAATAATTTCGAAGTCTTTCCTAAGAAATCTTGAAAAAACTTTCTATTCTTAATAAAACAGTTGTTTAATATCTATCAGATTATTTTCATATAGATTGATAAATCCTAAGGTTGTTCACAAATTTAAATTCTGAAAGCTACCATAATATTTGACATTTGACAACCAACTAATGTATCGATCTATCCTCTATGACATAGAGTCTATGTCGATCGATACCTCATACAAAGAGTGCATCCTTCTATATTCGTGAGTGGGGATTACCGCTACGTGCGCGAGAACTTTCTTTACTTTGGTGATCTTTTGTGATAGTGACATTTCAAATTATGTGCTCTTTTTTTTTTGAACTTTTGTGATAGTGACAATTTACCTCTAAGTGCGCGAGGTCTTTTCTCACTTATATTGATTACAATTTACAATGCCGAGGAGAAGACGACCTGACAGGTCGTGGCAGTCAATCAAATGTGCAAAGAGCTACCTAACGATATAATATATTATATAACATTCAGATTAAGTTTCACTGAGTGAAACTTAACATATTAACTAAACGAGTATGTTCTTTTCTATTCTTAATAAATGTTTGAGTTATCTATAAAATAATTCATTAGATGCAAATAGCATTAGTTTCATAATAACTGAAATTGATAATTATTCATGACTATTAATGATTAATATAGGTATAGTTTATTGTTGATTTCCAAATAGCAATTTCTAATTCCATATTCATTCAGTTATTGACATTTTGGTTACGGCTATTTGAAGGCATTATACATCCACTAGTCATTTTTGCGATTAAAACATCACTACTAAAAATTATCAATTTTTAATTATGCAGAGAACTTTTGAAGGAAGTTATATATTATAATATATATTTTCCAATTCTTAGTAAAGATCGCGGAGCCTCTTTATTTTTTTCATGCAACTAAGAATTTATTATCCCTTGATAAATTCTCCATTTTTATTCACTTAACAACAACTTAATAAACCTCACAAATAACACTCGTAAAATAAACACACAACAATCACCAAACATCACATCTTGAAACTCATTTTTTCCAGATCTACCTTCAGTTTCCCACACATAAACCAACAATATACATATAAGTATATACAATATACATATACATACAGTATAAAAAACTATATGTTATTATATATATGTAAATATAAATCACACTTATTAGAATCACCTGAATCACCTCTGAGTTTTTCAGAGGTTTCCTCATGATGAAAAAGTCTAAAACTTCAAAAGCCAGAAATATTCAATTCAATAAATAATAAATTCAATTATTCATTAGTTTTGACAAAGTTGTAATATAACGACGAAACGTTAACAAAAATAAAGTTTTTCATATCAAAAAAGGCCTGCTATTGCTAAAAACTTTCAAAATAAAATATCTTAAACAGACAATAAATCAATTTCAAGATATAAATATATATATATATATATATATATATATATATATATATATATATATATATATATATATATATTTTCTATATTTTCTTATATTCATCAGACATTTTTCTTAGAGCACGAATTTTGATAATAAATTTCAAATTGCAATCCTTGTTCTTTTAAAAGTCTTTCCAGGATGAAATGGCAGAGTATAGTGAAAACTTTTCACTTTGACAGATTACTTCTGGATGCCATCACCTAGTGACGCCAACCTGAAACACTTAACTTTCAAAAATTCACTCGTTATATTAAATAATTTTGGCCCCAGTATATGTCCTTGAGGGACACCCGCTGTGAGTTCTTTTCCCATGTGAATGATTTATTATTACTATTATTCATCTTTAAAATCATCTGTCTGTTATTCAAGTACGAATGTATTAGTTTCATTATGTGCATTGGCTATTGTAATTTCATCAATTTGAATTATGAACCCATGCAACCAGACCCTTTCAAATGCTTTTTCGATATCCAACAGTGTTATTATACGTTTTTCTCATGGTTAAAATTTAGGAAGACGTCATTTACAATTCTGACCAGTTGTTGGATTATGTTTTTTTCTGAATCCAAATTGAATATTGTCATTTAATTTCAGCTGTATGATATTATGCATCCTTCTAAGAATTATTTCCCCACAAACCTTACCAAGTACCGATAATAAACTAATAGATCGTTCATAATTTGTGAGGTTAATCCTATCTTTACCTGCTTTCAGTATTTGAACTATAAGAGATATTCTCAAACTTTTAGGCCAATATTGAAGCATTAGCGTAACATTCAGTATAAACCTCCATAAGTTGGATTAGGCTCCTTCTAGGTAAGTTTTTGAGTAGTTTGGTATCTAATCCTGAGGTTTTATTATTCGGTAGATGTATTATTATTGTACACTAGCGGACCCGACAGACGTTGTCCTGCCATGACATTCCAAGCTATCAGGATAAACGAATTAGTGCATATACAAAAATTCACTCGAGTCGATCCAGCCGTTATAATATTATTTATTATATTAATAATAAATTGAAATTGAAATACTATTAACTCTACGTAAGTTTCAGGTGGCTAGTCCCTTATGATGAATAATACCTAAATTTCTGATTTAATTTTTGAATTAACGTAAAATCAATATGAATTATTTCCAATTGTAAATGTAAATTCCTGATTTCAATTTATTTCAAAATTAAATCAGAACTTCCTCAATTTCTGAAATAATTTTGAAATGTCAGAAGGCATAATTTCTACTTGAAGTCAGAAATTTCCAAATAGAAATGATGCATTTTGATATTTCGTCCATTTCAAAATTGATTTAGAAATTAAGTTATCACTCTCAATAATGGGATAACCGCCCAGAACATACTCGTTCAATTAATATGTTAAGTTTCACTCAGTGAAACTTAATCTGAATGTTATATAAAATATTATATCGTTAGGTAGCTCTTTGCACATTTGATTGACTGCCACGACCTGTCAGGTCGTCTTCTCCTCGGCATTGTAAATTGTAATCAATATAAGTGAGAAAAGATCTCGCGCACTTAGAGGTAAATTGTCACTATCACAAAAGGTCAAAAAAAAGAGCACATAATTTGAAATGTCACTATCACAAAAGATCACCAAAGTAAAGAAAGTTCTCGCGCACGTAGCGGTAATCGCCACTCACGAATATAGAAGGATGCACTCTTTGTATGAGGTATCGATCTTCATAGACTCTATGTCATAGAGGATAGATCGATACATTAGTTGGTTGTCAAATGTCGAATATTATGGTAGCTTTCTGAATTTAAATTTGTGAACAACCTCAGGATTTATCAATCTATATGAAAATAATCTGATAGATATTAAACAACTGTAGTTAGCCAAAATTTAGTTCATTTTTTACCCCCTAAGAGTAAATATGTAGTAACAAAGATATAAAAATTCTAACTGGTTATTCATTTTAAACTATTCTCTCAATTTGATTTTTGAACGACGGCGGACACATATTTAATTCCGAGGTGAATTGTTACCGATTTGTCGGCACAATAATCAATTTCCGGATCATAGTGGAATGCAGCTCGTTCAAGAATCACAGAAGCACTGCGTCTGCGGATTCGCTCAATTTCATTATGTCGTGCTTGCTGTTGTTGTGATTGATGTGCACGAACTTGTTGCATTCTGAGCCTATTTACTTCATTGCCACTCACTAAAGAACGCAATTCTGACATAGCAATACGACTATTTTCTTGATCTGTCTCTCTCTGGTCATCAGTAAGGTTAACACGTGAGGTAGCTCTTCGTACATTTGACTGACTGCGACGACCTAAGTCAGGTCGTCTTCTTCTCGGCATCGTAACGTAATATAATAAATTAAAGTGAAGAAAATTCGCGCTCACTTAACAGTGCAGTGTCACTATCACCAAAATATCAACAAAAAAAGAGCACACTACTTGGAATGTCACTACCACAAAGCATCACAAAAGCAAAAAAATTCTCACGCACGAAGCGGTAATCGTCACTTACAAACATAGATGTACTCATAAAATATCGCAACCATGATAGTAACACAATTTTATTAATAGGAAAACTTTTTTCCGTGTTTTGAGGTTAGCTCCGTGGTTGTCAAATATTATGGTTGCGTTCTGAAACTCAAGTTGTGACCAAACTTAAAGATTTATCAAACTTTAAAAAATTGTCTGATACGGTAACAACTGAAGTTAGCTAAAATAAAGTTACGCAAATTTGAAAATTGATTGAAAATCAGTACTACTGATGATTTATTACATTTTGTGATTATCCGATTCTATCACGTTCGCTATTTACTTTTGTTTAGTTTCGGAACGCGACATCAAATCCTCCAAAGCGCACGCGAATAATTTGATATGAACTTTATCGGATAGTAGTAAAGTTCAAATTGACTCCACATTTTATTTAGAAACGTTTGTATGGGAAATAGAAAAGTGCTGTTTTTAGAGTTTTCCCGGCAATTATTCGATTTTTTCTCGCCTTTTAAACCTTCCCTGGAACTCCACTAACATTTCAAGACTAAGGTAAGATAAATCCGTTCAGCCGTTTTCGAGTTTTAGCGAGACTAACGCACAGCAATTCATTTTTATATATATAGATTGTATTGTATTATTATTGTTGTAAGTTCGTAAGGATTTGTTGAGAGTTTTCGTTTATTTGTGTTTGTTTATACATGGTGGGATTATAAAAATGTTTCAACAATTAAGATATCATCTTAAGATATCAATTAAGATATGTCAAAATATCGATATCGATTTCTTAATTCAATCAAGTACAGAATAACATCTGCTAATTAATCTCTGCTAAATTCAACTGCAAGGCTTTCGGCGTTGCAGTTTCTAGCTTTAATTATTGCAACGGTTAACTTTTCAAGTTCTTCATCCAGTTTCTCTGCCGTGTCTATGTCATTTGTTCTGATGATTTCTTCGTTCAATATATGTCTGTATCTTTTTTCTTTTTTGTAGCCAATTATTTTCCGTAGGCATCAAATTTATATATATATATATATATATATATATATATATATATATATATATATATATATATATATATTTTTTTATTTTTATTTCTGAAAGTTTTTAGCAATAACAGGCTTTTTTTGATATGAAAAAGTTTATTTTTGTTGACGTTAATTTTTACGAATGTGTAACATTTCTAAAATTTCTCTACATTTTTTGTCTCTTTCAGTTGCCAAAATTTTCGTATTTTTGTAATCAAAATCATGTTTTTCTGTTATTTTATGTTTATTTAAGGCTGTGATTTGAGTTTTCGCGTATTTATGTGCTTTGATTCTTTCTTCGAGATTTTGTGCTGTTTGACCGATATAGCTTTTATTGCAATTGTTACACGGAATATTATAAACTGTATGAGTTTTTCTCTGAATTACAGTTTTACTTTTTAATTTTGTATATATTTCTTTGATTTGATTTTTGGCAGTATGTGCTATTCTTAAATTATAAGGTTTTAATATTTTAGCAATATTTGTACTTAGTTTTGGAATATATGGTAAGGGAATGTAATTATTTTCGTTAGATTCATTTCTTTTTGAATTTAAAGTATTATATAATTTATGAATTCTGCTTTTCATGATTTTGTTGATTAAATTTGATGGGTAATTATTTTTCATGAGAAGAGTACGAACTTCTTCAAGTGTTTCATGTCGTAAACATGGTGATGTTAATTTTAGTGATCTATCTATAAAATTAATTATTATACCCTTTTTCTGGGAATAATGATGATTACTTATATAATTTATGGTTCGTTGCGAATTTATTTCTTTTCTGTACCATCTTGTAAAAATTTTGTTATCTTTTCTTATAATTGTTATATCAAGAAAATTTAATTTTTCATCTTTTTCTTCTTCAAGTGTGAATTGTAATTTATTATGAAAACTATTGAAACGTTCTAGTATATTATCAATTTGATCTTTATTTGCTATTATTAAACAATCATCAACATATCTTTTATATAATAAGATATTTTCTTCTAAATTTTTTATTATATCTTCTTCTAAAAATTCCATTACTAATTGTGCAATGACACTTGAAATTGGACTGCCCATTGCTACACCATCTAGTTGTTGATAAAATTCATTTTTATATTGAAAAAAATTTGTTCCTAAAGTGAATTTTTCACTTGTATTCCAAAAAATGAATTCATTGAAGAGCGTGTTATTGAATAATCAAAAGTTTGATGCAACAAATTAACAATTCAACTTCATGTAATGTTGAATATCAATTTTGTCTGGTTGTAGTGGGAATCCAAAACTGCAGGTACCTACTCAGGTATTCTGAATTATAATTATATGGAGATTGGGTGAAGATAATTTTATCTTTATCTTGAATACCGCATATAATAGTACGTTCCGACCCAAAATCAGAGAAATTGGTAATTTGAAGCCTTTTTGTAGGATTAACTTGATCAGTACAGAGACCAACTCGAATATTTATTCTCCGTATTCTATAAATTTTAAGAATTATCAAAAAAGAATTTATTTGAAAGAGGATATTAGGATTACTATCAGTCTTCATGAAGTAATCCTTCCATGATGCATTTCTTTAACCTTTTTCAGTAGAATTAACTATTTAGTGTTGAAGATCAAATGCTCAAAGCAATACATCGTAAACTTTATTTCTATAAGATGTATAAAAACTTTATATAAGATGTATAAAAAATGTTTATAACCTGTACATATTAGATGCACGTTAGTTTATTATATAGGTAATTAACATTTGTAATATGTGCTCCTCTTTTATAGGACAGTTTTAAATTGTAGGTTGAGTGCGCCCTTGTATGTAGAAAAAGTAGTCTCTATGAGACAAGTTTTCAGCAATTTTTGAAGGGATTATAACACCGTTGGCTCATCAATATTTATTTAATAGTTTTTATAACAATGATGAGAACTTTATTCACTTTTCCACAAAAATTGTGTTCCTAATAGAATAGAATAACGAGAAATAAAATAATAATACAAATTTAACATAATTCAAAAAGATCAATATGAATAACTCTATCAAATCAAAAACCAGACCTACCTAGAATAACAGAGGAAAAAGAAGAATAATAATTTGCGAAGTCTGTTCAAAAGAAATTATTCAATTTCTACTCCTAGGAGAAGGAAAAAACTTTGTTGTAAGATGTATACTCTTTGTTTGCTGAACGCTAAACAAAGAGTCCTCGAACCATAGAAAACACGTTCTAGACTCAGGGCATACTCTTTCCAGAGCAGATAATTTCAATATATTACATACAGTTTGAAAACCCAAATAATATATATTTTAGAATTCATAAAAATCATTGAACACAATAAGAATACCACTGTCAATTAATTAAATGATGCAATAGATTTATGGATTTCAACATTCTATGAAAATGAATACATCTTGGCGAAGGATATAGTTAGAAGAAGAAGAATGCCTACACTAGTTACCTCTGTACGTATATTACAAACAATCCCAACTTCAATAAATGACACGGAGCTTTCGCTCATATCTTGTTGAAGCAAATTAAAAACAATAAATTAAAATTAACACACTGGCTTAACTTTCACTAAATATACTATAAGATCTACATAGGTTTTGGGTGGTTAACCCATTATCAACTGTATACAATGTAACTCAAAAATATTGTATTCTCTAGATAATGGGTTATACTCTTGTAATGGGATATACCCAGTATCAAGATTATAAAATATTAATCAGTTACATTTTACTCGTATACTTTTCACAATGGGTTAACCAACCGAAACATATGTAGAGTTTTCAATATATTTAGTGTAATTTATGCCAGGCGTGTTAATATTAATTTATTGTTTTTAATCCCAATTTCATTATGCATATGTTTGAAAATGTACTGTAGATAAAAATACACTTCGTTTTTTGTCATTTCATTTATGATATTACGACTAACGTTTCGTAGTCACACTTCGAATTATTCGAATTCTTCTTCTTCTAGGTATGTCCTAGGTCACGGTATATTCTTCCAAGCTTAGAGAAAAACCAGTTCTATGTGTTGGTACCACTGCTATCAAGTTTTAAATGTATTCCAAAATGCAGGTATATTTTCCTGAGTAGGTATATATAATCTGACCGTCTGGCAAATTGTCCATACTTTGCTGAATGTTTGAATAGAGAGATACCTGTTTAGTACAAGTGAACTGCTGAACAAGTGAAGTGAACAGAAAGTTAGTTGATATTGTGAAATTCGATTTGAATCAATTGAAGGATTTTAAGGTATGCAGATTTTAAGTTATTTTTCAAAAATATGCAGAAAAAAGGCCTGATTTTCCATATATTTGTTTTAAGCACTTTATTACATTCTTGTTATTTCATATTCTATAACTTTTCTCACCAATTTGTAGATTAGTCATGAAAACTTCTGTCAATTTAGTTGCTGTTCGCGAAAATTTCTTATTTATCTATTTTTTCATCTATAATAGAGTCATTTCACATATAAATGATCAGTTGTGATAATAAATGTGTAATTGGCTGAGAGTATGAGTATGACGGCTGTTACTTCAATTTACAACCTGCTCTACTCATTTTCGGTCTCATATACTTGATATATAATATGTTTATTCTATAATTTAAGCACTGTTAATTATGCACTCAGATTTATTTGTTAAGATATAATATTTTCGGTTTTTTAATTTTTTAGGAAGTAAATTTCATTTTGTTGAATTGAATTACACTTAATTAAACTAAACATTTAATCCTCGATTAACATAAGTCGCTGTAACCATTAAATGATTACAATAATGATTGAATAAATAATACTTTTAAAGCTTGAAAATCTCTATATGTATAAAATACTATTGCGCAAGAGTAAATAATATACCTGATTGCTCATATCATAGATTTGAAAAATAAATTGTATACTTAAAAAATATTTCTCTTAGAATATATTAGTGATTTATGATCGAATTACTCAGGTTGCTACTATTAGGCAGGAACCAATGAAAATAAATTACAGCTCAGGATTACAGATAGAAATGTCTCAAATAATTAATAGCAAATGTCAAACCCAGTGTTTTCTGTTAGGTATACGAAACATAATGAAACTATTATGCTGTAGAAAAGGTAGATAAATCTAAAAACCATCAAACCCTAATTTTATCACAATTATAGCTGAGATATTTGTCAATTTCGTTCTAAATATTTTATGGCATCAATTACTCTACTCACAAAATCAGTTTGTCGCTCGTGTTATTCTATCTGGAAGAAATGTCAGGAAATGTGATTATTGACCCTTCTCTGCTATTATTATATTATTCATCATTCGAAAAACTATAATTTTTTTTGCAAGTGTATTGGAAATTCAAAAAACTGATTTTCATGAATATTTCACAGAATAGGTGAAAAAAATAATTTATTTAAAGGACGATAATAGGATAATTATCAGTTTTCATAAAGTAATCCTGTAATGATGCAGTTCTTTAATATGTTATTATATGTATAAAAGAAATTTACTACAAGAAAAACAATTCTGTAATTTCAGTAGAATTGAGTATTTTGTGTTGTAGATCAAGTACTCGAAGCAATGCATCTTGTACTTTATTTATATAAGATGTATAAAAACTTTCTATCAGATGTATAAAAAATGTCTATAACCTGTACATATTAGATGCACGTTAGTTTATAGGTAATTAAAATTTGTAATATATGCTCCTTTTTTATAGGACAATTTCAAATTGTAGGTTGATAACGTACTTGTATGTAAAAAAAGTAGTTTCTGTGAGATAAGTTTTCAGGAATTTTTGAAGGAATTATAAAACCTTTGGCTCATCAATATTTATTCAATAGTTTTTATAACAATGATTAGAACTTTATTCACTTTTCCACACAAATTGTGTTCCCAATAGAATAGAACGAAAAATGAAATAATAATACAAATTTAACAAAATTCAACAAGATGAATATGAATAACTTTATCAAATCAAAAACCAAACCAGGCCAACGAAAGAAAAAGAATAATAATAATCTACAACGTCTGTTTAAAAGAAATTATTTAATTTTTATTCCTAGAAGCAGGAAAAAACTTTCTTGTAAGATGTTTGTTGTAAGAGTCTTTGTTTGCTGAAAGCTAAACAAAGAGTCCCCGAACCATAGCGTTCTAGACTCAGGCTATACTCTTTCAAGTGCAGATAATTTGAATATATTACATACAGTTTGAAAATCAAAAAAAAATAGATATTTTGGAATTCATAGAAATCATTGAACACAATAAGAATACCACTGTCAATTCATTGAATGATGCAGCAGATTTATGGATTTCAACATTCTATGAAAAAGAATACAGCTTGGCGAAGGATGAGAATTAATAATAATAATAAAAATAATAAGTCTTTATTATCCTACAGGTATAAATACCCAGTTACAGGAAATATTTCAAAACACATTAAAACAGTATTAACACTTAATAATATAATACAAAACATTTAAAAAACAATAATCAATAAAAGAAGTAATGAAAATGAGTAATTGATAATAACAATATAATATAATATACTATCCATCAAAAGATTATAAGTGAATTTCTATTATAAATAAAATTCTATTTATAAAGAATAACCAATAAAAGAATCAATAATGAGTAATTAATAACACTAAAATAGTATAACATCTTATACATCGAAGTTATATAAATTATAAAATATAATTATATAACATATTATATATCACTAGATTCTAAGTACACCCGGACTAATGAAAGCAAATGAGTCACTGTGGATCGCATTTGTCAGACACGTCCTCGAATAGGGAACACATATGTCTAATGGGTGATTGAGAGAATTAGACTTCGGACTACCCAATGAAAAGAATTGACTTGATCTTGAATATTCTCTGGGTACGTGAAAATCAATTGAACTAATAAGGGCAGGACAGTCTAGATAGCCATGCAAGAGATTATATAGAAACTTCAGAGATAACAGGTTCCCGCCAACTTCAAGTGTTTTAGCGCCAAACCTATTCAATAGATCTGTTTGTCTATATCCTCTTATAGCACAAATGAGATCTTCTCTCCAAATTAGATATTTCGTTGTATTGACTCTAAGTGATTTTTATGAGAACTATAATTGGGACGCCAAATCATTCATCCGAAATCCAATTTGCTCTTAACAAGTGCATTAAATAATTGTGTAAGTGTTTTTGTATTCGAAAAGTGTCCAGCATTACGCACAATGAATCCATAAGATTTAAGATATAAGAAACATCATTCACAAAAGTTATTCATTATTATCATGATATTAACCGGCTCTTGTTTTTTGTTATTATTGAAACATCGACCGAATAATATTTTCCATTGCTGTTTGAATATTAACAGGATATATATTTCATTGTCTCTCGATAAATGGAGGTTTTCATTTCAATTTGGAAGTATAATAATATTTAAGTTTCATTTAAATATTGAGCAATTGAAGTTAATTACTTCAAAAATAAAACATGAAAGAAACGTTGCACAAAAATTTTCGGCTTGAAAAAAATAAAATAACTGAAAATAATTAAAAGAGGTGGAGGGTTTCTCAATATAAAAACAAAATTGAAACAACACAAAAGAAGAAAATTTTTCTAATAAACAAGCTCAATTTTGTTCCTTCAGAAGGAATTCCTTACATCCATCTTGCAATAATATATATATATATATATATATATATATATATATATATATATATATATATATATATATATATATATATATATATATATATATATATATATATTTATATATATCTAATTTAGAAATACGTAGACACACCGAATTCAACGTTACATTTCTTGACATTTCTTTATAACAATACCAAAAAAAGTGACCAAAATTGTGACTAGATTTCCGAATTGTCATGGAAACATGCTTTTATTTGTGAAACCTTGCTGTTTAGGTATATGAATATGATTTGATTAAGTTATAATATGCAGGGTACACCCTATTTGAAAAATTTAACTTTCCAGCATATTCGGTAAATATCAAAAACTTATTTGAAAAATGAATTAAGTTGTTCCTTCAGAGGCATGATTTTAAAAACTTGTTGAAATTATAATTATTACATACTGGTACTAAATTGATATCTCACATAATAATGTGACGAATTAAAATAAGAATTTTACATAATGAAAACTCTTTCGACTTAATGAAAATTTACTACATTATAGGACAAATATCGTGTTTAGAACACCACGTTTATCTGATAGATTTAGTAAATTCATCAGTAGTTGCATTTGTCGGACTTTCATTTCGATACAAGAAATGTCATTTCATTAAGTCCATTTGTTTCGAAATTACTATTTGTTCATGTAGACTTTCAAATTTCCGTGAAATAGTGCCAAAAATGCCTTCAAGTTTTGTGTTTTCATCTCCTCCTACATCAAGAAAATACAGTAAGATAGGTACCAGGTGTTTCATAAAAATATGTCGCACATTTCTGAGATGTCCTGAGAATTCGTAAAGTGTACTTCATATGAGAGTATGTTCAATTTTTTTAACATTATCCAAAGTCCATTGCAATAATATATATTCACGTCAACTTTGAATTATCCTGTATATGAAATAGATAATTATGCTTATTTTTGTACATTTAATTAATTGCATTGCGTTTTATCATATATAAGCTCGAATATCTTATTAATTCAATGTTTTTCAGGTTAACGAAAAATTTATACATTTTTCTGAATTATTTACACCATAAAAGAAGGATATATTCGTAGAATCTAGCAGATATCTATTCGTCGAAGAGGCAGGAATACATAAGGCGGCTTATTGCGACACCATAAGGATAAGAAAAATTTTGCAAGTAGCAAATGGCGCTGACGTTAATTGTGTCGATATGAATGGTGCAACTTCTTTACATCTTGCTTCCTTGATGGTAAATGATCAAACACATACGAGTACCATAAAAGAAATCTTAAAACATAAACCACAAATGAATTTACGAGATGATTATAATCGAACGCCTTTAAATATACTCGTGTCTAGTGCTACGTATGATATACGATTGTTGGAATCTTATTTGATTGCTAGAGCTGATCCTAATTTGGCAGACCAATAACGTCTTCACAATATAGTTAAACATCCTCTTGTGGACAGGGCTACATGGTTGCAAAGTATAGAATTATTGATGAGTTATATAACGGATATCAATTTTGCCGACGAGGAAGGAAATACTGTTCTTCACATAGCTGCGATGCTTGGGTTCGCTGACGTTGTAGACTTCCTTTTGGAACACCACGCCAATATTAATGTAAAAAATCGTAAAAATTATACTCCAATTGACATAGCATTCAATCTTATAGATCCAGACGTTCTTGATTGTTTAGGAAAACAATTATTAGTGCAATATAGCTTGAATATGGCAGTTAATGAAAAATATGTAAATGTGATATTAGAAATGGAACGTTTCGAAGACTTTTGGCAACAATGTAATACTGAGTTAGATCAGCTGAAAAACGATAAAATAGGCGATACCGTGTATTCATACTTCCACATCATTGACAGTACCTACGCAAAGAATGTCAAATATATTCCGAAATGAAAAAACACAAACTTCAGCTTTACATTATGAATAGAAAATATTTAAAATCTATGACCAGCAATCTGTTTAATTGCTTGTAGAGAGCGATAATGCGAAAGATTTGTCGCTGACGTTAATTGTGTTGAACTCCTTCACACCTTGCTTCCTTGCTGGTGGATAATCAAACACATACCATTGAAGAAATCTTAAAACATAAACCACAAATGAATTTACGAGATGACTATAATCGAACCTATATAATCGCCTTTAAATATACTCGTGTCTAGTGCTACGTATGATATAAGATTGTTGGAATCGTATTTGATTGCTGGAGCTGATCCTAATTTGGCAGACCAATAACGTCTTCACAATATAGTTAAACATCCTCTTGTGGACAGGGCTACATGGTTGCAAAGTATAGAATTATTGATGAGTTATATAACGGATATCAATTTTGCCGACGAGGAAGGAAATACTGTTCTTCACATAGCTGCGATGCTTGGGTTCGCTGACGTTGTAGACCTCCTTTTGGAACACCACGCCAATATTAATGTAAAAAATCGTAAAAATTATACTCCAATTGACATAGCATTCAATCTTATAGATCCAGACGTTCTTGATTGTTTAGGAAAACAATTATTAGTGCAATATAGCTTGAATATGGCAGTTAATGAAAAATATGTAAATGTGATATTAGAAATGGAACGTTTCGAAGACTTTTGGCAACAATGTAATACTGAGTTAGATCAGCTGAAAAACGATAAAATAGGCGATACCGTGTATTCATACTTCCACATCATTGACAGTACCTACGCAAAGAATGTCAAATATATTCCGAAATGAAAAAACACAAACTTCAGCTTTACATTATGAATAGAAAATATTTAAAATCTATGACCAGCAATCTGTTTAATTGCTTGTAGAGAGCGATAATGCGAAAGATTTGTCGCTGACGTTAATTGTGTTGAACTCCTTCACACCTTGCTTCCTTGCTGGTGGATAATCAAACACATACCATTGAAGAAATCTTAAAACATAAACCACAAATGAATTTACGAGATGACTATAATCGAACCTATATAATCGCCTTTAAATATACTCGTGTCTAGTGCTACGTATGATATAAGATTGTTGGAATCGTATTTGATTGCTGGAGCTGATCCTAATTTGGCAGACCAATAACGTCTTCACAATATAGTTAAACATCCTCTTGTGGACAGGGCTACATGGTTGCAAAGTATAGAATTATTGATGAGTTATATAACGGATATCAATTTTGCCGACGAGGAAGGAAATACTGTTCTTCACATAGCTGCGATGCTTGGGTTCGCTGACGTTGTAGACCTCCTTTTGGAACACCACGCCAATATTAATGTAAAAAATCGTAAAAATTATACTCCAATTGACATAGCATTCAATCTTATAGATCCAGACGTTCTTGATTGTTTAGGAAAACAATTATTAGTGCAATATAGCTTGAATATGGCAGTTAATGAAAAATATGTAAATGTGATATTAGAAATGGAACGTTTCGAAGACTTTTGGCAACAATGTAATACTGAGTTAGATCAGCTGAAAAACGATAAAATAGGCGATACCGTGTATTCATACTTCCACATCATTGACAGTACCTACGCAAAGAATGTCAAATATATTCCGAAATGAAAAAACACAAACTTCAGCTTTACATTATGAATAGAAAATATTTAAAATCTATGACCAGCAATCTGTTTAATTGCTTGTAGAGAGCGATAATGCGAAAGATTTGTCGCTGACGTTAATTGTGTTGAACTCCTTCACACCTTGCTTCCTTGCTGGTGGATAATCAAACACATACCATTGAAGAAATCTTAAAACATAAACCACAAATGAATTTACGAGATGACTATAATCGAACCTATATAATCGCCTTTAAATATACTCGTGTCTAGTGCTACGTATGATATAAGATTGTTGGAATCGTATTTGATTGCTGGAGCTGATCCTAATTTGGCAGACCAATAACGTCTTCACAATATAGTTAAACATCCTCTTGTGGACAGGGCTACATGGTTGCAAAGTATAGAATTATTGATGAGTTATATAACGGATATCAATTTTGCCGACGAGGAAGGAAATACTGTTCTTCACATAGCTGCGATGCTTGGGTTCGCTGACGTTGTAGACCTCCTTTTGGAACACCACGCCAATATTAATGTAAAAAATCGTAAAAATTATACTCCAATTGACATAGCATTCAATCTTATAGATCCAGACGTTCTTGATTGTTTAGGAAAACAATTATTAGTGCAATATAGCTTGAATATGGCAGTTAATGAAAAATATGTAAATGTGATATTAGAAATGGAACGTTTCGAAGACTTTTGGCAACAATGTAATACTGAGTTAGATCAGCTGAAAAACGATAAAATAGGCGATACCGTGTATTCATACTTCCACATCATTGACAGTACCTACGCAAAGAATGTCAAATATATTCCGAAATGAAAAAACACAAACTTCAGCTTTACATTATGAATAGAAAATATTTAAAATCTATGACCAGCAATCTGTTTAATTGCTTGTAGAGAGCGATAATGCGAAAGATTTGTCGCTGACGTTAATTGTGTTGAACTCCTTCACACCTTGCTTCCTTGCTGGTGGATAATCAAACACATACCATTGAAGAAATCTTAAAACATAAACCACAAATGAATTTACGAGATGACTATAATCGAACCTATATAATCGCCTTTAAATATACTCGTGTCTAGTGCTACGTATGATATAAGATTGTTGGAATCGTATTTGATTGCTGGAGCTGATCCTAATTTGGCAGACCAATAACGTCTTCACAATATAGTTAAACATCCTCTTGTGGACAGGGCTACATGGTTGCAAAGTATAGAATTATTGATGAGTTATATAACGGATATCAATTTTGCCGACGAGGAAGGAAATACTGTTCTTCACATAGCTGCGATGCTTGGGTTCGCTGACGTTGTAGACCTCCTTTTGGAACACCACGCCAATATTAATGTAAAAAATCGTAAAAATTATACTCCAATTGACATAGCATTCAATCTTATAGATCCAGACGTTCTTGATTGTTTAGGAAAACAATTATTAGTGCAATATAGCTTGAATATGGCAGTTAATGAAAAATATGTAAATGTGATATTAGAAATGGAACGTTTCGAAGACTTTTGGCAACAATGTAATACTGAGTTAGATCAGCTGAAAAACGATAAAATAGGCGATACCGTGTATTCATACTTCCACATCATTGACAGTACCTACGCAAAGAATGTCGAATATATTCCGAAATAAAAAAACACAAACTTCAGCTTTACATTATGAATAGAAAATATTTAAAATCTATGACCAGCAATCTGTTTAATTGCTTGTAGAGAGCGATAATGCGAAAGATTTGTCGCTGACGTTAATTGTGTTGAACTCCTTCACACCTTGCTTCCTTGCTGGTGGATAATCAAACACATACCATTGAAGAAATCTTAAAACATAAACCACAAATGAATTTACGAGATGATTATAATCGAACTCCTCTGAATATATCTTCGTGGCTCGTGATAGGTATGATACACGATTGTTGAAAAAGTATTTGAAGAATCGAGCTAATCCCAATTTAACAGATATATATGGGCATACCTATCTACACCATATAGTTATGTATCCACTTGAGGAGGGCTGCATGGTTATGTAGTATAAGATTAATGATAAGTTATAAAGTGGATGTCAATTTTACCGATGAGGATGGAAACACTGTTCTTCGCATAGCTGGGATGCTTGTGCGCGTTGACGTCGTAGACCTGCTTTTAGAACACTACGCCAATATAAATTAAAAAAATTGTGAAAATTTTACTCCAATTGTTATAGCATTCATTCGTACATTTCCGGACCTTCTTGATAGCTTAGGAAAATATTTATTAGTGTAATATAGCTTGAATATAGCCGTTGATGAAGAATATGTAAAAGTGATATTAGAACTGGAACGTTTCGAAGACTTTTGGCAACAATGTAATACTGAGTTAGATCAGCTGAAAAAAGATGAAATAGGCGATACTGTGTATTCATATTACCACATCATGACACTACCTACGCAAAGAAGGTCAAAGATATACCGAAATAAAAGAACACAAACTTTAGCATTACATTATGAATAGAAAATATTCAAAATCTACGACCAGCATCTCTAAAATTGCTTGGACAGGGCGATGATGCGAAACATTTATCTTACCATTGGAACGGAATTTTGTAAGCATGTGATGCCCCGGATGCCAGAAATTATCATAGACAAAATCACATGATTTCTCAGCAATGAAGAATTGACAATTAAAAAACTTAAAAACAGTAAAAAAACTTAATCTATCGAAAGATTTTGTTATAAACAGTATAACTCATTTTGATTGGAAAACCCGATGTGGAACATGAAATTATTAACTGATTTAGAAATACATAGGGCGGCTTTTTGTGGGGACACTAAAGCGATAAGAAGACTTTTGCAGATGGCGCTGACGTTAATTGTGTCGATATAAATGACGAAATTCCTTTACACCTTGCTTCCTTGATGGTGGACAATCAAACACATACCATTGAAGAAATCTTAAAACATAAACCACAAATGAATTTACGAGATGATTATAATCGAACTCCTCTGAATATATCAGCGTGGTTCGTGCTGGGTATGATACACAATTGTTGAAAAAATATTTGAAGGATCGTGCTAATCCCAATTTAACAGATATATATGGGCATACCTCTCTTCACCATATAGTTCTGTATCCACTTGAGGACAGGGCTGCATGGTTATGTAGTATAAGATTGATGATAAGTTATGAAGAGGATGTCAATTTTACCGATAGGGATGGAAACACTGTTCTTCACATAGCTGCGATGCTTGGGTTGACGTTGTAGACCTGCTTTTAGAAAGCCACTCCAATATAAATTTAAAAAATTGTGAAAATTCTACTCCAATTGACATAGCATTCATTCGTACATTTCCGGACGTTCTTGATAGCTTAGGAAAATATTTATTAATGCAATATAGCTTGAATATGGCAGTTAATGAGGAATATGTAAAAGTGATATTAGAACAGCAACGTTTCGAAAACTTTTATCAACAATATAATACTGAGTTAGATCAGCTGAAAAAAGATAAAATAGGCGATACCTGTGTGTTCATACTTCCACATCATGACATTACCTACCGAAAGAATGTCAAAGATATTCCGAAATAAAAAAACACAAACTTCAGCTTTACATTATGAACAGAAAATATTGAAATCTATGAACAGCATCTGTTTAATTGCTTGGAGAGCGATGATGCGAAACATTAGTCTTACCATTGAAAATCAATTTTATAAGCATGTGCACCCCTGGATAAAATAGGCGATACTGTGTGTTCATACTTCCACATCATGACATTACCTACCGAAAGAATGTCAAAGATATTCCGAAATGAGAAAACACAAACTTCAGCTTTACATTATGAACAGAAAATATTGAAATCTATGAACAGCATCTGTTTAATTGCTTGGAGAGCGATGATGCGAAACATTAGTCTTACCATTGGAAATCAATTTTATAAGCATGTGCACCCCTGGATAAAATAGGCGATACTGTGTGTTCATACTTCCATCATGACATTACCTATCGAAAGAATGTCAAAGATATTCCGAAATAAGAAAACACAAACTTCAGCTTTACATTATGAACAGAAAATATTGAAATCTATGAACAGCATCTGTTTAATTGTTGGAGAGCGATGATGCGAAACATTAGTCTTACCATTGGAAATCAATTTTATAAGCATGTGCACCCCTGGATAAAATAGGCGATACTGTGTGTTGATACTTCCACATCATGACATTACCTACCGAAAGAATGTCAAAGATATTCCGAAATAAGAAAACACAAACTTCAGCTTTACATTATGAACAGAAAATATTGAAATCTATGAACAGCATCTGTTTAATTGCTTGAAGAGCGATGATGCGAAACATTAGTCTTACCATTGGAAATCAATTTTATAAGCATGTGCACCCCTGGATAAAATAGGCGATACTGTGTGTTCATACTTCCACATCATGACATTACCTATCGAAAGAATGTCAAAGATATTCCGAAATAAGAAAACACAAACTTCAGCTTTACATTATGAACAGAAAATATTGAAATCTATGAACAGCATCTGTTTAATTGCTTGGAGAGCGATGATGCGAAACATTAGTCTTACCATTGGAAATCAATTTTATAAGCATGTGCACCCCTGGATAAAATAGGCGATACTGTGTGTTGATACTTCCACATCATGACATTACCTATCGAAAGAATGTCAAAGATATTCCGAAATAAGAAAACACAAACTTCAGCTTTACATTATGAACAGAAAATATTGAAATCTATGAACAGCATCTGTTTAATTGCTTGGAGAGCGATGATGCGAAACATTAGTCTTACCATTGGAAATCAATTTTATAAGCATGTGCACCCCTGGATAAAATAGGCGATACTGTGTGTTCATACTTCCACATCATGACATTACCTATCGAAAGAATGTCAAAGATATTCCGAAATAAGAAAACACAAACTTCAGCTTTACATTATGAACAGAAAATATTGAAATCTATGAACAGCATCTGTTTAATTGCTTGGAGAGCGATGATGCGAAACATTAGTCTTACCATTGGAAATCAATTTTATAAGCATGTGCACCCCTGGATAAAATAGGCGATACTGTGTGTTCATACTTCCACATCATGACATTACCTATCGAAAGAATGTCAAAGATATTCCGAAATAAGAAAACACAAACTTCAGCTTTACATTATGAACAGAAAATATTGAAATCTATGAACAGCATCTGTTTAATTGCTTGGAGAGCGATGATGCGAAACATTAGTCTTACCATTGGAAATCAATTTTATAAGCATGTGCACCCCTGGATAAAATAGGCGATACTGTGTGTTGATACTTCCACATCATGACATTACCTACCGAAAGAATGTCAAAGATATTCCGAAATAAGAAAACACAAACTTCAGCTTTACATTATGAACAGAAAATATTGAAATCTATGAACAGCATCTGTTTAATTGCTTGGAGAGCGATGATGCGAAACATTAGTCTTACCATTGGAAATCAATTTTATAAGCATGTGCACCCCTGGATAAAATAGGCGATACTGTGTGTTCATACTTCCACATCATGACATTACCTATCGAAAGAATGTCAAAGATATTCCGAAATAAGAAAACACAAACTTCAGCTTTACATTATGAACAGAAAATATTGAAATCTATGAACAGCATCTGTTTAATTGCTTGAAGAGCGATGATGCGAAACATTAGTCTTACCATTGGAAATCAATTTTATAAGCATGTGCACCCCTGGATAAAATAGGCGATACTGTGTGTTCATACTTCCACATCATGACATTACCTACCGAAAGAATGTCAAAGATATTCCGAAATAAGAAAACACAAACTTCAGCTTTACATTATGAACAGAAAATATTGAAATCTATGAACAGCATCTGTTTAATTGCTTGGAGAGCGATGATGCGAAACATTAGTCTTACCATTGGAAATCAATTTTATAAGCATGTGCACCCCTGGATAAAATAGGCGATACTGTGTGTTCATACTTCCACATCATGACATTACCTACCGAAAGAATGTCAAAGATATTCCGAAATAAGAAAACACAAACTTCAGCTTTACATTATGAACAGAAAATATTGAAATCTATGAACAGCATCTGTTTAATTGCTTGGAGAGCGATGATGCGAAACATTAGTCTTACCATTGGAAATCAATTTTATAAGCATGTGCACCCCTGGATAAAATAGGCGATACTGTGTGTTCATACTTCCACATCATGACATTACCTACCGAAAGAATGTCAAAGATATTCCGAAATAAGAAAACACAAACTTCAGCTTTACATTATGAACAGAAAATATTTAAATCTATGAACAGCATCTGTTTAATTGCTTGGAGAGCGATTATGCGAAACATTAGTCTTACCATTGGAAATCAATTTTATAAGCATGTGCACCCCTGGATAAAATAGGCGATACTGTGTATTCATATTACCACATCATGCCAGTACCTACGCAAAGAAGGTCAAAGACATTACGAAACAAAAGAACACAAACTTTAGCTTTACATTATGAAACGGAAATATTCAAAATCTACGACCAGCATCTGTAAAATTGCTTGGATAGGGCGAAGATGCGAAACATTTATCTTACCATTGGAACGGAATTTTGTAAGCATGTGATGCCCCGGATGCCACAAATTATTATAGACAGCAATGAAGAATTGAGAAATTTGGCTAAGGTTATCAATATGGATAACACCTCACACCTCACAATTGATTACCCGTGATAATATAAATGATCTTTTTGTTGTTAGTATTAGTATATATCTATGGTTAATCTATGGACATTCTTTTTTGTTCTGTGTTTTTCCAACCTAACCTTAGTTCAGTTCGTATTGTATTCTTATTAAAACAAGTATTGTATTTTTGTTCTCAATATATATCGGAATAAACGTTTTCTTTAATAATTAAATTAATCCTTTCGATCCACAAAACAACAGGTTATGGGCCCAGAATACTAAAAAAAAAGGATTAGTTGTGCAAACATAGTTTTTGGAAATTCAGAAGAAAATCGTCGAACCACGTTGGGAACATGGAAGAAATTAAATTGAAATTGTGCTTATTCGAAGGAAAAAATTTTGAAGCTGGAAATATCGCATGGAATCGATATTGGATCAATATGAACTGAAGCAATTCATAGAAACAGATCTGAAAGAATTAGTTTATGGAAAAGCAGCAGCTGAAGCCGAGAATCTACGGAAATCTGAGAAGAAATGTAGAGCCATAATTATAAATCACATAGGTGATTCACAACTAGAATACATTAAAGGTAAAACGGAATCTAAAGAAATATTTGATACTTTAAAATCGCTGTTTGAACGATCAAGTATATCGAATCAGTTATTCATTAGAAAAAAAATTACTAATGATGAGATACAAAGAAAACTAAAATATGCATAGTTATCTGTTGAACTTCGATAGAACTATTAGGGAATCAAAAGAAGCAGGAGACAAACAGCATCAAGCTCTTCATAGAAGAGCTAGATGCTGTTTGTCATCTTTTATTAAGTCTTCCTAAATCTTAAGAATCGCTAGTAGCAGCATTGGAAACGGTAGATCAAACAAAACTACAAATAGAATATGTCAAATCTGGACTGATTGATGAATTGAACAAAAGAAAATCATAAAATGTTGATGAATGATGGAAACAAAGCTAGTACAAATACAGCTAGTGATACTGTTTTTTATTCAAAACCAAACACAAAGGTCAATTTCAATTCAAGTGCTATAACTGTGACAAAGTGGGGCATGAACGTTCTGAATGTAAGTACAAGCCCAAGAAATAAAATTTTCAGAAGCAAAATAATGGAAACGATTCAAGAATATCATCTAAAGACCATTCTGCAAACCTGTGCAATAATGAAGAAAAGGATAATTGTTTTATGGTGAATGAAAATTCAAATATTCAAGAATCATACAATGGAGAAATATGCTGGGTCGCGACCATCTTTAATACATGCCATGAAATGCACATTTGTTAAAACAAGATAGTGGTCTAACCCTCCCGCCTTTAGTTGGGCAGGTATACTAATGCAAATAGAACGCTTCCCAAAACTTTCGCAGTTTGAAGTAAAATAATTTGAGCTTTTGGTATAAATTCTATATTTTTCAATTGTGTACAGTGTAATGCAAGTGTTGATGTTGATAATTTGTTGAAATCTCAACATCAAACTATAAAGAACTAAGTGTTTAGTTTGTTTGAAAATTTCAGTGAAACGAAATCAATTTTGCGTTGTTTGAGATTTTCGTTGTTTGAAGTTGAATATTTCACGATTTCAGTTTTAATCCTCTATTAATCAATTTTCTATAGTGTTATTTAGGTGCTAGTGTTGATAGTTTGTGGATAACATAACATCAAATTATAAAAACGAAGTGTTTTGTGTGAACCGATTTAATCGAATCGAATTTGTGTTATGTTTTGTACGGATTACTTACAAATAATTTTTGTGTGTAGAGGATAGGTATTCCGTAGATGATTCAGTAAGTTTCAAGCTTGGAATAGGTGAGTTTCTATTGAGAATATTTTCAAATAGAAAATTTGTTGATGAGATACAAAGATATTCCAGACAGTGTGGATCAATCTTATAATCACTTATTTAATCGAGAAAAGTTTATGTTATTTAAATGAGGCATCGATTAAAATTAGTTGTGATTTAGTTGAAGATTTTTCAGAAAAAATTTTCATGGCTACTTGTTTAAATAACCTTCGATAATAACCTTCAGGTTTTGTAATTAAAATTTTTGGAAACACAATTCAATGTATATCACAAAAACAAAAATGTGTAGCTTTATCTTCGTGTGGAGCTGAATTCATTGCTTTAAGTATTACAGTTCCAGAAATTTTATGGATGCAAAGATTACTGTCTGACCTAGGTATAGTTGAAAATGTAGTAGGGTAGACAGGGGGAATAGCGCTCTCTGGGTAATGGCGCTCACCTCTGTAACCTTGTCAAAATGGAACGTACCAATATGCCATGACGCGTGGAGTGTGGGGGGAGGGGGCCTCTAACAGACAGCGATGCAAACGGACAGTCAGCTCGCGTCACGGGACCGTGAAGTGCGTTTCTTCGTTTGCGGCCGCGCTGATCTAATTTTTGGTTAGGTGTTTTCTGTCGGTAAGTCCAAAACTTTGATGCTTATTTAATTATTGATTTTACTTTTCTGACTGTAAAACTATTCTATTTTGTGATAACGTAATCAATTTTCAACAATTGTGTATGATTTCTTTTAAAATTTGAAATTAATTACAATAAACCGTTTGGGGTTATACCGCACATCTGAGCGCCATTACCCTTACCTTTAGTGACCTATTTTGTTACTGTTATAGATATGCCGAGAAATCGTCAAAGGGCCACCGCTAAAGCGGCTTGGACCGGAGAAGACCTTCAATCTGCTAAAACTGCGATTGAAGGAGGTTTGTCGAAAAGAAAAGCCGCAAAACAATATAACATACCATTTACTACTTTGAGAGATCGACTAAAAAATGAAAACATGAGCAACCCAAGACTAGGACGCAAGACTGTTTTCACCCAACAACAAGAAACTGAAATTGCTGAACAAGTGAAATTGCTGGGTTCGTTATACTATGGACTCAGTGTCGCAGATTTGCGTAAACTTGTTTATAAATATGCTGAGCTCAACAAAATCAAAAACAATTTTGATCAAAGCAGCAAAACAGCTGGATTGGATTGGGTACACGCCTTTATGAGACGCAATCTTTCAGTTTCTATACGCAAAGCTGAAGCAACAAGCTTAAATAGAATTTCTGCTTTCAACAAAGAAGAAATAACATATTTTTATGATAAACTTGGCGACCTAATGGAAAAACATAAGTTTTTCCAAACAATATTTACAATGCTGACGAAACTGGTATCACCACGGTGGCAGACCCAGGAAAAGTGCTCGCCGAAAAGGGACAAAGAAGAGTCGGATCTGTTACAAGCGGCGAACGAGGAAGCAACATAACAGTTATGTGTGCGATGAGTGCAGGCGGAAATTTCATACCGCCCATGTTTATTTTTGCCAGACAGAGAATGACACCTTTATTAGAAAAAGATGGACCCGCTGGTGCATTATACACAAACTCTAAAAATGGCTGGATAAATGAAGACTTATTTGTCACTTGGCTCAAACATTTCGCAGCATTTGCAAAGCCTACCCAAGAATCACCTGTGTTGTTAATCCTAGACAATCACAGCAGTCACATTTCCCTTCAAGCTTTCATTTTTTGTAAAGAAAACCACATCACAATGCTTTCGATTCCACCACATAGTTCTCACAGAACACAGCCGCTGGATGTGTCTTTTTATGGGCCGTTGAAAGCAGCTTATAGGCATGAATGCAACAGGCACATGAAGACACATTTAATGTGCAAAATAACTCCATACAATGTTGCAAGTCTTTTCAATAAAGCCTACGTACAAGTTGCCAATATAAGTAAAGCAGAATCTGGATTTCGAGGTACTGGAATTTACCCATTGAACCCAAATGTTTTCACTGATCAAGATTTTCTGGCAGCTTCGCTGATCGCACAAGAATGGGAACAAATCACTGAAAACCAAGACCCAAAAGGCCAGAATTTTGAAGATGCGCAGTCTGATCGTATGGTTATAATTTCAGGACATACATCTCCTTTGGAATCTCTTTTTGCAGTTGCTTGTAACCAAGAACTTTTTGATGACAAAAGAACTCCGGTATCTTTGCTGCTATAGCAACGACACCAACTATTGCACCATGTTCTAAGCCGGGGCAAAGAAAGCGGAAACAACATGCTACCATATTAACTGCGACTCCTATGAAAATTATTTTAGAGGATAAAGAAAAGAAAAAAATTGCGAAATTTAATAAAACGAGAAATGATAATAAATCAAGACCAAAAAAGGTTGTCAAAGAAACGAAAAACAAACATATAAAAAAGAAGTCTTACAAGAGAAAAATTTTACAGGACAGTTCTTCAGAGAGTGAAGATGAAGAGCACCTTTGCGATGATGACAGTGATGACGAAATGATTGCGGATGATGAAAATTATAACAAATGTATCATTTGCGAAGAATTTGGAAAAAATAACGAGTTGTTGTATCGCTGCACCATCTGTGGATTGTGGGCTCATGCTACATGTTCAGGACGGGATTCGCCATATGGATATATCTGTGATTTATGTGTCCAAAAATAAAATATTTATATTTCTAATTTGTCTTATCTGTAATAATAATTATTACTTTATCTTAGATTATTATAATAATTGAAGTTGATTTGACATTAAAGACTTTACTTATGTTACGTAAAAAAGGGGATAATTGATGCTAATTTGTAAGTGTAGACTTTTCTTTTATTATATAAGGTAATATAACCTTTAAGATCTCACATATATTTCTTTAATTAAAATGTATTTTACATGTTAAATTCCAACAAAAATGTTTGAGCGTCATTACCCCGTACCCTGAGCGGCATTACCCAAAGTCAGGGGCAATGCCGCTCAAACATGTTTTTTTAATATTGTTTTCCTACTACTAGTCGGTCAAAGATATATGCTTTTGTTGTTAAATTGTTGATTACTTGATAAATAAAGACTCTGTTACTTTTCTTAAGTTTGATTTAAAATAAATAATGTATAAAATACATCATGTTTTTCTTAAGTGAACGTCATTCCCCCTCCCTACCCTACCGTCTCAGATATTTGAAGATAATCAAAGTGTCTTTCACATTGTGAAGCAAAATAAATTTGAAAATAGAATTAAGCATATATCCATTAAGGTTAGTTTTGTTCAAGATATTTATAAGAAGAAATTAATAGATTTAACTTATGTAAGTTCATGTGAGCAAGAAGCAGATGTATTCACCAAACCAATTGCTCGGAATCAATTTGAGAAGTTAATTTGTATGTTGGGATATTTTAGTGAAATAAATTAGAACTTTATCAAATTGTGGAGGGATGTTAAGCAATATATCTATTGGGTTAGATCTAGGTCCATATTTAGTTATGGTGGAATCAACATCAAGTGAAAATATAGGCAATATTCATCCAATGAACTTAGGGAAAAAATTGATCAATAATGGAATTAAAGGTGTTAAAAATATCATGAAAAAAGGTAAGAAGAGGGTAGGTATAGAATTCTACTCAGGATTAGCAGCTAATACTTTTGTAATGTCCAATTTCTTTAATAACAAAGATTATTCAGTTTTTATACCAACGAGATTAGTCACTTGCAGGGGAGTTATCAGAAATATAGGATCAGATATTTCAGAAGAAGACATTTTAAACAAATCAGACTCGAAAGTAAAAATTACGAGTGCGAGACCCTTTAAAAAACGTATCAAAGTTGGAGATAAGGTGGAATATATAATTCATCAACGTGGTTAATTACGTTTGAAGGAAAAATTTTGCCCGAAGCTATAGCAATATGCAGTTGTAGGGCTCAAATATCTCTTTACATTCCTCCAGTGATACAATGTTATAAATGTCTTCGATATGGCCACATTGAACATAATTGTAGGGGTAATAAAAGATGCAGGAATTGCGGTCATGAACATTCTGAGAATGAATGTGAGAATATCAATAAACCTAGTTGTGTGTATTGTGAAGGTGGACATGCCACCACAGATAGGTCCTGCCCAGAATATATACGACAAAAAAGAATAAATGAATTAATAGCAGTAGAAAACATTTCATATTTTGAAGCAGTCAAACAAGTTAAAAAGAACTATGTCCACAAGAACAGCCACAAATGTACCCTAGTTTACCACAATCAAAAATTAATTCTGAAAAAATAACTCTGATAAATGTTGCAGATAGACGAATTCTACAAAATACTACAACGAAACCTACTTCTTCTTATGTTACCGTCACAAAAAAAAGAAAATCAGCTTTGGAATAAATTCCCAACTATGACAAAAAGGAACATCAAAGTCAAATTATCCCGTCTTATTCATCATCTGAATTCAGTCCTTCAAAAATCTTGGTTAACAAAACAAATGAAACCCTTAGCATGAGGCAAATTTTGGAATTTTTTCAACAAAAAAAAAGTAATATGTTTAATACAACTGAAATAGAAATGTGTCAAAGTCTTAAGGAAATTATAGATTCTAATCTAAAAGCGAGTTTGAGAGGGTCAGACGATTGTGTGGGTGGAGCTGATATGGATATAGTCCAGTTATCACCACTCAAAGAATTATAGAAAAAAAAAATAAATAAATAATTTAACAAATAATAAAATTTATAACCTGTAGGAATTATTCAGTTCATAATGAAAACATTTCCATGGAAATCAAAAAGGACATAATTAATTTGAAAAAAGTAGGACAACAAGTTGAATTGGTATGGATTCCAAGTCATACTAATATATATGGCAATGATATGGCTGATTTATTGGCAAAAATGGGTACCAACAATCCACCAAATGCAGATATTAAAACTGATCATAAAAACCTATGGCCGTTACATCAAAGCAAAATATGGGAAAGACTTCTATCCAATGGGATGACTAGAATATTCTGTGTATAACTCTATGCTCATGCTCTATGTTATAGTAAACAGTAGGTTTCAGTTGATTCATGGTTATGTATTGTTACGAAAATACCTCAAGCCATCTCTGTGTTCTCTAGTTTGTTCCGGCAAATGTGATATAACAACGACTCCTACGTTCTAGCAATCAAAACTTCTCGAAATGGAATCTTCTAGAACACTCGAGGGTATATAATGAACCAGGACGGAAGATGGCAGGCAGTCAAGTCAGAGTCAGAGAGAGTTAGTTTACAGTTATCTACAGTACAGTGAAATAGACAGAAAGATGACATAAGCGATATTGACATTTGTTGTATTTATTTTCAATTTGTAAATAAAGGATATTTATTGATTGTTAAATCCAGAGAATCCGACGAAAACAGGACGAACAAAAATGACGTGAACAGGACGAACAAAAACGCCAACAGGAAAAACTTGAGAAGGAAAAACGTAGACTAGAGAAAGAACAAAGGCGTGAACGGCAAAGACAGGAAGATAAGAAGTACTTATTAAATATGATAGCAAATTGGGGACAACAAGACAAAGGGAAATTACAAGTTGAATTAAAATTGGAAATGAGTCCAGTAAGGGATCCAGGAGACGTGATTTTCGATGAAACAGGTCATAAAAGGCTTCCAGGTAATTTAGATAATGTAATGATAAGATTAGATCAAAACATAGTAAATGATGACAGACAAGGAATAGACATAAAGAACCAAAAGGAAAGTTCAGAAAAAGGGTATTATGATGTAACATTTCAATCGATTAATGATCAAAACCTGGATAATGATTTGAAATTTGAAATAGAAACTCATCTACAAGCATTGGAAAAAGAATTTCACCGGTACTATCGAGATGTTAGTTCCGAGTCACCAATATGGCGCATGACCAGAAACCCATTTGTTATCGAGGTCTCGGATTTGCCTGAAGATGTTCAGGAAGAATTTCTAGAAATAAAGGCTGACTGGACCATGAAAGATGACTTCCATCTCTTGACATTAGAGAAATTTTGGGTAAAACGATTTCTTGTTAATCCCAAAATTGCTTCACTTGCTTTGAGAATAATTATTCCATTTTCGACCACATATTTATGTGAGACAGGTTTTTCAGCTTTGGTTTCAATAAAAACTAAACAGCGAAATCGTCTTGCCGTCGATAGCGATTTATAGCGATAAGTATCTCATTAGTATTTAATAATTAAAATAAAACTAGCATATTTACTTAAATGTGAAAGTAATTAATGGTTTTCAAGTGTAGATACATATATCTTCTCTCATTAGATCCTTAAAACACAAATATCTACAAATATCTGTATGGAACTCTTTGTTTTTAATTTTAAATCAAATAAATAATATTGTTGTAAAAAATTGTGTTGTTTTAATGTTTTTAAACTTAAGGGGGCATGAGAATATTATTTTTGAATTGGGGAGGCTCAGTGAAATAAAGGTTGGAAAACCCTGTGTTAAAGGGTTAAGGGACAGTCAACTCAGCGGACATCGACAACAGAGAAGACCATCAACAGGATATGGTGCTTTGGTAAGAGCCCTGGAATCTGAAGCAGCCAAAATAACAAGTGCAGAAGTATTCGATCTGGAGGATAAAAAGCCTATACTCACAATAAGCGGTGAAAGGGAATTATTGAGGCTTTCAGAAAGAATAGAGTGTCCTTAAAAGGAAAGTCTTATTCCTGTGTGAAAGGATTTGATAAGAAGTTATGGTTTAGTATATGGGAATAATACAGGGATTCGGATGATAGAAAATGGGGAATTTATTCCCAATTCTAGTACCAATAAGAACTTGTGCAATAACCATAACCAATTTATTTGTTGTAGACCTGAAAACGACCCTGGGCGGTGTGTTGGAATCGTGAACCAAATTCGTACTTGAATACCATTTTTAACAGCAAGGAATGGTTAAATTGATCGAGGTATACCTTGAGGACCACTTCACCTGGTTTCAAAGAAGGATATCTAGTCTGGTTGTACATCCACAGTCTGATCGAATGGTAGAGAGATTTAATCGTACAATGGAACAGTATCTGTCAAAGGTAGTAGCTGATCATCAAAAAGATTGGGACAAACATTTACCAGAACTACTGATGGCTTATCGAGGATCAGTTCATGACACTACAGGTCACTCTCCGGCGAAGGTACTTTTTGGAAGAGAACTACGATTGCAATGTGATCTATTGTTTGGTAGCCCCAAAGAAGTACGCTTGGAAGTGGGCACATATGCAGATGACTTGAGACTGCAGTTGAATAAGAAGGGGACTTGGTGTAGTTGTACAACCCACAACGAAAGAAAGGTTTATCCCCGAAATTAACACAGGCCTGGGAAGGAGCCTATAAGGTTATGAAACGAATAAATGACGTCGTTTAGGGGTACCGAGGGTAATGGGAGCCAGAGGGTAATGGGAGCGGTGTGGCTAGAGACAAACCTTTAGCTCGTATTGACTCGTGTGTTACTCGGACGCCTTCGGCCCGCTGCGATCGTGTTTCTCTGCGGCGCTAAACTCGCCAGTGCCATGTGTTGTGTGACGACGGACGGTTGTTGATTTTTCGGTCCGCCCTTATAAGAAATACGAAATTTCATCGGCCTGGTATGTATAAAGTTATACGTTTATTATAATCAAACCGTAATATTTATAATAAAAATTATAGGCAGAGTATCTCTGCGTATAATTTCGTTACGAGTTAGATTTAGTATATCGTTTTATTTAATTTCAACATGGTGGAAGTCGGGTAATCGGAGCTTATTAGGGTGATTACCCCTTTGTGGCTCCAATTACCCCATACGATTTAGTAATAATGTTTTTTTTTTCAGATGTCAAAATGCCCAGAAAAAGGGAACGCACCACTACGAAAGCGTCTTGGACCGTTGAAACTTTAGAAAATGCAGTCGAAAAACTTCGGCGTGGTAGTACATCAGTTTACAAGGTTTCAAAAGAGACTAGAATACCCTACAGCACCTTAAAAAAGAGATTCAGGTTAGCCAAATTTAACGATACTAGCTACAAGTGTCCTCCAAAACTAGGAAGGCCCTCTGTGTTCACTGTGGAACAAGAAGTCATTCTGGCTGATCATCTACAAAAAATGTCCAATAAATTTTATGGACTGACGAGGGCTCAGTTTTGTAAGGTATGTTACGCCATGGCTGAAAAAATTGGAGTTGCAGATCGATTTAATGAAACCAAAAAGTCTGCAGGCAGAGACTTTCTTAATGGCTTTTTCCAACGACATCCTAATCTAAGTATTAGAAAGCCAGAAGCGACAAGCATCAATAGGATACTTGGGTTTAATAAAGCTGAAGTGGATCGGTTCTTTGAAAATCTGGAAAATGTCATGACAAAATACCACTTCCCACCGTCTCATATTTACAATATGGACGAGACTGGCGTAACGACAGTGCAGGAAACCGAAAAAATTATAGCGCCTAAAGGACAAAAACGTGTAGGAACAGTCACATCTTGGGAAAGAGGTAAAAACGGCACGGCTATCTGTGCTATGAGTGCTTCAGGGTCTTTCATTGCGCCTCTATTTATTTTCCCTCGACAGCGTCACTCACCGCAACTAGAAAAAGATGGTCCTCCAGGAGCTGTTTACTCATGTTCCCATAATGTTTGGACAAACGAAAGCATATTCATTAAATGGCTGCGACATTTTATTGAGTACTCAAAACCCGCTGCTGCACAACCTGTTCTACTGATTATGGACAATCACAACAGTCATTGTACTTTGGAAGCTTGGGAAGTGGCTAAAGCCAACCATGTGGTAATGCTATCAATTCCACCACATTCATCACATCGGTTACAGCCTCTGGATGTAAACTTTTTTGGGCCGTTCAAAAGAGCCTACAACAAGGAATGCGACATGTTTATGAAATCTAGGAATATGGTAAAAATTACACCGTACGATATTGCAGGATTGTTCAACAAAGCTTATGCCAGAGTTGCAAGCTTAGACAAAGGGATCTCCGGCTTTAAAGCCACAGGAATATATCCCATGAATCCTGCTATTTTTTCAGAAGACGATTTTGTTGCTGTGGATGGAGATCAGAGCCAAGCTAATGACCAAGCAAGCTCAGATGTTGTTGTTCAGTTTCAAAGACCTACTTCTATACTGCTAGTTACTGGAAACTCTGACCCACTTCCGTGTACATCTCGTGATATTGGCCACTTCGAACTGCTTCCATCTACATCTCCTGGTACTGGCAACTATGAACCACTTCCATCTACATCTCGTGGTATTCAACATGAGCTGGAAATGCCTAGCTCTGACCTGATCGAATACACGCAAAATGTTGAAAAAGAGCAGTTACCTGATATTTACCATGCTGTAAGTCCATCAATATTAAGTGAGCTACAAGAAGAGGCATCTATAGCAAATACTACACCAAACTTTTCAACAAACACAAACGCTTCTATTATTATCCCGTTTTCGTTGAATGATAAAACTGCCCCAGAGCTAACTCCTGCCAATACTTCCACGACCTTGGCCACAACAAACGACGTTCAAGAACAGTCACTCTGTACAAATCCCCCCACATCAAATGATTTTGCAAAAGTTCTATCAGTTGTGAGTCCACTACCTAACATATCTAACAAAAATAAGACCTTGCGAAAACAACATTCAGTAATTTTATCTAGCACGCCAATGAAAACAGTATTTGAAGAGAAAGAGAAGAAACGTCTAGAGAAAAAATGTAAAACTAAAATTATTGCTAAGAAGAAAGGAGAAACCAGCAAAAAAGAAAGAATATGTACCGCAGGAAAAGCAAAAAAACGAAAGAGCGCAAACAACAAAAACGAGAAAGTTGAAAGAATAAAAAAGAAACTTTTTGAGGATGAAACTGACACGTCTGAAGAAGAAAAACTTGAGAATATTTGTGATGATGAATCAGAATATTCAGAAGAAGAGACATTGTGTGCTATTTGCTGTGACTCAGGTAAAGATAACGAAATGTGGTACCGTTGCAGAGGTTGCGGTAATTGGGCACACAAAGAATGTTCTGGTTCTGACAAGCCAGTTGATTATATTTGCATTTTTTGCTCGGATCCTTAAAGATAATTGTTATAAGGTTACATTTATATAATAATTTATATGATCAAGTCAGATTTAAGACTGAAAACGAAATTTTTGAGGCTGATTTAATAATTAAGTAGCTCCCATTACACATATGGGAATTTATAGGCTCTAATTTAGGAGCGATTCTGTTTTTTTCTTTAAAGTTTATCTGTGGCCAAACGCCTAATAATGTAACGTTAACGCTATTATTAAATGATAGTGAAATGAGTAAGAATTTAGTTTTTTAATTAAAAGTTCTTAAGTATCCATAAATTTGACTTTTATTGAACTTTTTCTTTAGTAGGCTCCAATTTCCCCCTTCTCCCCTACAGAATCCAACGCAACCCAAGATCTAAGCTGAGAGTTGTACATTTGGATAGGTTGGCGAAATACTTCGAAGGGAGCAGAGTAGAAACTTGTGACTTTGATCGGGACGATCAAAACTAAGAGGGGGGCAGTGTTATGAAAATACCTGAAGCCATCTCTGTGTTCTCTACAATGTTCCGGCAAATGTGATATAACAACGACTCCTACGTTCTAGCAATCGAACCTTCTCGAAATGGAATCTTCTAGAACACTCGAGGGTATATAATGAACCAGGACGGAAGATGGCAGGCAGTATTATTAGTATTATACGCGTTTTGTTCTAGAACAGTCAATTAATGAAAGTGGTCCGCGCCCCAATTAGTTGATTGACGATTGTCAGACATTGCGAAAAGCTAAGACACACGGTGTCAAAAAAGTTCCGTCGTAGCTACGACCTACGTCCAGTTATAACGAAGTAGTCGGAATACGGAACTATCCTCCAAGAAAGTTCACGAAGAACGACGAAGTTTCAGAGAAATCCAGAACATAATAATGAGGTTTCCTCATTAAAAAGTGAAAACCTAATCAAGCAAATGGCGTCCACATCAACAAGAGTAGTGAAACCAAAGAAATTCACTCCAATGGACACGGAAATCCTACAAAAAACGATGGAAATAGCAAAAAACATCACCGCCTACCCCGAAACAGAGCTGAAAAACAGCTTCGGAGTTTTAGAAGATGAAGATACGATGGAAACAACACCCATCCAACAAGAAAATCCTGAAGAGTCCAGAGCAACACAAAAGCCACCACCGATAATCATAACAAGCGCTTTCAAGGATTTGAAAGCATTCCATTTGAAAATGAAATCTCTGATAAAACATTAAGCCATTACTGGTTTAAATATAATCCAAAGGACATAAGACTCTACGTAAAAGAAACGCAGGACCACATAATAGTCCAGGAAACCTTCAAAAGGGTGAACATCGAGTACTATACGTACTCCTTGAGAGGCCAAAAGACGAAAAAAGTAGTGATGAAGACAGCATGCTACATCACTGCTGAAGAAGTGAAACAGGAGTTGATTGAATCCACAAAAATCAACTCAAATGAAATAAATGTTATAAAAATGAAGGGTGCAACATCCAGCTCCCACTCATTTTTAAGCATCTCGAACAACAACGACGTCAGAAAATTCAGGTCGATAAGGGAAATCGACCACATAAAAGTCAACTGGGAGCCTTACAGCAAAAGGCAGACTACAACACAATGCCACCGATGTCAACTACATGGACACGGATCATCCCAATGTAACCGGCCGCCGAAGTGTGTTAAGTGCGGCAAAGGACATCTTTCGAGTGAGTGCACTAGTGACCGCGAAAAATCGCCGGCAAAGTGCGCGAACTGTGGCGGTCCACATACCGCAAACTATTCACAATGCCCGGACTTACTAAGGTATGTCGAGAGCATTACAAATAATAAAAATAAAACACAACAACCTACTAAACCAATAAATTTAGAGAAATCGTTTCAAAACTTTCCTCAATTAAAAAATCAAAATTTAAACTTCGTCCTTTAAACTTACTTTAAAATTTAAAACGAAGTGATTCGAAAAATCACTTCGTACACCACTAACAACATACAGTCAAGTCACAGCAAAACCTAAAATCACACAACAAAATAACACAAACACAAGTAATACACACATTGACGACCTGCAAACCTTATTGCAGGAAGTCAGAGAACTTAACGAAATAACAAACTTGAAATCACTCATACAAATTGTAAGAGAACTAAAAGTTTCCTTAAGAAACGCAACATCACCACTTGAGAAGATTATGATAATTCAGGAAATCAGTTCAAAATATAATGTTTAATACAAACAAGAAACAAATTAAACTTTTATCGTGGAATGCCAATGGCATTTCAAACAAAAGTAATGAGCTCGAAATTCTCTGTCAAGAAGAAAACTACGATATAATTTGCATTCAGGAATCTAGACTTCCAAAAATAGACCTCCAAAAATTCGAAATTACTACTACATTAATAAACCGAAAACAAGACACGGCAGACTTATTATTTACTACAAAAAACATCTACACCCAGTAGAAGTACCAACAAACACAACGGACTGCGAAACATTAGCAATCAAATTAAATTCATACACAATAATCAATTATTACAACAAACACCACTAAACACACATGAACTACAAACTCTTCTAAATTTAGACAGGAAAGTGATAATAATAGGAGACTTTAACGCTAAACACCAACAATGGAACTGTATTAGATCAGACAGGGAAGGTAGAATACTACATAAATTTATACAATACCACAATTACACACTACACTACCCAAACAACTCACATATATACTACCCAACTAACAATAGACAATCATCTACACTCGACTTTCTTATCAATCAAAACACAAACATAACTGAACCAATAGCAATAAACTCTTTAGATTCAGACCACATTCCAATAACTTGCGAATTACTGAATAGTAGCATAAACAAACCATCTAAAAACAAAATACGTTTCACAGACTGGTCAAAATTCAAAGAATTAACGGACAAATCAATTAAAATCAACAACAACATTACTAGTACAGAGAGGATAGACGAAGAAATAGCTAAACTCACGAAAACAATACAAATAAACTTGAAACAATCGACCACATACACTAACACACAAACCAACAAACTAATACTACCACAGAACGTAATTGAACTAATAAGGCAAAAGAATAAATTACGAAAAATTCTACAACGAAATTACAACGAAAATGAATTCTTTATATTCAAACAATTATAAACAGAAATTAATGCACACATAAATTCACTGAAATCACATAAATGGGAAATTTACGAAAAACCTGACAAACAAAAATGGAATGTGGAAACTTTTCAAAAACTTAAAATCACAACAAAACAAATTTGACGTTTCAACATTACGAGGACCTAACGGACTTATATTCGAAGACAATGATAAAGTTAACTGTTTGGCAGAAACTTATCACAACATACACTACTCAACACATGAAATGTCTAACCCTCAGTTAGTACAAATCGTAAACAACTCAATAACAGAATTCCAACAACAAAATTATAACACACCACAGGAAACACTAACAAACCCGACAGAAATAAATCACATAATCAGAAAAACTAACAATAAAAAAGCACCAGGACAATGACAAAATTAACAATAGAGCAATAAAAGAAATGTCTAAAAAAGGAAAAATTCACCTTACATACATCATTATGCATGCCTAAAATTTCAATATTTTCCTACCTCATGGAAAAATGCAATAGTTTTATCTTTCAAAAAACCGAACAAAAATCACACAATACCAACTAGTTACAGACCAATTAGTTTATTACCAATGTTTTCAAAAATTCTAGAAAAAATCATACATAAAAGACTTAAATCACACGAAACTGATCATAACATAATTATACCAGAACAATACGGATTCAGGGAAAAACACAGCACGATACTACAACTAGCTAACATAACTGACGTAATCACACAAAATTTCAACAAAAATATTATAACAGCCATACTGAGTCTAGACATTGAAAAAGCATTTGACACAGTATGGCACAACGCACTAATACACAAACTAATCCAATACAAACTACCACCGCACATAATCAAAATTATCAAATTATACATTGAAGACAGAACGTTTCAAACAAAAATAGGCACATCACTATCGAACAAAACGACAGTACCGGCAGGAGTCCCCCAAGGAGGACTCCTATCACCAAATTTATTTACATATTACATAAACGACATACCGACGTCACCGCAAACAAAACTAGCACTCTTTGCAGACGATACAGCTATAATATCTCAATCATGGTCTCCAAATATGGCTAACAAATACATACAAACACACGTATCAATTTTAGAAAAATACTTTCATGACTGGAAAATTAAAATCAACGCAAACAAAACAACACTCACTCACTTCACTCACAAACGAAAAAAGACACCAACAAATACAATCAAATTTTATAACGAAGAAATAGGACTACAGAACGAAGTAAAATACCTAGGACTTACACTTGACAAAAAACTTTCATTTACAAAACACACAGACAATACAATAAGAAAAGCCAATGGATTTCTGAATGCAGTATATCCAATGATTTCAAAAAATAGTCAACTTGACAGAAAATTGAAACTCAGAATTTACCAACAAGGGTTAAAGCCAATACTAACATACGCATGCCCCATCTGGAGCAAAACTCATTTCTCAAATTATAATAATCTTCAAAAATTTCAAAATAAAGTACTTAGAATCATATTAAACAAAAGCATAGACACCAAAATAACAGATTTACACAATGACACAAATGCAGAATACATTCAAAACACAGTACACAAACATACCGAAAAATTTTTCAATATCACAACCAGAATATATAAAAAAACAGAACATATAGGAACCATAAACTACAGCATAGGCAAACACAAACACAAATTAATTCACCACATTTTACAATAAAAAAATAAATTTTTTCGAAAAATGTATAAATTCGAGAATAAATGTAATTAAACATTCATTCAATTTCACAAGAGGGACAGTTGTGTTTTATTTAAGAAGTCTCGTCATACCTCTTACAAAAATTAAAAACATCTATTAGAATTAAGGAAACAGACTTTTTAGTTGACAGCAATTTTCCCCATGTAAATATTGTTATGTAAATAATGTCAAATATATTGATTGTTAATAAAAAAAAAATTGTGTTTTATTTAAGAAGATGGCAGGCAGTCAAGTCAAGTCAGAGTCAGAGAGAGTTAGTTTACAGTTATCTACAGTACAGTGAAATAGACAGAAAGATGACATAAGCGATATTGACATTTGTTGTATTTAACTATTTTCAGTTTGTAAATGGGGGATATTTATTGATTGTTAAAAGTTAGTTATTGGAATTCATCCGTCGAAAACCAAATTCGCAACAATATATTAAAAGATGGTCTTATAGTGTTAGAGTCAAGATTGAATTTAAGTTATATATCATCCGAGTAAATTTTATTAATCACGCCACATCCACACTGCGAAATTCAACACACTTGAATTTGATTTGTACTTTTACTCTCACAATGTGACGCGTTTCATCGGTATGTGCGACTTCTTCAGATGTTAACAGAATATGATTTCTGTTAACGCCAAAATCATATTCAAACTCATATTAGACTAATGTGCGATAAATAAATAAAAACATGATGTTTATTTTTTGTAGTTTTTTGTTATTTTCCCTTAGCAGCCCCTTAGCATCATGCCCCTAGTTTATTTAGATAATTGGCTGCTCTAAACATTGCTGTAGATCAGCTTAGAAACTGTTGTCACCCATATGTTATCAAATTGTGTTATCATAGTAAAACTACGGAATTCTGAATTGGAGCAGTAGCACAGGATTGGATTTAGTTTCCAAAGCTCAGAAGGAAATTACAAGAACAATACTTGCTCTACTGGGAAGGGAGAATAATTTAGGAACAGTTACCTAAAAGTGCCTTTAGTTCTAATACTGTACTGTACAATTCCAATAAAATTTTTTAACTGAAATACAAGAGCCACTTCCTGTCGCAGGCACATTGTATTATCCCTATCAGAAGCTACAATCATATGCCATGTATAATAACAAAGATAGAATGTATGAAGAGGTGAATATCGTGACCGGAACATATTTTTCTTAGAACGGACATTCTACTCTAGCAATGAATATATTCGTAATCAGTATCAGATGCATGTAGCTGTCTTGGTAATGTTCAATTGATATCTTAGGAAATATACATCATATCAAAGTAACTTTTGAAAGAAGAGCTCTATGTCATTGTATATTCAAAACCTCCTATTAAGATACTACCAAATAGATCATGATATTACCAAATAGTTTGAGGACGTTTGATGTTTATGTTGACTAATTATAACCTACTTTAGCTATCTAGTTATAGATTTTATACATCTTCGATCTCACACACACAAGATGTATACCTGCGATTAATCTCTGGTTCAAAACCTAACTGACTACTAAGCGAGAACTGAAAGTTAATGAATTGTACCACACCACAGTTAGCTACAGTGAAGATGGGGTGGGTTAATTAAGTAAGAAAAATTTAATGCCAGGAGCCAGAGATTTAAAAGTTCTCAGTACAATTCAATTGGTTTTCTGGAGGATCAAACAACTCCACCAGATCTAACAGTTCTTAATCTTAGTTCTCCCTAACAGTAACTAATATCCACTTCGTTCAATAAATGATGATAAGATTATATATAGAGATATATATTAAATATAAAAGAAAATTAATAAATTGAAATACTTAAAAAGAAATCGAAACAAATGAAAGATAAATTAATTCTCTCTTAGCTGAGAGGACTTGATCGTCACAATGAAAGAAATATATATAATGAATGTTTAAATAAAAAGGAATATTTAGCATGTAAATTGAACAGTTATTAAATAAAGTAAGCTCAAGGTTAATAAAATAACTACAAAATCAAATATCACAATGTCTATTCAAACAATGTACTGGAATACTCTCACCACACCAAGGGTACTCAAACTTCCAGGTTTAGGCTCAAAGATCTTCTACCAAACCTTCTCCAAAGGGTAATTCTCAATAATTCCAGTACTCAAAAACAAAACGGAGAAATCCATAAAGAAACGTAAACATGGAAAGGACAAACGGAAAACGTAAAACCCTGAAACAAAAGCCTCCATGGAACAAATAATCAAAACTAAACTGAAAATACTTGGACTTACGCAAAGATGTAGTGTGCGGTTTACTGTGTATCAAGAACACGTGCTTTGATCCCCTGAAGGGTACTTCTTCTGGTCACAAATTCCAAATAAATAACAATTCCAGAAGAATTTAACGATCATCAAATAATCCCAAATACTGGATTCTTTCATCTTTTCTTCAAAACAAAATTCCATAAAAGAAAAAGTATAAAATTGATGAACGTCCCAACACGTCTCCTATCTTGATAATAATTAATATCTGATAACTTTTCCGAAAAAAAATACCAGCCAACTTTTTTCCAGTTTCAGGTTAACTTTCCGATCATCTTCAAAGAACACAACATGACAATCAGACCTACTTAACATTAAGACGAAAGAGTACCAACCTAACCTCACAAAACTAAACTCTGACGAAAAGATATGACCCTTAACATAATTATAACGTTATATAATGAAACAAAACGCTGTTGACCGAGACTGAGATTTGGAGATACATGTTCTAAAGTTGAGCAATTGGATACTATGACAGAGTTCGATGACAGAACTATCCCACCTCTCGTATACAATTATTTAAAATGATTTTTTGGGTATAGAGTAATTATTCATAACTTTATAAAAACATAAAAAGTTCTGAAATGCTTCGTTAACTCTTAACTCAGTTCTAATGAGTAGTCTCATTTCAAACTATGTTTAGTATGTATGTGTGATATGCACGTCACATCTGGATAAAGCCTTCGAATTCGAAGCTTACGCCCATCTATCATACCATCTTTGAGGTGTTAGGGCAGGCTTCTGTTTTTGAGTTGAATTTTTTCCCAAGTGCATTTAGCCTGATCGTCTCAACCCAACATAATCGACTTATCTTGCCCAGGCGTCAGTAATCCCGGTATTTCTGCTTTTTACGTGATCGCTTTTTTTCCCTATAATCCACAGTAATAACATAATTATGCTACTATTTTGTATATAAAATGTAAAACATAAGTTTTTAAAATTTCAAAGGAGGATTGAGTACTAAAAGTGGCTTTAGAAAAGCTGTTTCATATGTTCTCCACCTTGTTTCATTTGCAAACGTCAACCTTGTCCAAATGTCAAATAGGATGAAACTGACGAAGATTTATGTGATTTCGATGAATAAACAGTTGAATCTTTTTACTGAAAGAGATCAAGAATTGTTTGAGGCTTTCGCGGCCAGTCGTTGAACTAGGCGTTGTTTGGTTTGAGTTGGGTCCTTCTTCAGGTGTCTGTAATTTGCTGGATCCAAGAGTTCCTTAATCTTCCGTTGGTAGTCTTAAGCCTTCAAGAGTAGTGTAGCGCTTCCTTTGTCGGCTGGTATAACGATATCCTCATCAGCATTCAAGTTCCGAAGTGCTAGTGCTTCATGTTTGGTTAGGTTGTTTTTTGGAGGTTTCGCCTTGCTGATGATGGTGGCTGTCTCAATCCTTATAACTTCCGCGTCCTCGTCTGGTAACGGTTTGATAGCCGCTTCCGTACTGGAGATAATGTCTTTAATTGGAATGTGGCAGGGCGTGACTGCGAAATTTCCTCCTGTGGCTAGTACCGCTGTTTTGTCCTCCGTTAGCACCTTTTGCGTCAAATTTATCACGAGTCGTCCCTGATCAAGGGACGGTCCTAGGTGTTTGTTTGTTCTGGAACTTCTCGTATTTCTTGATCTGTCGCTTCTTGATGCGGTCAAGTTCGTTCCTCATCTTGCAGTGTGAGATTGCATCCAATCTATCCCAATCTTCATGTCTGAACAGTCTACTTCCAAAATCAGAAATGGAATGACCTCTGAAGAAGCTCGCCACTCGTGCTAGCGAAACGTTAGGAAGAAATTCCAACCGACGACGGCCCTTAGACCCGAACCAGGACAACAATAATCCAGAATTATATTGAAATTCGGTAACCAATATCGATAATTATCATGCAATTAAAAGAGTGTGGACCCTGAAACTTTCGTCACAACAGTACGAAGAGTAGGCCTATCGGGAAAATTAACGGGAAAATCCTCGCCAGAGCACACTAACTCATAGATGATGTGAATATGTGGGTACTTTATGTGAAACGTGACCCGTCAACTTTTAGAATTGCGATAGCGCAGAAATAAAATGAAAGTTAATATAAGATAAAACTCAAAACTTTTGATTTACATTTTTATTGAAAACATAGCAGGACCCTTTTCGTGGTTACAAACGAATTATTCAGATGCTTATAGAATACTGACTCCTATTCTTTGCATTTCCTATTTTCTATATTGTATTTCCTATTTTCAACATTTTCATTAACTGTTTTATATTCACTATTTTTTATATTTTCTCTTTCCTATTAGTATTTCCTAGTCTCCTATTCTATCTCCGTTTGTGAGAAACGCGTCATGCTATGTTTTCAAGTGATCTACATCATGTAGGGGAAACTTGCCTTATTCGCACCCCCTAAGAGAAAATGTCTACTTATCTGGATATATAAAAAATGAACATTCAATTAATGTTTCAAGAATCTTTATTTATTCAGTCATCAACAAAAATAACAAAGAGAACTCAAACTTAAATAACTTCTGAAAAATTTGAAAAAAAGAAAAAAGTGGAAAAATTACGATTTAAGCTTAAATATTCTTAAAACGTTCCTGTATATTCCTAAATCGTACCCATATATCCCTATGAGAAACTTGAAATTCTATGATTAATATCAGTCTCATATTCACAGCAATGACATACATAAGTGATAGTAACTATTATTGCTTAACTAATCTGATTAGTTTGCCGAGATCTGTAGAATAATCTTTGTATGGTTTCTCGAATTTTGGTTGATTTCGAACTGTCACTGCTCTTGGGATACTTGTCTATGATAATATTTTCTTTGGTTTCGTGATTTTGTAGAGTATTAGCTAAACTCCCAATAGATGACGCTGAAGGAGAACCTTACTTTGAAATCTCCTCTCTATCTGAGGTAAAAGATGCAGGAATATGAATGTTTTGGGGATCTAGCGTCCTGTTAACGATTTCCATTGGTTCAACATCGTGTGACAATGCTGCTGGCTGATCCTGTACTTGGTGTTGTTCAGTTACAGATTCCGGTGGCTCAGTCGAATGGGAGCTAACTGATGACCCTACATCTAGTAACTCTTCATAATTCTCCTCCAGTATAACTCATCTCTGATCTTGAATCGATTGCAAGGCCATAATCCACAAGATTTAAATCCGTGTATGGCTGTCTCCATACAGACATCTCGAGGGTAAGACATCCCCAAAATCTCTGATATGTTTGCCTGCTTAATCACGGAGTCTGGGTGATTTCTCATCCATGATGTACATGCAGCATTGAAATTTTGCTTCAGTGGCTTAAAAAGCGATCGGTCTAACGGTTGAAGTTTATGTGTGGTGTGAGGTGGCAAGGACAGCATTACAATACCATGGTCTGCAAGATTGATGGCATTTAAGTTATTAGTATTCGTGGAATGCCCATCTAGAATGAGAAGAACCTGCTTTTCTTTGGATATCTGTAGCCTTACAGACTTGATAAAATGCTTTAGACAACATTCATACAGCAGATACATGTTGTATTCAAGCCCCGAGCACCACTAGTAACGACACCAACTTGATGTTTGCTCTTAAGAGCTAAAACTTTTGGAGGCTTATGAACTGTAGTCAAGCCAGTCTCATCCACGTTGCAAATTTGCTGGGCCGTAAATTTTCCTTCATCAAGACGAACTTCGTATTTATCAAAAAACTTCATAACGTTTTTTTTGTTAAAGCCTTTGCAGCGAGCCATGCATGTCGGTTCTGAAGTCCTTAAAGAAATTTGAGGATGGCTTTTTAGAAATTTATATTACCATTTCCATCCAGCCAATTCACTTTCCGGATTAAATTTGTGAGGCCAGCCATATTTTTCCGCTAATTGGTATGCTAAGTGACGTAAATCACGTATGGTAACACCAAAAAATCTGGATTCTAATTCCAAAATATGGTTAACTAGCTCGTCTTCCATTGCTTTTGTCAAATATTTCGGACGTCCAATTCTTTCGTGCATATTCAATCCTTTTAAACGACGCCGAAATGTCGGTTTTGAAATATTAAATACGCGACAAGTTTCATTAAATTTTAATCTTCCATCTTTATAAGCACTGAAGGCTTTTTCCATATCGTCACTTGACCAAGTTTTGTATGTCGCTTGGTCATGTCGATCTTAAACAAAAAAATAAACAATTATTCCTAATTCGTACCGGTACGAAATAGAACAAAGTGATGAGTACGAATTGGGCACAAGTCAGAAAACGATTTTAAATTTGCCGCGTAACAAAATGGCTGTCAGACTTAAATATATACGTCAAAAGATTTAAAACGCAATTATGTATAGAATCAAACCAGAAACTTCTAAGTTACATAACTCAGCGTGAACAGAATTGAAAACCTTATGAATCAACCAAAAAAGTACTCGAAAACAGCATAATTACTTTCTTTTTGAATATTATTTATAGGAACGGCAACATGGAGTTGTTGCTCGGGTCACGTAACAATGCAAACTAGTAGTTCCATTTTCTATCACTCTCGTCGCCACTGTAGTTTCACGAAACGAGAACTCGATGAGGTACGTTTTAGGAACAAGTACGATTTAGGAAAGTTTACTCTAAACGCCAAAACTATTCAATATAAAATATGAGAACCATTTCTGTAAATATTCTGGGATTTATTATTTTTGTTCTAGCTAATGTTTCGATAAAAATTACTGTAGCTGAAAAAACTCCAAATGGGTTCAAATTCTGACATTTGAGCCTCAATAACGTTTTGAACACAGATGGGATTGATAGAAATTTTTGGCACATTTCCAATAATGTACCAAGATCCCCATCGAAATTAAGTTCTGTAGGAATTTTTGGTATTTCAATTGTATATATGATCGCATCATATAGCGGACCAAGAAAATAATCATTTGACATACCTATTCAAGAGTTAGGTACTGGTATCGTTAAATATTAATTATAGACTATATTCCAAGAGTTGGAATTTATTATATATCCAAGTGTGTTACCTATCATTATTTAAATTCGAAACGTTATTGTAATTACTCGCTAATGGCATTTTGCTTGCAATCTGTGTTAATTTCAAATCAATGCTTTGAACTTTCTTTATAATTATTCATTCGTTTATTTTGTAAAATTTTTTTCACCTCAAAAATCATTTTTCCAGAACTTGTGAAATTATTTTCCGTTTTCGATATTCATTACAATGCAAAAATGAAATATTTAATACTACACAACAAGTTATGGAAGACTCTTTTACGTATTAATTTATTTGCGAAAGATTTTTTAGCGTTTCAGTCGTAATAACTGTGAAAATAGATGACTAGTTTCACAGGGAATTGGAAAGCTTGTTTAACGAAATGGAGGCAGATATTGATTAAATATTTGAATTAAAACAGGGTTGTGTGGTGTATAATCTAGGATTCTATAAGAGCGAGATTCTTGAGGAGATAATTGGGTCTAGCACGACCCAGAATAACGCTTGAGTGAGGTTTACCATTATTCAGAATGAGAAATGAAAATATTGAAATCAATGGGGACTACCGTATTTTGTCTCACCAGTTGTCGCCACTAGCGCCCGAGGTCTAGGAGTGTAGCTAGGAGTGTAGCAATATTATTATTGCTATTTACTTTGAACTCGCTTTGAATGTGTGCTCTCTTTTCATTGTAAAAGTACAATAATATAAAATATCAATAGTGTCCCGGTGTTGTGCAGTCCTTTTTTGTTCAGAAAAGAAGGGGGGATATGAATTTCCGAAGACAAAACTCTCGTAAAACAGTGGTTAGTTTTGATTCGTTATGGACAATTATACCCCTTCAACACATTCACGTGTTTGTAAAAACATTGCAATGCTGACGATTATACGCTACCTAGAGAACCCACTACATAAAAATCCTTTTTATATCAAAAAAGAAATTACCGTGACAAAATAGTCATTAACACCTGTAGTCAGGAAATGAGCTTAATTCATACTGTCAATGTGTCAGATTATGAAAGCAATAAAGAATGTACACAAAACATGTTCAGAACTGAAATTCTCAAAGATAAGACTGATAAAGTGAAATATTATACTGGTTATAGCAATTATAACCGTTTTCTCTTTGTTTTTAACCTTTTGGAGATGAGGTGAACAATATGAAATACTATTCATTATTGCAGTCAGCAATCGATTAATTACCTTTACTGCATGTTGAAAGATATTAATAAATGGGCTCCAAAAGAAGTGATCGATGAAAGTTAATGTTTTGTGATAAGACTAACACCTGCACTATTATTATAGATTGTACATAAACACAAATCCAAAAACAACTAAATCCAGTTTCACAACAAGCTACATATTCAAAGTATAAATCAGCAAATACTCTGAAAGTATTGGTAGGAATTTCAAACTCTAGAAGTGTAACCTTTATATCAGAAGATTTAGATCTATCAGTTACAGACAATTCTTTTAAAAATGAAGTAATTTATTATTTTATTTCAAAAAGGTGGCATTATTCTTTGTGATCATGGTTTTAATATACAGGATCTAGTTTCTCATATGGATGTTACTGTAAACATGCCACAGTTCCTGAAAGAAGGATGTAATAACTATGAACCACATCAGCTCAAAAAATCCAAAAAATGTCATCTGGAGGTATAAATGCTCAGCGTATTATAGACTTAGGGAAGACATTTAAGATTCTAAGTAATACATTAGGATCTAATTTGGTACCACTTACAGGGAAGAATAATATTTGTGTGCTTCATACTTGCTAATTTCAGGAATAATGATAATAACCATTATATATACTTAATTAAGATATTTGCTAAATAAAAATCAATAAAAGTGTTTTTATTTACTAATCAACAAACTGTAGATATACTTTGTTTATCCTACCACTTCAAGTAACATTATTATAGTAGTTAGACATTCATCCGTATATTTTATTTTAACTTTTAACGATTATTAAAACAATTCGAGAGACTAATCACTGAAAAAACTAATAAACTTGTATCAAAAGCTAACAAAGAGAAAATTCACAGTAGTAATATTTGATTGCTGTCATTTCTTAGACATCACGCTATACCAGCGCCTCTAGCGGTGAAATCATACGCGTTAGTCTCCATTGCTAGGATTCGCACTGTTATTCACTTTTCTAAACAAATTGTTTTACCTATAATAATGAATAATGATCTGAAAATGTATTCAATTCAGTTGAGAACACTTCTGAATACGATAATTTTTATAGAGTACTTCTACTCGAACAGTTATAATCGAACATTTATCGATAACCAGTACTTTATATACTGTTTTTTTTTTTTGGATTTACCTGTTTGAATATATAACAATCTATTCGTTATGTCAACAATTACAATAACAATAACAATCGTTATTGTTATAATCAACAAATACACATAGTCATGGAATTGAATAAGCTACTGCGTTCTCAAAAATTTTCATTTTAGATATTTATATCAATATGAAGAGTAAATCTAATTTTAGTCCAGTCAAAATAGACTAAATTATGATCCAAGTTTGCATTAATTACTAACAAGCCGGATTTTTGTGCAGGACTTGAATACGTCATTACAAATGATATGTCCAAAGTCCCCATCGATCTCACTTGAGCGTTCTTTTTTATTCGAGGTCAAATGTCACAAATTTGCGTTTTTTGCGTATATTTCTGAAACAACGAGAGTTATCGAAAAATGGTTCGAACAAAGTTTGTAGATCGTAAAATTATGAAAATTATGAAATTAGATCTCGAATTATGACTATTTTAAACATAGAAAACACGAATATGCACTCATACGTGACACATACGAAAATGCATTATCGGGTTAACTATTTACACAAAAAATATTAGAACATAGTTTTATTTGCCCCATGCACACAAGTACGTGAAAATTATACAATTCTGAGCGAGTCATCGTCCGTCATTTTTTCAACGTGGTTTCCCTAGTAGGAATACTCCACAATATATTTTGATCGAGGGAATGTAATGGCACACTATTTTATTGATGACATTTTTTTTATTTAAATTTAATGAAAATTTTAACAGTAGGAAAATTACATCATCTTTCATCATCAAAGTCTTCATAGTCACTCGTTTCTTCCTCTTCACTGTCTTCTTCCTCCTCTTGCTCGATTTGTGTAGACTACTCCAAGAAGAGAGATATATCAGTAATATCCTCATCAATTTCGAAACAATCTTCATCTGTTGCATTTGATTCAATGTTGGTGTAAGATTGACCTTGACAATTGGTACATACCGATGAACAATACAATCCAACTTTTCTGCAACCGCAATTGTTTGTGAAGCCTTTTTTGCAATTACAAAAAATTGTATTGAGTAATTGAGATATACGCAAAAAACGCAAATTTGTGACCTTTGACCTCGAATAAAAAACAACGCACAAGCGTGATCGATGAGGACTTTTGACGTATCATTTGTAATGACGTATTCAAGGCCTGCACAAAAATCCAGCTCGTTGGGAATTAATGCAAACTGGAATGTCTATTTTGACTGGACTATCTAAAATGTTTGAGAATTGTAAAATACATCATTATGATTCAGATTTGAAATTCAGGTTTGACTTGCTGAATTAGATAAATGTTTTGGAATTTATGGAGAAAAAATTGCTTCAAGTTGATTAATTATGTGATTATTTAGCAGATATATGGTGTTTCATTATATGAGCCAAATATCGGATTATTCATCAACCCTCTTCATAATCAGGTTATTGAAGGATCAAGAGTTGCATGAATAATGGAATGAAAATTGAATTCAAAAATAATTTCGATTCCAAAATGAAATTTGAAAATAATTGCTATTTTTTGTATGAAATAAACGAATGAATAATTCAAATTTTTTATAATATTTTGCTTGCCCTGAGAAATACTTTAATTAGGATATCTCAATTATGGAAATGATGCAGAGTTGTAAATGAAAAAAATACAAAAAACTGGACGAGGTAGAAGAGGGAATATATTAAACTAGATTTATTGATACATAGATAATTTCTTTATATTACAATTATTTCGCTATCAACATTTACACATTATTTTCGTCGTTGCCATTGTCATATCTATTTCATTTATTTTTGGGAAATGAGGAATAATTTCGAATAGAACTTGTGAAGTGGTGAGATTATTTTCCAATAGGTATTGAATTGAGATGGAGAAAGGTTTAGAAACATCAGATATTTCTGTAGAAAGACTTTCGTATGATAGGTTTTTACATTAACTTGAATCGCTACGAAGACGGATGTATAGGTACAGTTAAAAACAATTGGGCATGTTTGATACCATATTATATTTTTGTTGTGATTACCTAACTGAAATTGATTTCAGTTGATCTAAAGCTTAAGGTTGACAAAAAACTTGACCTTGAGAAACCCTGCTAAGTGCTGAAAACCAAGGCGCTTCATAGTGAAAACAATTTTTTGTAACATCTGAAATTTATTTGAACTGAATTTATATGTAAGAGTTTTTTCGAGGGAGGATTTGATTTAATGGACAGATAACGTTAAAGTATCATATTTCTGGTATAATTGAAAATCGAGAGAAACCACAAAATAGCTCCCATTATATTAAAGTGATTTATGGAAGACAAGAGTCACGGGTTTGGTAGGGTATAAGCACGACCACGTTCAATACAGGCCATGAAATAAACATGTGTTAAAACAAGATAGTGGTCCAACCCTCCCGCCTTTAGTTGGGCAGGTATACTAATGCAAATAGGACGTTTCCCGAAACTTTCGCAGTTTGAAGTTGAATAATTTGAGCTTTTGGTATAAATTCTATATTTTTCAATTGTGTACAGTGTATTACAAGTGTTGATGTTGATAATTTGTTGAAATCTCAACATCAAACTATAAAAAACTAATTGTTTAGTTTGTTTACAAATTTCAGTGAAACGAAATCAATTTTGTGTTGTTTGAGACTTTCGTTGTTTGAAGTTGAATATTTTACGATTTCAGTTTTAATCCTCTATTCATCAATTGTCCATAGTCTTATTAATGTGCTAGTGTTGATAGTTTGTGGATAACGTAATCTCAAATTATAAAAACGAAGTGTTTTTTGTGAACCGATTTAATCGAATCGAATTTGTGTTATGTTTTGAGTACGGTTTACTTACGAATAATTTTTTTGTGAAATATAGTGTAGAGGACAGGTATTCCATAGATGATTCAGTAAGTTTCAAGCTTGGGATAGGTGAGTTTCTAGTAAGAATATTTTCATATAGAAAATTTGTTGATAAGATACAAAGATATTCCAGACAGTGTGGATCAATCTTGCACTTATTTAATCGAGAAAAGTTTATGTTATTTAAATGAGGCATCGATTAAAATCAGTTGTGATTCAGTTGGAGATTTTTCAGAAAACAGGGCTACTTGTTTAAAAGACCTTCGAATTTTGATTGATCAAATAAAATTATTACTTCCAAAGAAGAAACGATACTCGTCTGATACAATAATTATGTCATTCATGTTATACACTCTTTGTCCTTGTGCTTATGATTCAATGCGGAATTACTTCAATTTTCCGACAAAAAGATATCTTCAATATTTGTCTGCAAATTTAAATGTTGCCCCAAGTGCTTCAGCTCGCGACAAAAATACAAAAAACTATTTACATTATGTGTCTGAGTCTCTGAAACCTCATGAAAAAGTTCTTGTTTTATTAAAAGATGAAATATACATTAATAAAAGGCTAGATTATAGAGGAAATAGTTTGATTGATGTCGCTTGTAATGACAATTCGTCAGCCACAACAATTTTGGGGTTCATGATTTCTTCAGCTTTTGGTAATTTCACAGAAGTGGTAAAATTATTACCATTTCATAATATAAAAGGTTCAGAAATGACACCAATCACAAAAAATATTATTACTTCGGCACAAAATGCTGGTTTCATTGTTTTGGATATTATAACCGATAACCATCGAATAAACAGATCGCTGTTCACAAATTTAACTAACAATAACACATTCTTTCAAAACTCAAACTTTCCTCAAAACAGGATATTTGTAAGCTATGATTTTTTACATTTACTCAAAAATATTATTAATAACTGGAGAAATTTAAAGAATTCAGATAATACTTTTTTATATCCTAAATTTGAAAATTTTGGACAGGTAAGATACGCGAAGCTTCAGGACATTAAAAATCTCTACATGAAATAAAAAAATATGGTAACAAAAGAAGCGTACAAGCTTAATCACAAAACTGTTTATCCAAATAACCTTGAAAAGCAGAAGTTTATTTAGCTGATAATATCTGTGATTATTCCACAATTTCGTCTTTTTGAATAATATGCACCAGAAAGCAATTTGTCTTTGAAAGATTTTTATTGTTGCTGTTTATGTGGTGAAGACAATGAAAATATTCTGAACATGCTGTGTTCCATTTTTCCGAATATCTTATTGAATGACTACAAGAAAAAAATAATGAAGCCGGACGCAAGAAAACTGAATTAAAAAATAAACGAAGAAATCTCAGTACTTTCATAAAGTAGTTTGTTGGTTGCGCTAATCAGAAATATAATATTTGTTTATACTTAGGTAAATAATTCATTTTGAGTAATTCCTACAGCGTTTCTTTCAAGGTTTCTATTCTCTCAAATAATTCAATAAATTTGGTCATGTGAATATATCCCACTGACTAATAGAAGTATTTTTTACGCAGTGGGGCTTTATCGAAAACATCGTTGTTTTCTTGAAATAATAAATGTTTTACATTTGTCTGTTACAGAAATATGTGCTCACAATACTCAATATAATATTCTATATGTCATAAATACGAAAAATATTTCTTATTCGTTCGCAATATACAAAAAGAGTTGAAATAATGCTCGAAACTTTGGGAACAAGCGACTAGCGGAGTAGACCACTAACTCAACTTTGGAACGCCGAGCGACTACGCTCTTCATGGCCTGTATTGAAGGTGGTCGTGGATTAACAGAGATTAACGTGGATATGTCAGAGATTCCTATGTATAGCCGTTCAAAACCAATGTCTTGCGTTTTTCATTGTAACTTACAATGAAAAACGCAAGACAAATATTTGAATACAGTAGGTTTGAAAGAACTGCAATAGATAGATGCATAATGAAGCATTGCCTGATGGAAATAATGCATAATTATTTTTTATTCGCGTTTTTTACAATCTCAATGGATTACTACTTCCACTCTATTCGGAATTGTTGCTTACACCTTTATAAAATAGATATGAAATGGATCTCTCAGACTTAAATTCTATACTAAAGAACTCAATTATTCACTTAATGGTCAAGTAGACAACAACGTCGTTGACCTAAAAAACACAATCCGTATTCTAGCATATTTACAAAGAATGTAATGACAGAACATTCCAAAACTATGTACAGAAATAAGTTCAAATCAATTGATAATTGAAATAAATTTTGGTGAAACTCTTTACTATCAGTAATCTGATAAGCTCCTAATAATTGTGCATTGATAATTTCAATTCTATATTTCAAAATAATATTTTATTGATATCGAAGAAGATTCAATTTTGAATTGATTTTCAATTTCTTATTTTCCTATTTGTTTCTCAATAAAGGATGATGCTTATTTGAAGTCAATATGTCTTTTAGCAGTTGCAACAATAAAGAGTTGAGTTTGTGGTAAGAATATCACAGGGTACATTGAAAGTATAGTTAATATTTTGGTCACTTTATATCTTATATTCCGAGATAATTAACTGAGGTTATGTTAATCATAATTAACATAATGATCCTCCTATAAGAGAAGGTTCACTTAAAAATTAATCACTACATCAATTGATCCAAATGATATTATGTAAAATCTCGATTTGTTTTTCAATTTCTTAAGGGCATAAATCTACACTCTGTAGCGATATTTGTGTGGCGTGAGTACTAACATCCTTGCTTATTCTGTTAGCAGGATAATAAATACAAGGACCTGGACTCGGAGGTCGTCCTCTTAGACTCTTTTTGTGTCTAGAAGAGTCATGCATTCTGCCTGAATGTCCATTTCTGCTGATACTCGTGAATTGTCGATGTAATCTGATACTTGTTCGGTCACCATTCGAAATGAAGCTGTCATCATGAGTTCCATCAGGAGATTCTCTTCCTGTTCCAATTCCAAAAATGGTGTTATGGCAGAAGAGTACCAAGAAAAGCCTTTTGAACTTTTCTCCAAATATAACGTAAATGATGAAGTTCACACTAGAGTTGATAGTGACTAGAAGATTGCTTGTATTGATGATGACAGAGAGATCATAATTCAGACCGAAAGTTTCGATGATATTAATAACCATTGGTGGCATATTACAGATGAAGAAGACGATGACTACACAAAAAAGCATGGTTGCAAGACCAATTTCACGTTTCTGGAGTCTAGACAGACGTTGCCGTTCCATATTTGCTTTTCGTATCTGAAAACAAAAATGAAATTAGTATTCCCATGTCCAGTTTTTTTGAATTACTTACTTATCTTCCAATATATAATACAAACTTCCATATTAAATATTGAATTTAGCCACCAACTAATACTCATCAAATCAAGAAATATATAGCCTTGTTTTCTGGTGAACTAAATTTATCTATCTACGAAACAAAATAATTTGTTTCATAGATGGATCATTGAAATTAACCTCGTCATCTCAGAAATTATCGGAACATGACATCGGAAAAAATATCACGAATATCAAATGAAGTATTATTTATAATCAATAATCAAATCAACCAGTAATGAGAATTTTACAAAAGAGTTAAAATGTTACTATTTAGTACAATTGATCTACAAATGTCAAAAATGAGGAAATGAAGCTTAATTTGTATGAATAACTTCAAATTAATAAATACAAATATTCTGGCAACCTTTTGAACAGCCAAATCGATCATACCTTAAGCCTCCTTTTCAATATTTTCAAAATTACTTAGTTTCCTATATAGTAGTTCAGTATGCATTGATCCCTTCTACTTGTTATCTAATCTGTTTCTCTGTATTCATAATTTAAGTTTACCTATTGTATGTATTCGAGAAATGTCATTAGTCTGCACGTAGCATTTGAAAAAGGTGAATCTCATCGAAACGTACGTCATGCAGTATTCTTTTTAATATATGTGTTAATCTTGGCTTAACAATTGTTTCATGATGTCAAAACCCCTACTACGAATTTTAAACTAGATTCTAATGATATTACTTTAGTTGGCAGTCACAATATTATATGGGGTTTGAAAATTATAACCAGAGTATTCATCATTTTGTAGGATTTTTAATCAAAGTAGGTGTCGGTGAATCTAGAGAACATTTATAAAAATTTTGTAAATATTACCGTTTTAATTATTTCATTCCTGATTCGCTAATTAATGCTACAATTATTTCGTGGAAATCGTGTTCCATTTTCGAAACAAATATTGAATTCTTTCTGGTTTTCATTATATTTAGAATGACATAATACATGTGGCTGTGCAAAGGAGTTAAAATGTTACCATTTAGTACAATTGATCTACAAATGTCAGAAACCCCACTCTTAATCTTACACCAGTGTCTTTTGTTGACAGTCATAATATTGGTTTTGAATATTAGAACCAGCGCATTCACCAATTTGTAGGATTTCTACTCAAAGTAGGCATCCGTCAATCTGGAGAACATTAATGGAAATTTAGTAAATATTATCGTTTTAATCATTTGATTTCATGAGTCGTTCATTAATTGTACAGTTATTGGGTGGAATTCTTGTTCCATTTTCTGAATAAAAATTTAATTCTTTCTGATTTTCATTATATTTGGAATGACATAATAAATATGTGGCAAGGTGAAGCCAATGAACAAACAATGAATCATGATGAAGACAATGAGAACCATTAATTTCCTCAGCTAAATAGCAAATAATAACAAGTCAAACATAACCAGCCTCAAAACTCAATAATTATTTTGATGTGAATTCGAGACAAATGAATAATTGATCATTTGAAAATTGTTGAAATCTTTCCTATTGTTGAATTCAAAGGAATTTTGTTTATATTTTTCATTATCTTTAAATAATATTGAAAATACAGTTAATGTTACAACAGTTGTATAGTGAAGTCGTGTTAAATGCACGTGTTTTTGGATCGCTCGATTTGTTTTGCATATCAAAGTATGAAAACGTTCGATTTATGCAGTATATTTTACACCAAATTATAGACAATATTGTGATACTGAAACTCAAAGTGCTTGAGGTGCGTTACATGCTGTCAATAGTGCGTTAATTTTCGGTGTTGGAAACTTACTCTCGGTACGCAGTACAAAGTGACTTGAAAATCTAGGAAGGAACAGGTATAGGTAGGAACATATGTTATATTATTAAACAGTGTAATCGCGTGAATAAATGATATACGGGGGACCCCATTAATGTGATGAATTTGAAACGTGGGGTCTCCTAAGTATTCAATATGTCAGGGAAATGAATGTATGATATGTAAGTTGGAAATAAAACGTAATACGAAAAAGGTAAGTTGCCTAATATGCGAGCACAAATTTCATTCAAGATGTGTTAAAATTAATGATGAAGAAGCTAAATTGATGTTTGATAATGATTGTATTAACCATTAAAATTACAATTAAAATTAAATTAAATTACCATTAGCGGACATGTATTGAGAGTCCAACAACATGCTAGCTTAAACAAATGTTACTTGAGTGCTTCAAAAAATTAGAAGAAAATAATAACATCATAAATAAACGGATGGAACTTATCGAGGATAGTATGCCTTTAGTAGAAACTTAAGTACAAACCGACCAACAGACGAAAAAATATTCTGAAGTAATGTTAATTAAACCGGTGAAGGAACAAAAATGTGATCTTACTAAAGCTGAACTATTGCATAAAATAGATCCAGGTGAATCGAAAATAGGCACAAGTGGTATAAAAAATATGAAAAACGGCGGAGTAATGATTAACTGCGATGGGAATAAAGCTAAAGAGATAATTGCTGTTAAAGATACTAATAAACTTGGAAATAAATATGAAGTAGTTGAAGAAAATTATACAACCCCAAAATAGCCATCAGAGGAGTTATATAGTTAGGAGTTATTATAGCAATCAGTACCGCACAGTATTGTATATTTCAACTGCCAGGGCTACTTTAGTAACAAAACAAAAATTGAAGTACTGGTTTCTGACTGGAAACCAGACATTTTATGCTTGGTTGAAACACTTATAACCGATGATATCCTCGTGAATGAAATGCAGCATATTGAGGGTTACAGGATCGTAAATTGCACATCAAATAATAAACGAACGGGGGGTGTCTTGTTATTATTGAGAGATCACATTTTCTACAAAATTAGATCTATCTTAACGAAAAATAACTATTTGTGGATGATTACTTGGTGAATTCAATGGTGAAATTATATGCCTTGGTGACTTTAATTTGTATTGGAATAAAAATACATATTATACAAATGAATGTAAAAATTTAATACATCAATAAGGATTAACACAAATAGTCAAATAGATTATATGATAACTAATAAAAAATCGCTAGAGTGTCAGACGCATCATACACCGAGGATATCTGATCATTCTATATTATCAATGAAGATACGAGATACATAAATGACTAAGGATAAAAACGAGATATACTCTTCAAGATCCTTTACCAATTATAGTGCAAATTAAATGCAGAACAGAATAGTAGATATTTCATGGAACAATAATATCAGTGATGTGAATGAAATAACATTTAATTTTATATAGCCTGTTGAATCCATATTGGATGAATTGTGCCCTATATTGATGTTGAAATAAAAACTTTAATGCGAGAACGTGATATTAAGTACGAGTAGACTAAAATGTCAAGTTCTGATCAAGACTGGGCAGAATTTAAAAGGCTATGAAATCTCAAAACCAATAAATTAAGGGATGTAGAGAAGAGATATTATCAGTTGATTCAGCAGAGTACGAGTCAGAATATCTGGAAAAACCTCAAACATGTTCTACCCAAGCGTACTACAGATCAACTAAAATCAAATTTGACAATGTGACAATTAGAGATCCTACCAAGCTGGCTAGTAGGTTCAATGAATTCTTCATTAATTTAGCATAGAGGTTATTACTTCCGAGTTACTGAAGTACAATATTTATGATCGTTACCTGAAAAGAATAAATACATATGGCTCCCTTTCCAAATTTGAAGCAATTAGTATGAGAGAATTGAGAAAATCTCAATTATGTGTGAATTATTCCGAGGGATACATACTTTGCCAGTGTATGAAAAAGTCTTAGAGCTTCTGGTTCAGCATCAGCTAGTTAGGTTTTGTGATTCCAATGATATTCTTGTTAAAAATCAATCTAAATTTCGCCTTACTCATTCATGTGGAGTAGTATCTTAAATATAAGTGAGAAATGGATGAATGGAATTGATAAAGGTAAATTAGTTTTAATTGTTTTTCTGGACTTTCAAAGGGCGTTTGAAACCATTGATAGACAATTTCTTTTAGATAAGCTGGAATAACTAGGTTTGAGGGGCAGTGTTCATGAGTGAGTTTATATCATACTTATCTGATAGGTATCAAAAAGTCAAATTCGGTAATACTTCATCGTCAGTTATTAAAACTGTATACGGTGTTCCACAAGGGACGGTCCTTGGGCCGTTCCTTTTCATTTTATATAAAAATGATATTGTAAAATACATTAAGAATTGTAAAATTTCTTTGTTTAAGGATGATACTATGATTTACATTTCTGGCTCGGATCTGTCACAATGTTACGGCAAGTTAATCAGGATTTAAACCGACTATATATTTGGCTGTGTGACAATAATCTCAAAGTGAATATAAACAAATCAAAATACATGTAAGTAGCAACAAAATATAAATTGAGTAACACTAATTTTAAAAATTTAGAACTCAAACTCGAGAATAACTCTTCGGAACGTGTCCATGAAATGAAATATTTGGGTATAATGATAGACGAATGTCTGAACTTCAAATCCTATGGAGATTATATCGCCAATAAAATGTCGAAAAAAGTTGGTTATTCGGGTAGATTTAGTAACAAATGAAATTTGAATACTAGGGTCTTACTTTTTAGGACTATCGTATTGCCTCACATCGAATATTGCGCCTCACTCTTGTTTAACTTACAAAAAAATTCAATTGAACGCTTACAAATAATTCAAAATAGGGACCTGAGAATTGTTCATAGGTGCAATAGACTAATCTCTGCCAAAAAAATGCTTGATGTTTGTAGACTAATGAATGTGAATCAACGTATTATTTAAAAAACCTTAGATGTTATTTATAAAATTAAAAATGATATGTTACTCTTGTATTTAAAGGAATTGTGATGTGCATAATCATCAAACGCGACATCGAAACGATTTTGATTTAAGAACGTTACATACAACTTCAATGAATAAGTCCACGTTAAGCCAAGGTTTTAAGTCATTTAACGAATTACCACCAGAGTTGAAATATTATACAAATTATAAAACTTTTAGGAAACTATTAGTTTCATATATAGTTAATGTAATATAGTTTAAATTGCAAGTAGAAAGTGGTTGTAAAGAATATTATTGTATTGCGTAGCTTTTGCTAATAAAGGTATTTTTATTATTATTATCAAAACTAAGTTATTGAGACTGTTTTTTGTTCCAGGAGGTTTGACGTATTAGTATGATTTGTTTTTCGTTGTCGTTTGTTTAACATAATTTAACCTGAAATTTTCTGCGAATAAAAACATAATAAATACCTTGGTATTACCGAAAGTAAGCAGATAATATCTGACCTATTCAAGGCGCAGAGTATTCAACTTCTTGAATTTTTAGTATCTTGGCCCTTATATAAATGACGAACTAATATTTCAATCTTTTATTCAGGAGACGTTATAAAAATAGTTGATTTACAAAAATGAAGAACAAATTTTACATATGCGTAACATCTCCTACTACAAAATTTGAATTTCGATAACGTGTTTGTAATATTACCATTAGAAACGAAAAAATGTGAACTTCATATACAATTATGTCTAGCGATGGAATCGATGAAGAATATTGAATCCAACGACAGGAATCGTTCTAACATCTTTTCAATTGTTCAATAGTTCAAATCTATTAAACAAACAGTTCGATATGAATTGGAAACTTCACCTTCGTAAAATTTGTTCTTATTATGTTGCTCTTACTACATTTCATTTCTGTTGTAGATTTATTCATATCAATTCAAAGAAGCAACTGTGTTGGGCAAGAAAATTGTAACGTTAAAATCATGATTTATATGGCATATGGTTCATAAGGGAACAACACATCATTCAATTAGTCTTACGACTTTGTGGCACCTACAGTATTCGAATGAAAAATTTTCATCATCAATTCGCATAAACTTGTCTGGATTTAATGGTACAGCAGTTAAGTTTGTGGACTTGCTGCAATGGAGCTTCGAATTCTACTAAACTCATAAAAAATCTAATGGTGTTAAATAGCTCGATATAGTGGACGGATTCTGATCATCGAAACGAGAGTAAATACGAATGGGAAATGTCTCTTGCCTTAATTAAATTTTATCGCTGAACGAGAAAACGTTGATGCGATAAAAAAACGTTGATGCGATGAAAACCACGTTGAGAACGTGGTTTTTTGAATCTGCGAATGAAGTGATTGAGTTTTGACAGCAAAATGTTCACCTCGAGATACTGCTCAATACGAATTAAAATATGTGTCTTTTAGGTTGTTAAGAATTCACTGCACAAAGGGATGCAAATTCGAATTTTTTTACCTATGTACCTATAATGTGTACAATACCTACTTGTATAACTATTACAATAAAACCTCACTACTAAATGAGGTTTTTTGTAAGCGTTGATGATGAAAAACTACAAATTTTGTTAAAATATAAAAACGTGAAAATCGATATAAGTAAACACATGAATCAATTTTTTCTTGACCATCGTCAGTCAGCATCAATATAACTTTTCTTTTAACTTAAAAAATTTGTTTTCTGAAGATAATTCAAATATCTCAAACATTGATAATGAAATGAAGGTTCGAATAATTCTATATTTCTATTTGTGATTGTAGAAAAATTGTAACTTTCACTTCAGGAGATTCAGGTCAATTCTCAAAAATATATTCAAAATGCCATTCCTCAATCAAAGAAATCAATTGTCCAAAATTTTTTACAATACATTTTACCCACATGTTATTTGCGTTGTGATTGCAAGAGTGAAGTATGTATAGGTTAGCCTCTCCATAATATCGATCGCAAATAGTGCTCCAGTTGTGAAAGAGGGTACTCATGATGATAATGTGTAATAAAAATGCGAAATATCGGTCATAAATGGCAGAACTGGGGGCAAATTAAATATTTATCACGTGTACTAGTTGACCGACTCTACATACTATTGATTAACAAATTTCATTATGATAATGACGACTATTTCGGACAAAAATAATGACTGATAATAATCCACAGTTTTCAAAAAGTTTGATGAATTTGAAAGCCATCGATTCTTGATTGATAGATCAAATATGGACTGATGATTCATAAAAACGATGAATCAATTGTATTCTGTTATTATTCAACAAGTTCGATGAATTTTTCGAAACGCTCTTAATATTCACTCTCGAAAGTGATGGGTTCGTTTCGTTGACAAGATTTGTGTAGACAGCTCCCTGAGAGTTTTATTTGAAATATTTCGATATTTCGATTAAGAGTCTCAGTATTTACCAGTATCGAATGATTTGTGAATTTCGAAAATAGATATACTTTAGTCCGCCTGGGCATGATCTGGAGCGAATAGGCATGGGAATATTCGTACACATTGCGGACAATTTTCTGTTCTGTTCGAATGAGATATCTACAAAGCTTTTCACTCGCTCTACGGTTGTCATGAGTAGAAATCGTGAACGTTAGGGAGAGTTTATACGTCTTTTCTCCGATAGGGGGAGCCTTCGTGAATATTTCTTTAGGAAAAATTCCCCTCAATTTGGTATAGGACTTATGTTCGTTTCGAAAGTCATCGATGCTTGATTGATTAAATATGGACTGACGATTCATAATAATAACGAAACAATTGTATCCTATTATCATTCAACAAGATCGATGAATTTTTCGAAAAGCTCTCAGTATTTACTTTCGAAAGTGGAGCGAGTGCAAGGCTTTGTAGATATTGCATTCGAACACTGCAGGAAATTGACCGCAATGTGTACGAATAATCCTAATACTAGTATTGAATGACATGTGAATCTTTAACTAGCTATACTTTTGCACGCCTGGGCGTGATCTGAAGCGATTGGGCATGGGATTATTCGTACACATTTCGGACAATTTTCTGTAGTGTTCGAATGAAATATCTACAAAGCCTTGCACTCGCGCTACTGTTGTCATGAGTAGGAATCTTGAACGCCAGGGAGAGTTTATACGTCTTTTCTCCGGTAGAGGAAACCTACATGAATATTTCACTGAGAAAAATTCCCCTCAATTTGATATAGGACCTATGTTCGTTTTGAAAGACATCGATTCTTGATTGATAGATTGAATATGGAATGATGATTCATAATAATGATGAAACAATTGTATCCTATTATCATTCAACAACATCGATGAATTTTTCGAAACGCTCTTAATATTCACTCTCCAAAGAGATGGGTTCGTTCTCGTTGACAACATTTGTGTAGGCAGCTCCCTGAGAGTTGTATTTAAAATATTCCGATTAAGAGTCTCAGTATTTACTAGTACTGAATGATTTGTGAGTCTTGAAAATATATATATATATATATATATATATATATATATATATATATATATATATATATATATATATATATATATATATATATATATATATATATATATATATACAGGCGGTCCTCGTACTTACGGCATGTTAGGTTCTCGAAATACGCGACGTAAATCGAAACGACGTAAGTCGAGACCAAGTTTTTCATATGTTTACATGTAAAACTCAAGGGATAGGATCCACACAGACTCAAAATTTTGAAAAACTGCATTTATAACAAAGGGTATACATAGTTTATTATCAAAAGTAAGTTCTTGAAAAAATTATATATGTACTTATGAAATTGCTAGTTATTTTTGGTATATGTGTGTTATTAATAGCATTAATGATAAAATTTTAATATGTAATCAAAATATGTAATGAGAGTCAGTTCTTCTGACCTCGCAAAAAGTGAATTCTTCTATGCCGGAAATCGAAACAATTGACGTATGTTTGAGGAAAAGTATCAAAACATTGTTCGACGTAAGTTGAAACGACGTAAATCGAAACGACGTAAGTCGAGGACTGCCTGTATATATATATATATATATATATATATATATATATATATATATATATATATATATATATATATATATATATATATGTATATATGTAAGTTTGGGTTTCATCGAAACTAAGGATGCGTGCGGCATATTGCCTGGAGGGGAGAGCGGCAGTGATACTAAGGCACGGCAGATCAATTAGACCAGCGGTACGAGGAGCTACATTCTATGTTTGTTAATATTGTTATTATAAGTAAGTTGTAATACTTAGTATAGTAAAACAGAATTGTTTAAAGTGTACTTGTGGTTGATTCAGGTAGTGTAACATCATTGTGTATGTATTGTCATGTATGTTATAATGTTTAATAAAATTTCAGTTATTACTTGCATCAACAGCGGTATTGAATGGTCCAACAACCAAGTCTTGAATACAGACTTACATATATATATATATATATATATATATATATATATATATATATATATATATATATATATATATATATATGTGATGAAGTAAAAATTCACTCATCAAATTGCTTTGTTATGAAACTAGAAATGATAGTTCATAATTAGATAATTGTGGATGAAAGCAATTGAAAATGTAGAATTCCATATATATTTTGTATCATCATTAAATAAGTACCACTTGAGGTTTTTCATAAAAATTTTTTTTCACAGATGTTATAAAAGAGCCTGCACATTAAAATATTCCTCTTTCTCTTCATGCTCCAGTATGCTATAAGTAGATACTCGAATTTTCTCTTGATGCTCCAGTCTCTTAAGTTTCTCATTTGATTATTATTAGTGCTCATTAATATTTTTTGTTAATTTTATTTTCATTTCGAAATTGTTTTTTTTTTTTATATAGACTATAGCTAGTGCTCCTTTCATTTTAGTGAATTTTAGTGAAAGATTAGTAAGTCAAGTACCTTTGTAATTTTCTTGCTTTTCTTACCTTTCATATTTTCTGCATTTGTTTCTGAATCTTCAATGATATATACGATATAACGTATAGTATTTATTCAGTGAAAACAAAGTGAATTTTGGTATCATATTTAATTAGTTACTGCTTCTTCTGGATGTTTCATTTTGAAATATATTTGACGGTATTTTCAGGGTTAATTATTTGACGATTATATATTGATTCTTAGGTATTATATTTGCCGGATTTACTTCTTCGTTTTCAAAAAATGTTAATTTCGATTAATTGTATCAATAGTTATTTCAGGGAAGAGTGATATTCCGATAATACGATTTTCAGAACGTAAATTATTCAATATCGTTTTCTTATATTTTTTGTGTTGAAACTACATCTGGTGCACATCTCCAGTAAATGATATTCGTAAAGATTCCACTCAATTACATCGCACACTTATTTTCAATTCAAGTGTACAGTTTTTGATTGATTTGATTAATTACTGTAATATTTTCTCAGGTTCTATATAAAATTATTTGATAATTTTCATATTTTATTCGATATTATATTTTGTTGATCGTATTGGTAGTGGAGATCTACCAAAAGTTTGAATATTTTGCGTATATAAATTGCGTAGTTTACGTAGTGATTTTCTGTTTTACAAACTTTTCTCATCTTGTTGTTCTTCGTTGTGAGACCAGCAGAAGGGATCCCTCGGAAGAATCTGCTGAGAAAACATCGAAGGTGAGTGTCAAAAGGGGATTTGATGCTGTTCTTGATGTTAGCCATTTTCAAATTTATGCTGTCCACTTTTTTTTCATACAAGTGCTAACAGGCATTATATTAACTGCGGAATATATAGTACATATGTATAACACTCTCTTTCTCTCCTTTTGAAGTTATTGTTTGTCTGATCTTGAAATAATAACAATTAGAGGACTGTTGCCTGGACTGCTGCATTTTACGCACAACGGGCATAGTTCTTGGTAGCTGAAGTATTACAGTTTAAAATAAGGATCCTATTCTCCTATTTTTCCTTCTCAGAATATTTACTACTGACAGTTCATTCTAGGTCTATATTGGAAGGACATTCTATTTTGCGTTAAGTTAACCGATAGGTTATTTTTAATCTGTAGTGTGAAAAACATTATACTTTTCGATGAGTTAACTGATAGTTCATGTTCAATTTATATTGTTGAAAATATTTTATTGTTACTTTGCCAATTCACTGGTGATTAATCAGGAGCCTAGATTGTGAAGAATATTCTGGTTTTCTCCAAGTTCATTGATAGTCTATACCGTAAACGATATATTGTTTTTTTCTCTACCGATAGTGTTTATTCAAAGTTGAATGGAATCTTTCAATTGTTTGTGTGCATAGGATACGTGGCTGTTGCAAAATTTTCTGATTGAATATTAAGACTTAGTATAGTTTCGAGGTGTCTGATTGCCTGTTAGTTCACGACCTTGAAGAAGAAACTTGATTTTTTCAATTATACTGAGTGATTAACGTCACGATTTTACGTATCTGACCTTGCACGGTTTCAATATATTCGTGTATCAAAGTTAATATATTCTTTTATTAATTTGGATTTATTAATTAGATTATTCTGTTTGGTAAAAGATTGAGAAAGAATTATAATTTTCGTGAAAATATACAGTGCGAGCTTGGTAGGAAGTTAACGTAATTTTCAGTTATTATTCAATTTAAGTTATTTCAGGACTTCAGGATAAAATAGGTGCATTTTGTGTATTGCTCATACTGTAAATTTGGTCAATGAATTTAGACCTGAAATAGGAGTAACTGATCTAGAGCGCTTATTCTTGTTTATTATTATCAATTAGTAGTTTGAAACTCTTTCCTGAATATACAGGGCGTTACTTGTTTTGAATTGAAAATTTTAAGCCGTCATTGTGAGGATTAAATTAGGCCTAAATTTAATTGATCGTTGTTCTGTAACTTGTTGCTCTGTTAATTAAATTTATTAGGGACTGTTTGGCTGAAAGCAGTATTGTACCTTGGTAGTTTTTTTTTGAAGTGATCAAGTTGAACTTGGACTAGAGGAAGTTTCACCTTTTAAAGCATTATCAAGAATTATCATTTTTGATAATGCCGTAAAAGGTGAAACTAGTCGAATGAAGAATTGTTCAGTCAGTGATTTTTAGACAAGTTTTTTTTATTACCTCTCATTTGAGAGATTTTTTTCATATTCTACTTACAGATATAATAATCAGTGTATTCCATCATCCTTCCAAGCTTTGACTACGTCTGTATTTGAAAGAAAAATTTGGTAGTATCTTTTCGAGAATAAATAACATTATCTTACATACTACGACAACTCTATCTCCATTTGTATTTTGTTATACTTTTGAATTTCTCTCACATAACAAGAAAACTGTACCTCAGTTTGTCAATTGTTATACTTTTGAAGATCAATAACACTATTCAACAAACTGGCAAAACTGTACCTCAAATTGAAATACGTTGTTTTTTTGTAGAGTAATCTGTTAACTGTTATCTGCTTATGAACAGTTATATTTAGTTTTTTATAATTGAACTCTGTTTATATTTGATTCGGTTATGTCTTTGATTTTTTCAGTTTTTTTTTCTTATTTTTGGATATATCAATTGTTTTTGAAAATAATTTTTTATCAGGGTTTGAGTGACAGAACAGATATATCGTTGCATACCATCTAAACTCCGCCCTGAGATTGGTTTTTCGTTTTTCATGATTCTTTAAGAATTGATGTATTTGACTTAATTTTGATAAATATTTGGTGTTATGAAATGATTGTATATTTCAATAATGCCCTATTATTATTATTACTATATATATATATATATATATATATATATATATATATATATATATATATATATATATATATATATTTATATATATATATATATATATATATATATATATATATATATATATATTTATATATATATGTAAATATTTATATATATATATATATATATATATATATATATATATATATATATATATATATATATATATATATATATATATGTATAGGGTGAATATCAGGCCTCCAAAGGAAGAGAAAAACGGGGATATGATAATAATAGGCGTCACGAAATACGGAAGGATTTTACTAATAATAATACTAGAGATTTTCACAAAACTTTTAGAGAAAACTTGTGGGGATAGAAAGCGCCCAGTTTTTGCTTCAAAAGATCCGATGACACTTTATAAGCAAACACGAAGAATTACTGCAAAATGTTAGCCGAATACTTCAGCGCTCTTCTCAACTGCAATTCACCCCAAGAAAAACTTATGTGCGACTTTTCGGGAATTACGCATCCAGACTCACAAGCTCCTGATATGGAAGAGATTACGGCAACTATCAGGCAACTCAAAAACAACAAAGCAGCAGGAGAAGATGGAATTATTGCGGAACTCTGTAAACTGAACGATACTACTTTGACGCAAAAACTTCATCATTTAATATCATAAATCTGGAGAACGGAACAGATACCAGAGGATTGGAAATGCGCGCTGATACATCCATTGCACAAAAAGGGGGACGGAATTGATATCAATAACTACAGGGGAATACCCTTACTCCCAGTTGCGTTCAGAATAATTTCTAAAGCACTCCTAAACAGAGTAGAACACCAAGCGGATCCACTAATTGGGGAATACCAGACTGGATTCAGAAAGTGCCGATCATGTGCTGAACAGATCTGGACTTTGAAGATGATATTACAAATGAAGAAATGTAGAAATACAGTGATAACATTCATTAACTTCATTAAAGCATATGATTCGGTAGACAGCGAAACCCTTTATGAAATCATGAAAGAATTTGGAATCGATCGAAGGACCCGAAAAATTATAGAACAGACACTTACAGGTATAACTTCCAAGGTAAAATTTATGGGTCAAGTATCAGATCCCTTTGAAATCATAACAGGTGTGCGGCAGGAGGACGGATTTTCGCCTCTTCAATATTGTTTTAGAAAAGATCATTAGGGAATGGGAACTTCACTCAAAGGGCATACAAGTGGGTATCAAAAAAAAAACTAGAATAAATGTCAAATGTTTCGCCTTTGCAGGAGATATTGTTATCATCACAGACAACAGAACTGAAGCCATTCTCGCCGTAGAAAAACTACATGAAATTGCGCAGAAAACCAGGTTACAAATTTCTTATGATTAAACCAAATACATGGAAAAAAACCAAGAAACGAATCCTCTGTTATCACAAAACATGTTGAAATTCTGCAAGTTAGCCCTTCCGAATAACTTGGTGAAGTTATACAGTCCTCAGTTTTAAACCGAATCGCTAATGAACAGAGAAATACCAAGCTCCAAAGGATTTACAAACTAACATGTGCTCACTATAATAAAAAGTGCATTTCGAGAGGCCCAAATTGAGGCAGAAAAAAACTCATACCCTCTATAATATACCATGTAATAATTGCAGTAAATGGTATATAGAAAAAACATCACAGAATCTCGAAGAGAAAATTGAACTGACGAAAAACTCAGATAACATCCTTACATGAACATAAAATAACTGAAAAACACGATTTTGATTATAACAATAAAAAGATTTTAGCAACTGAAAAAGACAAAAATGTAGAGAAATATTAAAAATATTACACATCCCTAAAAATTTGGAAAACACAGAAATTGAAAGAACAGACATTAAACATCTCAATTTTATTTATAACGATTTGATCAACCTTACAAATAACACTCATAAAATTAAAACACAACAATCACCAAACATCACATCTCAAAACTCATTTTTTCCAGATCTTCCTTGAGTTTCACACACATAAACCTATTGATATACATATTCAGGATAAGTGAAAACCCAACAGTATGTAATTATACATATATATTTATATATACATATGTATATATAAATCACACTCATGAGAATCACCTGGCTTACCATGAGCTTTTCTCATGGTTTCCTCTATAATTTACTATGTGAAAATACAGAAAACTGATTCGATTTTATTTAAAAATAAGTTTGAGGTTTTGATATCTATAGTAATTCGTAGAATTCAATTATTCTTTAGTTTCGACAAAGTTGTGATTTACAACGAAACATAAACGAAATTAAAGTTTTTTACACTTAAATAAGCCTTTTATTGCTAAAACATTGAAACTAAACTATCCTAGACAGGAAATAAGTCAAATTTAAAAATATGATTATTATATATAGATATATATATATATATATATATATATATATATATATATATATATATATATATATATATATATATATATATATATATATATATATATATATATATATATATATATATATATATATATATATATATATATATATATATATATATATATATATATATATATATATATATATATATATATATATATATATATATATATATATGTATATTCATTCTTTCGAAAAATTCAAATTAATCAAGAGAATATTATAGTAGAGCTAGATATGTGAACGTGTACGATGTGATGCCTCCATTATATTTCAAAGGATAAATGTTAGAGAAATATTGAAATCGATGCCACACCTGATGGAAGTGCGAGACATATATGTTTCGTTCTGCAAGGAACTCGTCAGTCGCACCACGTCCATCGAAGTGAGGCAACGATTTCAACCTCCAAGCTTGTTTTTGTGACTCCATGAGGAAGACCGTAGAGTAATGAGTACTCCAGAATTCCATCAATAGGAATCAGTAGAAAACACCCCTCAGATTACAGACACACCAAGCATCGAAATTTCACATATCTACTATACCCGTTGGTATCTACTAATTGCAATGTCTATTTGACAAATATCATCATACGATGTTTTCAAATGTCAATAGGTTGCGTAAGTGGTACGCTTGCGTTTATTCCCGTATTTCAGGGACCTATTCGGCAATATTTTTGAGGAAATGAAATTTTTTTGTGCTTATGGCACTGAATGAAATGTTTAAGAAAATGAACACTAGAACATTCATTTTAAGAATTAAAATCAACCAAGAGAATGTTATAGTAGTTATTACTATAACATTCTCTTGATTAATTTGAATTGTTCAAATGAATGTTCTAGTGTTCATTTTCTTGAATATTTCATTCAGTGCCATAAGCACAACAAAATTTCATTTCCTTATATATATATATATATATATATATATATATATATATATATATATATATATATATATATATATATATATATATATATATATATAATACATTAATGAAAAGGAGTTTTGCCTGGTAATTCAAATATGATTGTTATGGGTTATAGGCAAAATAAAAGGCCACTATGAATAGATTTTATCCAATTTGTCTGTCTGGTCTATATTTCGACTGTGTTTACAGTTTTCATCAGGACTCTGAAAAAGATGTTTATAAAATTGTACTGATAAAAATTATGATTTACAACTTACGGCCAACTAGGTATAAAAGGTATGGCCAAAAACCATCAAACAGGAATGTCTTTTTTAAAAATTATAGATGTAAAAATATTCTTACGTACTAACTAAAAACAATATATATATATATATATATATATATATATATATATATATATATATATATATATATATATATATATATATATATATAAAAAATGAACACTAGAACATTCATTTGAAAAATTGAAATTAATCAAGAGAATGTTATAGCAGAGCTAGATATGTGAACGTGTACGATGTGATGTCTCCATTATCCTTCAAGGGATAAATGTTAGAGAAATATTGAAATCGATGCCACACCTGATGGAAGTGCGAGACATATATGTTTCGTTCTGCAAGGAACTCGTCAGTCGCACCACGTCCATCGAAGTGAGGCAACGATTTCAACCTCCAAGCATCTTCTTGTGATTTCAAGTGGAAGATCGTGGAGTAATGAATACTCTACAATTCCATCTATAGAAATCAGTAGAAAACACCTCTCTCAGATTACAGAGTCACCAAGCATCGAAATTTCACATATCTTCTATACCCGTAGGTATCTACTAAATTGCAATGTCTATTTGACAAATATCATCGAACGATGTTTTTAAATGTCAATAGACTGCGTTAGTAGTACGCTCGCGTTTATTCCCGTATTTCAGGGGCCAATTCGGCGATATTTTTAAGAAAATGAAATTTTTTGTGCTTATGGCACTGAATGAAATATTTAAGAAAACGAACACTAGAACATTCATTTGAAAAATTGAAATTAATCAAGAGAATGTTATAGCAGAGCTAGATATGTGAACGTGTACGATGTGATGTCTCCATTATCCTTCAAGGGATAAATGTTAGAGAAATATTGAAATCGATGCCACACCTGATGGAAGTGCGAGACATATATGTTTCGTTCTGCAAGGAACTCGTCAGTCGCACCAATAGAACGTACTACTAACGCAATCTATTGACATTTAAAAACATCGTTCGATGATATTTGTCAAATAGACATTGCAATTTAGTAGATACCTACGGGTATAGAAGATATGTGAAATTTCGATGCTTGGTGACTCTGTAATCTGAGAGAGGTGTTTTCTACTGATTTCTATAGATGGAATTGTAGAGTATTCATTACTCCACGATCTTCCACTTGAAGTCACAAGAAGATCCTTGGAGGTTGAAATCGTTGCCTCACTTCGATGGACGTGGTGTGACTGACGAGTTCCTTGCAGAACGAAACATATATGTCTCGCACTTCCATCAAGTGTGGCATCGATTTCAATATTTCTCTAACATTTATCCCTTGAAGGATAATGGAGACATCACATCGTACACGTTCACATATCTAGCTCTGCTATAACATTCTCTTGATTAATTTCAATTTTTCAAATGAATGTTCTAGTGTTCATTTTCTTGAATATTTCATTCAGTGCCATAAGCACAAAACATTTCATTTCCTTAAAAATATCGCCGAATTGGCCCCTGAAATACGGGAATAAACGCGAACGTACTACTAACGCAATCTATTGACATTTAAAAACATCGTTCGATGATATTTGTCAAATAGACATTGCAATTTAGTAGATACCTACGGGTATAGAATGTATGTGAAATTTCGATACTTGGTGACTCTGTAATCTGAGAGAGGTGTTTTCTACTGATTTCTATAAATGGAATTGTAGAGTATTCATTACTCCACGATCTTCCACTTGAAGTCACAAGAAGATGCTTGGAGGTTGAAATCGTTGCCTCACTTCGATGGACGTGGTGCGACTGACGAGTTCCTTGCAGAACGAAACATATATGTCTCGCACTTCCATCAGGTGTGGCATCGATTTCAATATTTCTCTAACATTTATCCCTTGAAGGACAATGGAGACATCACATCGTACACGTTCACATATCTAGCTCTGCTATAACATTCTCTTGATTAATTTCAATTTTTCAAATGAATGTTCTAGTGTTCATTTTCTTAAATATTTCATTCAGTGCCATAAGCACAAAAAATTTCATTTCCTTATATATATATATATATATATATATATATATATATATATATATATATATATATATATATATATATTTACTGAGACTCTAAATCGAAATATTTCAAATAAAACTCTCATGAATTTCTTCATGAAAACTCAAATAAAATTCATCGATCTTGATGAATGATAATAGGATACAATTGTTTCATCATTATTATGAATCATCGGTTCATATTTAATCAATCGATCAAGAATGGATGACTTTCAAAACGAGCATAGGTCCTATACCATATTGAGGGGAATTTTTTCTAGTGAAATATTAACGTAAGCTCCCTCAATCGGAGAAAAGACGTATAAACTCTCCCTGGCGTTTTTCATCGCCAGGGAAATCATAGAGATCATATTCTCATCGATTTCTTAGTGATTCGTAATAAATGTCGAAGAATTTCCCTCATACCTCAACAATAATCACTTAAAGAGCACTTGTACATTTCTTGAACGTAAATTTTGCTCCTATGTGAGTTACATTAACACTATAAGATTGACATATAAGATTATATATTTTTAAACATTTTTATAGACTAAACTTGTCAGATATAAATTTCCAAAAATCGACAAGCTACAGCTATCATGAAGATTTGAATTTCGTTTTCGACGCTTTTATTTTACAACGTTTTTTATCTCTTTCGTTATCAAGGTTTTGAACATGCAAGATTCAACAGGCTAAATACAGTAAATACTTTCAGTATCCGCTATAAAATATTCTCTTAGGTTGTCTATGCTTTTGTATAGCACACCAGATTCTGTGTCACCTGTTTACGACAGTTTTCTCATGAAAAGAGAATACGAGAACATTTCTTATCTAAACAGGGCGAGGAAGCCGTATACTTGATTTAGCGATGGATCGAAAGAGTTTCTGAAATATCTTGCTGCGGAATATCTGTCATATAACTTTTTTGGGGGTGATCGTTGACAGGATAGCAGGTGCAATGAGATGTCAGATGTCAGGATAATACGGCTCTGGTATGAACTCAATTGATTGTTTTTCTATTTCCAATTTTGTCACATGTGCATTCCTACTTTATTTCATTCATTTCAGCTAGAGATATTTGAATTGTTTGGAGTTGCATGAGCCATGCATATTATTTGCAATTATTATAACCTTCGTATATAAAATCAAAAATATATTCTTGAAGTAATTCTGTTCGAGAAAAAATTGTTTTCCTCGGACTTATTGTATGAGCAATCTGATATATTTACTCTTACACAATTGTATTGAAAACATTTTGAGATTTTTAATCATTAATTAAATCATTTGTTCAGATATTATGTCGCAGAAATTACTGAACAATTACATCTCTTCGATTGAGAATAATAGTTATGTTGGAACATTGAAAAGAAAATAGAAAAGTTTGATTTTTATATGTTAAGATTCTCTTTGATTGAAAAAATATATATTTTTTGAATGTTTTTTTTATAAAAGTTTTGATAGATATATCATCTATTCATATTTTGAGTTGAATAATTTGTATTCTATCAGGAAATTTATATGTATAGTATAAATGTTATTACTGTTATTAATCGTTTATTCAACAATTATATCAATCATAAGACTGTTACAAGGACTAAGGCTAATATGAAGCTCGACTAAGATCTAATCTACAGTTTAGGCATTACAGTGCAATACAGAAAAGTGAAATACTTCAGTCCAAAAATTTTAAATTTACTGCCGAAACAATTGAAAAACCGAAAATACCATAATACTTGAAAGAATTCATGAGAGCGGATAATCGATACCATAATTATTACCATCCCAGAAATTGGATGCATGTGAATCAAGTATAGATTAAGTATATGAGATTACAATTGTTTTCGATTAGTTAGTTATACATTAAGTATCTATTTGAGATTACTATATTTACTATATAAATATATTAAACAAATAAATTTAGAATATAAATATAAATATATAAAAATATTAGCAATTAAGTAAGGTAAGTTGTGAACATGAGTTAGTTAACAGCCGGACAATGCATGCGCAGATAGACTCTTAGACCACTTTACATGCAATACTACGGCTGATCATTTATCTGTAACATTACTGAAATTTAGATAAAACGAATGAATGAAAAAATAAAAAAAATTAAATTCGAAAAAAAAAATTCTTAAAAAAATTTAGAAATTGCGAAATATGCATATAAAATAAATTTTGTTTATAGTATATATATAAATATATATATATATATGCATATATATATATATATATATATATATATATATATATATATATATATATATATATATATATATATATATATATATATAGAGAGCTTATTGCCTCTCGTCAGAACGGCGTAGCCAAGTTCTAGTTGTAGGAACCTGGAGGTGAAAAACACAAGAAGGAAAACTGAGAAAAACCGACAACCTCTGAAGGAAGTCGCAACATGTTTAGGCTACGCGTTTGTTCTTTCCGGATTGGGAATTTTGGAAACTGCTTTGCCCGTGAGGTGACTATTTATCCTTCAAAGATGCTCTGAGCCGAGACGTTGAAAAATATATAATCGATAATTGATGCGGAAGAAAATTAAAATTAAATTGAAGATTATTATCGGCATATCTCGCAGATTGGTAGCAGCCGTTGACACGAGTTTCTAGCTTATTGGCTCTTCTCAGAACGTCGTAGCCAAGTTCTAGTTGTAGGAACCTGTAGGTGAAAAACAAAAGAAGAAAAACCAAGAAAAACAGACAGCCTTTGAAGGAAGTCGCAACATTTAAGGCTACTCTATCCGCATATCTGCGGGATATGGCGATAAACGCGTAGCCTAAAATATTGCGACTTCCTGCAGAGGTTGTCTGTTTTTCTTAGTTTTTCTTCTTGTGTTTTTCATCTTGAGGTTCCTATAACTAAAACTTGACTACTACGTTCTGAGGAGAGCCAATAAGCTCGAAACACACGTCAACGGCTGCTACCAATCTGCGGGATATGCCGATAATCTTAATTTCAATTTTAATTTTCTTCCGCATCAAATATAATTTATATATGTATATATATTATATTATATAATATATATATATATATATATATATATATATATATATATATATATATATATATATATATATATATATATATATATATATATATATATATATATATATATATATATATATATATATATATATATATATATATATATATATATATTATATATAGAGTTTATAGTAGGCAGTTTTTTCAAAAATAACAGCGCTGAATTGGCAGTAAGAAAAGATCTGAAACAGTTTCGGAACTTCATTAATAAAGGGTATAATCACCATTCCATCTGATCTTCAATGTATTTGAATGATAAAGCTTCTGCTATGCATCAAAAGGTTAATCTTTTCGCTGAAGACGTTGTTCATATATTCAATCACCAACAAACGTCTGTATCATACTTAAAAACCACATAACTTTTTTTTACGTGAAAAACTTTGTGATTCGTGCAGATGAAGTCGATCAAAAAGTGCAGATTTCAGTGAATATGAATGAAGCTCATGGGTAAATTGTTTCATTAGCTTTCATATTAATCTTACTGTAGTAGTTTTAGGTATTTCTTTAAATCGATTTTCATGAAATTGATATAGTGGAATACTGAGAATACTTTTGCAATCTTCAAAGTATTAAGTAAAATAAAGAATTTCAGATAGAAAAAATATATCTTACCTGTCTGTATATTGCTGCATTTAACACAGCGATGCCCAGAAATGGAAGCAGATAAATGAAGATGAAATAACACCAGTGTATGTAAATTGTTGTGTAAGTCTTATTTCTTCTTAGTGATGACGCAGTTGGGCAGTATATCGTCACATTTTTCTCAGGCCACCATTCTGACTGTATCGATGATTCCCAGAATCTGGTTATATTGTACATTACAGAGATGCAGAGTATACCAATTACGTAAAGTCTAGCTCGTCCATAGGTACATAACGACCGCACTTTGAGAGGATGACACACTGCTACAAAACGTTCTAAGGAAACACAAAAAGTCAGGTAGGCGGATGCAGCCTGAACGATGACAGCTAGTGGGTAAATGACAGGTACTAAATGTGGGTAAATGACATAATAGTAAGTGGACAACATTCCACTGTAAGGGAATATTCCAGGTAATCCAAAAAGGAGGATACTCGTTATGATTAACACAGTATCAATTCTGGCAAGTCCTATCAACAGGTAGTTTATACTGGAACGCATTTGTGGCCTGGAGAGAATAATCATGGAGATTATATTACCAAAAATTCCTAGTATCCCAATGATATTCAAGAGTATCCCGTTGGTTATGAATCTGAACGTTTGAAGGTATTCATCCTCTTCTTTTAGACAAGATTCCGTAATATTTGCAACAGAATCATTCATCATTGGGTACATTGCTTCGTCCATTGTGCTAAATTTATTTAATTGTGCTTTTTAATTATCATGTTGTGTTCCATTTTGAGTTTTTTAAACTAGATCTGATTGATCCATTTGATAATCCATATTACATTTTCAGATTATCCTTGGAAAGTGGCATGAACTTGATGATGGTGGTCTTCAATTAGAATATTAAAAATAATGGACAATGGCATCCCAACTTCTCAGTTCAAATGAAGAATCTGAAAACAAAAAATATGTGTTAGATGAAACTTCCTCTAGACAATTTTGAGAATATAAAGTTTTTATGAATATAATTGAATAATTGAATATAAACTTAAATTCAAACACTTGAATTTATGACTTACACTTTATTGACTACATAGCATGACGCGTTTCTTCGTTACAAACGACTTCTTCAGATTCTTACGGAATAATTACAGCTTACAGAATAACACAGAGTTATTATTCTGTAAGCATCTGAAGAAGTCGTTTGTAACGACGAAACGCGTCATGCTATGTAGTCAATAAAGTGTAAATCATAAATTCAAGTGTTTGAATTTAAGTTTATATTCAATTATAATGGATTTACATCAAGTAAATGCCAACACTATCAAATATAATTGAATAACATCAACAATTTTTATATATCATTTATCTTATGCATATAAAATCGATGTATATCAACGATGAGTTCAAATAAGGAATGAAAGCAAAAGTGGACACTCTCACTCTCGACGTATAGAAGGAAGAAGTATATGAAATTTACTTCAACTTCATTTAGGTGAATTATACTCTGTGAATCTTTACACTTATATGTTAGGCACCTATATTAGGGTGTCCCTTAAAATTCAATGTCATTATATTTTTACGCATACTTTCTAAAAAGTTTCGTATTGACCAAATATAGTACAGAAATAAATATTAGCCCGATTTATAAACGATAACCCGTGCCGACTTGATACGAGTTGTCTCCATACAAGTTGCGCGGGTGCAGCGCTGCGACCTGTTACTGCCAGTTTCAATTGTCATTTCATACATGATTTCTAACATTATAAGTGCGTTGTCGTTTATTATGTGAAAAAAATATTTACCTTATCGGACTGCCAAGCCACCAGATAAATGGTGCAACATTACCATCTAATCGACAAGTTCGACCGTTATATTTTACAATATAGCTGACAGTGAAAGTGCGAATCTTGTTATAAGAAAGTGCATTATATCTTGGGAAAAAACCAGAATTCCTACGAAGGCCAATTATTGCTTCATTTGACGATAGAGAACAGCTCCTTGCAGTGCCAAAATTAGAGAGTTCTTCTGGAAAACATCAAACTAAAGCCATTTCAATTCACTCTTCGACTTGAACCTCGATGATGAAGTACAGATAATGTGCTGCTATACAACAGCTTCAAATACTGGCCGTTTCAGTGGAGCTTGTGCTGTTTTGGAGTAGACTTCAGAAAGGGTATTACTGATTTTTGCTTGTCGTCATCATATTTATGACTTGGTTCTTAAAGCTATTTTCGAAACCAAGGTAAAGCAAATTACAAGTAGTCCAGATATTTCAATTTTCAAAAAGTTAAGGAATAATTGGAAAAATATTAACACCGATAATATTGAGTCACCTCTGAATTTCGTTAAAGCAAATATTGCTGAGACAAAAATTACATCTTTGTCAACATTTTATAAGACTGAACTGGAAAAACCTCTTGTTAGAGACGATTGCCGTGAATTGGTGGTTCTACGATAAGTGGAAAATTAAAATTAATGCTGAAAAAACTAATATCACTCACTTCTCCACCAAAATTAAAGATAAACCTAACATCAATCTATCCATTTTTAACTCAATAATTGATAACACAAATAAGACAAAATATCTAGGAGTCTTACTTGATAAAAAATTAACCTTCAGTGAGCATATAAAATCACAAATGAACAAAGCTACGGGAATTGCTAAAAAATACTATCCACTCATAGCTAGAAATAGTAAACTTTCTTTAAAACACAAACTTTTAATTTATAAAGCAGCCATAAGACCAATTATATTATATGCTTGTCCCATTTGGAACCGAACATTCAAATATAATTACAATTCACTACAAAAATTTCAAAATAAAATGCTTAGAACAATCACAAATTCCTATATTTTCACACCGATCCATGTCATCCATAGAAAGGCTAAAATTAATACAATACGACAGGAAATCAAAAAACAAACTAGAAATTTCTTTGACAAACAAGCTCCACATTCAGTATACACTAAAAATATTATTAAACAAAGTTCGAAATCATTACCCTTCAGGTTAAAACATAAATTAATCCACGATATAATTTTCGAGTAAAGGTGTGAATTTCTACCTGTATTAATGCGTAAAGGTAGGAAATTATACCTGAGCAAGAAACCATTAAAAATAAGCATGATCATTAACAGCTGAGTTGTAACGTGAGTTTTATTTACCTAAAGTCTACCGTACACTCAACGATAAATTGAAAATTAATAGTATCACTTCAATAAGAAAAAAAAAATTTTTCAACAATCTTTATGATATATAATACGAAAATTTTTGTGAGAACATAAAAATGGCACAAAAATGAATAAAAACATTCCATTACATTTGAAAATAAAAAAAAATAAAATAAAAAAAAAAAAACGTGAGTTTTATTTACCTAAAGTGAATTGGTGGAACTATGCGTTGTGTTCTTAGGAGGAGATACAGAGAAAAAACTAAAACTCAGGCCCCCTGGAGCTTTGCATCAAGCGCGAAGGATGGCTATTCTATAAAAATATGTTTGCTTCAATCGCAACTTAAAATTACTGCAAAAGACAAAAATGCTCTACAAGATGTACCTTGGCTCAAATGCATAGTGGCAATTAAAGCACCTAACCAAGATTTATGCTTTTTGAAAGCTCTAAAAGAATATAAAAAAGTAGACGCAACAAGTTCCAAGGCATCCATGAGCAAGTTTGATCATCATTTATGGTATTTATGTGAAGAACCAGTCATGTTATCACTCTTTGATGAAGAAGTTGATTTCAAAACAAGGACAAAAATTATTAATAATTTAAACAGTGATGAAAGTTCAGATTCCGCCAAACGCTATATCCCATCGAAAGAAGAAATTACGCAAAATTTCTTTAGTAAGCTTAATATTTTCTTGTTTCCTTTTTCAAAGTTTCGTGACTTAGTTTTTTAAACTGTTTTTTTTTCCATTCAGATATGACGCTGGATGATTTTGTGTCACAAAGAAGCAAAAAATTTCTATCTCGACTGCAGATCGACGACAGTTTTCTTCGAGAGGATGTATCTTCTTGAGGTGACAATCCTACTTTTTTTGGAAGCTAGAAGACGAATATGTCGTTTGAACGTCGTAAATGACACTGCTGAAAGAGCTGTTGAATTAATGTAAAATTTAAATGGACGTATCACGGCTGAAGAAGAGCAAAAACAGTTTTTTTTTGCGTTGTGTTCAGGAACATAGAAATCTTTATCCAGACTGCAAAAAAACTGCACTAAAGAGAAGTTACCCTGATTAATTAGTATTATAATTTGTATCTAAATAAAAGTTTATGTTGATCTTATTTTATTCTCACTCATATTTACTTTATTTTTTGCATTTTAATTAGTTTTGGATCAAACCAAAATGTCAGGCCAAAACACCATTTTTTATTAAACTTTAGAGCTCGGTCGGCACGGGTTGCAATCATGCTACAGATATGAAATTTCATATTTGAGTACATTTTAGCATTTATTAAAAAAGTAGAGGGTATGAGTTTCGAAATTGAAAAAAAAGTTTTTTTTGCCATATAAGGCACACCCTAACCTATATATTAGGTTCACACATTTATGTGTCCCATGCTGAGAAACCGATAAAATAACTCTCTTTCTTCATATCTTTCATTTCGATCTAGAGATCGAAGATCTGTATCTCTAGATCATAGAGATCTAAAGATACAGTCATAATGAATTGTTATGAAGTAGTGCATTGAAGGCAAAAGTTATTTGTCGACGTATATTCTCTATAGTATGGGGTATTTTAACTGATAGTATTGAAGGTTTTTTCATTATTCGAACGTCGTTCCAGAAGGAGTGGGACGATTGGGAGGAATCAAAGAGGTCATCACGCTTGGTCATTACACACGAGTGATTGAAAGGGCGGAAATAGACTTGTATTTGTAGGAGAAACTCGTGTAGCCTAGATTATTAATATGCTTAGATCTGTATCTAATTTTATTTGCTTTTTTTCCCTTCGCTCACGGCAAAATTATGTCACATTTTCGGTGAAATAGATGAGCTAAAAGTTGCCAAATACAACTTTATCTTCGGATGTTAGGGATGTTAGACTTCGCCCTGACAGATGTGCCTTAGCACTACATTCCTCACAACAGGTACATCATTTTGACTATGATAATGTGGGAATACTGGATGTAGCTGTTAGTTACCATAAAAGGATTTTTGTGGAAATGGTCCACATTAATAATAACCCCAACAGCATCAATAAGAAGACGGACGTTTCCAGACTTAGCTGTATTTGTAGTTACTTACTTTCAAATCATTTTAAGTAACCTTCGTATACATCTCACAACTTTAATAGACTCTTATGTGTTACATGCGTAGCATGACATTTGTTACTACGGTGATTTTACTCTCTCACCTCTGTGTCGTTTTTCAGTGTCAATGTTTCTCTGTGCTCCTGTCATTTCTATTCTATTATTTACCTATCGTTGTTTTTAGTTAGTACATAAGAATATTTTTACATCTATAATTTAATATCAACTTATTTTTAAGAAACACATTCTTGTTTGATGGTTTTTGGCCATACATTTTATACCTAGTTAGCCGTAAGTTGTCAATCATAATTTTTATCAGTACAATTGTATGAACATCTCTTTCAGAGTCCTGATGAAGACTGTGAACACAGTCGAAATATAGACCAGGCAGACAAATTGGATAAAATCTATTCATAGTGGCCTCTTATTTTGCCTGTAACCCATTACAAACGTATTTAAATTACCAGGCAATACTCCTTTTCATTAATATATGAAACAGTACAGTCATGTCGCGCGGACGTAGCTTTCAATGCTCTCTTTGTGTTCTATAATATGCTGTAAATGCAAAGTCAATTTCCATATCGAGTGCGTATTTCCAACTTTGAATGACTTCATCAAACTACGTGAAGAAAATGATGGTGAGGATTGGGTTTGTGTGACCTGTGCGCTACTTACTTGTGCTAAATTGAGCGATTATCTCACTAATGAGGTCTTTATCACTATAAAAAATTACAAAATACTCAGCATTTGCTGTCGAAATGAATGAATTGAAGAAAATCATTGCGTCTCAAAGTGTGATGATTCAGAAACTGCTATCTGATGCCGGAATTGATGTTAAATTGTTTGATAAAAACGATCATCATTCAAAAACAGCTGATCGGGAATTCCCATCGAATGCACCTGTTAATGAATCAGGTGAAATATCGTTCAAAATCATTAATTCTAAAGACATAATATCTTCAGATGTTCCCCAGTCTAGCAAATCTCCGCAGCAGAAAATGATGGAGGATTTAATATTTGTAGAGAAGGATACTGTAGAAAATTGTAGCGGACCTTTCAAGTTCTCCAAGAATGAATCAGGCTGGAGTGATGTTAAATCTAGGAAGAATGATAAAATTATCCAACCATCTTCGGCCGCCAAGAATATTACTGACGATGAGCATTCACTCGCCCCACGTAGTCAACTACAGGGTGTTCGGAAATCTTCGGTACCTATTATTGGTACCCAGAAATCCAATATTTTGCATGCCGCTAAGAAAAAGACAGTCGTATTTATTCATGTGTCTGAACTTGACCCTGCCACGAACCCAACAGAACTTGAACATTTTATTGGTCAGTGTATATCTAATATAACCTGTGGAAAATTGAATTCGATGAAACCTGAAATCTATTCGTCTTTCAAAATAACAGTAGTTGCGGTGAAAAGGTTTTTTACGAAGCGCAGTCAGAACATCAGATCATTTCCTAAGGAATGCGATACCCAATTCTGTCAATAGGAAATCTGTTATTGAGAACACCTCACTTCAAATTGCTCAAATCAATGCACAAGGCATCTCGAATAGGATGAATAGTTTAGAAGTATTCTTCGAGATTGAAGAACCTAATTTAATGGGTATCGTTGAGCAAAGGAGCACTGAAATGCATTTTGAAATATGTGGTGTATTTCTGAAAGCTAGTAATTCTAAATTACTAGTAATTAATTAGTTGTTTCGAGTGTGTACAGGCTTCCTACTGATGATTTCAATAAGTTTATAAACATTTTCACCTATGATTTAGTATATTGCTCATCTGCATCTGATACTACATTCGTATGTGGTGACCTAAATATCGAATACTTCGCGGAAAGAGACTATCGCAAACTAGTTCTCGATAATCTTCTCATCGGTTTCAATCTGAATATAACATCTTTAGAAGCCACCAGAGTGTTCACAACAAAATTTATACCATTTTATCCAAAAAAGTTGATTACATCCTTTCTAATGATGACCAATATCTCACCCCAACATCGGTGTTCGACTCTGGCATGGGTGATCTTAGGTGCTTGCTGCTAAACCATACTATTGAGCATCATATCACCAGGTCAGTGGATTCTACATCTCGCTTTTATCGAGCGCTGTCAGAATAGTTTAGAGCTACTCAGCTTTCTAAAAATAAAAACATTATCAAGAATGCCGTAATAGGCGAAACTAGTCGAATAAAGAATTGTCCAGTCAGTGATTTTTAGACAAGTATTTATTATTACCTCTCATTTAAATATGAACTATCACAGAGTTGATTCATCGTCCATTGAATTCAAAAATATAGTATACTGATTTTTCGTGTTAGCCGAAAACGTGCGGATATGAAAAAGTATTATTAGTTTTATAGTGATAATTGAGATTTTAAATCACATTTCAAAAGTTTACGAACTCGACTGGGATTCGAACCAAGGTCTTCAGGTTTTCAGCTTTTGACCGCTAAGCTACCGGGGTCTACACTTCGAAATGCAACTTCAATTCATATCACAAAACTCATTTATTCGTCAAGCTAGTTATTCGACGCTCGGATTGTCGTCTTCGAAGCTGCAGGCGAAAGTGAATGAACACCTACCCACCTTCCCAGGTGTATTAATTTTTCCTAAAGGGATGATGATAATTATAGCACATAAATTTTTCGTGTTTAACAACCACGTGCGAACATGAAGAATGTATTTTTATTTTTACAATTACAATTGAGAATTGAAATTACATTTCAAAAAGTTTCTAACTCATCATTCTTGAATTCATCAGTACTTCCATTTGCTCGGAGTTACTCTTTATTCATATAAACTTTCAAATTTCCGAGAAATAACGTCAAAAATACCTTCAAGTTCTGTGTTTTTATCTTTTTCTACATCACAAAAATACAGTAAAATACGTCGAGGTGTTTCATAAAAATTAACAAAATATGTGACATACTTCAGTTTGTCACAAATTCCTGAGATGTCCCGAGAATTCTAAAAATCTAAAAGCAATAGTACGTATTCACGCATTCCACCTATCCTGTTTATTGAATATATAATTATGCTTATTTTTTATTGATTTCATTGTATTTTATCAAATATAAGCTCGAATATATTATTAATTCAATTTTTTCTCAGGTTAACGGAAAATTTATACATTTTTTGATTTCTTCACACCTAAAAGATCGACCAGATATCTTTTCTGCGAAGCGGCAGAAATACATAGAGCGGCTTATTGTGGGGACACCATAGGAATAAGAAGAATTCTGCAAGATGGCGCTGACGTTAATTGTGTCGATATAAATGATGCAACTCCTTCACACCTTGCTTCCTGGATGGTGAACAATCAAACACATACCATAAAAGAAATCTTAGAATATAAACCCCAAATGTATTTACGAGGTGATTATAATCGAAATCCTCTGAATATACTCGTGGCTCGTGCTAGGTATGATATAGGATTATTGGAAAGTTATCTGAAGAATCGTGGTAATCCTAATTTATCAGGTATATATGGGCATACCTCTCTTCACCATATATTTATGTATACACTTGCGGACAGAGCTACATGGTTACAAAGTATAGAATTAATGATAAGTTATAAAACGGGTGTCAATTCTGCCGATGAGGATGGAAACACTGTTCTTCACATAGCTGCGATGCTTGGGTTTGTTAACGTTGTAGACCTGCTTTTAGAACGTCACGCCAATATAAATTTGAAAAATCGTGAAAATTATACTACAATTGACATAGCGTTCACTCTTATAGATCCAGACGTTCTTGAAAGATTAGGAAAATATTTATAAGCGTATTATTGAATACAGCAGTTAATGAAGAATATGTTCAATGATATTAGAAATGGAACGATTCGAAGAGTTTTGGAAACAAAGACATGCTGAGTTGGATCAGCTGAAGAAATATAAAATAGGCGATACTGTGTATTCATATTACCACATCATGGCACTACCTACGCAAAAAATGTCAAAGATATTCCGAAATAAAAGAACACAAACTTTAGCTTTACATTATGAAACGGAAATATTAAAAATCTACGACCAGCATCTGTTTAATTGCTCGGAGAGAGCGATGATGCGAAATATTTGTGTTACCATTGGAACCGAATTTTGTAAGCATGTGATGCTTTGGATGCAAGACATTATCCAGACAGGATCACATCATTTCTGAGCAATGAAGAATTGAAAAATTTGGCTAAGGTTATCAATATGGATACCTCGCACCTCACAACTGATTGCTCGTGATAATATAATTGATCTGTTTGTTTGTAATAACTTTCAAATATTCATCATTATCCTTATAATTTTCGATAAAACTTCACATATGTGCCAAAAAATTTAAGTAATATGCTTAGTTCGTTATGAACGATGTAATTGTGGTTGTATCCAGTGCGTTATCGTTTTCTATGTCTTCCACCAAAAAAACAAAAGAGCTATATTATAATATACATTTTCCGTTTTTTAGAGAAGATCGCGGAGACTCTTTGTCCCTTTCATCCAACTAAGAATTTATTATCTCTGGATACTCTCCATTTTTATTCATTTATCTTTCTTTGTATTGATGATATAGAAAATGATAAACGGCTTCAGCTATTTCGATCGCCCTAATACTCAAAATTGAACAAACTGATTTCAATCTGTTTGGCTTTAAAAATACTGTTGCTTGTAGAATGACGCCCAGCAACTGTATAGCCCACGGATTCTTCAGAATTTTAATTTTTATGACATAACAATTTTGAAAAGACATAAAAAACAGAAAAGGATTGAGAATGTGTATTATAGCCTTATATATTGTTGTTTGAACAATATATAAGGTTATAATACACATGCTTTGCTGACGATCTACATACATGAAAGGATGTTTTATTCAACGAATACCGTTTAATATTCATCAACGAATATGTTTTTAGTTCAATTTTATTCAATGATCTTCTACCCGTTCCTTATTTGTAAATTAACAAACATTTATTATAGGTTGTTATTATATTATGTGTATTAAATTAAATTAAACTCTTGGCTTAATGTTTCACGATTTATTTAACAATATGAAAAAGTCAACATGTTTCGAGCGTTAGCTCATTTTCAAGACTTGAAAATGAGCCTTGAAAAAATGTCAGTCTTGAAAATGAGCTCAGCTAACGCTCGAAACATATTGACTATTTCATATTGTTAGATAAATCGTGAAACATTAAGCCAAGAGTTTAATTCAATTCAATATTCAATTATGTTTCACCAAGAGTTAAGCGAGAATTCAATCTCGGGTATATTATGTGTTATTATATTCTTTTCAAGGTACAAAAGAAATGAATATGATTAGTCAGTTTATTATTAAAGCATTGAAATCTTCTTTTAGAAGATTTCATCACCCGAAACTACATATGTTTTTATATATTCAGTGAAACTTAATATCTCAATTTTAATTTATTGTATTTGTTATTGTCTCAAAAATATATTGTTGAGTTTTCTCAGATTTCATCTCTAATATTGTTAATTATACTTTTATATAATAAACTTTGTTATACTTTTGTGAGCAGCAGTAATTCATAAAATCCTATTTTATGAATGTAATGAATTTTTATGGAGAACAAATGATATATCAAGCAAAAATATCGATGAAATATTTATGAAAACAACATGTAGTATTTTTCTGTACTGTGATCCAGTGCAACGGCCTACTTGAAACAGGCCATGAAATGGTGGTGTACGGAATAATACAAACCTGACGAAGGTCTAGTTGTGGAACAACTATGTACAAGTACACCCGCATTGTATATCTCTAGCATTGAAAGAAACTATCTTGAACCCCTATAGTCCGTCAGAATATCAATATTGAAGTCTCCAGCAATTATAAAATTAACTTTTTCTGAAGTGCCTACATTTCAATAGTATTGAGTTCATGGATAAATACATTTGCAAGCGGTTTTGATTTAGGTCTATATATACAAATAAGAACCACATATAAATCAAGTCGGTTAATTTGCTCAGCAGAACATTCGACTACATTTACTGCACTCAACCTCATTTAATCCGTTCTTTCTAAAGATTCAGAGTTTTTATTACAATAAATACCCCCATGTCTACCTTTCTCGCGGCAAAAGTATGAGATTGAATTACAACCTTGAATATGATATTGTGTAATTTCTTCACATAATTTCCAGTGTTCAGCAATCGCCAAAATATCATAATAACCATTCAATTAAGATCATAGGTGGCTACAAGTACACCATATTCATAGAGAACTTGAGGGGGTATTTCGTTGAAAATGCTTTTTACTCGATTGAGAAATTCGTGGGGGACGAGCAAGATTATAGCAATGTTCAGAGCCGATTTTGTTTGTGGTTTTAATCTTATTCTCCTTTAAGTTTTGATTTAATTTTGCAAGTGTAAGTTCTGTTGTTTTATGCATGTTTGATAATTATTTTAGAGCTTCAATAGACGCAGTAAATGAACTTAAATTAGCTCAGCAAAGCTGACTGGCACTAGGGACACCTAAGATTGTAGGAGTTTGAATTGACCACGGCTCATTGAATCAAAAAGACCTTGCAACTCTACTTGGGTTTAAATTAATTCCGAATTCTAGGCTCTAATTTCTAGTTTTTTGTCTGTAGATCTCAATTGATTCAGGGTTATTAACTCTAGACAGATTAAATATAGGTACGTAGATAATGAATACATTATTTCACGACCAATTGCAGCATTAAGTTTTAGATATATTAGTCCTGGAGTACCTATTAAATATATACATATATATATATATATATATATATATATATATATATATATATATATATATATATATATATATATATATATATATATATATATATATATATATATATATATATATATATATATATATATATATATATATATATTCTCGCAATACTATGAAGCATTACTTTCATGAGTGGATTAGTGAATATATTCATCCAAAATTTTAGTTAAGGAAGGAAAAACGGTCGACAAAAAGGATCATTGTAATAAAAAACAAGCGTATCACTTTGAATATTCCAACACCATTGTCTAAACCTTAATCAACGTAAACTCCACTAATTAAACCTGAAAGGGAAATTAGAACACGAATTTCAATTCCAATTTAATTCAACTTGACATCTTGAAAATTTAAAATATGGGAATCAGTATTTTCCTCTAATTCACATAGAATATTCGAACAGTGTTGAGAAATGCGATATTCAGAAAACTACAGTTTTCATTGGAAATTCCTGAAGATGGCATTTAAGGCATTATTTACGCTTCAACTCTTCATGGATAATATTCTTTATGACATTCATAAAGCAGCGATACTCAAGATTCTTGTGTATAATGATTTTCACCCTCTTCGAAAGCTCAATTATACTCACTCAGCCGTATAAATGATCAATGATCGTGTTAGGGGTAATTTATTATTTCTCGACGTAAATTGTCGACCTTTCAAATACTACAAATTTGAATTCGTGTTTCTGAAAAAGACCCAACTTTTGGCGAAATGGAAAATTTGAAAAAAGATGTAAGATTTTACAAATGATTGAAATCTTGCTCGAAGTTGAATATCCGTTGTTTAAAAAAGCACTCCTGTTTTGAAACAAACTGGACTCGAAGTTCGATTGAAAATTGACAATGTAATCGATGTTGAGTTGAAGCAAATAATTTTTACATATAAAGTAATAGCAGAGTATGGACAGAATCAATTATTGGAGCAATTGGATTTGAAAGTCGAAGTTAACTTCCATCTAGCTCTGTGATTTCCAAAGTGGTCCAGGTGGACCCTCAGGGGTCCAAGGGAGACTCGGTGGGTGCTGCTTTGAGCGTGATAAAAATCGTGGTGCACAATAAAATTGTAAGCGGTCTATGAGAATGACTTTGGTTTTGATAGTGAAGAACTGAAATGTTGTCTTGACTTCTCCTATCAATAAAGGCAGATAATATTTTAACAAGTTAAGCGACTGTTACTTGTAAAAACTTGCATATTCCATATTCAGCACAACACGTCGAGAATTGATGCCACGACCGCCGCCGCGTTGCGCCTCCCGACCGATGTTGATACTTGTAAATTAATTTGACACTTGTTAATATTAACACATGCAAATTAAATGACTTGTGGTGAATGTTCTTGCAATCTTGCTTGAACTCGTTTGATTCTTCACCAGCATAAATGCGAATGTCAAAGAATACACATTACTCATTTGCTTCCGGAATTTCATAAATAATAATAATAATAATAATAATGATAATTAAACCTGAAAGGGAAATTAGAACACGAATTTCAATTCCAATTTAATTCAACTTGACATCTTGAAAATTTAAAATATGGGAATCAGTATTTTCCTCTAATTCACATCCAATATTCGAACAGTGTTGAGAAATGCGATATTCAGAAAACTACAGTTTTCATTGGAAATTCCTGAAGATGGCATTTAAGGCATTATTTACGCTTCAACTCTTCATGGATAATATTCCTTATGACATTCATAAAGCAGCGATACTCAAAATTCTTGTGTATAATGATTTTGACCCTCTTCGAAAGCTCAATTATACTCACTCAGCTGTATAAATGATCAATGATCGTGTTAGGGGTAATTTATTATTTCTCGACGTAATTTGTCGACTTTGGTTTTGATAGTGAAGAACTAAAATGTTGGCTTGACTTCTCCTATCAATAAAGGCAGATAATATTTTAACAAGTTAAGCGACTGTTACTTGTAAAAACTTGCATATTCCATATTCAGCACAACACGTCGAGAATTGATGCCACGACCGCCGCCGCGTTGCGAATCCCGACCGATGTTGATACTTGTAAATTAATTTGACACTTGTTAATATTAACACATGCAAATTAAATGACTTGTGGTGAATGTTCTTGCAATCTTGCTTGAACTCGTTTGATTCTTCACCAACATAAATGCGAATGTCAAAGAATACACGTTACTCATTTGCTTCCGGAATTTCATAAATAATAATAATAATAATAATAATAATAATAATAATAATAATAATAATAATAATAATAATAATAATAATAATAATAATAATAATAATAATAATAATAATAATAATAATAATAATAATAATAATAACTTTATTGTCAGCAAAATCATAAAGAAACGGCAACGTCAGGTTAAAATTATCAGAACATTGTGATTACAATATAAATAGGATATTGAATATAATAAAAAATAAAAATGATTATTCTCCTAGTTAGTATTCAAATTTGAAACTATAGAATGACTTCCTCAACAAGTATTCGATAGTATATTTTCTGAAATGCAGTAGACTTTGTTTCCTCCTTAAAGATATAGGAAGTAAATTATACGCTTTGACAGCCATGTACAATGGTGACCTCTTGAAAAATGCGGACCTGTGTTGAGGTACACTGAGATCAGTCCTGCCACGGGTAGTATAGTTTTGGTATAGTTTTGCTCATTTGAAGAGAACAATTCCGGATGTTTCCTGATAAACAAGACCAGAGTTAGGAAATAAATGGATGGCACGGTCATAATACCAAGGTCCCTGAAATAGGTCTTACATGATGTTCGAGGTCGCAAACGAAGCAGGCATCTGATCAACCGCTTCTGCGCTACACCCACCGCGATGAACCCCAGAATATCACACTGTACATAATAACGGACTGCACAGCCGCGAAATAGAATTGCCTGAGAGTATCCGGTGCAATCAACTCGCGAAGTCTGCGGAGTAATGCACAGCCACTATTGAGCTTGGATACAATGTTTTTCACTTGAAATTCCCATGTCAGTGACGTGTCAAGTTGCACGCCCAGAAACCTGGCAGACTCCAGCACCGGCACAGTCCTGCCATCACACCAAACGCAAGGAGACTCAGAGTACTCCGAAACCTTACTGAATGCCAAAAGGCCGGCTTTACTCGTGTTAACTTTGAGTCCATTTAAGGAGCACCATTCCCTCATCCGCTCCACTTCACGCGAACAATTCCCAGAAACATCCCGGTAATCAGGACCAGACAGTAAAATAGATGTATCATCCGCATACTGACACACCAAGGCCCCCGGAACTCCCCCACTAAGACCATTCACGTAGAGCAAAAAGAGCATCGGGCACAGTATGGATCCCTGTGGAATACCTTGGGTAATAGGAGTTGGACTTGAGTAATACTGCTGTCCATCCTGGTGAATGGACACAACTTGCCACCTATCCTGCAGATAAGAGCGCATAAGTTCTAAACAGTTTCCTCGTATTCCACAACTCCCCAATATATTCAGGAGAATTTCATGATTTATGGTGTCGAAAACTTTGGACAGATCGAAGAAGAGCCCGGCTACTTTCTTGTTTTTGTCTATGTTATCAACAATGAGAGAAATAACATTGAAGATTGCCAACTGTGTAGAGTGATCTGGTCGGAACCCATACTGATTTTTTGTTAAAATCCGATAAGGTTTTAAGAATTTCATAATTCTATTATATATCACTCGTTCAAAAATTTTTGATATTGAGGAAAGTAGCGGATCTGGCCTGTAGTTAATCATACCCAGTTTATCACCTTTTTTATAAAGAAAAGTGAGTCGATATAAGTGTTGGACAGTGTCGGAAAAGTGAGTACCTATCAGATTATTTATTATATTTGTCGCAGGGTAATTTACAAACATCCTAGGATTATTGCTGAAATTATTTATTTAAATTTTAATTCAAGTACAAGAATTGCAATAATGCTGGGATTTTTGCACACAACCTGATTATCAAATCATCGTGGGACATATGCATATAGTTTTATTTTATATATTATTTATTTTGAACAAAAAATGGAAATTGAATAGAAACAAATCTCTTTGAATCCCACCTGCTATATGTGGTAGGAATATTTCTAATATATATTTTTCAAGAAAGTTATGCAAGTAAGTTCAGTATTTAATTTATACGGGTCTCCTACGTAGTTTCGAATGCTGCTGGCGCTGTTGTGACACACGCTGTTTCGAATTTTTTTTCCACTGCCTTATAGGTTCGAAAGCTCATGGACTTGAATGATGTATTCGCGAAAGACGCTGATTTGAAAAACATTTCCTCTGCGTCATACGCTCGAATGCTTGTGATTTCGATTTGTTCCTAAAAAAACAATATACCTATTCCGATTGTTTTTGAATGTATCAGATATTTATATTTAGATATTCATAATACTAAAGCAAAATATTAAGAGGTAGGTGATTGATAAGAAACATGGCCGAATCTAAGAAGAAGTGTCGTCACTACATTGTCGAATATTTAAAATTTGGTTTTATTCCATCAAAGGCAGACAAACGATTGTCCACATGCCTTTTATGCTACAAAGTTTCGAGCAATGATTCTGTAAAACCAAAAAAGTTGGAAGATCATCTAAGAAGGTGTCATCCTGATGAAATAGGTAAAGACTTGAAATATTTCCAAACGTTGAAGGAAAAATATGAAAAGAGACTCACCGTGCACAATGTGTTAGCTTCAACTTCTGAAAGCAACGATGATGGCTCACGGGCATGTTACAATATCTCGTTATATCAAAATAGTAGCAAAATCTGGAAAACCACACCTTTGGGGAGCACTTAATTTTGCCTGCTGATGAAGACGTTTTAAAGATGGTTCTGCACAAATCTTCATTTGACACACTCAAAAGAATTCCTTTGAGTAACAACACTCAGTGGCGGATTTACAAATTTGCCGCTAGTAGGCCATTCAATTTTTGCCGCCCCTACTGACTTTTGAAATTCAATACGTTAGTTTAATCCCGTTATTAGTATGATTGTGAACTTAATGATATTTCTGTCAGTTACTAGATTATTTTTGCAACCCGATATGTACTGAAGGGTTTAATGTTGACCTAACAAATTTATTTGACAGGAAAAACAAAAAACCCCCGACTTTAAAGCGTAAAACCTCTTCAAAAGCGTAACTTTTAAACGGCTCAATCGATCATCAAACATGTCTAAGAATACTCGCCCGTAAAACACCTGTAATACAAAAAAAACTAAATTGAAATCGGTTCATTCGTTCGGGTGCTATGATGCCACAGACAGACAGACAAGAAATTTTAAAAAAATCCAATTCTACTCAGTTACTCATCTTAAGCCATCCTAGGTAATTTTTTTTTGGTTTACGATTTTATTATAGTATAGATTGTGTACACGTATAATTATAAAAAAATCTGTAAAAAAAAAAATTTGCTAAATGTGCCGCCCCTCTAAATCTGCCGCCGTAGGCACCGGCCTACTTGGCCTATTGGTAAATCCGCAACTGACAACACTATACAGAGACCTATTGATGAAATGAACTATGATGTTGAAATTTCTTGTGTGATTATGTGCAAACAACTCATTTTTCTATTCAAATGGTCGAGTCAACGTTACCTGGCAATGGAGCATTATTATTTGCATATGCTCGATTTGTTATTGACGAAAAAATTCATGAAGAGCTACTATTCGCAAAAACATTAAAGACAGACACTAAATGTGTATCGATATTTAATGTCCTGAGTTATTTTTTTGAGAAAAAATTGATTCCATTCACAAACGTTGTTTCAGTGGCAACAGATGGAGCTCCTGCCATGGTCGGGCGAAATCGTGGTGGGGTAATGGAGTCGAGCTTGAATCAGTGGGCGTGGTGGGGGTTAGAGGTGGAGTCGACCTTGAATTAGTGAGTGGACTTAGTAGTGGGGAAATGGGTACAGATTTCTATTGGTTACCCCCACCTTGCCCTCCACTACCACTTCCATGCCCCCTGATTCAAGGTCGTCTCCATTACCCCCGCCACGCTCACATATTAAAGGTCGTCACAGCCTTTTACCCCCCACCACGCCCACTTTTCAAGGTCAAGGTCACTCGGTATCGTGCACCCCCATTCTTTACCTGTTGAAGACTGCCGACGATTGCTGTTACATACCGAAGTACGCTGGTTGTCGAACCCTGCATGTTTGTCACGATTAAATTTACTTTTTGACGCCGTTTTAGAGTTTGTGGAAAGTAATCCTGATTTCTGAAAAAAAACCGTAATCAATTTCAAAGCCGACATCGCGTATTTGTCAGATTTCTACAAAAAATTTAGTGACTTTAACTTACAATAACAAGGGGACAGTCCCAATTCAATAAAAACAAAGAATATGATTTCAGCTTTCCTTGGTAAATTGAAATTTATGAAGGATAATATTGACCGGCGCGAATTTTCACAATTTTCTAACTTTTCGCAGCTAGAATGGCTTGATGAAGATATTCAGAAATACGTTCAACATTTGATTGCCCTGCATAGTGATTTTAAAATCAGATTGGAATATATTTTTTCAATGAAAATATTACCATGGATCATAAATCTATTTGAGAAAACAGAAGTGGAGAATGTGATATTACAAGAGGAGCTACTCGAGCTTACCACCAATGAGGAGCTGAAAGTGACTTTAAAAGAGAGAAATTAAATGACTTTACCAGAAAAATATCCTAGACTGTCGGAAATTGTGCCAAAGCTTCTTATAGCATTTCCTCCGTCATATCTTGTCAAAAATAGTTTTAGTGCCATTACAAACTCATTAACAGAAAAAGGAGCACATTGAATATCACAGAACGGGGAGATTTGCGGTTACTCCCTACAAAACTCAAGCCAAATATTGATAATTTACTGTCAATCCATCAAGTGCATCCCTCTCATTAAAATTATATGTTACGTTATATATGTTTAATTTCGATTATGTTACTATTGTTATATTATTTATGATTAATAGTGAAATAATTTATATATTTGGATGAATACCTGCAACACAAAAAAATACACGATATTTTTTTTTCCACTCCGAATGGAAAGTTTTCTCAATGAAATTTGTAAGAATTGATTGCTTCTTGTGCTGTAAGTCACTGTAGATTTGAAAAAAGTAAAGTTGGATGGAGTCACTTTTTGATTGGACTACTTCTCTTTTTGACATCCACTCACAGCAATTAAAATTTTATTGGATACTTGTTAAGTCGATTTTATTATCAAATATTTTACCCTATCAAGCAATCAATTCTAACATTTTTTTTTGTTCACAAGTTTCAATAGATAGATCTAATCGTTTCCTTTTTTTTCGTGATTTGGAAATTGGTAATAATGTTGCTCTACAGTTTCGAATCCAGCAAAATTTTGAAAGTGGTCTATTCAATTCTTTCAATATTCAATCATTTCGTATCAGTTATGAATATAATTACAAAGTTCATTTTTTTTTAATTTTCATAAAGTCTTCCTTCGGTCACTTTTTATTATTTTCATCCGCTGCTATCCTCTGAGACTAATTACTGCAGAAAGCACATTGTTCTTTATCGTTAAACGAATATCCATTTGATTTCTAGTCCGTTAATTGAAAATAATTTCAAGTAGGAATGAAGCCTTGAGCAAATTGCTATGATTGAATGTTTATTTTACTGATAGAAATAATTACAATTTAACCTACTTACAAATTGTAGATGTGTCAAAAGCAATATAAAATGCAGTAACTTATTTATATGCGAGTTGTCGAAAATTTGTCTATGCTTGAAAGTTAACCTTTCGAGACTATTTGATTTCAGATATTCACCAATTTTGTCAAGTTCTTGATAAATTTTAAAAAAATTTTTCGATAGGCATATATTACAAAACCTAAATGCTAATGAAATATTATACATGTGCCAATCAGGTATAAGATTTTCATGAGAGGCAATGATAAATAATTGTTTAAAAATCACTGACTGAACAATTCTTTATTTGACTAGTTTCGCCTTTTACGGCATCATCAATAATCTAAAGGCGAAACTAGTTGAATAAAGATTTTTTCAGTCAGTAATTTTTAGACAAGTATTTATTATTATCTCTCATTTAAATATGAACTATCACAGAGTTGATTCATTGTCCATTGAATTTATAAGATTTTCTCTCAAATATAAATGTCATCCGACATGAACGCGTTATAAAACTTTTGATCAATGTTTGGGATCTGGGACGATTGATAGATCATCAATTAACATTTGTACTATATGTAAAGATAAACAAACATATTATATTGATAAACAAAAATTAATTTGTCACTGTCGGTGTCAAATATTGACACTTGTTAAACTGACGGTGTCACTACGATATTGCCGTGTTTTTTTCCTGTTTGACCGTAAAATTGGAAGGAGACTTACGAATCACTCTGTGAAATACGAGAAAATGCATTAACCATTTGTGAAACTCTGGATAATTGGATAAGGAGCCAAAACAAATTCCGACTGAAGGAAATTTCTGAAATTGAAGTGTTCAAATTATATAATTATACTTTTTCATTTAATCTCATCATAAATTTCTTATTCCATTTATAATTCTAAAATTCTTGATCTGAATGCCTTGAGATCGTATTAATATTCATTAAATTATAATTCACATGGGAACTGTGAAGTTAAGTCGGTGTAAACAGGGAACTTGATTGATTAAATTATGTTTCAGTATTTTTTCACGAAGTTTCTCTCTTTCGGGTTGGTTTTTAGGTCGTTTTCACGTTGATAACATAGGGCCTGATACGATGGATAACATCATAATGATATCATGAAAAACCTGGTTCATGACCTAGTTACATCTACCAAAGGAATGAATTGTAACGAAATATATTGAGGAAAACAGATGCGTTTCATTATTTCTTTCTAACTAAAATCAATGTTTTATAGAAATTATTTTGATGAAAAATTTATATTAAATTGAATTAATTTTAAGCCAAGAGTTCAATTTAATTTAATATTCAATTATGTTTCACCAAGAGTTAAGGGATAATTTAATTTCAGTCATAAAAAATATATATTTTCAAGCAGTGACATTACAACATTCATCGTGATCTGAGGCAATACATGATTTGGCGGAATTCAATCTTGATTTATTCTTATCTGAGTTATATTTCTTATATAACAGCTTATATTGTTTTGTAATTAGACAGACATAATAAGACATAGACAGAAATAATCTAAGTAAGCACCTTCATAATCCTCGTCATGATTTTTTTATACTATAATCTTTCTTGATTTTCAAAAGGGGGCATTCAAAACTATTGATAGATTATTTTTATGGGAGAAAATGAAGCAAATTTGTTCTAGTGACAAAGTAAAGAGTTGATTTGATACATATTTATATGATCGGCGGCAGAGAGTAAAGTTCGGCACACGCATATCTACGCAAAGTGTTAATAATTATGGTATTCCACAGGGTCGGTTTTTGGACCATTTCTTTTCATATTATATGTAAATGATATGATAGAATATGTAAGAGGGTGTGAAATATCATTATTTGCTGAGGACACAATGCTATATATATCGAGTGATTTATCGATGAATTGGTTCAGAAAATGAATGATGATTTAAGTATATTGTATATGTGTCTATGTGAATGTGAGTTTCCAGAATAACATAAAAAAGTAAAAATTTATGATGGTGGGAACATCATAAACATCATTTCTTATTCATATAGAATAAGAAATACACGTTCACAGGGTATTAAAAAGATTGTGAATGATAATTATATAGAGGGAATTCAAAGTATGAAATATTTAGGTGTAATGTTAGATGAAAATCTTAATTTCAAGTTGGGTACTGATTACATGGTCAACAAGATGTCAAAAAAGTGCATTTTATGGCTATACTAAGTCATAGATTGAATACGAATACAAGATTGTTATTGTTTAAAACAATTGTTTTGCCACATATTGACTATTGTACATCTCTTTTATTCAATCTTCAGAAAGCATCTATCAGTAACCTCCAGAAAATTATGAACACAGGAATGATATTAAATTTGAAATGTAAAAAGAGAACACCCGTTAAGTTAATGTTCGAAATATTGAATTCAATGAACGTAAACCAGAGGATAACCTTCAGGACATTAGTGTAAATCTATAAAATGAAGAACAAATTGTTGCCAAAGTGTTTGGTTGAATATTTGAGAAATGTACGTCAATGAAATTCATGGGCATGAAACTCTACATAGAGATGACCTTTTCGTAGAAGAATATGATTTAGGTTTATTGTATAGATCCACAATAAAAGAGGGAATAAGAATGTTTAATAACGTACCTACTGATGTAAGAAATTGTATTTCAGTGAGTAGTTTTAGGAAATCTTTGAAATTATTCATATCTCAAAATATTGTATTGTGATAAAAGTGGATAAATATCAATATTGAATTTGTTTGTAATAGCTTTATGCTAAATAAACTTATTATTATTATTATAACATCCAAATTTGAAGACATACACGAAAAGTTCCTATATTATTCAGGAATTCAATTAAAATCTCCCAAGTGATGAACCTCATGAGCGCTGTAATATGTAAAAGGAGAAAACGAATTTTTATGAACAATTATATCGCCCACCCTTCATTCACACTTTCATAAATATTGACGATTGCGAAAACGTTTATGGTAAAAGAACCATATTACTAGGAATTGGTGGCAACGTATGGTGTAAATGGTTAAACACATTGAAATAGTTTATTCTCATAAATAACAATCAAACGACACTTATTTCATCCTTCTGTTGTTCATATTGGCTAATAAAAATATATAAATATATTAAATATGTTAAATATTGCCTGTTTAAGATAATTTATTTTCGATGTTTTCTGCAATAACAGGCTATTTTCAAAATTGAAAACTTCATTTTCGTTGACGGTTAGTTGCATATCACAACTTTGTCAGAATTAATTAATCAAATAACTAATTGTATATGTTAGTCAAGTTTACGTGTGTTATTCGTTTTCTCACTTTTGAAAGAAATGGATCAAAGAACCTGTATTGAATTTTGCGTTACAATAAAATAAAGTGCTCAACGCCTCAAAAAAGTGTTTATAAGTGGTATAAGCGCTTAGAAGAAGGCCGAGAAGATGACCACGTCAGCAAACGAAGAAAACACCGAAACAAGGAAGAAAATAGTCTTGGAAAATCGTCGAATCTCTATTAAGGAAGTTGCAGAGGATGTTGGCATATCAATCGGCTCATGCCATGCAATTTTCTGGGATGTTTTGGGCATGAAACGTGTGGCAGCGAAGTTTGTTTCAAAATTGCTTAATTTTGAGCAGAAGCAAAGTCGCGTTATTATCGCTCAAATTTTCTTGAAAAGGTCATAACTGGTGACGAATATGATAATGACGTCGAAATCAAGGCCCAATCATCCCCATCGATGCGGCCAGAAGAGCCAAGACCGAAACAGACACGCCAACTTCGATCAAATGTGGAGGTTTGGCTCAGTGGTTTATTGCACCTTGAGTTCTTGCCAATAGGTTGTAGGTACGGTTAATAAGGAATACTATAGGGAAGTTATGCAACGTTTGCGTAAATCAATACGGCCTAAATGATACGAATTGTTGATCAACAAATCATGGATTCTGTATCATGATAATACACCAGCTCACATATCAATGCTTGTTCGTAATTTTTTGACCAAAAGCCACTCCATTATCATAGCCCAACCACCGTTTTCACAAGATTCGTTCCTCTACGACTTTTTCCTCTGTCCGTCCTACAACCCCTGTCTGTCCACTGCAGAACGAAGGCCTACCCTTATTTTGCCAAGATTCCGCATCGGCAGTCTCTCTCTTCCAGGTAACGCACAGCCAATCCACAAGCTCCTCATTCCATCGATCGTGAGAGCGCTTTCTTGGTCTTACCCTGTCTTTGGTCTCCCAATCACCAACTACAGCTGATCAACGCTCATCTCTTGCTCAGGCCAGATGGCCTGCCCATTTCCACTTTGATCTTTTCACACACTCCACGACATCCCTCACCTTTGTTTGACCTCTTATCCAGATGCAGCGCATCCTATGTCGTATGGTTAGGCCCATCATCTCTCTATACTACGCTGGGTTGTTAGGGGAATTGCATATTCGTTGCATCTCGATATCACTTCCCGGATGATGAAAATGTGATCCATTGTACTGTATGACTTCCCGAGGCATGCCTGTTCTATTGGCTGATATGGGTCCAGTTGTTTCGATAAGCAGTTAGTAATTATCCTCATTAAGATCTCATACGCTGTGGGGAGTAAACTTATCGGTCTGTAGTTTCTCTGGTCCTCTGCATCCCCTTTCTTATAGAGCAGAACCATGGACCCGTTGTTCCACTATGTTGGTATGTTTCTGTATTTCAAACAGTCACTGAAGAGCCTCGATAGAATTCGGTGAATTACTGGGCCCCCTGACTTGATAACGTCCACTATGAGATCGTCCCCATCTGCCGGCTTTCAAGTATTCAATTGCAGTTCTGGTTTCTGATTCCAGAACTTCCAGTGGCTTTTCATCTGATATTATCTGCACATGATTACGGTTAGCGTTATAAAATTTATTGTAGAACTCATTGGTGATCTTTAGAATTTCGGATGTTTTCGTAACTTTGTCTCCGCTTGAATTTTTGAGCGCGATTATCTGATGTTCCCCGATCATGTTCTTCTGGAGAGCTTTCTTAAAGCTTCTTGCATCTTCTATAGCCTACCTCACTGTTTATGTGTTGTATTTCCGCACATCCCCTCTGACCGTTCTCTCAACAAGTGCACTCAAAGACGCATATTCGTTCCATTAGCTTCTTGTTCTTAGTGGAGCTCTCATTTTCCTGAGTTTATCTCGGAGTGATTTCGTTTCGTCAGTTAATTTGGAAATTTTTCGACCAGTTTGATATCCTCTCACCTTGAGAGCCAAGTTAGTTCCGCACACCACAATCGCTAAGACTCCGTCTTCTATTCAGAAGTATGTAGTTAAGTTCCATTTTGATGCTGTTAGGCCCCTACCAAGTCCATTTCCGGGATGGCTTCTTCTGAACCATGCTATGGGCCACAACAAGAGAACAAGCTTCAGCAAACTCCATCGTTCTGCTTCCTTGTTCATTTCGCATGTCATATGCGAAACCTCCAACCGACCACTCTACGGGTTGTTTTTCTACAGTTTGAGAATTGAATTCGCCTATAACCATTTTGAAGTATGCGCCGATGCTTTCAAAAAGATGTTGTACCTTGTAGATGTGAAGTATAGTCTGAAATTCCTTGGATAAATTTTCCACGAATTAATCCTGAAGCCTCGAGTAACGAAACAAGCAATCGACAGACAGTGGTAAGCGGTAGTCGGTGAGCTTCGCGGCATTTGAGCGGTGCAAGTACTTAGTTACAATTCGTAGAAATTGCTAGAAGTCGTTGGTGTCCCCTCAGCATCACAATCGCCTTCGAACGATAAAATCGTGCAATTATTGCTTCTGAATTTAAAATTCACTTGCGAGTTTTACATTCGCGGAAACCGAAAAAAAGATGTGGGATTTATCCAATAAAACGACGACAGAAATTCCATTTCGAGGCTTTTGCGTCACGTATATGAATCATTGTGCTAATCATTCCACAAGCTGGTCCTCAGTTGCACTTCTGTAATGAGCATTTTATATTCTGCATGGTCAATTGCCTCAACTAAAATTTCTTCAGTGATTTTTGTGAACAATCGTTGATTGAATCACAATCCGATCCACCAAACATCTTGACACATAATGAAAGCAAAATGGATAGTGCGGATTTTATTGGAAGCAGTGGGCGGTAAAGAGCGGTGGCGGCGTCGACACTCACAGCTACATAACATCAGAGCGATCAACCCTGAAATTGCACCGAAAACGCAACTATCAATAAACTGAGTGGTGACGCTCTTGCAGCTCACCACTCACCACTTACCGCCCGCTGCTTGTATGGTAGGTTTGAAAATATTATAGCCGAGCTGACTATGTGAAACATGTAAAGCGTGATGCTTTCAATATCCTTTAAGAATTGATTGTCAGAAACACTTCATGCAATCTCATGTATTCATATAGATATCTTCATGTATATATATTGTTACATTCGAATATACTTGTTGTCAAATGTGCTTTAAATTTCTTTTTCTCACTGCCTATGCATTTTCCAACATGATGCCTAAAATATCAATCAATATACAATCTCCTTCTGTACTTCGAAAACATAAAATAAAACATGAGTAGGAATATTCTACAAAATTCATATTATTTCCCTAATTTTCAATTCTACTCGGCAGATGGCGAACAGGATTTGTGAAGGTATAAACATTTTTTATTTCGTGTTATCACAAATTCGCTCTTGATGAGTACTGGCTCTCTTTTCATTCTCGTGTGTCGAACAGTGAAGATTGTAAGTAATATATCGAGATTTGCATTTAATCAAAATATCGACTTGAGAAGCCCTGATTGATTATTCCTATCACAATAATTAGAACCCTCATTGAGGTGAGTTTTTATATGTTCTAATTATAATTGTTTCCACTTTTTCATAATTATAGTTAATTAAATTCATCATTGTAATTGTAGGGTTTTTTATACCGACGTATTCAAATCGTACATGAATGTCTGATATACCAATAAGATCCTGATTGTCCGGTTTGCTGTTTCGGATACCGATAATATTTAGTTGACCATTTTTTGAATGATCTGATTACTTATGAAGATGTTTCTTATGACGCCTTGCCTGTAAAACATTGGATTTGTTTTCATAGTATCCGAGTGAAAGAGAAATATACTTTTGGATATAAACGTACCAGTTATATTGTTTACTAACCTCTATTGACTAACCACTAGATTTAATATAAATCATAAGGATAATTTTCTTTATTTTATTATCTGGAAGGAATCTCCTATCAAAAAAAGAAAATATTAATGTTGTTTTCTTGATTTCACAACGTTAGCTAAACTTAATTCGAAAACTTCAAATCAAGTGGCGCTCAAATTATAAGTAACTACATTTTAGGTATATTAACTCACGACCCATTTATAGCTCTCCGGTGAAAATCACCTTAAGCATGTGAAAAGAACAAGTCACAAAATTGGCGCCCAACGTGGGTCCCTTCAATATTAATTTATAATAAGTAGAAAATATTTAGACACGTAATAATTCCTTCCAAATATTAAGTGCATTCACATACAGAATCTGTTTCTTTCACTTTCCGTAGTAAAATTTGTTTTTAAAATATCGAACTCTTTTCGAGACTTTCAAGCAATTTATTTAGTTGTTGTATTTTAATTCTATTTATCAAATTTTTCATCTGTCATATCAAAATGTGTACTTTGAAACCTTTATATTTATTGTTGTATGAATCGAATTGTGAATTAAGAATTAGGGGATTCATATCACAACGAAGTCAAGATGAAAAAGGAAAAATTTCAGGGCGTTTGTTCAAAAAGCAGGAGAAAAATTTAATCTCGATGATCACTATTTTGAATTTCAAAGTGAACAAGATGAAATTAATCAATCATTGGAGTCTATAACTCAGTTTATCATTGAATTTGAAGGCTCTAGCTCTGACTCCGTATTTAAAAGAGTAAAATCACGCTTAATACATGTTACATATCGCATTAAACACAATTTTACAACGTAAACTGGGATAAATTCGAAAACTCAAAATCAAGTCGCCCTCAACTTACAACTACATTTCAGTTCTCATTTAAATATCTCTTACTACATTAACTCACGACCCATTTATAGCTCTCCGGCGAAAAGCACCGTTAGCTAGTGAAAAGAACAAGTCACAATATATATATATATATATATATATATATATATATATATATATATATATATATATATATATATATATATATATATATATATATATATATATTGAAATTTTTTTGTGCTTATGGCACTGAATGAAATATTTAAGAAATGAACACTAGAACATTAATTTGAAAAATTGAAATTAATCAAGAGAATGTTATAGTAGAGCTAGATATGTGAACGTGTACGATGTGATGTCTCCATTATCCTTCAAGGGATAAATGTTAGAGAAATATTGAAATCGATGCCACACCTGATGGAAGTGCGAGACATATATGTTTCGTTCTGCAAGGAACTCGTCAGTCGCACCACGTCCATCGAAGTGAGGCAACGATTTCAACCTCCAAGCATCTTCTTGTGACTTCAAGTGAAAGATTGTAGAGTAATGAATACTCTACAATTCCATCTATAGAAATCAGTAGAAAACATCTCTCTCAGATTACAGAGACACCAAGCATCGAAATTTCACACATCTTCTATATCCGTAGGTATCTACTAGATTGCAATGTCTATTTGACAAATATCAAAGAACGATGTTTTTAAATGTCAATAGGTTGCGTTAGTAGTACGCTCGCGTTTATTCCCGTATTTCAGGGGCCTATTCGGCGATATTTTTAAGGAAATGAAATTTTTTTGTGCTTATGGCACTGAATGAAATATTTAAGAAAATGAACACTAGAACATAAATTTGAAAAATTGAAATTAATCAAGAGAATATTATAGTAGAGCTAGATATGTGAACGTGTACGATGTGATGTCTCCATTATCCTTCAAGAAATATTGAAATATTCGATTTCAATATTTCTCTAACATTTATCCCTTGAAGGATAATGGAGACATCACATCGTACACGTTCACATATCTAGCTCTACTATAACATTCTCTTGATTAATTTCAATTTTTCAAATTAATGTTCTAGTGTTCATTTTCTTAAATATTTCATTCAGTGCCATAAGCACAAAAAAATTTCATTTCCTTAAAAATATCGCCGAATAGGCCCCTGAAATACGGGAATAAACGCGAGCGTACTACTAACGCAACCTATTGACATTTAAAAACATCGTTCGATGATATTTGTCAAATAGACATTGCAATCTAGTAGATACCTACGGATATAGAAGATGTGTGAAATTTCGATGCTTGGTGTCTCTGTAATCTAGAGAGATGTTTTCTACTGATTTCTATAGATGGAATTGTAGAGTATTCATTACTCTACAATCTTTCACTTGAAGTCACAAGAAGATGCTTGGAGGTTGAAATCGTTGCCTCACTTCGATGGACGTGGTGCGACTGACGAGTTCCTTGCAGAACGAAACATATATGTCTCGCACTTCCATCAGGTGTGGCATCGATTTCAATATTTCTCTAACATTTATCCCTTGAAGGATAATGGAGACATCACATCGTACACGTTCACATATCTAGCTCTACTATAACATTCTCTTGATTAATTTCAATTTTTCAAATTAATGTTCTAGTGTTCATTTTCTTAAATATATATATATATATATATATATATATATATATATATATATATATATATATATATATATATATATATATATATATATATATATATAGAAAATGAACACTAGAACATTCATTTGAAAATTTCAAATTAACCAAGAGAATGTTATAGTAGAGCTAGATATGTGAACGTGTACGATGTTTGTATATCTAGCTCGATCACATGGTACACGTTCACATATCTAGCTCTACTATAACATTCTCTTGATTAATTTGAAATTTTCGAATGAATGTTCTAGTGTTCATCTTCTTATATACTATATATATATTTTATATATATATATATATATATATATATATATATATATATATATATATATATATATATATATATATATTACGAATATATACGAATTTTGATAGTTAATTTCAACAATTTAAAATCGTCGCTCGTTTGTAAGTCTTTCCATGATGAAATGGCAGAGAGATCTGAAAATGTTACACGTTGACAGATGATATTCGGAATTTTCTCATAATTCAATACAAATACGCATGACGACGTATATATATATATATATATATATATATATATATATATATATATATATATATATATATATAGTAATTCCGAATATCATCTGTCAACGTGTAACATTTTCAGATCTCTCTGCCATTTCATCATGGAAAGACTTACAAACGAGCGACGATTTCAAATTGTTGAAATTAACTATCAAAATTCGTGCTCTGTGAAAAATGTGTATCGTTTGTTACGACCATATTTTGGCCTCATAATTCCGCACCAAGTTTGCTTTGTTGGACATTGAACTATTGTCTCGCATGAGTTCAGTGCGTAATGAAAAAATATTGCAGTTGCAGCGTTCAGTGTTAACGAGGATCGTGAAATGTCAGTTCATCGCCGTTCTCAGCAATTTGGCATGCGTTACTCAACCACATGGAAAATTCTACGTGTTGATTTGGGTTTGAAAGCCTATAAAATTCAACTTCTGCAAGAATTGAAGCCGAATAATCTACCACAACTTCTAATTTTTGGTGAATAGGCCTTACAGCATCATAATGAAAATCCGCTGTTCTAGAATGTTTGCAGTATGAGTTCGGAAGCACCTTAGGATATACGACTTTTCAAAGAACAAATATAGCAGATGATTTACCGACACTTAAATGAATCACTTAGAAGTGACCATGAGAAAACATTGTTTTCTTAAAATGAGAACACAAATTGTCCAGAATTGGCTTTTTGATTTGATGTCTCCTTAGCGTAGGCAAGACGAATCGGGAACTGCATTCGGTTAATCTCGAAGAGTAGGTTTTCGGTTGGATCCACAGGAATCCTCGGAATGCAGACTAACGCATCTTAAAATTTTGTTTTGAGTATCGTCGCGTCAATCTCATTATTCATCAGATTTCTCATCAATATGTGCGTTTTATTTCACAGTTATGTTTGGTTCAGATTTCTAAGTATGACCATAACTAAGCCAACCTTCAGTTTAGAGTTTGGCGGTTGTAAACCAGGCTCATCCCCCGGAGTTTGAATATTCAGTTGGAATATTAGTGCCTTCGTCCTTGTGTGATACACAGTCAGTAAATATCAATGAATGCGGAGCATCAAAGATATAATTCAAAAGTATAAAGTTTACGTACCTTACACCTTTATTCTTATCCACCAAAATTTATCGATCGCTTTCGTTTTCGAGATTTTTCATTTATGTTGTTAGCAGTGACTTTCGGGAATACTTTACTGATGATCGTTCAATTTGACGAAGAGAAAATTCGAAAAAAATGAAATCAATCTTGCCAATTCGTTGATAACAACGAGACAATAATTACCTGGAGAAATTCTGAGCAGGTGGGACGTTCAATGCAATTCCCTGTTTACTTCCAGTTGATACTTCTTCACATAACACCACATAATTGATGGTTTGAGGGAAGTGTTTATTTAATTGCCCGCAGTCCATTCTGGAATGACTGGCAGTGTTTGGTGTATATCATCATATGGTAAAATTATTGCGCAAGAAAAGTTCTCAAGTCATTTGGCAGATCTTTCAAGGTTTTACAAAGATCTTACCCCATTGATCATTAGACTGAGATCTTACCATTAACGCTTGCATAAATATCTGATCAGCAATAATTTCAATAATGTCAATAGTTTTTCATTGATGACATGATTATTCTTCAATTTCAGGGAAGAATTCACCGAATCGACGGAATTAACATCGAATGTTTCGACAGTTACGTCAACCTTTAATATTTTGTACGAGAAAATTTTTTCCTTTCATTCAATTTTGTCGTGAATTTCAGTTATTTTAGACGTAACTTACTCCTCTATGTCAGGAGGAAACAAATAGAACAAATCAAGAACAAGGAGATTAAAGAAAAAGAACAAGAACGGTCGAGTAGATCTCCAAATTTAAGTATTCAACAAAACCGACTTTGGTTTATGTACTCGTATTAAGACTACGTGGCATTTGGTACACTCTTGCCATCCAGCTACAACCTCAAACGAGGATTTAATGTAGGTTCAGGCACAATCATAGTGATATCGAACATTCTTGAAGATGGAGTATACCCAATTTTGCAGCGTTATGCACCTTCCATATAACTTGCTTATACTCTTTCAATTTCAGTTCATTAAGAATAAACTTTCTATACACCAAGAAAGCCACTTCGTTTGAAAATTATTTGTTTACTGAGATCGAGACACGACGGATAGTGCTTGACTGTTACTGTGAAGGGAAACAATTCGAAATTTGCGGTTGTTCTTTCAATCAGAATGGACAAATATCAATTATGCTAACGTGTTATGAATCTCCGGAAACTGACCTTGGACTTTTTTGTGAAGAATTGCTCATTGTGCTGGAGACGATATATAAACCTGGGGTTGTTTATGTGGAGACTTCAACATCGATCCCACTCGATATAAGAACAATTATATTTATTTAATCAATATCTTAGATTGTTTTGAATTAGTGAATTGAGTTTTCCGTAAAACCAGGCAAATGTACACGCCATTAAAAAACAACAGTATCTAAATTTTTTGAGGCAACAAGGTGATAGATTCATAGTGGGCCGTGACTTCAATGCAAAGCATACCGATTGGGGATATAGACTAACTCTCTTCCTACAAATAAAGGAAGAGAATTGCTAGAAGCAATAAAAGATAACAAGAGTGATTATTTTTCGACAGGTAAACCAACATACTGGCCTACTGACGCGAACAAAGTACTGGATCTTATTGACTTCTATATAATTAAAAATATATCCTCTAACTATATTCAAATTGAAGATGATTATTCTTTGAACTCAGATCATTGACCAATAATATTGACACTGAGCGAACACATACTTAAAAAACAAAATAATCCAACACTAGCTAACAAATCAACTGATTGGGAAAGTTTTATGATTTATCTTGAAAACAAAATTAATTCATCCGTACCTCTGAATAACAAAATTCAACTAGATCAAGAGGTGGAGATATTAGTTACTAACATACAATCCATTAATAAAACATCGAATAGGTAGAAATAATTACCCTTTCGAAATAAGAGAACTAATTGTAGAGAAAAGAAAACTCAGAAGGAAATTGCAACAGACGAGAAATCCCGTGGACAAGACTAGATTAAATAATGCGACCCTGCGCGTCAAGAGGGAGATCCAACAGATTTAGCAGGAATCAGTTGGTTGTTACCTCCAAGAATTCACCAATTACTCTCTAGGGAAGGCTAATAAAAACTTAAGAGATCTATAATACAGAACACTTCAATCAAGCAACAGAATGGAAACTAGGACAAAAACTTCTACAAAAAGCAGAACTCTTCGAAAATCATCTAAAGCAAACATTCAAACCTTTAGAAGAACTAGAAGCCCCGCAATGGGAAGAGATAACACAAGACGAAGAATATATACAAAGTAATATACAGAAATAAAGGAAAATATAAACACAGGAAAAGCACCAGGATTCGACCAAATTACTGGAGAAGTCCTTAAAAAGCTTCCACGAAAGTATGTTAAGTTAACATACTCAATTATTGCCGCCTTTAGGTTAAGATATGTTCCAAGGTTTTGGAAGATGGCAGAAGTCATTATGATTTCCACACCCCGAAAACCACTGCACGAAATAACTTCATACCGGCCAATATTAACGTTACCAGTAATAGCAAAGCTTTTCGGAAAACTTCATCTGAAAAGACTAGAACCAGTCATCGAAGAACATGAACTAATTCCTAACAATCAATTTGGGTTCAGAAATAACCAGTCCAAAATTGACCAGGTACACAGAATAATACACGTCATAGAAAATTCGTTAGAAAATGGTTTTTTCTACAATGTTTTACAAAGCTTTTGTTAAAGTATGACATGATTACTACATGCTTAAACTACAAATTAAAATTATACCTATCAATGCAATTCTATGAAATCCTGCAATCTTACATTTTTTTTTTCAATTCAAACTCAAATTTCATTCAAAAAGTCAAAAATATATAACAGTTGATCAAATTACATAAGAAAACCTAACACAAAACACCCTTGTCACAAGTAACAAGAGTATATTCGAAATTTATATCTTAACTTAACCTAGAAGTGGGAATATGATTTTCTCAAAAATTCTACAACTATTTACCATTACATTGTTTGTCACCTTAACTTGAAGTTTGTGTGTGAACAAACCTCCCAGATTCAAGAAGCATATGTGATATGGTGTTTCATATACGATTTCAAAACGAAGTATTGAGAAATATTTCAGACGCCCCTTGGTATGTACGTAATAGTGACTTACATAGAGACCTAAAGGTAGAAACTATTGAGCAAACTAATACCCAATATGCCAGTAAACATGAAGAAAGGCTTCATCAACACGTCAATATCGAAGCCATTTATTTGCTAGACAACACTAACATTAAAAGAAGACTTGAAAGAACGAACCGTTTGAGTTAGTGAAGTGAAAGTGATTGCGAAAAACCGTGCTCGTTTTGAATGTGTTTTAGTGTAACTCTAATATAGGAGCATAATATAAGGAACGCTCATGAGTATACCTTAGTTCAAGCTACATAGAGGTCAATTAAGTTAAACTAAAATTGCTCATTGGTCCGCTGTCACCAGATTGTAATATTAAAAATGCTTAGATTGAGTATTCAATAATAATAATGAAAAAATTCCAAACCAATCACTTCCGCCGGCTTCCGCAAACCTTATCGAGAACGACTTGTTATGTCAAAATCACAATTTCCATTCAACCTTTCTGTGAAATATTATTCATATTTCAGAGGACAATTAATATAATCCAGTAAATCATTCGAGATATTATCTTATTAATAAACTAATTCATTGTTATATAATTAACTATCAGACTAAATATTTAAAAAATGTGCTTATTGCTGATGATAATCAATTTATTGTCAAAAACAACTTGTCCTCGTCTCAAGTTCAATTTATTTCTCTGAGTAATATGAGTTTTTCAGTTGAATTATTTCACCTCATTTCGATAAATTCATCTGACAAATTACTGTTTTTATGTTTCTTTTATCGATGATATTCCGCCTTCTATGAAATTATGTGAGAAGAGTTTCCATCTGTTTCATTTCGAGTAATAATTGCTATCGCTTGAACAAACGAACAGAACTTTCTTTCATCGAGAATTTTCCGCCCATCGGAATGATCCTTCCGGAGAAACTGTACTCTCTGAGATTTCCGGGATTCCAATCAAATATTTTCTTGTTCAATGAACAGATTCAGCTCAGATTCATAATATCGTTCGTTCTATATTTGACCTCGCTAAATTCAATTTGTTGATAATCCAATAACAATTTGCAAACAATTCATCATAAGAGTTATAAAATGATTTCCAGGAAAAGTTGAAAATATCTCAGTTCTATAGTAACCAATTTTGTCTTTCAACTCTAAAAATATATTCAATTTTACATTTCTTACATTTCAAAACTCATTATTTATGTGATAAATATCTTCAGATCCGGAGGTACCCTTTTGGAAGGACAGAAAATAATCGCCTCGTCGATATTTATCAAATCTGTCGCATATTGACATATTTGACAGCTGTATGCAGTAAAATATCGTTGCTTAATCGTCAATTATATAATTGATTTCTCTCATAACACTGAATGGAACTCTGTTAAAAGTATAAACGTAATTCGAAATTCCGCAGAAGTTAGTAAAACTAGTTGAAACAACATTTGAATATTGTTTTGTAGCCTGTTTGGAAATTTGATAATGACATCTATAAATTTAATCGATGCAACATGTGTTCCAGTCTAACAACTCAAGTTGATGTTATCGACAAATCGAGTTGATACCATTGTTTTTCACGAATTGTCTTTCTATTAATTTGTCGTATGGTAACAATACGACAAATTGACAAATAACAATATTGACACAATTAATTCACAAACATCAAGATTTGTTATATAGTCAATAGCAGCATTCGTTTCCTTCAGGGAATCATCAAAAGGTCCACCATATGCTCTATTGGGACATTCACCAACGATGTGACGAACGGTCTGTTTGAATATTCCTCAGTTGCAGTTTGGGGACAGTGCGTATTCTATTTAGGGTCGTTCTTACTCTGCGTGGTTGGTTGAAGGCGGGGTTAATTTCTTTTGCAGTGCAGGTTTCGGCATTGTGGTGGGAAATTCTGGGTCCAGTTTCATTTCTATAATTTCATCAGGTTGAAATGGGACAGTTTTAAGGAAGTTTTTATAGGTAGTTTTCAAGATCGTAACCTATTCCTCCAGTATAGCTGCGTGCTAACGAATGGGGAATTGAGGGTTGACTTGGACGCGTTTATACTCCCGGAGGAGAGCAGCTTCTCGTCGTAGGTCCGTATGCGGCTCAGTATGGTTAGCCATTCTATAGAGGTCGCCTGTAGAGTGCCGCTAATATTTCTCACGGTGTTTAGAAACAACAACAAAGAAACGATCAACAAATTTATTTCTATACAATGGATGTAAGGAGGGAGGATAATTGAAAATCTAGCTGTTTATTTACGATGTCTTCTTTTTTCTTCCAAGAACTGCACATTTCAATTGCTTCTGGAAGGAATTTTAGAAGCAATTGAAATATGTAGTTCTTGGATGAAGAGAAAAAAAAGGGGAAATTTTAGATTAGATTTTCAATTATTCAATTATCCTCCCTCCTTACATCCATTGTATAGATATGAATATATAAATTTGTTGTTCGTTCCGTACTGTATTTTAGTCTTGAAAATGAGCTCACGCTCGGAACATGTTGACAAATTCATATTGTTCAATATAGTCGTGAAGCATTAAGCCAAGAGTTCAATTTAATTTAATATTTAATTATGTTTCACCAAGAGTTAAGCGAGAATTCAATCTCGGTCAAATTTTTAGGTTCAAAAAAACTTATCGTACAGAAATGTGGAGACATTTGAAGAATCTCATTTCAGAAACAAATAAGAGCATATGTAACACAATAGAATGTAATGAAACAATATATGAAATTAAACCAGAAATTTCAAAATAATTCAAAACATAAGGGAAAAATATTTGAGAGATGCTTCTCCTACAGCGCAGATAATGTACACAATTCTGTTATGCCAGACATCATTAGTAAATCTATGCAGTTTCAATAAATTTTCCAAAAAATGTTGGCTACGAAAAAGGTCTTTTTTGTTATTCAATTCCACCATTTGTTATTTTGATGGTTTGATTTTGATATAAATTTTCGGATGTAAATTTAAGTTTTAGTTTTGTGATTTGCTCTTTTCAATATTGCTTTTCCATTTGAAGTAATAATGGAGTAATTTTCAATTCATATTTGTAACTTGAATTTTATTTGTGTGTATTCCTGGCGAATTTGTATAGATTGTAGTGTTGAATTGCTGTAATTGTATTTTGAACTCAGTTAAGCAGATCAGCAATGCAGGACTTTGAGAATGTTTTCAATGATTCGAAAAAAATTTTTCTGAATTTTCTGAACATACTTCATTTATTCAGCATTATTACTAAAAATCTCCGAACTGTTCAAATGAACTCTGTAGGTGTTATTCTAGAAATGACCCAAATTGAGAATTGAGAGAAATCGAGTGGATAAACCGAGAGATTCAGATTGCAGATATAACTTCAGAACATCAGTAGAAAAATTATTTTGGATTGATCAAAGTTCGTGATGATAAAACGAAATTATGGAAATTCAATATAATATACTCTATTCAAAATATTTCCAGCCAAATTAATCCACGCTGAGCAAGCAAATTTTGATTTCGTTTATGAGTTGACTTTTATTCCGTATTGAAAGTTTTATTAAACCTAATCACGGAGCTTTCAGAATTGCTGGATCCGCCTATTGTGGGTGACAGTTGAAAGCAAGATAGTCAGTCCTACATTCGCTTCGTAACTTTCGCAACATTATGTTTTGAAGTCCTATATTTTTGATTTTTGGCTCTTTACTCATACTGCTCTCGATATTTCGTCTTTTTGATAGATATGACAACTAAAACGTGCAGTAATTTGTGATTTTTTTTGACATTCAAAATCATACTCAATATAAAGACGTAGTACACATAATTATATCAGCCAAGGATACGCATCCTAAGATTAAAATGTACGTCTTCAGCACACAGAAACTTTCTGATTTAAATTTTTATTCAATCGCGTTTCACCAAAGATATCAAGAATATGACAGAGGGGATCAACAGAGACCTTATTGCAATTAATGAATAGTTATGTTACAATAGCTTATCTCTGAATGTGCAAAAATATAACTTCATAGTTTTGGGTACAAGTAAAACCCTTAAAACCAATAAAAATGAGGATATAACTATAAAGATTAATGAACAAAAAATTAGAAGAGTAGAAACAGTTGAATATTTAGGCATTATGTTAGACGAAAACTTGAGTTTCAATGATCATGTTGATTTCATATCATCTAAAATCTCTAAAAACTAACAAATTTTTTGAAAAGAACAGGAAAAAACTGTCGACATATGTGAACGTATTGTTGTTCAAATCAATAATAATGCCACGTTTTGAATATTGCTCCACATTGTAATTTGGTTTAACTAAAGAAAATATTGAAAAATTACAAAAGTTACAGAATACCGCCATGCGAACAATTTTAGAGTGCAATAGGTATACCCCTGCTAAAATTATGCTGAACTCTTTGAAACTAATGTCTGTTGAACAAAAAATGCTCTTTGCTTCCTATATATTCATATTTAAAATGAAAAATCATTTGCTTTCATGTAATGTAATAAAAAATGTAACATATATCAGTGATGTGCATGGGTATAATATTAGAAATACTGATAGTTTTTATACGCAAAGTTGTTTAGCTCTCTGAATTTAAAAATAGCATATACTATGACGGATTTAAATCTTTCAATAATTTACCAATTATATTGAAAACTAGTACTAGTACTAAGATATTTAAGCATGATCTTATGAAGTATATTTTAAATAATGTGAAAGGTGTAATGTGTAATTAAAAATTGACAAATCATAATATGTAGATTTTCTGTATAGCTTCAGCTAAATAATTATTATTAATATTGAGGTAAGCTTGAATTCAATCTCAGTCCAATTTAATTCAAAATGGTAGAAGCAGATCCATTCATGTTTCTGAAAATTATTAGTTGGTTGAGTTATTCCTATTGATAATGAAAAACATGTTTCATCACTATACTCTCAGTTAATGCCCTTCTTCAATGTTTGTTGTTTCAAAGTATGTATCGTGGTCTGAGTTTTCTTCAATTGATATTTTTGTTCATGATATTCATATTTTATTTTCATTGAAATTGAACGTCCTCAAAGCTTTCAATTTTTCTTCTATAGCTACGTTTTTCTACAACCCAATTTGTTTCCGGCTATCACTGAAATAAAAATCCTTCGAATTAAAGAACAGGGATGAAATTCGTCACCATCGGAATCATCGAATTAGCTCCGATGAATGCAAATCCAGGATTTATTCGAATGGCGTCTGATGCTCTACTCTTAATCTTCCGAAAGTTTAGTTCCGGAGTATTCTAAAATTCCGATTGGATAGCTCGAATTTCATCAATCCGCTAAAGTTTTATTCCAGGCGTCTGGATTACTTTGCATACATTTGGGGTTGAATGCCACCTTCTCAGAAGAATGCGATGAGACATAAGAAAGTTTATTTTTCTACTTGATTGGCACTAATGTAAACAAGAAAATGAAGATATTTTTGTAGACATGGACCGAAATAATGAATGAGAAATTTATTCTAATGAAGCTCGAATTCAGAGCTCGAACCCATGAACTTATAGACTGAATATATTTCTAATACGTAAAGACGCAGTTGGCATTATAGTTTTTCAAAGATACGCAGCAGACATGAGTATTATATAAGCTTTCGTTTATTCTTGAGTGCCTCCAGGATATATACATATATATGACTGAGATTGAATTCTCGCTTAACTCTTGGTGAAACATCATTAAATACTAAATTGAATTAAACTTTTGGTTTAATGTTTTACGACTATATTTAACAACATGAATTAGTCGACATGTTTTGAGAGTGAGCTCATTTTCAAGACATCCTGAAAGAGTCTTGTTAAGAGTCTAGAAAATGAGCTCGAGCTCGAAACATGTCGACTAATTCATGCTGTTGAATATAATCGTGAAAGCTCAAGCCAAGAGGTTAAACTCTTGCCTCAAGGTTTCACGAATATATATATATATATATATATATATATATATATATATATATATATATATATATATATATATATATATATATATATATATATATATATATATATATATATATATATATATATATGTATATATATTTCAGTGTTTCATTGGAATTGCAGTCCAGGACAAGCAAATAAGTTACCTCTTCAGTATTTTCCAAGCTTTCTAAAATAATTATTTTCTCCTTCAGGGCTAAAATAATACAATATTAACAGTTTATATAACAAAGCGCTATATAGAATTTCATGGAGGGGCACAGCAATTTCACATATTGTTGTTCCCCTCATTCGGATTCAGGACCTGCGAAAGCTTTGAAACGATTTTATCCTATAATTATTAAATAAGATCGATGAGTTTTTCGAAGCGCACTTAATATTCACTCTCGAACGTGATAAGTTCGTTCTCGTTGAAAACATTTCTTTAAACAGCTCCCTGAGAGTTCTATATGAAATATTTCGATTAAGAGTCTCAGTACTTATATATATATATATATATATATATATATATATATATATATATATATATATATATATATATCCATAATTGAGTTATTGTCTTATATTTCATAGTCACTGACTCTCGATGAATGCATTGAATTTGAAACAAGAATTTATTTAATAAATACAATATCAGCTCAATTTTGAAATACAACAAACCTGAAACAAGAATCGAGAATTAAATGTCGATTGAATATTAATCTTGAGCTCTGCGTGCACAAAAGGAACAAACAGAAAAGGACGTTTAAATATTATGTCGCGCCTTAAATACTGTAAAACGGATCACAGAATGATACAAGGTAAAAAGATCACAGAATTTATGATGTGGTCTCTACCGTAACATAACATGTTTGTTATATGTTGAAGAAAATGAAGATAGGTTTATTAAATTGAATAGTAATTATGAGTATTCAACAAGGAACAGGGATGTGCTAATTATTCGTATGCATAAAAAAGCTACATTTGAGCACTCTCTCAATTGTCAGAGTATTGAAATTTTCAACCATTTACCATCGTATTTGAAAGTACTGAAAGCTCATTTGTTCAAGAGGAGAGTTGAATCTCTGCTCTTAACAAAGGCATACTATAGTGTGGCAGAGTACTTCGATGATTCGGATGTAGGCAATAATGTATGAATCAATTTTTTGTATCAAATGTTTGTATATTTTTTCAACACAAATATTCTTCACCATGTGAAATTGTCTCAAATGCTTAATAACTCTGAGGCAATTTTTTTTCTTTTCTTTTCAATCAAAATTGTATATTATCGTTAATATGAATTGAACCAATATTTTTGTTTGAACCAATATTTTTGCTCGAGCGCTGAATGGAAGATCAGACTCCAAACTGAATTCGGTCCTCTTGAGAGCATTATTCTTAGTTGTAATTATTGTATCAATTGAAATGAATGTAATTTTACAATGTATTTTTATATATGTTTCTCAATAAATTTATCTTATTATTATTTCTACAAGTTCATAGTTTTTTATTGGTTGTATTTGTGTTTGTCTCGAACAGCAAAAGAACTATTGAAAATATTAAATGAGAGGTAATAATAAAAACTTGTCTAAAAATCACTGACTGACAGTGAGTCTGACAATGACTGACATCAGTCAGTGATTTTTAGACAAGTTTTTATTATTACCTCTCATTTAATTATGAACTATCACAAAGTAGATTCATCGTCCATTGAATTTATTGAAAATATTGCAAAATTCACGAAAAAATCTAATCAAGGAAAAACATTTTCCTATACAAAATATTTGTGTATTTCGTTATATGAGCAAGTTATATTATGCTTATTTTACAGCTTAATTAAGTTCCAGTTGTACAAACCCGAATATAAAAAAACAGAGATTTCTGTTGAGGAAGTTACCACAAACTGCGGCTGATACCGATAACTTCAACTTTCGTTTATGATATCTCCTGCATTAACCTCATTTCATATATTATTCAAATTCTGGGTTTGTAGGTACCGTAAAGGGTAAATATTGGCTCAAGGGCGAAGTAGTTGATCAAATTTTCCACCCGGAGAGATCAAGAGAGGAAGTCTGAAATAATAATGAAAGAAGGTTTCTATTTTTTAAATCCTCGGCAAAGTCCAGCATATCGGATCTTTTTAACGGAAATCCAAATACAAATTACAACAGGAAACTAGTATAGTTGAAGTATCAGAAATACAGTGAGAAGATTTTTGTTGTAACTTCCTTTACAGAATTATTTTTTTTCATGCGAACTCTGTGTATGTACTTCTTGCATTTTATCATGTTTTAGACTTTGATTCAATTTCTTTCACAAACTACTTATTTTTTTGAGAGAAGTCAATTTTTATGATATAATTGGTACTTTTTCCTGTGGCACTGTTTACCTGCTATCTTACTAAATTCATCAACGGTCTTCAAGTAGTCTATTATAGTTGGGGTTTCACATCTCTTCTTCAACTTTTTCATGAAAATTATTGAAATCTAGTGTTTATATTACACTGCTTAGATGCAATTATAATTTTCTAGGTAAGAATATATTGTTATATGTTAACATAATAACATTTCGTAACAATTTGTTTTTTACTGGGCTTATCTTCATCAAATCAGAGAACAGTGGAAACTAGGAATACGACGTATATAAATTCGAGTATAATTCAGTTGGTCGATCTCAACCTATACTCGAAATTGCAGAATATGTTGAATTATTTCCTAATTTCATGATAAAAAGCGCAATCAATTCATTATGAAAATTTTCACGTAATAATGAGGAAATCCAGTAACAATGTGAATTTAATTTTCATCTAAATATTTCATCTTTAGTTGTGTAACTACAATTAAAAGAGGACTACTACCCGTCGAAACACCATCAATTGGTTGATAACCTGAACTTTCATAATTTCTGGAGACAAATTTTTGAAACACATGTCAATTTTACGGAAATATTCAATTTTTGATCTATTAAATGAGAAATAATAACTATTAAACCTAAATGTGGTCATAATGTTTATAGCTTTCGAACCATATGAAGAGAATATAATTCTATACTCTCCGGGCCCAGTGAAGTAGATCAGTTAATTGTTACTTTCTTTCTCCAATTATTCTGCCCGATGACGACCAAGGTGTTGAAAATATTTCCTTTTCACTTAAATATGAGTATATTTCTAGAAAGCTGGACATGTGAAGGAATTTTTACATGAATTGCCTCTCAAGGAATAAATCCCGCATGAAGTATATTCGTCGACAGGGATTTACCATAACAATGAAATCTGTGATCTGAAGTCCAGCCTAAAACGGGTAAAAGGAAATGAAAAAGCGAACCGGCTGTGTAAACAACCCAGTAATTGTCATTTTATTGGCCACTGGAGAATTTTCTGATAGTGTGTTTTTCATCGCGAGATTTCAGTCTTCTGTGCAGAAAAAATCAGCGCATTAGACTTGAAATTGTAGATTCTATCAATTAATTGGAAGTTACATTCCTATTCTCGAATGTACGAAAAGTGAATGAAATATATTGAAATATCTTTTTGTAATACTCTGTTTTTTGTCAACATTTAGACTTTATTTGCGTCTTCATTTTGACTTATGAATTCAGGTTATTTAAATTCTATGAAAAAACAGTGTGCGAATCAACATTGAACGCTCAGTTCTTATATATATATATATATATATATATATATATATATATATATATATATATATATATATATATATATATATATATATATATATATATATATATATATATATATATATATATATATATATATATAAGGAAATGAAATTTTTTGTGCTTATGGCACTGAATGAAATATTTAAGAAAATGAACACTAGAACATTCATTCGAAAAATTCAAATTGATCAAGAGAATGTTATAATCTTCTTCAGTTAGATATCTACACTTCCGATCTCATCATAACGTTAATATGAAGCTGAGCATAATCACTCAGCTAATAAACAGAATCATAAACACCGTACATACAGATTACTGTCAGAGTTCACTAGCCCGTCTGAAGTAGTCCTGATTAACAATGGAAATCCAAAATCACTTGGGATGAAGATCCTATGGAATACTGTTATTAGACTACCGTTTTCCACCTCTAGAACCAATCTTAATATAGAGTAGAGTTTACACATAAACTCGCAGGCTTCATCAATCAAATATAGATCCTTACTATATTTTCGTTCTCTTACAGCAAAATTCTCCCATCTTCTTTGTGAAATAAACGAGTTGAAACTAGCCAAATACAATATCATTACTGGCAGAAGTGCTTTTACAAGATTAAAAGATAAGGTGCCTCCTTCTTTAATATCAGACTCTCTCTATAGTATTCCTTGCTTGGATTGTGAAGGAGTATATATATGTAGGTCAAACATCCCAAACAATAAAATAAGAATAACCCTCCATGAAAGTTAACGAAGAAGGATTTTTTTAGAAACAGTCGACATAAATAAAAATGTTTATAGCTTCAATAAGAGGACGGACATTGCTAGACTCAGTTGCATTTATAGTTATTTACCTTCAAAACATTTTAAATGAGAAATTCTCAAACAACCGATAAGTTTTAATAGACATTATGTGTTACTTGCTCGTGATGACATTTGTTTTTAGAGTGGTTCGACCTTTTACCTTCTGTGCTTGTTCGATGACATTTATCTCTGCTCCGGCAATTCTAATTTATCGGTTTAATCGGTTAAATGAGTTGTCGAATATTTTACATTTTTATATTTCATTATTAATATCCAGTTTTTGTGTAATATCATATACTTTTTTTGTACACACACCTCTGCTTATGGTGCGGGTCAAACAGTTAACTTAGTTAGCCGTAAGAGGCAAGAATTTTTGTCATGACTTTTTATTAACATCTGTTATTTCATAGAGTCTTGATGAAGAATATAACCTAATCGAAATATAGACCAGGTTAACAAACTGATTACGTCTCAATTATAGTGGGCCTCCTTTTTGCCGAGAACACATAAAAATAGTTTCTATTCATATGTGTATATATATATATATATATATATATATATATATATATATATATATATATATATATATATATATATATATATATATATATATTCAGCCATTTCAATTCAATTGATCAAAGAAAGTGAACATGAAGCAGAAAAAGCGGTATCGGCATTATGTTGGTAATTTATTAAGCTTACACAGTCACTAATAGATTAGAAAGTTTAGCATCATAATTAAGTTTTGCAGTTTGCTTATCAAGAACATTAATATACTGGTTACGAGATTAGCAGGGAACTATCAGGAAAGTTCAATTCAAGTTCAAATGTAATTCAGATCAATGAAGCAGGTTTGAAGAGTAGATGATGACCTTTAATTGCACCTGCACCAGTTCTCACCCAGACACATTGAATTGCTAACGTGTGGCTTGATGTAGGTCCTACAAACTGAATGTGATGAGAAACAAGTTTTGTTCTGAAAAAGAACGCGGGTCTGTTTATAGTGAACAGATTATCGTGAAATGATAATATTGACGAAATCTCTTAATGCAATAAGAGTAAAATTCTTACGATACATTGAAAGAATTAACGTGAAATTTTCGATGTTGTTCAATGATTCCATAGACAACTTTCTGAAAAAGAAATAGTTCCTCACGCAAAAAATATTCATTTTGTTCAAAAACTATGATTTATGAATGAGAGTTTCAAGATTTCTAGATCTACAACTACACTGCCCTATACTCTTGTTCACAGAACTGAACAATATAATAAATATTTTTTCTTGCGCTTGTTGCAAGAAAACAAATTTGGTTCAGATGTTGCATCATAAATCTCACATCGCTAGTGTGACTTCACGTCTTATGATTGGGGATTATAATTCAACGGTCTGTCAATTTTTGGAGTTTATTTATCTTGGCTTCGACAGGTATGTTCTTCGACCAGTCACGAGCATTTGATTGTTTACAATTTCCATTCATTCAAAGTAAAATGTAAAGTATAGGATTCAGGGGTGTATTTTTGGATTGGATATCTAGTTTGTTGTCTGACCGTCATCTATTTGTTGAAAATAAAAATCCAAAGATCTGAAAACTATCCCCCTATCTATGGGAGTACCTCAGGGTTCTGTTTTGTGACCCTTTATATTTTTGTTATTTGTAAATGATGTTCCAGATTATGTTGAAGCTGAATCTATCACTCTTTTTGCTGACGACACGACGATGGGGGTATCAGCCAAGAGAAGGAGCGAGCTTGTAAATGCAGGAGACTTATCAAGCAATTTTCAGATTGGTGTTACCGAAACTCTCTAACGCTGAATTTAAGGAAAACTCAAGTTATCCATTTTCAACTGCGGGAATCTATTTTACATGCACCTTTTGTTACTGAGTATAGAGACCATCAACTCGAGTCAGCTGGCAGCGTTAACAATTTTGGTTTGCACGTTGACAGATATTTGAGATGGCATTGTCATGTTGAATATCTCAGCAAAAAATTGAATAGTTCATTTTTTGGAATTAATCGGCTCAAGAACTCGCTACCTCTGGATGGGTTGCTTACTGCTTATTATGCTCTGGTTTTCACCCAATTAAAGTACAATGTAGTCCTATGGGGCGATTCAGCAGCGAGTGCCAGAATTTTTTTAATGCAAAAAAGATGTATTCGATTGATCTTCAACCTGAAGGCACAAGAATCATGCAGGCCGATTTTCACCAAGCACAAGATCCTGACGCTGCCATGTATATACATTTTACAGTGTCTGCTGTTTGTTCGCAGTAAACTGCTAGAGCTTGATACAACTTCTACTTTCCACAGCTACAGCACGAGGCATAATTTCACCATCTCCATTCCGACTCATAGAACATCTAAATTTGAATCCTCTCCAACATATGTGGGCATCAAGTTATTCAACCATCTTCCTAACCACATCAAGTCCTTGAGTCGGTCGAAATTTGAAAAGGAAGTTTGCAGAGAGTCTTATTACTTAATTGTTTTTATTTCTTGCAAGAATATTTTTCTGCTGAAATTGTTCAAGTGTAATTGTAGTTGTTAATCATATCCTTGACGTATCCTATACATATTGTAATGTCATTACAGGACAAATAAACATTATTATCATTATTATTATGGACATTTTAACCAAATCAGATAGGCCGCCAGAGATTCCACAAAGTGTGTCAGCTTGGAATTATGACCAATGGAAGTGAATATCTCTCTAGATTCTACGGCGAACCTAGGGAGATATCGATATTGTATATCGGTATGAGAGATATTGCGGTCAGAACAGCTCTATTCATTTGTAAATGGAACAATTTGTTTTCTTACTATTGTTGAGTTATTACCATCGGCAAGATGAAGCCCCTTCAGAAGGGCATATTAAATCGTTTACCTTCCCATCTTTTCCATTTCCTCAAAATATCGTTGTTATATAAGTCTTGAACTTCCTCGGTGATTATTCACATTATGAAGTGGTGACCTAAAAGCCCGGAACTGAATCCAAAAGAGGATTTATGGGATGCTTTCGAGAGGCAGTTAGACTCTGAATAACAGTTCCTAAAACACTTAAGGAACTTGAACATTTTGGCATTGCTGAATAGAAGAATTTTCCACGAGTCACCATCTCGAACATCTTTAGTAATAAGTCGAATTGAAATAATTATGATACTGTGAAGGAAATCTTCGATATTCGTTTCATTATACTACATCAACGGTTTGTCGAGTTTCATCTTCAAGCTAATATAGTATTTTTCTTGTGAATATTACACTGTAACCTGTTTGATACAATTATTGAAAGGATGTTTAACTGCCATTCACAATAACATTAAAAATATTCATGACGAATTCTCCACCGAAATATAAATGCAGTTTGGTAGTGATGAATGTCAAACCCTGAGTGTTGAAAAAGGCAAAATAAAAGGGGAGGAATTTCAATTTCGAAATGGAAAATCACATTCGATAAATGCAAGAGAGAAACACCTATAAATACTTGGAAATGAATCGACTCCAAAGAATCCATGATATTTTAACGAAGGAAGATATCTCTATTGAATTCAAGATGTAGAGGGAAAAGTGCTGAAAATAAAACTGAATAGTAAATATTTCTTCAAGACCATCAGCACTTACGCCTGATCAGTTATTTTTTACTAATGTCGAATAGTAAAGTGGAGCAAAACTGATGTTGACAACCTGCAGCGAAAGATTAGGACATTGCTTACATTAATTGAATAACCACCACACAAAAAGCTCAGTTGCAAAGACTTCTTTACCAAGACGAATGGATTGGTAAACATCGGTAACTTGTTGGACCACCAAATAGGGAATTTACGTGACAATTTCCATAGGAGGTCTGTTGACTCACATCTGCACAGAGTGATCTGCCAAATTGATAACTCCACTCTTCTGAAACTGAGTGCAAGGCTACGTTACATACTACAACGAATAGCTTCCAAGTTGGAGAAAAACAGTAAAGAGACCACCAGGGAAAATGTTGAAAAAGGAGCGATGAACTACTAGTTGATCTCAGACAGAATTTTTCTCTAAACTGAGGACACACTTCGATTTAGCTCTTCGAGACTAGGTTATTCCAACCCGCAATTACCTGAAGCACATCGTTGATGTCCCAGCAGTGAGGGATGACAGGTATCGATACGGATGCCAAACATTAGACACATCATCATATAAATATTCGCACCAACGGAATACAAAGATGGACATGACGCCAAAGCAAAATTACTTCTCCTGAAGGAAGAAAAAGTGCCTCCCTGCGAACATCCCGAACTCAATTTTGGAGAATACCTAGTTCAGACTCTACTGGGATCGCAATTTCTTGACTTATAAAACACATCTCCACAATAGACCTGATCTGGTCCTGGTTGACAGAAGAACCAGGAAAACTACATTTACCGAGGCGAGAACAAATTAATTTAGAACAGTACCGATAAAATCTCTAAGTATCGAGAACTTGAAGTGCGAGTGCAGATACAGTGGCATATGAACGTGGTCACGAGTGTTTAAATTATTTTGAGTTCCACTGGTAAAATCCCTAGAAATTTCCTACAAAATATCAGGTAACTTGTACTTGGTGAACATCTCTATACGGAATGACAGAAATCGGTGCCACTTGCCATAGCAAGGACTGCCAGGAAGTTTCTAGGACATAACGGAAATAACGCCGCGCAGGTCACCGCCGTAAAGATTGTCGCTATAGGGACAGCCGCCACGTGGGAATAAGCCACAGAGCTATTTCCCTCTGATATCTGGTGTAAGCGAATGTTTCCCTGTGAGGGAAAGAGAGACATGAGGCGTGAAATCGGGGATAATTTTCATATATACATGGTATTATTGCTAATAATGTTGAACCTACTTACTTCAAATTGAATTATGATAACTTTACTAACTATATAGTACTAAGAGGTGGAGATGTATAGTAATATACAGCAGGAGATGATTCGTTCAACGAAACTGAAACAAAAAAAATGTTTCACAACAATATGCTGCCTGAAAAAAAAACTAAAATGAATGGTTTCAGAGATTGTTGAGGAAAAACAGAATGATTCCATTGAAATAGGTGTTAGTGTAGAGTACTATTCAGTAGAGAATACACCTGCATATATGCTCAATATGAAAAAATACCAGACAAAAAAAACTAAAAAAAAAACAAAACTCAATTTTGTTACTTAAGAAAAATTTCCTTACATTTTATATATAACTATATAACTTCTATAAATGTGGTGATTCTTTTTTGTAGTTTCAAATGCTGATTCTTTAGTTTCAAAGCATGTCTCTTTGTAACTGAGGTATTACCGTTATTACTCAGTAACAAGTGCTACCGTTTCAGATGTAGTTAATTGAGCGCTTGATTTGTAATAGCAATGTGATATATCAATCACACTTTCTTGCATTTGGAATCCATTACTCAGATGTATATTCTCTGGATCCCTTCAGGGTAGAATATCTCAAAGGCGTTTTCAAATGATCCCCAAGATGAATACCAGGTGTTTCACATAATTCACCGAAATGAGTTCGAAATGGTTTACCCCGTCTTTGAAAAACGTTTTTATACGAGCACTATATAAGTTTCAGGATCCACTATTTAATGTTGATTTACGTTTATTTCTTAATTATAAAAGGATTTTGATTACATTGATCACCTTCGCTTCTATTTTGAGTATTAATTCACTACATTCCACTGATTAAAAATCGTCTTTCGAAGTAAACAAACACATCAGTGTTTCCAGAACTTTCGAAACACATCCATCTTGGACGACATCCTGAGGTTATCTAATAACTCATGAGCTTCAATTTCATTAGCAGAGTGTTGAAATCGAATCAGTATTTCGTCGGACTTCCATTGCCTATAAAGTTATGTTTCGAAACAAAGCTATGATTGAATGATAAATAAATCGCTGTGAACTGAAAAAAATCTGAAAAAGGTGAAAAATTGGTACCCTGTGAGCTGAAACGAAAATATGACAATGAAAATGAAATGAATAAAATAAAAACCAAACAAAATAAAAATGAAATAAAATAAAATGAATCAATTTTTACTGCTGATGAAAAACGGACGATTGAATCAGATGTCGAATTCACACTATGTTCAAGGTAGCAATGCTAGCTAACCGTTCTCAAGTGACAAAAAAAGTGAAGAATCTAATACCTTTAGAACCCATAATAGTTTGGACCCATAATAGTTGGTCGTAATGTGAATCTGAAGTTTTTGTATTTAACTTCAAATCACCTAATGCAACATATTATTTGGCATGTATTTTTGTTCCTGATACTATCATAACTTGAATATATTGAAACAATTTCACGAAATGGCATAACTGACAGTGCAAAACATGCATTTTTATGGAAAGATAAAGTCATCGACACATAAGTACTAACAAATGACAGAAAATATACAATTATTTTTCTAACATGAATTTCTCATTGAATATTCAAAAACTGAAAGAAGAAAACAAGGTGGAAATCCTCAACAACAGTATTAAAATATATAGTTATTCTGATATCCATTCGTCACCTATATCACCATTTATGGATGTACGTATAATATTTAAGTATGGACGCTCCATCATGGTACACACGATAAAAAGGTTGACATTTTGATATGACGTAAATTGAAGAGAAATACAGCAAAATCTGTGAAAAGCAACTGAGTAGTAAAACTTAAAGGAGCCTAATAATATAATTTATTTGTCTCGACCTTTATTCTTTCATTCAGTCAATTTTGTGTGTATAATATTGAAACTCTGTCGTAAACATTTCAGTCATTTAAACGTTATATCAGTTCTATTGGTTTTCATGAGTATGTAGCTCTAAAAAGCAACAAAAACGGTTCTCTCATATTAAAATTATATTGATAGATGGCTTCCACCCAGCCTATTGACCGCTTCGGTGATGTGGTCTCACAAAATGAATGAATATACAGGCATATACTGGTTATAAATCTTGTAACAGGTGAAGCCATTTTATGTAAAATCCTGCAATAAAGGTTGCAAATCGGAATTCAGAATTTAGGGATTATATATATATATATATATATATATATATATATATATATATAAAGTTTTTATCATTAACAGGCTTTTTTAATATGGAAAAGTTTATTTCTGTTGACGTTTCGTTGTTATATTACAACTTTGTCAAAACTAATGAATTCATTAGTTTTCGTCAACAGAAATAAACTTTTCATATTAAAAATGTTAATGCTAAAAACTTTCAAAATAAATACCTCAAACAGGCAATAAATCAATTTCAAGATATATATATATATATATATATATATATATATATATATATATATATATTTTTAACGGTCTTTTTGTAAAAATTGTAATTTATATATATATTAATATATATATATATATATATATATATATATATATATATATATATATATATATATAATTTTTTTTTCAAAATTGATTTATTGCCTGTTTAAGATAGTTTATTTTGAAAATTTTTAGCAATAACAGGCTTCTTTTAAAATGAAAAATTTTATTTTTCAAAAAATGAAGTTTCTCATTTTTAAAGAAGCCTGTTGTTGCTAAAAACATTCAGTATATATATATATATATATATATATATATATATATATATATATATATATATATATATATATATTATATATATATATATATATATATATATATATATATATATATATATATATATATATATATATATATATATATATATATATATATATATATATATATATATATATATATATATATATATATATATATATATATAAGTACTGATTCATCGATTCTTGATTGATAGATTAAATATGTACTGATGATTCATAATAATGATGAAACAATTGTATCCTATTATCATTCAACAAGATCGATGAATTTTTCGAAACGCTCTTGATATTCACTCTTGAAAGTGATGGGTTCGTTCTAGTTGACAACATTTGTGTAGACAGCTCTCTGAGAGTTTTATTTGAAAGATTTCGATATTCCGATTGAGAGTCTCAGTATTAACTAGTATTGAATGACCTTTGAATCTTGAAACTATATATATATATATATATATATATATATATATATATATATATATATATATATATATATATATATATATATATATATATATATATATATATATATATATAATACATATATAAGAAAATGAATACTAGAATATTCAATGGAAAAATTTAAATTAATGAAAAAGTGTTATATTGGAGCAAGCTATTTGAACAATTAATGTTTGATGATTGATTAGACCGATACTTGGAGAAAATTAATATCCATAATGAAACAATATTTAAAATTTTCTCATAATTCAATACAAATACGCATGACGACGTTTCAAAGTACTACTTCTTCATCAAATGCTGAATTAATACGGATTAGTATTAATTATTATTACTAGCAGTATTTCAGCAGCATTATTAGCAGTATTAATTCAGCATTTGATGAAGAAGTAGTACTTCGAAAAGTCGTCATGTGTATTTGTATCGAATTATGAGAAATTCTAAATATTGTTTCATTATATATAATATTGCACCAAGAGATTAGCGAAACCTCCGTGTCATTTATTTATTGATTAATCCTAATAAATTGACTCCTAGGGTTGAAGATTCGAATTATTTTTTCATTGAATGACCCACCAAAACGTCTCTATCACCTCTAACGATGCATTTTCAATCAACAACTTTCCCAGAGTTTCATAGAAGGGTTTCGTCGAAACAAACAGAATGATTGTATCAAATGAAACATCGTTGACATTTTATTTATATGCATATTCTACTGAGACAAAAAAAGTAGCTGAAATAACTCTTTTATCCACATTCTTCAGAGAATTTGTTTGTCTTGAATTTTTTCGTCATTCTCTGTGAGATTTAATTGAACGAATATTCATGCGATTCTTCAGGTTGAATTCATGCGATTCCCTTATTTTATTGAGATTTTATATATCTATTTATTCAGCGCAAATACGCAAAGAGATACAAATATTTGTATTAACTGAAACAAACAACATTAAGCGAGTACTTGAATATAATATATGACGAATTCTTGAGAAAGGAAAACAGATATATTTTTAAACGAAAATACTTCATTTTCTTAGGATTCAATAGTACAGTATAAATATAACTCACTGTTAAAGTACACATAGCTAAATGAAATAAAATATGACAATCGGAATAAACTGGTCAATACGAATAAATGTTTTTCAGCGAGAATCTCCATGTAAGATAAGTCTGAAATTTTTTTCATCGAAAAAAATGACGGACCTCGAATGCATTGAGGGCTGAATAATTTCGAGGTATAAGATTTGGATTATAGTTTTCAAAAACTATTTTCATGGCAGAAAATGTTGACTAATATCTGAAATTCTATGTGCTCGGTGTTCTATGAGGTCTTTCTTACCCAATCCCCAAAGAAGAGTGAAAAAAAAGTAACCGACTGAATAGGAAAAGTATTCGTTAAAAAAGTTATATTATGTAGGTTTTTCAAGATATATTTCGGAAATGAAATGGTCCAAATTATGACTTTCGCAGAAACGCTCATATATAGCCTTTCTTAAAAGTTCCGCATCACTTTTTAGTGTACCAGGGGTTATCTACACAATATATTCCTCACTTGCAGTCTTGAAGACTCCCAGAATTTTTGAACGATTTTTGAAGACTTTAGCGTTGACGTTGCTCTATTGAAAAGAATCAGTAGATCGCGAAGGCCATTGAATTCAGTCGTAGAAGGTCTCTGTACTCCACTTTAATTTTCACTTTTGATTATGTTTTCTCCAAAAACATTAAATCTTCCTCAATTATTGCTTAAGTCAATTTCGGAGCTTCCGTAAACGATAAATAGTCTCCTCAGAGGCAAAGGAGTATGATCAAATTTGCGAATCTCTTATATATATATATATATATATATATATATATATATATATATATATATATATATATATATATATATATATATATATATGTGTGTGTGTGTGTGTGTGTGTGTGTGTGAAAATGAACACTAGAACATTCATTCGAAAAATTCAAATTAACCAGAAAAATGTTATAGCAGAGCTAGATATGTGAACGTGTACGATGTGATGCCTCCATTATCCTTCAAGGGATAAATGTTAGACAAATATTGAAATCGATGCCACACCTGATGGAAGTGCGAGACATATGCTTCGTTATGCAAGGAACTCGTTAGCCGCACCACGTCCATCGAAGTGAGGCAACGATTTCAACCTCCAAGCATCTTCTTGTGACTCCAAGTGAACTATCGTAGAGTAATGAATACTCCACAATTCCATTTATAGGAATCAGTAGAAAACATCTCTCAGATTACAGACACACCAAGCATCGATTTTCCACAGAAATTGCAATGCCTATTAGGCAAATATCATCATATGAAGTTTTCAAATGTCAATAAGTTGCGTTAGTAATACGCTTTTAGATTGATCCCGTATTTCAGGTGACTATTCGGAGATATTTTAAGGAAATGAAATTTTTTCGTACTTATGGCACTGAATGAAATATTTAAGAAAATGAACACTAGAGCATTCATTCGAAAAATTCAAATTAACCAAGATAATGTTATAGTAGAGCTAGATATGTGAACGTGTACTAATTAATATACTAATATTAATTGCAATTTAGTAGATACCTACTGGTATAGAAGATATGTGAAAGTTCGATTCTTGGTGTGTCTGTAATCTGAGACATGTTTTCTACTGATTCCTATAGATGGAATTGTAGAGTATTCATGACTCTACGATAGTTCACTTGGAGTCACAAGAAGATGCTTGGAGATTGAAATCGTTGCCTCACTTCGATGGACGTGGTGCGACTGACGAGTTCCTTGCAGAACGAAACATGTCTCGCCCTTCCATCAGGTTTGGCATTGATTTCAATATTTCTCTAACATTTATCCCTTGAAGGATAATGAACCACATCACATCGTACACGTTCACATATCTAGCTCTACTATAACATTCTTTTGGTCAATTTGAATTTTTCGAATGAATGTTCCAGTGTTCCTTTTCTTAAATATTTCTTTCAGTGCCATAAGCACAAAAATACTTCATTTCCTAGTATATATATATATATATATATATATATATATATATATATATATATATATATATATATATATATATATATATATATATATATATATATATATATATATATATATATATATATTATTATTATTATGTGCGTATAGACCCCGTTGGATCACGCAAAGCATCCTGATTCATCTAGTAGTGTTCTTTCTGTTCTTCCACACTTCTCTCATTTTCTCCCTATGAATTTTCTTTCTTTCTTCGGTCCACCTAGTCCCTGGGTTTTTAAGGACTTCATTCTCTGGCATCACGTTCCACTGGTGTATCTTATTTCTGTACGTGTTTCTTTCTTGAACATGGGTTTGATCTATTCGTGCCTTTTGTAGATCAATTTCTTCTTGTGTGTTCCATGGTGTTGTAGATTTGACCCTTTTATATATTTGAGGATCCTGTTAGCTATTCGTGTCGGTGGGAGTCTACTGATATGTCCGTAAAATTTTAGCCTTCTTTTTCTTATATCTGCCGCTATGTTGGACATCTGCTGTGTAGTCTTCCTCGAATGTAACCTGTATCCTTCTACAGTGCGTTTTGGGCCGAGTATTTTCCTAATAATTTTGCGTTCTTCTTTAAGGATGTTTTCCATATCACTTTTTGTAAGAATTGTAAGTGTCTCGCTTGCATATAACGCTTGTAGTTCTCCTGTATATATATATATATATATATATATATATATATATATATATATATATATATATATATATATATATATATATATATATATATATATATATATATATATATATATAGTATATATATAATTTCCATATTTCCATAACAATCCGGTTTTTCTATAGATTAGTTGCATTTTTCATGACGCAAATATATATTCCCCATGTAGCACTTGAATTAATATTGGAAGAAACAACCTGTTTCGTCACGATAAACTATTGAGTAGAGATTTGGTATAATTAGTTTTTTCCTGTAGTCACTTAGATTAATATTTATTTAAGCAGTAATGGCGTATCACAATGTTCTTTAATTCATGGCCTTTCTAAAATGACTTTTTCAACAGTATTCTAATGAACTTTTTTATTTTCGTGAAAATATACTATAAATACTTTTCTCCATTATCGGAGGCTTAGAGTTTAATTACACAAGAAAGAATACCAACAAAATCTCCGCAGTAAAACGGTATTTTAAAATTAACGAACAAGAGGCGCAATTTTCCCTGAAGTTTACCAATTCAAACTTTATTCATTACGATGACGAAAATCGTTCTAATAATAATCACTCTGTAAAAGTGTTTACCAATTGTTCTCATGTACACACTGAATTAATTATGGCTTCTCTGTTCTGTTCAATCATTCATGCACTTGCAGGTTGCTCTGTTCAATCCATTAAAATTTCGAAGAAACAATTCATATATAAATATATATATATATATATATATATATATATATATATATATATATATATATATATATATATATATATATATATATATATATATATATATATATATATATATATATATATATATATATATATATATATATATATATATATATATATATATATATATATATATATATATATATATATATATATATATATATATATATATATATATATATATAAGGACATGAAATTTTTTGTGCTTATGGCACTGAATGAAATATATAAGAAAATGAACACTAGAACATTCATTTGAAAAATTCAAATTAATCAAGAGAATGTTATAGTAGAGCTAGACATGTGAACGTGTACGATGTGATGTGTCCATTATCCTTCGAGGGATAAATATTAGAGAAATATTGAAATCGATGCCACACCTGATGGAAGTGCGAGACATATATATTTCTTCTGCAAGGAACTCGTCAGTCGCACCACGTCCATCAAAAATAATAAATAATGTATCATAAAACATCGTTCGATGATATTTGTCAAATAGACATTGCACTTTAGTAGATACCTACGGGTAAAGAAGATATGTGAAATTTCGATGCTTGGTATATCTATAATCTAAGAGGTGTGATGGGTGATTTCTCGTAATGATTTCTCGAAATTTTTTTCAACGCTCAGGAATTTCGTACATTGTTGTCAGATTCAGAACAAAGCCTATCCGTATAGAAAAAGAATATTAAGTACGTTTGAAGAATATCGAAATAATTACATGGAGATACCATACCATTGTGTCATCCCATCATAGTAATCTTCTGTGGCATGCATCCAAACAATCAAGTTTCGATGGTTTCCATACGAACCTAGGCTTCATCTTCAAAATGGGGCGAACATTCATTCCTGAATGAATAACCTGAGCTCGCAGTGAAAGTATTAAATTTTAAAACTTACACAGACAAACTAAACATGATTCGAAATATAATTTATGAGAATAATTAAGAAAATATTCAGTTTTACGAAATAAAAATTTTGAGGTATTTTCAATTGAGGTAAGATAACAAATTGTCATCCTTTTTGGCGTGGGGGTGATATGTACGCCAGTATATTGTTTGTATGCGGCTGGGATTCATCCTTCTTTAGTAATGATATAGTACTAACAGAGGACAAAATGATTTTTAAGACTTTCATCACTTTTATTATTGGCAATGAATTATTATTATTGAGAATTTGTGCCAGTTCGTGAAAACTCGTGTTTGAAGAGTTGATGTACTGACTTTTTTTCTAGAAAGAATAGAGAGGAATATTTAGAATTTGAAATTGTGTTATTTATTTTTCATTAGTTTTGACAAAGTTGTGATTGATATAGATAAGATAAATTTAGTGAGAAACATTCCTGACATTGTAAAATTACATTAATTTCAACTGATACAATAATTACAACTAAGAAGAATGCTCTCAAAACGACTGAATTCAGTTTGGAGTCTGATCTTCCATTCAGCCCTCTAGCAAAATAAAAGTTCAAACAAAAATCTTGGTTAAATTCATATTTACAATAATATACAACTTTGTTTGAAAAAAAAGAAAAAAATTCCCTCAGAAATATTGAAATTTTGGGACAATTTCACATGGTGAAGAACATTTGTGTTAAAAAAGTATAGAAACATATGATACGAAAAAATTGATTTATACATTATTGCCTACATTCGAATCATCGAAGTACTCTGCTACACTATAGTATACCTTTGTTAAGAGCAGATATTCAACTCTCCTCTTAAACAAATGAGCTTTCAGTACTTTCGAATACGATGGTAAATGGTTGAAAATTTTAATACTCGTATAATAGAGAGAGTGCTCAAATTTAACTGTTTTATGCTTAGGAATAAGTAGCACATCCCTGTTCCTTGTTGAATACTCATGATTGCTATTCAATTTAATAAACCTATCTTCATTTTCTTCAACATATAACAAATACCTATAAATATAAAAACAGGGTAACGTGAGTATGTAATTATTAATGAGGATAGGTTTACAAAATGATCGCTGTTGAATATTAAATATTAATCGAAGTATTCGCTTCTGTGTAATAAACACCCTATTCATTTTTGTAGAGCAGCCCCACAGCAGAATATTATAATTTAGATGACTATACACAAGACTGTAATACACATTCATAACACAGTTTCTAGGTACTATGTTCTTAATTCTAGAGGTTGCAAAAAATGAGTTCTCAATTTTTTAAATGAGACCTCAATGTGTGATGTCCATCTCAAATTTCTGTGTACATATATTCCAAGAAACTTTGATGATGATATAGTGTTGGCCCCATATTTAACATCCAAGGTACTAATTCCATTGCCCTGCAGACCAAAATTAACACATACAGTTTTGTCAACGTTCACCATCAGATTGTTCATTCGACACCAACAAACTCCCTCAAAATGCATTCACATGCCTGCAGAAGTTCTTCAGGAGTCCTGCCAGAAACAACCACCGATGAATCATAGGCAGATAGTGTCACCAAAAACCGGGACAACTTCACAGGCAGATCGTTTATAAACAACATGAATAAAAGAGGTCCGAGTACAGAGCCTTGCGGCACTCCAAGAGCAATGCCATTTGCATTTTAATTCGTAATTTAATTTGCACTCGTATTTTCACTACCGTTGTTCTTTCTTCAAGATAACTACGTAACCAATTCAGAAACACACCTCTTAAACTTAAATTGTAGCATTTATCAAGTAAAAATTCGAAGGATAGTGAATCAAATGCAGAAGATAAATCAAAAAATAACCCCGCCACAAACAAGTGTTTATCCAAACACTCGTAGACAGATTCGAAAAACATAACTTCAGCTGATTGAGTTGAGTGGCCGGTTCTGAATCCATGTTACACGGAGTCAATTATTTTGAATCTATTGAGATAACTCATCATTCTGGAGAAAAAAAATTTCTCCATTACCTTGGAAAACACGCTCAAAATGTATACTGGGCGATAATTAGTAATTTCACTTACCGTTCCATCCTTAAATACTGGAATTACTATGGATTGCTCAAGGATATTGGGGAACTTTGCATAGTGATGGAAACATTGATGAAACATGATCATATACTACGACACGTCAACAAAAATACAAAAATAAAGCTTTTAGCAATGATTATAGCCTGTTTTGGCTAAAAATATTGAATATATATATATATATATATATATATATATATATATATATATATATATATATATATATATATATATTATATTTCAATGTTTTTAGCAATAACAGGCTTTTTTTAACATGAAAAACTTTATTTTTGTTGACGTATCGTTGTATACCACAACTTTGTCAAAACTTATTTGATTAGTTTCGACAAAGCTGTGATATACAACGAAACGTCAACAAAAATAAAGTTTTTCATGTTGAGAGGTTAAGAGAAGCCTGTTATTGCTAAAACATTCAAAATAAAGTATCTCAAACAGACAATGAATCAATTTTCAAATATATATATATATATATATAATAAATATAATATATATATATATATATATATATATATATATATATATATATATATATATATATATATATATATATATATATATATATATATATATATATATATATATCAATTCTAGAAGAAAGTGAAATGCATCCTTTGTTTCTTTGTCTGATCATTTTATCCGCTGTATTTGATTCAATAGTGACGGTCAAAAAAGATATTGTACCTTTGAGTCTGAAGAAAAAAAATTCCAACTATACCAACTAAATATCATTAACTATCCATTGAACTCTACATTATAGGATCGAAACCACATCCCATGAAATGTTCAATCAAAATCCAATCAACCCGAGACATTTCAACCAAGTAATCGATATTGACACTTTTTATCACCAATCTGCTTCGCTTCGGTTTTTTTTTGTTGAGGAGCACCAAAACATTTTCAGTTGAAATTGTTCACAAGAAACAATGAGGATTGGAGGCGATTGATTGTGAATTGATGTGAACGATTCTTCAGATTAAATTTTTGATAATTTGAAAAACATGTTTGTTTCACTGGTAATTGATGATAATACTACATATTTCATATAATAATTCGTTCTTCTGCTTTGAATATTATATATTTGGAGAAGATAAAGTTTTCTGTTCGGTTGATTTTTCTGCTATTTCGGTATTTTCATAGTGTAGTGTATATGATTTTGTTTAGATATTGTTCAGTATCGTTAATTTTTGTCATTCGAGCTCGTCTAAAAGGCTGGCTTATTCGCACCCTGTTTGGACATATGAATCTAGCCTCTCACTCTAGACGGATGACTTATTGTGAATCATATTTTGCAAATCTTCTTATGTAACACCATTACTGAAGAAAATTATTATTATTATATTTCCATGTATGCATTTACATATGGAAATATATGAATTGCAGATGAATCAAATAAGGATAACTTAGTTTGAAGAAACATGAACTTAATTTTACAAACTTCAAACAATTAATTGCAAGAAAAAAGGAACTAGAGATTCGGAACACTTCCAACTTGACTGCTAGTCCGGTCAAAATAGACATTTGAAATAAAAACAAATCCTGGAAAGCCAAATATTGGTGGAGAGCTGGGTTTCCCATTACAAGTAAAAATTCAGAATTCCCCATCGATCCGATGTGTGCTACAAAAGTTATTCAAAGATCACAATTTGAGGTTTTCTGGATTTTTATCGAAAACGGTAGGTTTTCTCAAAACAACCTCGAACCAAAGTGGTAGTTAAATTATCTACAAAAATGATTCTCATGATTTTTTCCTAAGAGTTACAATTCGTGAGATACTGCGATTCAAATAATCACATTATACATGATATGCACACATTTCCAAGCCACTTGTGAGGTAGTGTACTCGGCGCGTTTTTTTTACCGTAGTTTCCCCTGTAGGCCTACTCCACTAACAGTCATGACAATTTTAGGAAAATTTGAGGAAACAATACCCGTCAAGTTCTAGATATTACCTTTTATTGATATTGATTATTGATATTTCTATTGATTATTGGGTTAACTATTGTTTTAAGTTTCTTAGTTTTTTAGGTATTTTAATCAGATTCATACCCTTGAAAGTCTACTTCAACCGTTATGTCTTCTTCGATTTCTTATCCTCCTCTTGCTGGATGATCATGAATTGTTCCAATGTGGCTGAGTCATTGGTCTCTTCATTAAAATCTCATGAATGTTGTTCTATTGTACTTAACTGGACATTTGAGCAAGACTGACCTTGGCAAATGGTACACGCTGGATAACACAGCAACCCGAGTTTTTTCCAGCCACATTTGACACTACAACCTTTTTTGCAATTGCAAAATATAGTGTTGACAAGTTTTTTGTAGCAGAATTAAGTAGAGTTTCAATCGGTTCCAGAGTATTATCAATCAATTTTCAACCCCCGAATTCTGGGTTAGTTGATTGTCTAGCCATGTTTGAACTTGATAGTATAATCGATACCAATGTTGAATAGCAGATGCCGATGTTGGAGGAAGACATGATTGTTGTACTTGCTTCTTGTTTCTCGTATTATTTACAAAACTTAAGTATCGGAATTTATCAATGCAATAATTTTTTGGATCTCCATAAACAGCAAGAAGAAAGTAATTATTGTTTGAGGTCTAGAAGCAATTTCTGTAAATACTTTAGAGCAGTCAGTCAAATCTTTTTCTTACGAATAATTTCAATACTGACGTTTTGTCCCTTCTGTACATTGCTGGCGAATACAGCCGGTTATCGCATGTAAAAATAAAATATAGTCTTGGCATTTAGGATAACCAGATAAACTTTTGGAAGAATATATTTCTGTTCGATTTGAGCCCTTCCAGGTTCCAGAAAATAAATAATTTTATCTACTGGAATCCTTGCAGTAATTACTATTAACAAATCAACATCTTCACTATCTACAATTGTTTTTTTTCACAATTTTCAAATATTTTTTGAAGGCCCTGTGAAAGAGGAGATTCAGTTAAGGATTGACTTTCTTTTGAATAAATGCTTTTGAGATAGTATTATATATATATATATATATATATATATATATATATATATATATATATATATATATATATATATATATATATGTCTTAAGTGCCTGGTATGTGTATACAATTATGCATGGCTTATATGTGCATATCATGTATAATGTGACTTTTAGAATCGCGATATCTCAGGAATGGTAACTCTTAGGGAAAAAATTATGAGGACTAGTATTGTAGAGAATTTTAAGACCTACCACTTTTGGTTTGAGATTTTGTTCAAGAAAATTTACTGTATTTGACAAAAATCCAAAAAACCTTACATTTTTATCTTTGAATAACTTTTGTAGCACACATAGAATGGATGAGAATTTTTAAATCTTCATTTGTAATGATAAACCCCAGCTCTCCACCAATATTTGGCTTTTCAGGAATTTCTGTAATTTGACCACTATTTTTTTGTCTAAATTGACCGGTCGATGTTGTCAGGAGTACATTCATAAACAATTTACTAGCTCCGGTTCTTCGAAAACGAGTAATGGTTCCTAGGAACGTCTCGTAGTGCGCTTTAAAATAACTGACACTGGCTAAATAAATATTGTCTAAAATCGTATCCCATTGGATACTGGTAGTTCGGAAATGCACCGATGTATATACGGAGTATATCCGGTTAAAATACACAAGTCTGCAAAAAAAATAAGTAAGAGCTGTTTTGGTTTTTATGTGGAATTCTTATGTTTTTGGGTATGCTGAATTCGAAAATAACTTTAATTTTGTCCTAGAACGTCGCGTTTTCTGACAATGTAGGTGTCTATGCTAAACAAGTTATTATCGTAAAATAAAATATAAAAAATTTAAAAATGAATTTATAATTTATAATTGCGTAACGAAACTATTTTTTTTTATTCAAAATACATTAATTAATAAGCACTAAATAAATTTCTTTTTCCCAACCAACTCGTCCTCTTGGGCAAAGTAGGAACTAAACTGCTTCTCACGATATCTAAACCAGGAGGAAGACACTCCCGGTAAAAGTTAATTGCAGCTTTTAAGCCTTGATGCAAGCAACTCAGCAGCGTTTTTAGGAAGATTCAAGTCTCTTACCAAATCATTTAGCTCGCCCTGGGAAAATAATTTCGGATTGTTGTCATCTTCAAATTCAAAACTTGACTGGTCATCGGGCTTAGGTGCATCACCATCTTCGCCAGAACTTGGAATTTCTTCCAAGGTAGCAGGGACCTTGGGAACTGGTATTTCGGTCCTATGAGAGATGGGACGAGTAGCTGAGTGCAGATTGGGGTATGAAATTGACTGCTTCCATTTTGAATTATACCCTTTCACATTACACGAACAAAAGTAACAATCATCACTATGGTTCTTTTGCTCGCGCCACACCATAGGAATTGCATATCGGAAAGCTTTTTTCTTGCCCTTAAACCAATTTCGAAGGTCTTCAACACATCGTTTGCAGACTTTATGAGGTGCCCAAGCTTTATCCTGATTTCCAAGTTTTAAGCCAAAATACGCAAAGTATACTTTTTTTACAAAGTCCGTAATATTCACTTGTTGCTTTAATATCATATATTCGCCACAAATGTAACAGAAACTATCAGACGAATTCACACACTTCCGCACAGACGACATTGCACTATATTGATTCAAGATCTATAAAACAATGGCGAGTTAACACGTAATTGTACCGCGCCATACTCTACACTGTCGGAGCGCGCACGTTCAGGTTACAACATGTTTATATTTGTTAATGTAGCTCAAACAGTTGTTCCTTATTTAGAAATTAATGATAATTATGTCCTGTAAACATTTAAAAACAGTAATCAAAATAAAATTATACCCATAGTTTATGACTACAAGTTAGCCCAAAAAATCCCTTTTTTGTAATAGAATTGTGCGTTTTGAAAAAAACCTTACGTTCTGGAATTTTTTGAGTATTTTCTTAGTTTTCAGAACACCTTAATACATAAAAATCAGTTGGAAATATCCGGACAGCATTTTTGTTGCAGACCTGTGGTATTATTCATTCGGATACTGGATTCTCCTTGCGAATATGAGAACTGATAAGTGAGGTTTTTTGATCTTGAAAGAATAATGCAATCTTATATCTTCATAAATTTTGAGTGCACTTGTAAGCGCATATCCCCTGGAGTTACAAATTGAGGTTTCCACCAAATAACGAGGTGGCTCTCAAGGTCTTGGATTGCATCATTTACGTCAAAGCTGAATACCTGTAAAGCGAAAATAGACGTTCTGAGCAAGCAGGAAGAAATCTTGAACTCCAAGTCGAGAGCGATCTTCAAACTGAATTTCATTTCTATATGAATGTTTTTTTCTCGATTTATTCATATTCACCATTTATAAATTTCATCAAATTCAAAAATATTCTATTAATAATTGCATTTTTGGAATGAAAAGATCCTCTATAGAAATTTCTGATGGAATTATTTAGTTTCACTATCTATATTCTACATAAATCAGCAGAATTTATATGCGTTTTCCCAAATTTTAGAGCTTGCCGGTGTTATCACTAACATTTCATTGGCGATTACGTTATAGTACTTCTTTGTGATGACTGTAAAATTGTAATCAGGAAAGTACCTCGTATGTTTGAAATGGTTGAGAAGTTATGAAAAAAATTTCAAGACTTCAAAAATCAGTAGGGATTCGAAAAAAGTCACTGTTGAAATGAAAAATTTGAGGAAGAAAAAAGAAATGTGAAAAACCAGATAAGGGAAATTTCAACAAAAGGTAAATAATGAAATGAAAAACTCCAATTGACATTGGCGGAACCAAGCCATTGATAATGACAAGACCAATTATATTCGAATATTGTCATTAGTAAACAAGAAACTAAAATGGTAAATATCGAATTGAATTATGAAACCGAAAAATAAATGAAAGCACTAGAAGCGTAGGAAGGACTTCATACTAACATTAATTATTATAAGTCTTCAACTTCCTAAAGGTAAAAACACCCAGTTATAGGAAATATCAAAAAAAACTATAAAGTATTAACACGTAATGATAAAATGAAAGCGTATCTTAAAAAAAAATAATTATAATCAATAAAGAAAATAAGAATATAGCTTACTTGAAAATTCACTTTACATGAAAAGAGTTCAAGGCTTTTATATTCGCCAGTGTACTGGCAAGTTCTGAAATGTTGGTGTCCTTCATATAGGACAATAGGCATATAGGCTACTATGAGTTTTTGTTTCAGGGGTTTTTCATTGCACAAAGCATTGGCAATGCTTGAGGAAAATGACGTCAATACGGAATGAATTACGTTGCTACCACCGAATAATGCTTGTGGAAACATCACCGATGAATAATACAACAATATCTAAATTTTCTCATAATTTGTTATAGATTACGCATGACGACGTTTCGAAGTACTACTTCTTCATCAAATGCTGGATTAATACTATGCGTAATTTTACAAAGTCAGTACTTATAGCTATTTTCACAGGACATACCAGGTATGTTCTATGACTAACTTCGAGTGGGGACCATAGAATACACTGATATTTAACAAAAGGGTATCAAACCTGGAGATGAACACAGAAAATCACCGATGACTCAGAATCACCGATGATGATTCTGGTGATGAGGACCAACTCGACATGAATAATTTGCCTCCAAGTATGATACAAAATCAGGTAGATGTTAACATTCGAGTAAACGAGGAAGACTGGAGTTCTGAAGATGAACAACCACTGAGTACTCTACAAAATGAAGAAAAACCAAAAGATAATCTGAAAACTAAGAAAAAAAGGTGTACCAGTTTGTCCAACAGGATCTGCCAGCTGATGACTATGTTTTCCCCGAAGAAAACACATTTACAAATTTGTCTACACCAACTGAAATCTTCGAAGTAATTACTACAAGTAAATATTCAGGTAAACCAATCACAACTTGTCAAATTGTACAATAAAAATATGGGACGCGTAGATAGATCCGATCAAAATATATCACACAATAGAGTACATATACGAGGAAAGAAGTGGTTCTTTTCTCTTACTTCACATTGTCTTGATATGGCAATGAAAAATACTTGGCATCTTCACAAACATTGAGAAGGTAAAATGAATCAACTTGCCTTCAGGAGAAGTATAGCCACTACCATTTTGAAACAAATAAAAAATCTCTTGCTTGCCGAAGAGGAAAAAATCAACAAAATAATGAATTGAGGTATGAGAGTCTTGACCATTTGGTG